>OW052252.1:15942142-17148928 GCA_932526585.2 Philonthus cognatus
AATTATCTTAGTTAATTATCAAAGCATAGAAAATGGAAGTATTTTCTATTCTTTGATAATTAATTAACCATTCTGTCATTATTAAGGTTCTATTGCTTTCCGAACAAGTGTTTTCCAATCCCTGATTAAGCATGAAGTAAATATTTGGAGTTTAGAAAAGCCTGAAAATTTGGATTTGCCGGGCGGAGCGAAGCGAGCTCGGTAAATCCAAATTTTCAGGCTTTTCTAAACTCCAAATATTTACTTCATGCGCCAGGCGTATAAAACACCGATTTAACACGAAGCCAGGCGTATAAAACACTGATTTAAGGCGAAGCTAAAAAACTTAGTTATCGTTAATCCATCACAGGATTAAAATTTTAAAAAAAGGATACATGTTTTAATTAGTGCCGAGAACTTTTTAAATTGAAGTACTCGAAAATTTATTGAAAAACATTCCCATAGTTAATTATGAAAGCATAGAAAATGGACGTATTTTCTATTCTTTGATAATTAATTAACCATTCTCTCATTATTAAGGTTCTATTGCTTTCCGAACAAGTGTTTTCCAATCCCTGATTAAGCATGAAGTAAATATTTGGAGTTTAGAAAAGCCTGAAAATTTGGATTTGCCGGGCGGAGCGAAGCGAGCCCGGCAAATCCAAATTTTCAGGCTTTTCTAAACTCCAAATATTTACTTCATGCGCCAGGCGTACAAACCACTGATTTAATGCGAAGCTAAAAAAACTTAGTTGTCGTTAATCCATCCCAGGGTTAAAATTTAAAATAAAGGATACATATTTTGATTAATGCCGGGAATTTTTTATATTTAAGTACTCGTAAATTCATTCAAAAACATTCCTATATATTTAAATAATTCGAATGAATATTTAAATATTGGAATATTTGTTTAAAAATACACTGGCGAGCAAAAAATAGAGGTCACTTTAAAATTATGACTTATTTTTGGAATTTTTTTGTTTTAACTTTATGTTTGCAAATTGTAAACCAAAGTAGGCATTTAATAATAGATTTCCTGACAAATGTTATCTATCTGTCAGTTACCATCACCGTGTTACAAACTTTTATGAAATAACAACCATTTCGCTCTAATTGAAAACCAACGTCTTTTCGTTGTGGTTTTCTTACTTAGTGTTGATTTTTCTCTGCGAAACTTGTCATTCACACGGTGTACTGTACTTAACAAGACATAAGGCCCTATTGTTGTGGCAAGAATTATAGCGTCGTTATGGGCGAGGAAAACGTGAAACTGCAAGGATTGTTGGCAAAAGCCTTTGTGCTATACAAAAAGTGTATCGGCGTTACTTGGATACTGGCCTGATAACCAGAAAACCAGGATTCGGGCGAAAAAAGTCACCACGATCAGAGTTCACCGCTTTTTGGTGTCTACAAGCTTGCGGAATAGAACAGCTTCTGCAGTTTATCTACGAAATCAACTCCATGAAGTTAGAGATGTAAATGTTAGTGAATGGACCGTTAGGAGGCTTCGGGCTGCTGGATTGTCTTGTAGAAAGATGGCTACAGGTCCACCTTTACAACGCCGACTTCGTGTTGCAAGATTGGCTTTTGCCCGAAATCACAGGGCATGGAATCATGAGGACTGGAGCAGTGTACTGTTTTCAGATGAGTCGTGGTTTTGCCTCAATGGATTAGACGGACGTCAGAAAGTGTGGAGAAGACGCGGACAAAGATACGCTTCAGTTTGTATTGATGAGTGACTTCCATTTGGCGGTGGATCGGTTATGGCTTGGGCAGGAATTTTTACCGAAGCACGCACAGAGATGGTCTTTATAGAGAATGGCTCCCTGACAGCTCACAGATACATTACGGAGGTTCTCGAAGATCATGTTATGCCCTTCATGACAATTATGGGCGAGCGCGGCTTTTTCATGCAAGATAATGCTAGACCTCACGTAGCCAGAGTTGTCAAAGATTATCTGGATGAAGTGGGAATTGGCCAGCTCTCAGCCCGGACATGAATCCCATAAAACATGTATGGGATGAGTTGGGACGACGTATCAGAAAGCATACACCTGCTCCAAGAACTGCTCAGGAGCTAAGACAGTTGCTATTGCAGGAATGGAATAATATCGACCAAAATGTGATCGTTAATTTAATTCAAAGTGTTCCTCGTAGATTTCAAGCAGTCATTAATGCAAGAGGGGGTAATACTCGTTATTAGTGATAAGTTTCTTTCATTATTTTTTGTTCCATATTAGTCCTGGGAACAAAAATTCGAACTTCGTCTGAACTGTAAATTTGTACATTTGGTTACAAAATAAAGTATTGAAGAAAGGTTCTAAGTGTTTTTTAATCAAATGTAAATTTGTGATATTTCCAAAATAGGCAATAAAAGCAATAAATATGCTAAACATTGCTTTTTTAATTTAGTGTGCAAAATACAGTACAATTGTTTACAATTCGCAAACATAAAGTTAAAACAAAAAAATTCCAAAAATAAGTCATAATTTTAAAGTGACCTCTATTTTTTGCTCGCCGTGCAAATATTTGTGTATTCGAATATTTAAATATTAGAATACTTGAAATAAAAAAAAAATGAATACAAATAATTCAAATAGTCGAATATTTAAATATGAATATTTCAATCACTAAATTATTCACACGTTTGAATATTCGAATATCCAAATATTTAAATATTGGAATATCCAAATATTTGAATATTTAAATATTTGAATACCCAAATATTTGCAAAAAATACGAGTAAGAGATTTATTCCAATAAATATAGGCCCAAACACGATAGACAAGTTCTCTTTTTATTGTTGTATTGGAATAATACTTTAAACATGACCGTAGCCCAGGAGGATGGGGCACTTGCCCCGGCCCTTTGCTCCTCTTGACATCAAGAAATCGTATATTTTCACCTGATGAAAATAATTGACATATGATAAGTTTTTAACAAATATCTTTTTACTCTGAGCCCCCTCCCCCCTGCACACAATATTTAGTCATTTTCACTCCCTCCCCCTCCCCTTGACATTCTCTCTGGCCTATGTGAATATTCAAACATTCCAATATCCAAATATTTAAATACTCGAATATCTAAATACTCGTAGGATATTTAAACATTTAAATATTTAGATTTTCCAATATCCAAATATTTAAATATTTGAATACCTAAATATTTGAATATTTAAATATTTCAATATTTAAATATTTGAATATCGAAATATGTGAATATCGAAATATGTGAATATTGAAAAATTTGAATATCTAAATATATAAATACTCGAATATCCAAATACTCGTAGTATATTTAAACATTCAAATATTTAGATATTCTAATATCAAAATATTTAAATTTTTGAATACCCAAATATTTGAATATTTAAATATTCGAATATCCAAATATGTGAATATTCAAACATTCGAATATCCAAATATTTAAATACTCAAATATGCAAATACTCGTAGTATATTTAAACACTCAAATATTTAGATATTCTAATATCCAAATATTTAAATATTCGAATACCCAAATATTTAAATATTTAAATATTCGAATATCCAAATATGTGAATATTCAAACATTTGAATATCTAAATATTTAAATACTCAAATATCCAAATACTCGTAGGATATATAAACATTCAAATATTTAGATATTCCACCATCCAAATATCTAAATATTCGAATACCCAAATATTTCAATATTTATGTAATCGAATATCCAAATATGTGAATATTCAAACATTCGAATATCCAAATATTAAAATATTGGAATATCCAAATACTCGTAGGATATTTAAACATTCAAACATTTAGATATTCCAATATCCAAATATTTAAATATTCGAATACCGAAACATTTGATTATTTAAATATTCGAATATCCAAATATTAAAATATTGTAATCTCCAAATACTTAGATATTATAATATCCAAATATATAAATATTCGAATACCCAAATATTTGAATATTTAAATATTCGAATATCCAAATATGTGAATATTCAAACATTCGAATATCCAAATATTTAAATACTCGAATATCCAAATACTCGTAGTATATTTAAACATTCAAATATTTAGATATTCTAATATCCAAATATTTAAATATTCGAATACCGAAATATTTGATTATTAAAATATTCGAACATCCAAATATGTGAATATGCAAACATTCGAACATCCAAATATTTAAATATTCGAACATCCAAATACTCCTAGCATATTTAAACATTCAAATATTTAGATATTCGAATATCCAAATGTTTAAATACCTAAACATTTGAATATTTAAATATTCGAATATCCAAATATATGAATATTCAAACATTCGAATATCCAAATATTAAAATATTCGAATATCCAAATACTCGTAGAATATTTAAACATTCAAATATTTAGATATTCCAATACCCAAATATTTAAATATTCTAATACCCAAATATTTGAATATTTAAATATTCGAATATCCAAATATGTGAATATTGAGACATTCGAATATCCAAATATTTAAATATTCGAATATCCAAATACTTGTAGGATATTTAAATATTCGAATATCCAAATATGTGAATATTCGAACATTCGAATATCCAAATATTTAAATACGCCGAACATCCAAATACTCGTAGGATATTTAAACATTCGAATATTTAGATATTCGAATATCCAAATATTTAAATATTTGAATACCTAAACATTTGAATATTTAAATATTCGAACATCCAAATATGTGAATATTCAAACATTCGAATATCCAAATATTAAAATATTGGAATATCCAAATACTTGTAGGATATTTAAATATTCAAATATTTAGATATTCGAGTATCCAAATATTTAAATACTCGAATACCTAAATATTTGAATGTTTAAATATTCGAATATCCAAATATGTGAATATTCGAACATTCGAATATCCAAATAATTAAATACTCGAACATTCAAATACTCCTAGGATATTTAAACGTTCAAATATTTAGATATTCCAATATCCAAATATTTAAATATTCGAATACCCAAATATTTGAATATTTTGTAGCGTGTTATTTTTAAGTAATTTGATGTCAGTCTAGTTTTTTTTTTATCAAATATGGGTGGTTGCGAGAGAGAAAGCAAAACTGAAGTTGTTAAAAAAGGAAAACAAAGGGGTCGAGTTTTGGCGAGAGTGAAAACATATCTTTGTTGATACGATTTTTTGAGTTTGCGAGGCTTCTCTTTAAAAAAGGTGAGCGTTTTAAATTTCACAAATGCTTAGAGCTTATCGAGCTATCGTCGATTTGAACATTATTTAACCGTCCTAAACGGATTATTTCTAGGTGGCGCCCATGTATTTTTGTTCTGATGTTTATGTTATTAAAAATTAATTTAAAAATTTAGTTATTAATTATAAATTTATTCCTTTTGTTTCTCTTGTAATTTACCCAGACCAGCCCCACATATTACAACTAGCCGGACGTCTCAATTTAAATATTCGAATATCCAAATATTTAAATATTCGAATATCCAAATAGTGGTACGATATATAAACATTCAAATACAGTAGAACCTCGCTATACCGGGCCTCGAGATACCGTGATTCGGATATATCGGGGTCATTTTTCAGGTTTCTTTTTTTTTTAAAGTTGTTAATTTTAACAATTGACTGCGTACCGCCCTGATTAGGTAAAACGTTCCGGCGTCATTATTGTATTATATAGTATGTCTTGCTATGTAGGTGGCTACTGCACATACCTGCATTAAGCCTATTATGTTAAGGGGATTAGTAAATACTGGGTCCCTTGAATATATATATATATATGTATATATATATATATATATATATATATATATATATATGTATATATATATATGTATATATATATATATATATATATATATCTATATATATATATACATATATATATATATATATATATGTATATATATTTATATATACATATATATATATATATATATATATATATATATATGTATATATATATATATATATATATATATATATATATATATATGTATATATGTATATATATGTATATATATTTATATCTATCTATCTATATATATATATATATATATATATAAATTAGAATTAACGACCTGCATTTTAGTACCAGATAAGAAATAACAGCGCATTAGGTCATGATGTAAAAGTTATTTTTTCATCAAGTGAGTGTGCAAGGAGGACAGAAGACGACGACGATCGTTTCGCTCTTTTTATGAGCTCCTCAGGCCGCCACATCCATCATCCCATACACACTCACTTGATATTTAGAAGTTGTATATATACTGATTTCGCTAACCATAAGTCGGTATTGACGTCAGTATTTATAATTGCTACTGCATTGATAAGGGCATTGATCTCATTTTGCTTCTACAGTTAGTTTCGGTTTTTAGTTTAAACCATCGACTAGCATCGGAGTGGCGAGAAACCCGAACCAATGCGATGATAATATTCAGAGCGCCGAATTAAATTAAATAAATTAGAATTAACGACCTGCTTTTTAGTACCAGATAAGAAATAACAGCGCATTAGGTCATGATGTAAAAGTTATTTTTTCATATATATATATATATATATATATATATATATGTATATATATATATGTATATATATATATATATATGTATGTATATATATATATATGTATATATATATATATGTATATATATATATATATATATATATATATATATATATATATATCAGAGCTGGGCAGGATTCGAAGCATTCAGGATTCGATTCCCGGATTCGAATACTTTTAGAGGATTCAAAGGAGGTATTCCAATACTTTAGTAAAAACGGATTCGTGATCCGGACGTAGATGATTCGAATCCTTATAAAAGGATTCGAATTCTTATAAAAGGATTCGAATCCTTATAAAAGGATTCGAATTCTTATAAAATGATTCGAATCCTTATAAAAGGAATCGAATCCTTATAAAATTCGAATCCTGATACATGGATTCAAATCCTCCTAAATAATTCGAATCATCGCTATTAAGGCTGGGATTCGAATTCGATTAATTCAAATAGGTAAATATTCTAATATGAATATTTAAATCACTAAATTATTCATATTTAAATATAAATATTAAAATTTTCGAATAATTCAAATATTTGTGAATGCATATTTGGTTACTTAACCATGAAAAATATCCAACGTTAATAGTATATTTTTAACTTCACTTGAAATCAGTATTTTATACGCGTGGCGCATGGAGTAAAATTTCGAGTTTAGAAAAGCCCCGTGAAAATTTGTCTCGGGTCGCTGCGCGACCCTCGACAAAATTTCTACGCGGGGCTTTTCTAAACTCGAAATTTTACTTCATGCTTAGTCTGGGAGTGGACAACACTCGTTTGAATTTTAAATTTAACTCTTTTAAAGAATCGACGTATGTAATATAATAAATCATTGATTGAAATCATAGAAAAAGATGCAAAATTTTACCTAAAATTAACTGTTAGAGTTAACTTTATAATTTGTTCGGCTCTTAATGGGTGAATATTCTATTCCTAAAAAAAAACCGTTTTTATTTAATATTAAAGTTGCATTTAATACAATAACAAACTGTGAATAAATCGACATAAATCTAGAAATATCAAAAATCTCGACATGTAGAAAATCTTGACGGTCCACTCCCAGACTAAGCATGAAGTAAAATTTCGAGTTTAGAAAAGCCCCGCGTAGAAAATTTGTCGAGGGTCGCGCAGCGACCCGAGACAAATTTTCACGGGGCTTTTCTAAACTCGAAATTTTACTTCATGCGCCACGCGTATAAAACACTGATTTCAAGTGAAGTTAAAAACGCACTGAAAACCAACCCAACTTCGATATTTTTTCAAAATTGGATGTTTTCTTTCCTATCCATGCTGTAAACCTTCAGATATTCGTTGTTTTCTTGTAAATAAACTTCGATTCCCTGTAGTCCTTCGGTCTCCGAAGACCATGATTGGTCCTTCGAGCTGTAGCCTTTGTAAATTGGTAATAAACTTAGTAATCTAGAGTAATCCTTTAATTTGAAACTTCTAAGAACGAGTGTTGTCCACTCCCAGACTAAGCATGAAGTAAAATTTCGAGTTTAGAAAAGTCCCGCATAGAAAATTTGTCTCGGGTCGCGCAGCGACCCGTGACTAATTTTCACGGGGCTTTTCTAAACTCGAAATTTTACTTCATGCGCCAGGCGTATAAAACAGATTCAAAATGAAGTTCAATAACACATATATCATCAATAATTAAAATCATTATATAATCAGATATTTAGTCGGTAAATGAACATGTTTGTTAATAGAAACTGATGGAATAAAATATTACTGGTTGCAAATAATAGATTCAAATTTATTTTTAAAGGATTTGTATCCGTGATTCAAAAATGAGGATTCGAATCTTTGATTCGAATCATATTGTTCACTTACGAATCCTTTATTCGAGTATTCGTGATTCGAATATATGTAATGTGTATAATAGTCACATACACACACGCGCATATATATATATATATATATGTATACATATGTATATATAGAAACATATATATATATATATATATATATATATATATATATATACGTACATACATATATATATGTATATATATATACATATATATATACGTACATACATATATATATATGTATATATATACATATATATATATATATATACGTACATATATATATATATATATATAATATATGTAATGTGTATAATAGTCACATACACACACGCGCATATATATATATATATATATATATATATATATATATACATATATATACATATATATATATATATACATATATATACATATATATATATACGTACATACATATATATATGTATATATATATATATATATATATGCGCGTGTGGTATGTGACTATTATACACATTACATATATTCGGATATACCGTGTTTTCCTTATATCGTGCTAGGTATAGCCAAAAGCCATCCCGGTATAACGAGGTTCTACTGTATTTGGATATTCGAATATTAAAATATGTGAATAATTTAGTGATTAAATTATTTGTATTCGAATCTGAGCCGAATTTTGTAACGACGGAATTCAAATAATTGAAATATGTTAATATTTAGTGATTGAAATATTCGTATTTAAATATTCGACTGTTTGAATCATTTGTATGTATATATATATATATATATATATATATATATACATATATATATATACATATATATATATATATATATACATATATATATATATACATATATATATATATATACATACGTATATACATATATATATGTATATATATATATATGCGCGTGTGTGTATGTGACTATTATACACATTACATATATTCGGATATACCGTGTTTTCCTTATATCGTGCTAGGTATAGCCAAAAGCCATCCCGGTATAACGAGGTTCTACTGTATTTGGATATTCGAATAATAAAATATGTGAATAATTTAGTGATTGAATTATTTCTATTCGAATCTGAGCCGAATTTTCTAACGACAGAATTCTAATAATTGAAATTTGTTAATATTAAGTGATTGAAATATTCGTATTTAAGCATTCGACTGTTTGAATCATTTGTATTCAAATCGCAGCTTAATTCTTTATCGACAGAATTAAAGTGATTGAAATGCGTTAATAATTGAGTGATTAAAATAATCATATTAAAATATTCGGCTATTTGAATTATTTGTATTCGAATCCGAGCCTAATTTTTTATCGATAAAATTCAAATGATTGAAATATGTTAATAATTTAGTTAATTAAATATTCGACTGTTTAAATCATTTGTATTCGAATCCTAGCTTAATTTTGTATCGACAGAATTCAAATAATTGAAATGCGTTAATAATTTAGTGATTGAAATATTCGTATTTAAATATTCGACTGTTTGAATCATTTGTATTCGAATCGCAGCTTAATTCTTTATCGACAGAATTAAAGTGATTGAAATGCGTTAATAATTTAGTGATTGAAATAATCATATTAAAACATTCGGCTATTTGAATTATTTGTATTCGAATCCGAGCCTAATTTTTTATCGACAAAATTCAAATGATTGAAATATGTTAATAATTTAGTTATTTAAATATTCGACTGTTTAAATCATTTGTATTCGAATCCTAGCTTAATTTTGTTTTGACAGAATTCAAATAATTGAAATGCGTTAATATTCATTAAATAATTAACACTGTTGTATCCTTTCTTCACACTTCAAAGTGTGAAGAAAGGATACAACAGTCTTAATTATTTATTGATTATACTCTCCACGAAACTCAAAAACATATATCGATGAAATAATCATATTTAAATTTTCGACAATTTGATTTATTTCGAATCCCAGGTTTGTTTTTTATCGAGAGAATTCGAATGATCGAAAAAGCAAAATTTTCAACACCGAACACAACTACGCAAATATACAAAAAAACGAACCAAGCTAAAAATTGCAAACACTTATTTACATCCATTTCTTCATCCGACGACGACTAACACACACCGGGCTCAGGAATAAAATTTACATTATTTATTAAAATAGTATTAATTTTATTTACACTAACATATTTTTTTTTTGTTTCCACGCAACTACTCACTTAATTTATATAATATATATGTATAACGTACCTAATCCGTAATCAAAGCTAATCGAACCGATTCACATGTACAAAATCATAGATACAATAATATTTGGTAAAAAAAGAAGGAGGAGAGAATACGGATACACATCCTTAAACCTATATCAAATAATCCTATGTACAAATACATAATATAATCGTGCAGCGCACGCACGCGAAGTAAAATATATATATTTGGATTCAAATACTGATTGACGTAAACAAAAATTAAAATATGAAGAATACATTCATAATCTTGTCCGATTATATAAAAAATTATAATTAGAATTAGAATATTGCGAGCGGTGATCAAAAAATAAGGTTTTACAAAGCCGTGTACATTTTACTAATAATAACTTTATTTCACATAAGTAGAAGAATACAAAAATAAACAAAATTAGTACATATAAGACATAACTATAGTCTACTTAGTGAAATCTAACCTCACTTTTTGATCACCCCTCGTATTATTATAATTACCAGCGACGGCTCGCAGCCTAACTTCAGGGTCGGCCACAGCGCCAAGGAACACAACCCTAACTTCAGGGTAGGCCAGAGACGCAAGGTAATATGTATCTGTTATTGAAAGGTGACTTCGTTGTGCAATTCCTTGTATTTATAAAGCGTGATCCCACTTTATAAATACAAGGAATTGCACAACGAAGTCACCTTTCAATAACAGATACATATTACCTTGTGTCTCTGGCCTACCCTGAAGTTAGGCTACGAGCCGTCGCTGGTAATTGCATACATAATCTTGTCCGATCCTATAAAAAATTATAATTACAATTAGAATAGTACGCGTTTTGTTTATTGGGAATTTATATAGGAGTCGTTATGCTAAGATAGTACGTGTTTTTAGTACTTGTTTTTTGTTAGGTGGAAAATTTAAGTTATTCGGAAAAAAGTGTTAATAAATTGTTCAGTCGGTGTGTTTAAATTAAATTAAATCAATTCAAACCCTAAGAAATTACATTAATGATTATTTTAAAATAGTTTTAATTTAAAACAAAAAAATGTACGAATTACATTCATGAATGTTTTAAAATAGTTTAAATTCAAAACAAAAAAATGTACGAGTAAATAAATCATGCTGCTTGCTGCGTTTCGATTTAAAAATGTATCAATAAATGAATCTTTACATTTATACAAGTCCGTAGCCATGGGGGGAAGGTATTGGGGGTTCAAACTCCCCTCAAAATTTTCAAAATGTTAATTTTTTGTATCTCTTTACACACAAAAAATTAACATTTTGAAAATTTTGGGAGGGTTTTGACAGAGCAAAAACAATATTTTTACCAGTAAACCCTCTCCCCCTCGAAATTTTTTTCTAGCTACGGCCTTGCATTTATATACAGTCATTCGAGCGCATGAGAAAGAAATTGAGGGTGCGTTGTTAAATGGGATTTGTTTGTTTTCGACAGTCATATACCTGCGTTATAAATATATTCATATAATATGTATGTATATAAATATGTAATATGAAAATATTGCGTATATAAATTGTTATTTCATAACAGATACATTTTTTTTTTAGTTTGGTAGTTTTATTTTTATAGATTATCACTACAAGTAATGTAATGAAATTTATGTGTAAACCTTTGAAGAGTTGGGTACTTTTAACAAAAACGTTTCTTCACTGGTTTGACATCATCGCCAGTACAAATGATTACTATAATTAAAGTATTGGTACACACCGGGGAAATTGAAATTAAAATAAAGTTTTTTTTAAGGAGTAAATTTTAAGAAAATTAGCCCTTTTGCGATTACAATCGTAACTAGCGAGTCATAAAATCGAACATTGATTCGATTTGTTGCTGAAATGATCCAAGTGGTTCGAATGTGGCCCGTTTTTCGTTAAAAAAAATGTGTTGTAATTAAACCTCTTTAACTTCAATTCGTTCACTGACAGTGACGTTTTATAAATGTTTAATGACAACAATAGGACTTTTGCAAAATGTGAATTCTAGGGTTTCTATTTTTTTGCTCCAAATTATACGAGGTTTCGGAAGTAGTTAATCGAAATAATAATAATAAGTAAAGTACAACAAATTTACTGAACGTGGCAACATTGCATATGTTGCTAACTTCATTGTAATGTAATTTAGAGGTTATGTTATACTGTTTTTGTTTGTGTTTAGTGAATATGTGTGAACAAGTTTTTTTGGTCGAAATTTACTCCGAACGAGTGTCTCCACTCCCAGAGTAAGCATGAAGGAAAATTTCGAGTTTAGAAAAGCCTGAAAATTTGGTTTGGTCGTGTAGCGCGAAGCGCGGAGCGACCAAACCAAATTTTCAGGCTTTTCTAAACTCGAAATTTTCCTTCATGCGCCACGCGTCTAAAACACCGATTTCAAGTAAGGTTCAGAATATACTGCTCAGGTATGTAGATTTAAAATTTACGGCGGTTTTAAATGGTTTCTAAATAATTATAAATATTTAATGACAACAATCGGACTTTTGCAAAATGTGAATTCTAGGGTTTCTATTTTTTTGCTCCAAATTATACGAGGTTTCGGAAGTAGTTAATCGAAATAATAATAATAAGTAAAGTACAACAAATTTACTGAATGTGGCAATATTGCATATGTTGCTAACTTCATTGTAATGTAATTTAGAGGTTATGTTACACTGTTTTTGTTTGTGTTTAGTGAATATGTGTGAACAAGTTTTTTTGGTTGAAATTTACTACGAACGAGTGTCTCCACTCCCAGACTAAGCATGAAGGAAAATTTCGAGTTTAGAAAAGCCTGAAAATTTGGTTTGGTCGCGTAGCGCGAAGCGCGGAGCGACCAAACCAAATTTTCAGGCTTTTCTAAACTCGAAATTTTCCTTCATGCGCCACGCGTCTAAAACACCGATTTCAAGTAAGGTTTAGAATATACTGCTCAGGTATGTAGATTTATAATTTACGGCGGTTTTAAATAATCTCTAAATAATTATAAATATTTAATGACAACAATCGGACTTTTGCAAAATGTGAATTCTAGGGTTTCTATTTTTTTGCTCCAAATTATACGAGGTTTCGGAAGTAGTTAATCGAAATAATAATAATAAGTAAAGTACAACAAATTTACTGAATGTGGCAATATTGCATATGTTGCTAACTTCATTGTAATGTAATTTAGAGGTTATGTTACACTGTTTTTGTTTGTGTTTAGTGAACATGTGTGAACAAGTTTTTTTGATTGAAATTTTCTACGAACGAGTGTCTCCACTCCCAGACTAAGCATGAAGGAAAATTTCGAGTTTAGAAAAGCCTGAAAATTTGGTTTGGTCGCGTAGCGCGAAGCGCGGAGCGACCAAACCAAATTTTCAGGCTTTTCTAAACTCGAAATTTTCCTTCATGCGCCACGCGTCTAAAACACCGATTTCAAGTAAGGTTTAGAATATTATTAATGATTTCGATAGCACCGGCCATCTAATGCTTCATAGTAGCATCGTCTTCAGAATAACTTCAGAATATACTGCTCAGGTATGTAGATTTATAATTTACGGCGGTTTTAAATTATTTCTAAATAATTATAAATATTTAATGACAACAATCGGACTTTTGCAAAATGTGAATTCTAGGGTCTCTATTTTTTTGCTCCAAATTATACGAGGTTTCGGAAGTAGTTAATCGAAATAATAATAACAAGTAAAGTACAACAAATTTACTGAACGTGGCAACATTGCACTTCTATAGGTTGCTAACTTCATTGTAATATAATTTAGAGGTTATGTTACACTGTTTTTGTTTGTGTTTAGTGAACGTGTGTGAACAAGTTTTTTGGTTGAAATTTACTCCGAACGAGTGTCTCCACTCCCAGACTAAGCATGAAGGAAAATTTCGAGTTTAGAAAAGCCTGAAAATTTGGTTTGGTCGCTCCGCGCGACCAAACCAAATTTTCAGGCTTTTCTAAACTCGAAATTTTCCTTCATGCGCCACGCGTCTAAAACACCGATTTCAAGTAAGGTTCAGAATATACTGCTCAGGTATGTAGATTTATAATTTACGGCGGTTTTAAATAATCTCTAAATAATTATAAATATTTAATGACAACAATCGGACTTTTGCAAAATGTGAATTCTAGGGTTTCTACTTTTTTGCTCCAAATTATACGAGGTTTCGGAAGTAGTTAATCGAAATAATAATAATAAGTAAAGTACAACAAATTTACTGAACGTGGCAACATTGCATATGTTGCTAACTTCATTGTAATGTAATTTAGAGGTTATGTTATACTGTTTTTGTTTGTGTTTAGTGAATATGTGTGAACAAGTTTTTTTGGTCGAAATTTACTCCGAACGAGTGTCTCCACTCCCAGAGTAAGCATGAAGGAAAATTTCGAGTTTAGAAAAGCCTGAAAATTTGGTTTGGTCGTGTAGCGCGAAGCGCGGAGCGACCAAACCAAATTTTCAGGCTTTTCTAAACTCGAAATTTTCCTTCATGCGCCACGCGTCTAAAACACCGATTTCAAGTAAGGTTCAGAATATACTGCTCAGGTATGTAGATTTAAAATTTACGGCGGTTTTAAATGGTTTCTAAATAATTATAAATATTTAATGACAACAATCGGACTTTTGCAAAATGTGAATTCTAGGGTTTCTATTTTTTTGCTCCAAATTATACGAGGTTTCGGAAGTAGTTAATCGAAATAATAATAATAAGTAAAGTAATACAAATTTACTGAATGTGGCAATATTGCATATGTTGCTAACTTCATTGTAATGTAATTTAGAGGTTATGTTACACTGTTTTTGTTTGTGTTTAGTGAAGATGTGTTTCTTCCACTGAAATATAGTAATACTGGAACGCGCACTGCCTATGATCGCTGGGTTAAGAAAGCGAGCCGAGAGAGACAGCGACCAAAGGGTCTTGTGTCATTGTCTCACGCTCCTCGCGCATGCGCATTAGAACTAAAGTCAGGCGGCGTACATCACGGCACAAAAGTGAATCTCTGTTTATCTTCGATTCGAACCGGTGTTTTGCGTTAACATATTGTAGCAAATGTAATGTAAATGGATTAAGTGAAGAAAATGGTGCGTCATTGCTGTGTAAAGGGGTGCAACAATCACTGGCAGCCAAACACGGACGTGACTTTCTTCAGGTACGTAATTAAATGCTTTAACCTAAAAGTCTGAAGGCAATAAAATCCAGTCCAGATTAATCGTGTTTAATAATGTTTAGGTTGGCATGTGTGCGGTAGTTTGAATCTTTCATGCGTATAGACGATGTGAAAATGATTTGAACACTTGTGAAATAATTTTTAGTTATGCAAAACGGTTAACCACACATGACTAAACGGTTTAAGTTTAAGTTGACTTTTCTTGTATATTTTCATGCATGTGATTAGTGAAAAATTATTCCACAGTGCTTCATTCATTAATGCACAGACATTGTTATTCTCTTTGAAAATGTGATGCTTGTTAAATTATTTGCACAATGTATATTTATTCTTGCACGTGTTTAGTAGCATGAATGTTGTATTCTTTTATCCCTCATGTGCTCACTTTTTAATTTTACTGGTAATTAGACTTAGGACTGTGCTGAATGTTGGGCTGTGCAAGAAAGAAGAAAAACAAATCAGAAGACTGCAATAAGTTTCGGCAATAATATGATTTATGATGTACCATTAATTAGTTGTTTTTTTCTAGATCAAGGGGATGAACACGAATGCAGAATAATTGAAGCTGAAATTGCCTTTACGGATACAAAACCTTAATGCAAAGGTGGGGTAGTGATCAAATTTCGCAATTAATGCAAAATCAATTTTTGCCAATGCCTACAATGCATTGTGCAGATTCGATGCAGAATTGCTTCTCGACAAATCCATTTATCGTAAGTCTCAGAATCAATCACGTGTGTGCAGATTTATACTTTTCGTTTATATCATCTTTTTACACGTTGTTTTTTTACACATTGTTTTTTTACACATTTATTTTTGATTTTTTACACGTTGATTTATTTTTTGGAAGACAATATTTTTCTAATTATTTACACTGTAAAAACATCTTATTACCATTCAAATGAAGACTGTATACAAATTAAATAAACAAGCTTTTATGCTAAACAACATGACTTGTTATTTATTCGTTAATTCACCCTTCAGTACTTCCTATATACTGTTCCTATACCAGTTCAAATATAATTGCGAACCTTATCATTTTTAATTGCATATTTATGAATTTAATTTTATCAAAAACTATTGTTAAAAAACACTCGATTTCATTTAATATCGACTCTGTATGAAGTTTGCCTTGAAACAAATCGTTTTACTATTTTTTGCTTTTTGTTACTTTTATTGTTATTATGTTTTGATTGTTTATACTTTTTTAAAGTTTTTAGTGTTACTTTCGTTAAAGTCAATACACTTTTTTTAACAAATTAATTTTAAATTATGTTTCAATCAAGTCGGATTCAAAAGTATATTTCAGAAATTAACTTTTTTTCACATTGAGCTTAATGTTTTATTTTTTTTAATCGATTAACGTTAAAAGTTGAACACGTCTTAGTTAAATAATTTCCCCGTTCATCTAGCCCGCCTATTTTCGTTCAGTCCGCTTAGTTCAATAGGAGTAAAGTCTTGAAAATACTTCTGGAACGGACTGTACGACGGAGACACAAGACCCGTTACTCGCTACCTCTGTCGGCTCGCGCTGGCGTCGCCAGAGCGCGTTCCAGTATTACTATATTTCAGTGGTTTCTTCTAAGTTTTTTGATTGAAATTTACTCGGAACGAGTGTCTCCACTCCCAGACTAAGCATGAAGGAAAATTTCGAGTTTAGAAAAGCCTGAAAATTTGGTTTGGTCGCGTAGCGCGAAGCGCTGAGCGACCAAACCAAATTTTCAGGCTTTTCTAAACTCGAAATTTTCCTTCATGCGCCACGCGTCTAAAACACCGATTTCAAGTAAGGTTCAGAATATACTGCTCAGGTATGTAGATTTAAAATTTACGGCGGTTTTAAATGGTTTCTAAATAATTATAAATATTTAATGACAACAGTCGGACTTTTGCAAAATGTGAATTCTAGGGTTTCTATTTTTTTGCTCCAAATTATACGAGGTTTCGGAAGTAGTTAATCGAAATAATAATAATAAGTAAAGTACAACAAATTTACTGAATGTGGCAATATTGCATATGTTGCTAACTTCATTGTAATGTAATTTAGAGGTTATGTTACACTGTTTTTGTTTGTGTTTAGTGAACATGTGTGAACAAGTTTTTTGGTTGAAATTTACTCGGAACGAGTGTCTCCACTCCCAGAGTAAGCATGAAGTAAAATTTCGAGTTTAGAAAAGCCTGAAAATTTGGTTTGGTCGCGTAGCGCGAAGCGCGGAGCGACCAAACCAAATTTTCAGGCTTTTCTAAACTCGAAATTTTCCTTCATGCGCCACGCGTCTAAAACACCGATTTCAAGTAAGGTTTAGAATATACTGCTCAGGTATGTAGATTTATAATTTACGGCGATTTTAAATAATTTCTAAATAATTATAAATATTTAATGACAACAATCGGACTTTTGCAAAATGAATTCTAGGGTTTCTACTTTTTTGCTCCAAATTATACGAGGTTTCGGAAGTAGTTAATCGAAATAATAATAACACGTAAAGTACAACAAATTTACTGAACATAGCAACATTGCACTTCTATAGGTTGCTAACTTCATTGTAATGTAATTTAGAGGTTATGTTACACAGTTTATGTTTGTGTTTAGTAAAGATGTGTTTCTTCTAAGTTTTTTGATTGAAATTTACTCGGAACGAGTGTCTCCACTCCCAGACTAAGCATGAAGGAAAATTTCGAGTTTAGAAAAGCCTGAAAATTTGGTTTGGTCGCGTAGCGCGAAGCGCGGAGCGGCCAAACCAAATTTTCAGGCTTTTCTAAACTCGAAATTTTACTTCATGCGCCACCGGTACAAAACACTGATTCAATGTAAAGTTTAGCGGTGTGTTTTAAACTTCGTAATGTCAGGGTTTTGTACCGGTGGCGCATGAAGTAAAATTTCGAGTTTAGAAAAGCCTGAAAATTTGGTTTGGTCGCTCCGCGCTTCGCGCTACACGACCAAACCAAATTTTCAGGCTTTTCTAAACTCGAAATTTTCCTTCATGCGCCACGCGTCTAAAACACCGATTTCAAGTAAGGTCCAGAATATACTGCTCAGGTATGTAGATTTATAATATACGGCGGTTTTAAATAATTTCTAAATAACCTTGATAATTGAGGTTATGTATAAGACTTATGTCCGGTTCCACGAACTTCAATTAAAACTTATTCGTAAATTAAACTTATTTGTCGATTAGATGTCATAAACATCAATGGAAATTGAAAATAAAATAAAGTTAATGGAGATTTTTTTAAGGAGTAAATTTTACAAAATTAGCTCTTTTGCGATTACAATCGTAACTAGCGAGTCATAAAATCGAACAACAGTGATTCGATTTGTTGCTCGAATGATCCGAGTGGATGCTCATAAAATCGAACGGTGATTCGAAATTGTTGCCTGAATGGATGCTCAACCACACAAAATTTTGATATTTGTTTACCGAACAAAAAAACACAAACAAAAGCAGTGTAACATAACCTCTAAATTACATTACAATGAAGTTAGTAACATGTAAAAATGCAATGTTGCCACGTTCATTTAATCTAATAGCATGTAGAATTTGTTCAATTAATACAAAATAATAATTATTATTTATTGTGTTATGAGACTAAGCCTTACACTTGTCAGTACATGTTTGGAGCTTAAAAGTTAAGTATACATAATATATAATTTAATAGAAATAATATAAAGCTAGCTAAAAATAACAGCTTTAAGTGACGAACTACAAACGAAGGGGACGCAGTGACAGCAATAATACACAAAAAAAAAAAATCGAACATACACACTACAAAATGTTAGTAACGTGTTTGTATGCGATTAACTAGCATTCAGCTATAATGATATTAACCGTGATTCTATTAATGAGGCTTTATTAAATAAAGCTTTATTAACCCTTTCAGTCCCAATGGGTCATATATGTCCCAGAAGATGTTTACAGAAGCCCAGAGGGAATTCTACGCTATTAATTTGGCTCGCGTTGTGTCCCACTGGTAATTTCTATCATCCCCACCCGAAAAAATAGCACGATTATTCGGTTCCAGCGGTTCAATGCACTTATTTACTCTAAGGAGAGCACGTGC
Organism: Philonthus cognatus; assembly: GCA_932526585.2. NCBI lineage: Eukaryota > Metazoa > Arthropoda > Insecta > Coleoptera > Staphylinidae > Philonthus > Philonthus cognatus. The sequence goes on from OW052252.1 coordinate 15,961,879, forward strand.
TGAGCATTTTAATTTGTTTGTATCGTGTTTTTTTGCAAAATGTCGAGGTAAGTTCATTTATGTAGTAATATTACATATAAGAAATATTGTATGTAAAGTTGGTATAAAAACGACATTTTTTATAAAATCCATTAATGGGACATATATGTCCGAGTTGTATTACCATGTGGGATGTATTTGTGGTATTATTATAAGTAAAATGTGTTGTTTTTTTCAGAAATAAACCTTTGTCTGAGATTGAGCTGATGGAACTGGCAGGAAATTTCGCTGATGTGGAAGACGGACCGTTTGCTGATAGCAGTTCAGAGTATGTCCGGTCATCTTCAGGGGCCTCAAGTGATGAGTTTTTGGGACCATATACAAGTAAAAAGAAAAGAAGGAAAATCCCAGCAAAATTCGAACCAAATAAAAATTTACATTCCACAGAGAGTTCTTCCACATCAGAAGGTTCTTCCTCAGACGCTTCTGAAGACAATGATGATAATGCAGCAGTGACAAATATGCCGATAGTAATTTTAGATCAATGAAAAATTTTGTTCCAAGATTATGTATTCCAAATGAAAAACCTACTACAGTTCTGGAAAAACTTGATAGGTCAGCTTCAGAACTTGAGGTTTTCTTCAAACGGTTTCCTAAGAGCCTTTTCCTATGGATCGTTGAAAAAACCAACGAAAGGTTAGAAATATTACAAGACAAAAAGAAAAAGCCGATACAAAAAACTGATCAGTATAAAATAATGATAGTACTTGGCTGCTTCTTCATAATGTCGTACAATAAAGTACCTGCACAACGCCACTATTGGTCTACTAATACTTCACTTGGCAACACAACAATCAAACAAGCCATTTCTAGAAATAGATGTATGTAATCTATTTCTTTGAGCAAAAAAATAGAAACCCTAGAATTCACATTTTGCAAAAGTCCTTTTGTTGTCATTAAACATTTATAAAACGCCGCTGTCAGTGAACGAATTGAAGTTAAAGAGGTTTAATTACAACACATTTTTTTTATGAATATAAATTTTATGGGAGTTTCATGGTGTTGGCTTCAAATAAAAAAAAAAAACTATATAGTACAAACAACATTTTGAGGATATTTGTTTACCGAACTTAAAGATTTACAACCTAATTGATAGAATTGCCGTTTAATGCTAGTTAAACGCATACAAACACGGCACTAACATTTCGTATTAATAAAACAAATTCTACATGCTATTAGTTAGGTTTGAACTACTGATAAAATGAACGTGGCAACGTTGCATTTTCATATGTTGCTAACTTCATTGTGATGCGGTAATTTCGAGGTTATGTTCACCGTTCTAGTAATTTAGAGGTTATGTTCACTGTTCTAGTAATTTAGAGGTTATGTTCACCGTTCTATTAATTTAGAGGTTATGGTATCTAGTATAAGGGAGTGCGCGCATTGCTGCACTGCACTTAGACCTCATTAGGTCTATTGTGCTTAGAGGTTATGGTGGTACACTGTTTTTATTTCTGATTAGTACAAATGTGCTTCTTCTTCAATATTCTTCTTTTAGTTACGTGAAGTGTTTTCTATTTATTATTGTACTCATTCCTTTCATCACTTATTACTTTTATTATACTAAATGCTGAATTTTTTTATTGAAATTTACTTCTCACGAGTGTCTCCACTCCCAGACTAAGCATGAAGTAAAATTTCGAGTTTAGAAAAGCCCCGCGTAGAAAATTTGTCGAGGGTCGCGCAGCGACCCGAGACAAATTTTCACGGGGCTTTTCTAAACGCGAAATTTTACTTCATGCGCCACGCGTATAAAACACTGATTTGAAGAAAAGTTGAACATATATACAGGTGAGATGGGATGGATTAATATAGCATGTTCAATAAAATAAAACCTCTAGAGTGCCATGGAATAAATTATAGGTTGGCAACTTTGAAATTATACATTATAATTATTATGTCTGACGTTTAATATGACAATTCCTAAAGGGTGTAGCCAACTTAAATTTAAAAAAAGATGGCACTCTAGAGGTTTCTTTTTATTACACATACAATATTCCCCAAATACAGCGAAAAAATGCAATAATTGCTGAATATTTTATAAATCGATCAACTACTTTCAAAAAAATCGCAGGTTCCGGTTTTTCAAAAATCACTTTTTAACGTCATTAGGCAAAGTCAGCCGGCGCGTTTGTCCAGTGGCGTGATTTTTGAAAAATCGGGGCTTTAATTAGGAGCATAAACATGGAAGCCCCTGACAAAATCGAGTGGCCAGTTTTTTATTAAAAAAATGTGTTGTAATTAAATCTCTTTAACTTCAATTCGTTCAGTGACAGTGACGCTTTATAAATGTTTAATAACAACAAAAGGACTTTTGCAAAATGTGAATTCTAGGGTTTCTATTTTTTTGCTCCAAATTATACGAGGTTTCGGAAGTAGTTAATCGAAATAATAATAATAAGTAAAGTACAACAAATTTACTGAACGTGGCAACATTGCACTTCTATAGGTTGCTGACTTCATTGTAATGTAATTTAGAGGTTATGTTATACTGTTTATGTTTGTGATTAGTGAAGATGTGTTTTTTGATTGAAATTTACTCGGAACGAGTGTCTCCACTTCCAGGCTAAGCATGAAGGAAAATTTCGAGTTTAGAAAAGCCTGAAAATTTGGTTTGGTCGCGTAGCGCGAAGCGCGGAGCGACCAAACCAAATTTTCAGGCTTTTCTAAACTCGAAATTTTCCTTCATGCGCCACGCGTCTAAAACACCGATTTCAAGTAAGGTTCAGAATATACTGCTCAGGTATGTAGATTTATAATTTACGGCGGTTTTAAATAATTTCTAAATAATTATAAATATTTAATGACAACAATCGGACTTTTGCAAAATGTAAATTCTAGGGTTTCTACTTTTTTGCTCCAAATTATACGAGGTTTCGGAAGTAGTTAATCGAAATAATAATAACAAGTAAAGTACAACAAATTTACTGAACGTGGCAACATTGCACGTCTATAGGTTGCTAACTTCATTGTAATGTAATTTAGAGGTTATGTTACACAGTTTATGTTTGTGTTTAGTGAAGATGTGTTTCTTCTAAGTTTTTTGATTGAAATTTACTCGGAACGAGTGTCTCCACTCCCAGGCTAAGCATGAAGGAAAATTTCGAGTTTAGAAAAGCCTGAAAATTTGGTTTGGTCGCGTAGCGCGAAGCGCGGAGCGACCAAACCAATTTTTCAGGCTTTTCTAAACTAGAAATTTTCCTTCATGCGCCACGCGTCTAAAACACCGATTTCAAGTAAGGTTCAGAATATACTGCTCAGGTATGTAGATTTATAACTTACGGCGGTTTTAAATAATTTCTAAATAACCCTATTTTGCTGTGATAATTGAGGTTATGTATAAGACTTATGTCCAGTTTCACGAACTTCAATTAATACTTATTCGTAAATTAAATTTATTTGTCGATTAGAATAGATATTTTTTATGTCATAAACATCAATGTAATTGATTTTTTGACACATATATAACTATACTACCATATTTTAATCGATGAATAACTATAGTATTTTTAATACCCATTTGGAATAACCCCAACCTTATTTATCAATCATGAATCAGATGAAACAAAAAAATACCAACAAAAATGAACGTCGATTACTAATTAGATGTTACGTCAAAAGTTTGATGTCTGTCATTAAATAACGCGAAAATACACTACTAAATTGCGATATTCCCATGAATCCAAAAAATGTAGTAAGTTATTTTCAAAATAAATTTTGATCTCGATTTAAGGCAATTCAAAAAGGTGCTGAAGTCTTAAAAGTTCCACAAAGCACATTATACAACCTACAAGATGAAAACAGAGCAACTGATTTCGAGTTTAGAAGGAAAACGTTTCCCTGAGAAAAACTCAAATTACGAAGAATACTCTGCATTTTTTAGGGGAAGTGATTTGCAAAATGTATGCCACAAAGGAACATATTACTTTAGAAACTATTTACTGGCAATTTATGGAAGAATCACCAGAAATTGAGATCTTAAAAAGTTCTTTATATTTGGGGATTAAGAAAATGGGCTTTAGCTTCAAAAAGCAGGACGGAAGAAAACATATATTGGAAATGACTGGAATCAGGTTAAAGAGAATTTTATTTCAAAATAAATATCAAGTTGCTAAAAAATAAAACTGCTTTTTCTGGATAAAACGTGGGTTTTTAGCAAAATAGATAGAAGAATGTGGCAAGATGGCAGTGCATCCAGGAATTTTAGCAAAACTGGAAGTGGGATGCCGGAAATGAAAATGGATTTGTGACAAATGCATCCGTAATGTTTAAATATAATAATAAAACAGGTGATAGTTTCTAAAGTAACTCGAATTTTGCTCAGCGAAACGTTTGCAGACATATTCCATTTAAATTCGAAATCCATTACGTGTTTGGATCTTCTGGGTTGTATCATATATTTTGTGGAACTTTTAGTTGTATTATAATAGCATAACGTCCATATACATTATTATGTTCCATATTATGAAATTAACTAATATTTGTGATCCTACACCGCCACTGGTTATATTGAATATATTCCATTTAAATTCGAAATCCATTACGTCTTTGGATCTTCTGGGTTGTATCATATATTTTGTGGAACTTTTAGTTGTATTATAATAGCATAACGTCCATATAAATTATTATGTTCCATATTATGAAATTAACTAATATTTGTGATCCTACGCCGCCACTGGTTATATTGAATATCAAGTTACTGCACCAATGCCCTAAGAATAATGGTTTAGATGTCACTCATTTGATATGACAAGTTCCTAATCTAATTTTGTGTGTGTGTTCAAGAAGCCGCATACGTTAAGTTACTAAAACGACTGGTACTTCCAAATAGGTACTAAAAATACTATATTAGTACATTTATGTAACTGACGTTGCTGAAACCCAAAGTCGGCAAAATACATATTAAAAAGGTTGGTCCATTTGCCGCCTTGCCACGTTGCCGGCTTGTTTGTGCAATTGCGAGGCAACAGATCTAAAACTCCATCCACTGACATATTTAGTTTTCAATTAGTGATATCAGATGCAGCGATGGTTCGCAGCCTAACTTCGGGGTCGGCCACAGCGCCAAGGCACACAAAATTTGAGGTTGGAATAGCGCTTTATAAATACAAGGAATGGCACATCAAAGTCACTTTTCAATAACGGATACGTATTACCTTGAGTCACGGGCCTACCCTGAAGTTAGGCTGCGAGCTGTCGCTGATCAGATGTTGCGCGATTCCGTTTAACCAGTTTCGATCATCGTCACAGTAGTAACTGTCAATGGGTGGAAATATAATGATATTGAAAACTAATAGAGGTTATGCCAAACGCCATTAGCGTCACGTTAATGGCGTTTAACATAACCTCTATTAAATAAAATGAAACACTTTAACTTTGTTTGTATAACACCCGGTATGTGCTGATCCGACCGCTCGGTAATAGCAATTTACATGTAAAATCACACTTTTGCAGTTTCCTGCTCCCCTAATTATTTTAGAGCAAAAGCATAACAGATCATAGTTGTTCAGAATTTAAAATGCTATATGATAGGTCCGTATTTATTATCAAAATAGTACTAATAGTAGAAGAAAACGAAGATATAAATTAGTAATAATTTGAAAAAAATAACAATAGCCATGATTTTAAAACAAAATTTTGCGCCATCAACAACTGTCAGTTTTGACTTTTCGTAAAATCGCACTCCGTTTCGATATTTAAGTGCGCTTTTCAATTAAGTAATTCATAATAATGTCTTATACAATTGCTGAAAAAAACATATTTCTGAAGTAATTTTATTCCGGTAATAGTGTAAATGAAGTTCGAAACTTGTTTGCTGGTTTATATCCCGATCGGCCGATACCCACTATTTCCACGATTCTGAACGTGATTTTAAACCAAGCAAAATATGGATCCGTTTTTAATCCCTGCCAGCCGTGTTTAAAGCATACTTCAAATATAGCCGAGGAAGAAGAAATTGTGCGAGATAATGTAAACGAAATAAACGTTATTGCTGCGGCCGTTGCAAATCCCCGCATTAGTATTCGGCAAATTTGCGACGATTTAAATTTGCACAATACAACCGGTCTTAAAATTTTAAAGAACAAGTTTAAATCGTGCAAGTTTTCGAACCCCCAGGAGATTTTTGAGCCAGACAGGTATTCTAGAATGGTTTTCTGTGAAACACTAATGGAAATGGCCAATGTGGATAGATATTTCATTAACAACATTTGTTTTTCTGACGAATCGACCTTCACCATAAATGGAGAGCCAAGTGTGCAAAATTATCGCCATTGGGATACGGATAACCCGCATTTGGTGATCGATAACCATTCCCAACATCCGCAGTCAGTCAATGTATGGTTAGGAATATACAGATCTAATATTATAAGCCCCTTCTTCATTCATGGGCACTTAAACGGGGGAAAATACCTTGAGCTGCTTCAATCGGAGATTGGCCCCGCTATAGATGCTGTCGCAGGAGAAAATGTGGTATGGTTTCAACAGGATGGATGTCCTGCGCATTTTACAAGAGTCGTCACTGAGTATTTAAATATTTGCTATCCAAATACCTGGATTGGACGAGGCGGACCGGTGAATTGGCCAGCTCGTTCAGCAGACTTTTCACCAAACGACTTCTTTATATGGGGCCACTTAAAATCAAAAATACACGGTGCTAGACATGCTAACATCGAGGTTCTGAAATACAAAATTACGGAAGAATGCAACAAAATAACGAACCGGCAACTTGCAAATGTTCGCAGAAATTTTTATGATAGACTTGGTCAATGTTTAGCCGCTAATGGAGGTCTCTTTGAGCATTTAATTTGATTTAATTAAAAACAACTGATAGTTGTTGATGATGCAAAACTTTGTTATGAAATCATGACTATTGTTTTTTTTTCAAATTATTGCTAATTTATATCTTCGTTTTCTTGTACTATTAGTCCTATTTTGAAAATAAATACAGACCTATCATATATAATTTTAAATTCTGAACAACTTTGATCTCTTATGCTTTTGCTCTAAAATAATTATGGGAGCAGGAAACTGCAAAAGTGTGATTTTACATGTAAATTGCTGTTACCGAGCGGTCGGATCAGCATCCGGTATATTGTGTTGTACAAACAAAGTTAAAGTGTTTGATTTTATTGAATCAACATGTATAGCGAAGTAGAAGCCTCCACCGGTTATAATTTAACCTCTATTACAATCGTAACTAGCGAGTCATAAAATCGAACAGTGATTCGATTTGTTGCTCGAATGATCCGAGTGGATGCTCATAAAATCGAACGGTGATTCGAAATTGTTGCCTGAATGGATGCTCAACCACACAAAATTTTGATATTTGCTTACCGAACAAAAAACACAAACAAAAGCGGTGTAACATAACCTCTAAATTACATTACAATGAAGTTGGTAACATATAAAAATGCAATGTTGCCACCTTCATTCAAACTAATAGCATGTAGAATTCGTTCAATTAATACAAAATGTTAGTAACGTGTTGGTATTGTTACCGGCGTGTCACTTCGACACGTCGTAACACGTTAAATTTTCAGTCGCGATTTAATGTAACATCGGACCTCATTGCATTTCATTCCTTTTACATTTTGCATAAAAATTAAACCTTGTATTAGTTTGAAAATCCGTTAAGTCCGTATAGAAATGTTTGCCCTTTTGTTCTGTTTAATCCTAGGGCAATAAAGCAATAAACCGGCAGCGTATTTTCTGGATAAGTAATAAACACAAAATTTCCGAAATCTTCGAAATTCCCAAATCCGTCCGAACGGGATTATATAAATCCCGAACGTGACGAGAACAAAAGGACGCCGGCTCAGTGTCGAACAATGAGTGGATTAGTTTTCATTACCGCCCGGTGTTCGAGTCCCGAAAATACGCTGACCGTAATAAAAGCACCATAATGTTTATTTCTTAGGTTTGTACAGTTTTTTCAAAAATCACAATTCAAAGTAAATTAAATTAATTCTAGATACTTGCGAATTAATTTAATTTAAGCGCGATATGAATTCACATCCGAATATCGCAATGTGTATTATATATGAGCTTATATTTATAATAAGTCTTAAGTTAAATTCTAGAATTGCAAGATTCATTTTCAATTCAATTATTATTCTTTTAGTAATTCAGAACTTCAATTCTTTTGTTTTTCTTAGGACGTAGTCTTTATTTCATTTATATTATATTGTATGTATATATTAACCCAAACAAACAGTTTAGACAAACATTTTTAAAACATTAATTTAATTCTTTAAATACTTATTTTTTTTTTCTCTCCTGCAAAATGAGCAGAAGTCATTCTATTTCTCACCAACCTAAAATCTAATTACCAATTACTTATTATTTAATACTGGCATTTTACTTTACATTATTATTTTCTTTTTAATTTAATTGTTGAACAAATTCCGAAGATGTCACTCTCAAAATGCATATTGCCCAAATGACGCTCGGCCAATTGGCGTTGAGTAAGGAGCTGACCAATAACGGTTGAGAGTGATCATCCAAGCGTATCGGTAACCAATAAGCGGAAGAGTTAGCAACCCCTACCACAGCCTCAGCCAATGAGGTGCGGGTGAAAATACCCTTCCAGGGCTCTGCTACCCCCAACTTAACCTTTCGCAAAAACGCTGTCTTTATAATGAACGGACAGCCCGAATTAGTCAGTCAGTTGGTGTTCAACAATCGTCAGAGTTATTAAAGTGTATTGCAAAGTTTAAATAGTCGAGTGTGTTAACGGGAGACAGTTGTAAAAGTGCCAGTCAGTAGTTTTAAATGAAAGTTGGTGATAAATAGTTTGTATTTAATAATTCAAGATTTTACGAGATCTATTTTTTTTAAAAGTGTTTGTCGAATTGCCTTATAATTTAGTCGTAACTTTAATCGTCATAGTTAATCTCTCTATTTTTTTTTTTGTGGATTTGATTTGTTACTCGTTTGTTTACTGATTTAATTTTGAATATATATATCGTTGTTATTATTGAAACGAAGAATTTTATTTCATAAACAAATCTAAATCTCGTAAACCCTTATTAAATTGTGAAAGTGATGACAAGATGGAGCAAGGAGGAAACAGAGTAAGTATCGTTGATTTTTTTTTTTTATTGTTCTGAGCTAACCGAAAGTGATAGGGTTCGGAACGGAAGTGGCATGTGTCAAAAGATATTACTTAGACTATGTTAAAACACATTTAAATCCAACGCATTGCCATCCCCGGTTCGAGCGCCCCGTTACAGTATGCGATTAACTAGCATTCAGCTATAATGATATTAACCGTGATTCATTATTAACACCTTCGCTGCGTTACATATCCCCGGTGTCCTGTATGCGTTATTACGGCGCGACGGGTGCAAATTTGCCCAAACTTTCCTATTTTAGGGGAGCAGTAATTCGCTTATTTTTAAATAAAAATCGGCTTTACAAATAGCTTATGGTACCGTTGAATGTAGTGAATATCCTTACGTTATTTTGATTGTGCATATCCCCCGAGATATGTAACGCACATGAGTAATATGAATTTAGTCCTATGCGGCACATATCCCTGGAGATATGTACGCATGCGGTTTTATTCAGTTGTTATTTAAGTTGTTAGGTTCGCGCCGTACGCATTCGAAAAAAAAAATTAAAATTGGCATCAGAAGTGCCCAGCGAAAAGTCTAATAGCGAAAGCGATGACGCATCTGTTGACAATGATTGTGATAATGGCGGCGAGGTTGATAATGAAGATAATAATGAAACTAATTATAGCAATGAAGAGAGCGATGATTGTGATGACCCATTTGATGATAGTATGGTTAGTGATACTGAGTATATCATCGGTGCCAATATAGATTATAGTGATGCAACAACTCCTATTACAGGCAATAGTAATGTTTGGAAAGACATTACAACTTCAGTAATTGACTTTGATTTAATGAAAGAGCAATGTACAGTAGACTGAGAAATTAACAGCAACACTAATTGACATTTTTAAATACTTAGTGGATGACGAGGTTCTTGATCTAATCGTCAATGAGACAAATGTCAAAACACATTCTAGTAAATCTAGAACAAATTCCTGGACCAATACAGACAAAAACTAAATTCTAAAATTTTTGGGAGTTACGATTGCTATGGGTTTGACCCAAATTCCTTCAATAAATATGTACTGGTGTACCACAATGAATTTATTTCTTCAGCTTTGTCAAGGGATAGACACCTTATCTTACTGACATTTCTTTATTTTGAAAATAATGAAACTGCTAATGTTCAAAATAGACTACAAAATAGAGAGGCTTCTCTCTATGTTGCTTCAAAATTATAGGAAGATTTACAATCCAGGACAAGTATTGGTGATAGATGAATCTATGGTACCTTTCAAAGCAAGGCTTCATTTACGACAGTGCATTCCTAATAAAACCCACAAATACGGTGTTAAGTTATATAAATTATGCATTGCGAATGGGTATACTTATGATTTGAAAGTTTACGCTGGAAAAGGGGACACAACTGAGGAGTTGGGACATGCCAATTCAATTGTATTGAAGCTTCTGGACTCAGTTAATCCAAAAGAAGGAAGATATTTATTTGCTGATAACTTATTCTAGTATTAGTTTAACAGAAATGTTATACGAACAAAAAATAATTTATTGTGGCACATTAAGGCAAAATCGAAAAAGGGTTCCAAAAACAATTCCGCAAAATATAAAAAAAATAAGTTTTTGGGCAGCAGAAAGGAGCAGTGAAAGTAATTAAATGGATGGACAAACCACAGGTCCTAATGGTTACCAGCGATCCTTCACATGACGATTTATAAGTTTCCACAGGTAAATCATTTTATTTATCTTGCTTATTCCTAAAGGAAAAAAAAATATCAAGGGGAAAGATATTATGAAGCCGAAATGCGTAATAGATTACAATAAGGCTAAAAAGGGCGTCGATTTCAGCGACCAAATGGCGTCGTATCATACGGTGCTTCGCAAAAGCCTAAAATGGTATAGGTAAGTGCTTACAACACAACAACAGATCCCTTGTTTTACTTCCTTTTTTATAGAAAAGTTATGTTTGAAGTTTTACTCGGAACTACTGTGGTAAACGCGTGGAACATCTATAACATAATTTCAAATACAAAACTTTGTATTACACAGTTTAGAAGGCAACTTCTAGAAAATTTGGTAACGGAACCCGTGACTACGAAAAAGGAGACAGTACAAAAGAAAAGAATACACACTTTTGTAAAGCCTGAAGGGAAAGGTAGAAAAAAGAGGAAGCCGTGCAAAGGTTGTTACACAAAATTGAGGGAAACTATGAACAGTCGCGAGGCAGAAAAAGTGAGGCGAATAATTAGTTTCTGCAACGATTGCCCAAACAATCCAGGGTACTGCCTGGCATGCTTTAATAAGTTACTTTTGATATGTATTGAAATTACTTTGATGTTATCTTTAAATTTAACTACTGTTTTTTTATATTTAATAAATTTCGATTTATAATTTTGATTTTTTGTTTCTACTTATTTATTCAAGGTTTTTGTCGCTGTAGATTGGTACGGCTTTGAATTTAAGTAGAATAATCTATTGGCTTACAGATTTCTACGTCCTAAATAGCGTGTATTTTTGTAACTAGGAGACTTTGCGAGTGTGCTGATCTGGTAAATAAGTAACTTTTGCAAGACTCTACCTTGTTTTGTGACATTTTGTGTTTTATGTTATTTTGTTGTTTGTAACATTAATTTTAATGCGTTTTTGTGTGTGCGTCTGCTTTTGTGAAAAAATTGCATTATTTTTAAACTTCAAAAGATTTATGTATATGTATTTATAAATTATATGATTAGAGAAAGAGAGAAATAAATTTTATAGAGTGTTTAACATGAACATTTGTTTTATTTTGAATACATATTGCAATCGATTTTTGTTTTGCTAATTTGATTTCTTTTAAGAAACAAATATTAGTTAGTCTTTGACTTTGTTATATTAACATTTCAGTAATGTTGTGTAATTATTGTAATTGTAAAATGTTATGAGCCATCATTATAATAGTTACATGTCTTTATTTGAAACAATCCGTACATATCTCCCGGGATATGTAACGCACACGAAGGAAGTCCACATACAGTGCCCCTGCGATATGTACCGCAATCAACGACAAAGTACCATTTTGCGATCCCGCAGCGAAGGTGTTAAATAAAGCCTTACTAATAGAATCAATTTATTAAATAACGCTTTATTAATAGAATCACGGCTAACATAGCTCATAGCTGATTGCTAGTTAATCGCATACCAACACGTCACTAACATTTCGTATTAATTGAACAAATTCTACATGCTATTAGTTAGTTTTTTATGAACGTGGCACCACTACATTTTCATATGTTGCTAACTTCATTGTAATTTAATATAGAGGTTATGTTACACTGCTTTTGTTTGTGTTTAGTGGAAATATGTTTTTTTCTGCTCAATTTTTTGATTGAAATTTACTTTTAGCGAGAGATTCCACCCCCAGATGAAGTAAAATTTCGAGTTTAGCAAAGCTTGAAAATTTGATATTGTCGCGTAGCGAAAACATCCAATTAGAAAAAAAGTTGGAGCTTGCCAGGTAACTAATTTTAAGAATGACTGTATAGGATTAATTCAATTATTTATGGTAGAATATAATCTGTACTTAAATTCAGCAATCGTATAATTTGGAGCAAAAAAATAGAAACCCTAGAATTCACATTTTGCAAAAGTCCCTTTGTTGTCAATAAACATTTATAAAACGTCACTGTCAGTGAACAAATTGAAGTTAAAGAGGTTTAATTACAACACATTTTTTTTATGAATATAAATTTTATGTGAGTTTCATGGTGTTGGCTTCGAATAAAAAAAACTATAAAGTACAAACAACATTTTGAGGATATTTGTTTACAGAACTTAAAAATGTACAGTCAAATTAATAGAATTGCCGTTTAATGCTAGTTAAACGCATACTAACATATCGTATTAATAAAACAAATTCTACATGCTATTAGTTAGTTTTCAACTACTGATAAAATGAACGTGGCAATGTTGCATTTTCATATGTTGCTAACTTCACTGTGATGTGGTAATTTCGAGGTTATGTTACACCGTTTTAGTAATTTAGAGGTTATGGTATGTGGGATAAGGGGGAGTGCGCATTGCTGCACTGCACTTAGACTTCATTAGGCCTATTGTGCTTAGAGGTAATGGTGGTACACTGTTTTTGTTTCTGATTAGTACAAATGTGCTTCTTCTTCAATATTCTTCTTTTAGTTACGTAAAGTGTTTTCTATTAATTATTGTAGTCATTCCTTTCTTCACTTATTACGTTTATTATACTAGATGCTGAATTTTTTGATTGAAATTTACTTCTCACGAGTGTCTCCACTCCCAGACTAAGCATGAAGTAAAATTTCGAGTTTAGAAAAGCCCCGCGTAGAAAATTTGTCGAGGGTCGCGCAGCGACCCGAGACAAATTTTCACGGGGCTTTTCTAAACTCGAAATTTTACTTCATGCGCCACGCGTACAAAACACTGATTTAAAGAAAAGTTAAAAATATATACTGGTGAGATATGATGGGTCAATATTTTCAAAATACAGCGAAAAAATGCAACAATTGCTGAATATTTAATAAATCGATCTACTGCTTTAAGTGAACGTGGCAACATTGCATTTTCATATGTTGCTAACTTCATTGTGATGTGGTAATTTCGAGGTTATGTTACACCGTTCTAGTAATTTAGAGGTTATCTGGTATAAGAGGGAGTGCGCATTGCTGCACTGCACTTAGACCTCATTAGGCCCATTGTGCTTAGAGGTTACGGTGGTACACTGTTTTTGTTTCTGATTAGTAAAAATGATCTTCTTCTTCAATATTCTTCTTTTAGTTACGTAAAGTGTTTTCTATTAATTATTGTAGTCATTCCTTTCTTCACTTATTACGTTTATTATACTAGACGCTGAATTTTTTGATTGAAATTTACTTCACACGAGTGTCTCCACTCCCAGACTAAGCATGAAGTAAAATTTCGAGTTTAGAAAAGCCCCGCGTAGAAAATTTGTCGAGGGTCGCGCAGCGACCCGAGACAAATTTTCACGGGGCTTTTCTAAACTCGAAATTTTACTTCATGCGCCACGCGTACAAAACACTGATTTAAAGAAAAGTTAAAAATATATACTGGTGAGATGTGATGGGTCAATATTTTCAAAATACAGCGAAAAAATGCAATAATTGCTGAATATTTAATAAATCGATCTACTACTTTAAAAAAACCGCAAGTTCCGGTTTTTCAAAAATCACTTTTTGACGTCATTAGGGAAAGTCAGCCGGCGCGTTTGTCTAATGACGTGATTTTTGAAAAATCGGGACTTTAATTAGGAGCATAAAAATGGGAACCCCTAACAAAATCGAGTAGCCTTGGATGAAACCCAGCATTAAACTAGGTGTACCACGCTATTAATTTATTAGTTGTAAACTAACAATAGTAATGTACTAAACAGTTTTATTATTCCGAAAGTGTTAACATCCATGTTAAAGCTAACGTTTATTACTAAGGCTAATTGGTAGTGATTTGCAGTTGTACCCAACTCTTCAAGTAAATTTCAACTTAAAAAAATACAATTATTTAAAAAAGAAAAAGAGTATAAAAATTTACTTTGGTCTGTATAAAATACTAATAGTGGAATTGTCACGTGTGTTCATAGAATGCTAAGATTTACCTCCCCAGCGTCCGCACTCATTTGCTCTGGTCGCTGCCGCCCGACTGCCTGTCGGAATGATCGGAATTGTTGTTGATCTTACTTATAATACTATCCAGCTTCTCCTTCTTAATAATCGTAATATCCGGACAGTTGGCCAGCACCGAGTTGCTGCTGCGCTTCTTGTACTGGTGGTTGTCGGACGTGTTGCTCTCCCTCTCCTCCTCCGAATCGATCTCGTCGTAGGTGTCGCTGGTGCTGATGTGGCCCGTCGTCGAGGCCTCGCTGTCCAGCGACGACATCGAGATCAGGTAGTTGGACAGCGTCTGGGGCGTGACGTTCAGCTGTTCGGCCGCCCTGAACAGGGTGATCTCTTTCCGGCGCAGCTTGAAGAGGATGTCCGTGGGGCCCTGTTCCGTCCAGAAGTCGCGTACCCTAGTAAAAGGTGGCATTCTGTTCACGTTACCATAAAAAAATATCGTGAAATCGGTTAGTAATGGAAATGAGTGAGGTTTTTTTCTAATAATACGGATGAGACACAGATATTAATTTTTGATAAATTGTGATTTTCATTAGTAGAAAATTAGTTTGTGAATCGTGAATAAAATGCTGCTTATTTTAATAGAGAAAATAGAGACGAAATACAAATATCAATTTTGGTATACACTTTTAATTTAATCCACTTCTACGTAACCTTTATGGCACACATTAATTGTGTATTGTGAACGGTAAAAAAGTGACCGATGAGAAGTTGACCATAGATTTCCAGCCACGAAACCGGCGCCTCCACCATTTATAAAACTATAATTTTACCAACGTATTACAACGAATACAATAAAATTTCATAGAAACAATTGATAATTTAATTAAATGTAATGCTGAGATAGCTCTTACAACTTTTAAAAGTTATGATTTAGCATCTGGCATTAAAATTTGTATCTGTGATAAAAGAGGACATTTCAAACATTTTAAAAATGCTATTTGGGGAGGTTTAGAAACGATTTTAATAGCCACAAATGTCCTCAGTAGTGTTATTACCAATATAAAACAATAATTGGAGGACCATCTTTCTTCATTTTTTTTAAACTATTTTTTTTCCAAACCGCTCATCTGAAGACATGGCTTATTTTTCGAAAATAAATAAAAGTTGATGTTCTCTATAGTATTAGTAACCATATTAAATAACAATTGGAGGACCATCTTTCTTCAATTTTTGTTTAAACAATTTTTTCCAAACCGCTCACCTGAAGACATGGCTAATTTTTCGAAAAATAAAAAGTTGGTGTTTGGGGCCTTTTAGAAATGATTTTGTTGGCCACAAATGTTCTCCATGGTATAAGTAACCACATTAAACAATAATTGGAGGACCATCTCTCTTCAATTTTTTTTAAACTACTTTTTTCCAAACCGCTCATCTGAAGACATGGCTTATTTTTCGAAAAATAAACAGTTGGTGTTTGGGGCCTTTTAGAAATGATTTTGTTGGCCACAAATGTTCTCCATAGTATAAGTAACCATATTAAACAACAATTGGAGGACCATCCTTCTTCAATTTTTTTTAAACTATTTTTTTCCAAACCGCTCATCTGAAGACATGGCTTATTTTTCGAAAAATAAAAAGTTGGTGTTCTCTATAGTATTAGTAACCATATTAAACAATAATTGGAGGACCATCTCTCTTCAATTTTTTTTAACTATTTTTTTCCAAACCGCTCATCTGAAGACATGGCTTATTTTTCGAAAAATAAACAGTGGTGTTTGGGGTCTTTTAGAAATGATTTTGTTGGCCACAAATGTTCTCCATAGTATTAGTAACCATATTAAACAATAATTGGAGGACCATCTTTTTTCAATTTTTGGTAAACAATTTTTTCCAAACCGTTCATCTAAAGACATGGCTAATTTTTCGAAAAATAAAAAGTTGGTGTTTGGTTCCTTTTAGAAATGATTTTGTTGGCCACAAATGTTCTCCATAGTATTAGTAACCATATTAAACAACAATTGGAGGACCATCTTTCTTAAATTTTTTTTAAACAATTTTTTTCCAAACCGCTTATCTGAAGACATGGCTTATTTTTCGAATAATTAAAAGTTGGTGTTTGGGGCCTTTTAGAAATGATTTTGTTGGCCACAAATGTTCTCCATAGTATTAGTAACCACATTAAACAACAATTGGAGGACCATCTTTCTTCAATTTTTTTTAAACTATTTTTTCCAAACCGCTCATCTAAACACATGGCTTATTTTTCGAAAAATAAAAAGTTGGTGTTTGGGGCCTTTTAGAAATGATTTTGTTGGCCACAAATGTTCTCCATGGTATTAGTAACCATATTAAACAATAATTGGAGGACCATCTTTCTTAAATTTTTTTTTAAACAATTTTTTTCCAAACCGCTCATCTGAAGACATGGCTTATTTTTCGAAAAATTAAAAGTTGGTGTTTGGGGCCTTCTAGAAATGATTTTGTTGGCCACAAATGTTCTCCATAGTATTAGTAACCATATTAAACAACAATTGGAGGACCATCTTTCTTCAATTTTTTTTAAACAATTTTTTTCCAAACCGCTTATCTGAAGACATGGCTTATTTTTCGAATAATTAAAAGTTGGTGTTTGGGGCCTTTTAGAAATGATTTTGTTGGCCACAAATGTTCTCCATAGTATTAGTAACCACATTAAACAACAATTGGAGGACCATCTTTCTTCAATTTTTTTTAAACTATTTTTTCCAAACCGCTCATCTAAACACATGGCTTATTTTTCGAAAAATAAAAAGTTGGTGTTTGGGGCCTTTTAGAAATGATTTTGTTGGCCACAAATGTTCTCCATGGTATTAGTAACCATATTAAACAATAATTGGAGGACCATCTTTCTTAAATTTTTTTTTAAACAATTTTTTTCCAAACCGCTCATCTGAAGACATGGCTTATTTTTCGAAAAATTAAAAGTTGGTGTTTGGGGCCTTCTAGAAATGATTTTGTTGGCCACAAATGTTCTCCATAGTATTAGTAACCATATTAAACAACAATTGGAGGACCATCTTTCTTCAATTTTTTTTAAACAATTTTTTTCCAAACCGCTTATCTGAAGACATGGCTTATTTTTCGAATAATTAAAAGTTGGTGTTTGGGGCCTTTTAGAAATGATTTTGTTGGCCACAAATGTTCTCCATAGTATTAGTAACCACATTAAACAACAATTGGAGGACCATCTTTCTTCAATTTTTTTTAAACTATTTTTTCCAAACCGCTCATCTAAACACATGGCTTATTTTTCGAAAAATAAAAAGTTGGTGTTTGGGGCCTTTTAAAAATGATTTTGTTGGCCACAAATGTTCTCCATGGTATTAGTAACCATATTAAACAATAATTGGAGGACCATCTTTCTTAAATTTTTTTTTAAACAATTTTTTTCCAAACCGCTCATCTGAAGACATGGCTTATTTTTCGAAAAATTAAAAGTTGGTGTTTGGGGCCTTCTAGAAATGATTTTGTTGGCCACAAATGTTCTCCATAGTATAAGTAACCATATTAAACAACAATTGGAGGACCATCTTTCTTCAATTTTTTTTAAACTATTTTTTTCCAAACCGCTCATCTGAAGACATGGCTTATTTTTCGAAAAATAAAAAGTTGGTGTTTGGGGCCTTTTAGAAATGATTTTGTTGGCCACAAATATTCTCCATAGTATTAGTAACCATATTAAACAACAATTGAAGGACCATCTTTCTTAATTTTTTTTTAAACAATTTTTTTCCAAACCGCTCATCTGAAGACATGGCTTGTTTTTCGAAAAATTAAAAGTTGGTGTTTGGGGCCTTTTAGAAATGATTTTGTTGGCCACAAATGTTCTCCATAGTATTAGTAACCATATTAAACAATAATTGGGGGACCATCTTTCTTCAATTTTTGTTTAAACAATTTTTTCCAAACCGCTCACCTGAAGACATGGCTAATTTTTCGAAAAATAAAAAGTTAGTGTTTGGGGCCTTTTAGAAATGATTTTGTTGGCCACAAATGTTCTCCATAGTGTTAGTAACCTTATTAAACAATAATTGGAGGACCATCTTTCTTCAATTTTTGTTTAAACAATTTTTTCAAAACCGCTCACCTGAAGACATGGCTAATTTTTCGAAAAATAAAAAGTTAGTGTTTGGAGCCTTTTAGAAATGATTTTGTTGGCCACAAATGTTCTCCATAGTATTAGTAACCTTATTAAACAATAATTGGAGGACCACCTTTCTTCAATTTTTGTTTAAACAATTTTTTCCAAACCGCTCATCTGAAGACATGGCTAATTTTTCGAAAAATAAAAAGTTGGTGTTTGGGGCCTTTCAGAAATGATTTTGTTGGCCACACATGTTCTCCATAGTATTAGTAACCATATTAAACAACAATTGGAGGACCATCTTTCTTCAGTTTTTTTTAAATTATTTTTTTCCAAACCGCTCATCTGAAGACATGGCTTATTTTTCTAAAACTAAAAAGTTGGTGTTTGGGGCCTTTTAGAAATGATTTTGTTGGCCACAAATGTTTTCCATAGTATTAGTAACCATATTGAACAGCAATTGGAGGACCATCTTTCTTCAATTTTTTTTAAACAATTTTTTTCCAAACCGCTCACCTAAAGACATCGCTTATTTTTCGAAAAATAAAAAGTAAAATAAAAGTTGATGTTCTCTATAGTATTAGTAACCATATTAAATAACAATTGGAGGACCATCTTTCTTCAATTTTTTTTAAACAATTTTTTCCAAACCGCTCACCTGAAGGCATGGCTAATTTTTCGAAAAATAAAAAGTTGGTGTTTGGGGCCTTTTAGAAATGATTTTGTTGGCCACAAATATTCTCCATAGTATTAGTAACCATATTAAACAACAATTGGAGGACCATCTTTATTCAATTTTTTTAAACTATTTTTTTCCAAACCGCTTATCTGAAGACATGGCTTATTTTTCGATAAAGAAAAAGTTGTGTTTGGGGCCTTTTAGAAATGATTTTGTTGGCCACAAATGTTCTCCATAGTATTAGTAACCATATTAAACAACAATTGGAGGACCATCTTCAATTTTTTTAAACTATTTTTTTCCAAACCGCTCATCTGAAGACATGGCTTATTTTTCGAAAAATAAAAAGTTGGTGTTTGGGGTCTTTTAGAAATGATTTTGTTAGCCACAAATGTTCTCCATAGTATCAGTAACCACATTATACTAAAAACAAATTGGAGTTTAGTGGCGATCAGGAAACATTAGTTGCACTTCTGGTTGTTTACTTTCTTGAATACATATTTCAAGTCTTTAGTGGAAATAGGTGTATAAGCGATCAACATGATTTGAGATATATCTACAAAAATAGGTCACAGCTGGTCAAATAAGGGGTCTTTTAAGCGTGAAATGACCCTTCCTGAAAACATTGGACCAACCATGTCCATTGACCATTGTTGACTAGTCTCCACTGATGTGGCAATTGTGATTTCTTTTTGGCGATTCCTTAATTCAGTTATCTTTTCATACAAGGGGGAAGTCGTAATAATTGATCGTCGGATGTTAGAACGTATTGGTGGAATACAAACGTGATTTTCAGCAAAGGTTTGAACACTGCATTGAAGAAAGTGGACACCACTAGCCGTCATATGTTTTATTTTCTTATGGCATGTGATTACCAAGATTTTGGATATTAAAATATGTGGCTTGATAATTTTGGAAATAAAATGTTTAAAAAAAATTGAAGAAAGATGGTCCTCCAATTGTTGTTTAATATGCTTAGTAATACTATGGAGAACATTTGTGGCCAACAAAATCATTTCTAAAAGGCCCCAAACACCAACTTTTTATTTTTCGAAAAATAAGCCATGTCTTCAGGTGAGCGGTTTGGAAAAAAAATGTTTAAAAAAAATGAAGAAAGATGGTCCTCCAATTGTTATTTAATATAGTTACTAATACTATGGAGCACATTTGTGGCCAACAAAATCATTTCTAAAAGGCCCCAAACACCAACTTTTTATTTTTCGAAAAATAAGCCATGTCTTCAGGTGAGCGGTTTGGAAAAAAAATGTTTAAAAAAAATGAAGAAAGATGGTCCTCTAATTGTTATTTAATACTATGGACAACATTTGTGGCCAACAAAATCATTTCTAAAAGGCCCCAAACACCAACTTTTTATTTTTCGAAAAATAAATAAGCCATGTCATCAGGTGAGCGGTATGGAAAAAAATAAAAAAAAAATTAAGAAAGATGGTCCTCCAATTGT
This sequence comes from Philonthus cognatus, assembly GCA_932526585.2. NCBI lineage: Eukaryota > Metazoa > Arthropoda > Insecta > Coleoptera > Staphylinidae > Philonthus > Philonthus cognatus. The sequence goes on from OW052252.1 coordinate 15,982,835, forward strand.
TATTAAGTATTGTTACTAATACTATAGAGAACATTTGTGGCCAACAAAATCATTTCTAAAAGGCCCCAAACACCAGCTTTTTATTTTTCGAAAAATTAGCCATGTCTTCAGGTGAGCGGTTTGGAAAAAAATTGTTTAAAAAAAATTGAAGAAAGATGGTCCTCCAATTGTTGTTTAATATTGTTACTAATACCATGAAGAACATTTGTGCGTTAAGCAACTCATTCATCGGCAATAAAAACATCAGTAGGAAAACAAAAATGACAGTATACAAAACAGTATTCAGACCAATACTAACCTATGGGAGCGAATCATGGGTTCTTACAAACAAACAGAAAAGTAAGATACAGGCCGTTGATATGAAGTTCCTGAGAAGAGTGAAAGGTATAACCAGGAGAAACAGAATTAGAAATGAGGCAGTCCGAGAAGAACTAGGGGTACCATCTATAGCAGATAACATAGAATTGAACCAACTCAAATGGTTTGGACATTTATGCAGGATGAGTGATGGAAGATAGGTGAAAAACATTTGGTAGGCGAAGGCTGGAATAAAGAAAAAGAGAGGATGACCAACAAAAACCTGGAACGACCAAACGACAGCAATCCTGAAGAAAAGAAATGTAAAATGGAATGAAGCGGAGAAGATGGCAAGAAATAAAGGAGGGTGGTCCAAATTTGTGTACGCAGGAGATAAATAGAAAAAAAAATACGAAAATACAAGCCTTACACCTAAGGGTAGACAAGGCAAAAGATTATATATATATATATATATATATATTTCTTTTATATATATATATATATTTCTTTTATATATATATATATATATTTCTTTTATATATATATATATATATATATATATATATATATATATATATATACATATACAGTCTGTTTGATTTATTGTGACACAGCACATATGTCCGTTATTAGTACAGATAGAAAAAAAAGTTAAAGACAATAGTTTTAGTATTTTTCATGATCTATTCAGTAGCATTGTCAGAAAAACAATTGAAAATCAAATAAACACGTGAAAGCTATTAGCTTCATTTTCTTTAATGGAACACCCTGTATATTTTGTTTATTATATAAATATTTTTTTTTTTTGTGGGGAAATAGCAAAATTTTATAAGAGACAAAAAATACGTAAAATTGAATGATCTTGCAGAAAAAAAGTATTCCTTATGATTTGACCTGTTGAATAAAAGGATTTAGGTATCTTAAGAAGTCGATGGTCCTAGTTTGACCACTTACTTTAAACGTAGGATAAAGAAACATATCGCAAAAAGTGCATGGTATCAATGTAATTAAATGTGCCAAATTAGGTTTTCTTACCTAATTCCTAAATAAAAATATTTGAAAAATAATGAAAAAAAATAATATCTTTGAGGCCTAGTAGATGGCTTAGGAACCACTTTTGGATAGAGATAAGTTTAGTTAAATCGTCTTATTTTGTTTCAGAGAATATGTGGTAGAGCGTTGTACAGACCATTCGGGGACACCCTGTATATATATATTTTCAAAATGAGTTCGGTGTAAACTCAATCCGCAAGTTAAGGCTACATACGAATTCTTGTTAGTTATTATATTTGTGTAAATTCGGGCGTATTGTATTTTAACTATCGTTGTTGAATAAATCAAAGTGTTAAACATTATTTATGATAAATTAATTATCGTCCGCTCCCTGCTCGAAAATTACATTATAATTAATAAATAAATAGCTTAAAAACATTCCCTTTGTGAAATGTTCATACATCAATCAAAGCGCAATTTTTTACGCGTTCTACAACTAAGTATTGGCAATTTCATTCATACATTACATTATTTCTATAAGAACCATTTTTCGTAATTAAATTTTAAAATATCCCATTCAAACTTTGCTTCCGTAATCGAAAAACACCGCATCCTATTTTTTGGAACGATACCGAGACCGTTAACGGTTTTCGACGTAGAAAGTAACCGGCGATTTCCTCAAAATAATCGGAGTCAGCGTTTCCTGCCGTGAACAGAAGCGCGGAGGCAGAATTTCGAAAAAAAAAACTTGTTTCGCATTTCGCGCGAATTGTCAACGGTCTCGCGTTACGCAATCTTATCAATTCACAAAATATGTAGGTATACTGGAAAAAAAGCATTGTGTATACAGAAAATGTTGATATAATACGTAACTAGATATTTATCTATGTAAACAGCGGCTGATTAAATTATAAAATGTAGAGTTTTAAAAAATGAAAATTAACTGCAGTTTTGTTAATGAGGTTAATTAGTGTAGTCGAAGGCCGTAGCCAGGGGGGTATATGGAAGTTCAAACGCCCCCGAAATGTTTAGGATGTTAATTAATGTATTTAAAAGCGACCCTAAAAGAGCAATCAATATTTTTACCATAATATATAAAATTACCAAAATGTTATTCGTGAAAATGTAAACCATGTCTTAATTCATAACACAACTTAAGACAATATTTTTACCAGTAAAACCCACCCCCGATTTTCTTTCTAGCTACGGCCTTGGTGTAGCCTTATTAATAGAACTGCCGCTAATATTATTATAGCTTAAGGGCCGTGATATTCACCTTCTAATAAAGCTCCTAGTAGTTAATAGGAACATTCGGCGTTTGGGGCACATGCCTACGGCGTCGTGCCCCAAACTTGCCTTTGTTAGATATTGTCATATTATCCACTAGTAGGAACTTTATTAGAAGGTGGATATCACGGTCCTAACACCAGGGTTGTTATGTTTAAAACACTTTGTTTTAAAACAGTGTTTTAAACATGTTTAAAAACAGCCGTCGTGTTTTAAACGGTTTTGTTTTAAACATGTTTTAAATCCTAAATTTGTGTAAAAAAACGTTTTTTTATTATCTTAAATTTGCTAAATTATATTTTATACTACAGGGTGGCGCAAAACTACCGATATCGTTTAAATGTTTAATAACTTTTTAAATTTATTTATATTTTTTATTTTTATTTCTGAATTTTTTGAAGAAAACTTGGGGAATTTGAAATGGAACAGTACACAACAGAACAGCGATCAAAAATTGTTGAATTTTATTTTGAAAATCAACGGTCAATTGTTTTGACGCAGCGTGCTTATCGTCGTTTTTTTAATGTGCGTACTGGACCTTCAGCATCAACAATAAACCGCCTGGTTGCAAATTTTCGACAACATGGTACGGTTAGACACCTTCCATGTACCGGAAGACCACGTACGGTCCACACGGAAAAAAAATATCCAACGTGTTGTGGATGGTGTGCAGGACAGTCCAGAAACATCAAGGATTTTGGCCACATTGCACATGTTCTCTAATAAGGTTTAGCTTGTGCAAGAATTGAAGCCGATAGACTACCAACAACGGCTTGTTTATGACATTTTATTCCGACATAAAGCAGAAGAAAATCGCGATTTCATTAACAATTTGATAATGAGCGATGAAGCCCATGTCCAATTGAATGGTTTCGTAAACAAGCAAAATTGCAAGATATGGGCTACGGAGAATCCAAGAACAGTTCATCAGCGACAATTACACCCACTTAAGTGTACTGTTTGGTGCGGTGTATCGTCTGAAAGGATCATTGGTCCATATTTCTTTAAAAATGCACATGGCGCCTCAGTTACAGTTAATGGTGCTGAATATCGAACGATGCTGGACAATTTTTTAATGCCAGCTGTAGAAAACCATCCACAGTTATCGAAGTCCAAAGTACCTGAAACGGATGCGGCACCCAAAAATGTACAGAACGTTCGTCGCTCGAACCGTCTTAGTCACCTGAAAAGTGTCAATTACAGCTATTCTTAAATTATTGTAACTATAGAGTAATAACTAAACATTGTAAATATTTTAGTGGATTAGTGATAAAAACTTATAATATTCACGTATTTAGAATAATCACTTATACCTTAAATAGTACCATAAGCTGTCCCGTTAAAGTTTTTTTATAGAATATACACTTAAAAGTATATCTAGAAGGACTGGGCAACAAATAACAAACATCCTCTCAATTTTACATGGACTTAGATGGTTTTTCCCCTTTCACGAGGACTTAGATGGTTTTTCCCCTCCCATTGCACTTAAATGGTTAGCCACATTAGAATAACTTGAAAACTAAGCTGCATAATGCTTCGATACCTGTTTTATATGAAAGATAGAACAAAAATCTACCCCTCTCCATCAATAACTCAATTTCGAAAAAAAGTGGACTTAGATGGTTTTTCCTCTCCGCCACAGATATAAGCATGGCAATGATTGAAGCCGTATTGCCAAATCCACAAGTTATGGTCAAGTCCAGAAAAAACGTATTCGTCTTCCCAGGACCAATTAGTGTTTTCGAAAAGTAAATTTATTTATCACTGTATTTCTATCTTTATGCAAATAAAACTGTTATTTGTATGTTTTGATTTTTTAACCCTCATAATCTTATATAGGGGTAAATGTGAACATGGTTATACCAACTTGAGGACGCAAGAAATTTAATCGAATACTAATTCACATTGCCCCCAGAAAAATTCCTATTGACGCCCGTGTTGCAAAATACACGTGTTTACAATTACCCCTAGATATTGTAAATGCAGCTTTATATTACGGTAGTTGTAAAAACTTAATAATATTTTAGAAAATTGACAAGGAATCCTGGAAACAGGTAATATATAGTTTAAACATCTTGCTTCCATAATTCGTTATAATTAATACTCAAAAATACAGTTTGGGCAGAATTAATTAAATATCTAATTCACTCTTGCAAAAATCGTTTACAATTGCCCCACCTGACCCTAACATAACAAGGTCGACTCGGTTTTAAACTAAGACAACGTTATACACTAACCACCTTGATTGCTGACGTCGCGCGTGGAAGTCCTCACGTGACGTCAACAATCAAGGTAATTAATCAATACAAGGTCGGCTCGGTTTAAATCAAGACAACCTTACTTACACACGTTGGTTGATGTCGTCACGCGTGGAAATCCGTACGTAATTTATCAACTGTATTAGTTGTAGTAGCAGTAGACTTGCAAACTGATGATATTCTGAAGCAATGAATCATACAACTGATGAACTTTAAAACTTTCGAACTACAGAACTGCAAATTTCTAAAACTGATTTAATAAAACTAACTATCGTTTCAAGTAATGAGCATAAACAACTTGGTAACTGCAAAATTTATTAGTTCCTAAAGTAATATATTGATAAAAAGCAGAACTAATGAGGTGTATAACTGAAGGCCAAAACATAAGTAGTTGATCTTGTGAAACAATGGACTGTAGAACTGTTAAACGGTAAAATGCATTAATTGTACTAGTTCTACAGTTCTAGCAACTAATGATCTGACGATTTATAAACTATAGATTTGACGACCAGTAACAGATGATCTTTTTATATAATAAACCAAACGAAGGTCATTACTGTGCAAGGTTGTCTCGATTTAAACTGAGCCGCCCTTATCACGCGCGGAAATCCTCACATGACATCAAAATCAAAGTCATTACTGTATAAGGTCGACTCGGTTTAAACTGAGACAGTCTTGTATAAGGTTGTCTTTATTTACACGAGTGTTTTCCACTCCCAGACTAAGCATGAAGTAAAATTTCGAGTTTAGAAAAGCCCCGTGAAAATTTGTCGAGGGTCGCGCAGCGACCCGAGACAAATTTTCTGGGCTTTTCTAAACTCGAAATTTTACTTCATGCGCTACACGTATAAAACAGTGATTTAACGAGAAATTTAAAAACACACAAAAGACATTTTTTATGTTAATCCTCACAATTAATTCGAATTATTTTTGACGATTCAAATCCTTTTGTAAGTATTCGAATCCTTTTATAAATATTCGAATGCTTTTGTTAATATTAGAATCCTTTTATAAATATTAGAATCCTTTTCTAAATATTAGAACCTTTTATAAATATTCGAATCCTTTTATAAATATTCGAATCCTTTTATTAATATTCGAATTCTTTTATTAATATTCGAATCCTTTTATAAATATTCGAATCCTTTTATTAATATTCGAATTCTTTTATTAATATTCGAATCCTTTTATAAATATTCGAATCCTTTTATAAGGATTCGAATCACTCACATTTGGATTCGAATACGAATCCTCCTAAAAAAATGTAACGAATCCTGATCACGAATCCAGTTGAACTAAAGTATTCGAATGCCTCTTTTAAATCCTCTAAATGGATTCGAATCCAGGATTCGAATTCTGAATGATTCGAATCCTGCCCAGCTCTGCCACATGAGTCCCAAGTCACAGTTATTTGCAAGCCTATTTAGCGATTTTTTAGTCTCTGACCACCTTTGAGGTGCAGTACGGACTATTCAGTATCTTAATGGCGGCTTGGCTATCAGTAATGAACCTGATGCGGTTCCCCAGAAGGTAATTTTTGTGGATCATGTCCGCTGCCACTCGGATGGCTATGACCTCTGCCTGAAGAATGTTACAGTGGTTTGGGAGTCTAAAAGACTTTTTGAAGTTTAAATCTTGTGAGAAGATCCCCCCCCCCTGCTCTGTTTTCAGACTTGGAACCATCCGTAAAGAGCCAGACGTCCTTGCCTTGAATTATCTTGCCCTCTAACCATTTGGTTTTGTCCGGGATGGAAGTGGAGAACTTATTTTCAAAATTAGGTTCTGGAATGCAACTGTCAGTCTTTAGGGGGATATCGACAAGCTCATTCAGGATCCATTCATGGCCCTGTTTGCTTGTGCTCCATATCCCAACTGAGTTGATTCTGATCAGTGGTAGCTGCAGCATATCTGCAGTAGAGGTCGACTGGAGCTAGATTCAGTATTATATCTAGCGCTTTGAAGGGGGTGGACCTGACCGCCCCCGTTATGAGCAATTCGGCGGCTCTCTGAGCCTTGCCGAGTGCAGTTTGGTGGATCCTTTTGTCGAGTGCAGTCCAGCAGACTGCGGCCCCGTAGAACATAATGAGCCTTACCCATTATTATTATTATTTTTCTGGATATCGACGGAGCCTTCAACTTTGTGCAGCCGTGTACATCCAGTGAACAACGGTTGGTTTCAGTCCCCAGTTCTTGCCCACTGCTCTTTTGCAAGAGTACAGCGCGACGAGCGCTTTCCGTGCTCTCTCCTGGATATTGGGCTTCCAACGAAGCTTCGTGTCGATTAGAATGCCCAAATATTTAGCTTGCTCTTTTACCATTAGTTCCGTGCCGTTTAGAGTAGGAACTTTTAAGTTCGGCACTTTATGCATTCTGGTGAAGAGTACAAGCTCAGTTCTGAGGGGGTTTACCCCTAGTCCACACTTCTTACACCAGCGGGTTACCTTGCGGAGTGCCTGCTCCGCACACACACACATCGTCAGCGTAGGCAATTGCCCTACACCCTACAGACTCTAGTTCTTTCAGTAGGTCATTTATGACTACGTTCCATAGCGGAGAGAGGACCCCCCTTGAGGGTTACCCCTATTAACCTCTCTTCTTGAGTGCGAGCTACCCAGCGAGGAGACAACGTGCCTCCCCGTCAGCAGCTCCCTTATGAAGAGGCATATCGACTCGTGCAGGTTTCGAGGGCAGACAGAATTGCTTCTGGCTGCACAAAGTTGAAGGCTCCTTCGATATCCAGAAATACCGCCAACGTAAACTCCTTATTGCACATGGACTTCTCAACCTTGTTAATGAGGGCGTGCAGCGCCGTCACAACTGATCTTAGTATAATAGGCCAAGCTGTAGAGCATTTTTGCTTGACATAAAGACTAGTAGCAAACCGATTGTGCGATGATATAAAAAATAATAAGCAGATGAATAGGTATGTGTTTTTCACTCGAGTTTCCGGTCCATTTGTTAGTTATTAACAATATATTACAAAAAACGCGATTTTTGTCTTTTTTTGCTTGTAACTTTGAAACTAATGGAGCAATCGGAATGCCTCAATAAAATGATATGTAGAGAATTAAAATATCTACAAAATGAGAGGAACGTCTCAATCGGATAATTAGGTCCTGAAAAATTTAGGAAAAACCGGAAAATTAGGCGTGCTAAAAACACTCGTAAAGTTCGCGAAAAACGGCCGAGCGAGCGCTCGCCGTCGAGTGGTGGGGGAAGGAGCAGCGGCGGAGGAGGAGCGTATATATAGTAATAGGCGCGCGCGGCTATTTCAATGATTTTTTTTTTATTTTGGGGTAACGAAACCAGAGGAATTTAATTCTTCGGTTCGTTTTCAGAAATAATCATTAGGAAAGGTACAGTCGGATGTTTTTGGTGAACACTTTGCTCCGATTTAAAGCCGACGCTCTGCTCATCTGTAATATACGCTCCTCCTCCGCCGCTGCTCCTTCCCCCACCACTCGACTGCGAGCGTGCGCTCGGCCGTTTTTCGCGAACTTTACAAGAGTGTTTTTAGCATGCTTCCAGGCATCTGATCGAAAAACTGAAATCTACGTTTTGTAGTGCACAATGTCAACTTCTAAAAACTTTTTTGGAAATTATTATCGGACTTACGGTAACGCATACAGGCCTGCCGGAAAAAAGCGCACTGCAAACTTTGAATCGCGATTTCGCGAAATCCAATAATCCGACAGTACCTACCTTTGGCACACATAAAGAACATTACAATCCCTACTTTCTCTCAAAATTTTAGCGCTCCAGCTAAAAAATGACGGAGCTATGAATTTTCGAAAAAACGCCTAATTTTCCGGTTTTTCCAAAATTTTTCAGGACCTAATTATCCGATTGAGACGTTCGAAATCTACGTTTTGTAGTGCACGGTGTCAACTTCTCAAAACTTTTTGGAAATTATTATCGGACTTACGGTAACGCATACAGGCCTGCCGGAAAAAAGCGCACTGCAAACTTTTAACCGCGATTTCGCGAAATCTAATAATCCGACAGCACCTACCCTTGGCACATATAAAGAACATTACAATCCCTACTTTCTCTCAAAATTTTAGCGCTCCAGCTAAAAAATGACGGAGCTATGAATTTTCGAAAAAACGCCTAATTTTCCGGTTTTTCCTAAAATGTTTAGGACCTAATTATCCGATTGAGACGTTCGACCTTTCATTTTGTAGATATTTTAATTCTCTACAAATCATTTCATTGGGGCATTCCGATTGCTCGATTCGTTTCAAAGTTACAAGCAAAAAAAGACAAAAATCGCGTTTTTTTTTGCAATACATTGTTAATAACTAACAAATGGACCGGATACTCGAGTGAAAAATACATACCTATTCATCTGCTTATTATCTTTTATATCATCGCACACTCGGTTTGCTACTAGTATTTATGTCACGAGAACGCTGCTTTAAATCCCTATAGCTTGGCCTATAAGCGTGTTGGCTAGTTGACCAGAGGTTTGGATTGATGCGTTCCTTTATGTACGCTTCAACTAGTCTCTCCAACGTCTTGAGTAAGAAGGACGATAAGCTGATGGGCCTATAGTCCTTCGGTGTTGAGTGGGTTATTTTCCCTGCTTTGGGTATGAACACTAAATTTGTTTCTTACCATCTCTGAGGGATGTACGATAGAGTTAGGGAGGCCTCAAATATTACTTCCAACCAGCGATTTATAATATCTGAGGCTATCTGTAATTCAGCAGGAATGATCCCATCAGGGCCTGCAGCTTTAAAAGGCTTGAAGCTTTTTACACTCAAAGCCAGTTTGTGCTCACTCAAGATATCATATATGGGGCAGCTCCTCCTGGGTGCCGGGCGAGCCCCTTTCGCGCCAGAGTCGGAGGGAAAGTGGGTATCCATCAGCGCATTTAGGGTTTCCTCGCATGAAGTGGTCCAGTCACCACCCTGCTTCATGAAAAAACCCGGGATATCTGGGTTTCCCGATGGTATTCTTTTGTGCCGACTGGCCTCGGAGGTTTCCTCAATTTTGTTGCAAAAGGTTCTCCAAGAGGCCCTCTTTGCCTGTCTAACAGCCTTCTTAAAGGCTCTTAGGCTATCCCTTGAATTAACTTGCCCTCTAACCATTTGGTTTTGTCCGGGATGGAAGTGGAGAAGTTATTTTTAAAATTAAGTTCTGGAATGCAGCTGTCAGTCTTCAAGGGGATATCAACAAGCTCATTCAGGATCCTTCCATGGCCCTGTTTGCTAGTGCCCCATATCCCAACTGAGTTGATTCTGATCGCTGTGGTAGCTGCAGCATATCTGCAGTAGAGGTCGACTGGAGCTAGATTTAGTATTATATCTAGCGCTTTGGAGGGGGTGGACCTGACCGCCTTCGTTATGAGCAGTACGGCAGCTCTCTGAGCCTAGCCGAGTGCAGTTTGGTGGATCCGGGCGACCCTCTTTTCTGCCAGAGTCGGAGGGAAAGTGGGGTATCCATCAGCGCATGAAGTGGCCCTGCTTCATGAGAAAACCCGGGATAGCTGGGTTTCCCGATGGTATCTTTCTGAGCCGACTGGCCTCGGAGGTTTCCTCAATTTTGTTGCAAGACGTTCTCCAAGAGGCCCTCTTTGCCTGTCTAACAGCCTTCTTAAAGGCTCTTAGGCTGTCCTTATACAGAGACCATTCGCTGGTTTGTTTTGCCCTGTTGAACAGCCTATTGCATTCCTTCCTTAAGGAGGAAATCTCCTGGTTCCACCATAGAGGCTTCTTTTTGCCTCGGTACACTTTACCAAGACAAGCAGCCTCTATTGCCTTGTTGCAGTCCCCTGTGAGGGTAGTTACCAGGCGATCCAACTTCCCCTCAGTGTTGGGTCTACGTGGTGTAACGCTAGGCAGAGCCCCAATAAGGGCGGTATAAGAGTCCCAATCCGTAAGTCTTTTGTTGGTAACTATAGGGTTCACTGGAAAGTGCATATCCACCTGAAACTCTATATACCTATGGTCGGAGAAGGAGTGTTCGCCACTGACCTTCCAAATTTAACTTTGCTGTGCGCCAGGTCCAAAACCAATGTTATGTCTATAACCTCGCGCCTGTTGGAAGTAATGAGTCGAACCCACACTTCCATTACTTCCAACAGGCGCCAGGTTCTAGACATAACATTGGCCAATATTACATATGGAAAGGTTAGTTGCCAGAATAAACTCAAGTAGTGACTCACTCACCTCTGTTGTTCGTGTCGGAGCTCCCCCATATAGTGTTATGGGCAATCGCATCAGCGCCGATGACGATGTCGTTAAAAGCCTCAAATTAACCGCTTTAAAACAACGTATTGCCGCAAATTTAAAAAACGCTGTAATTATCGGAATATGCATACTCAAAATGCCCTGTATGTTCTGATTTAAACTCGTTTTAAACATGTTTTCAATTGTCAATATTTTAAACGCTGTTTTAATGAAAAAAACACGTTTTGTAAAAAAAAAACTGTTTGTTTTAATTATAATAAAAATAAAACGTTTTTTTTAACAACCCTGCCTAATACTATTTAATTTCGTATTAAGAGGAAGTCGACCGCTCTCTAAACGTATAAAACCAGAGCTGGGCAGGATTCGAATCATTCAGTATTCGAATCCTTTTAGAGGATTCAAAAGAGGCCTTCGAATACTTTCGTTCAACTGGATTCGTGATCCGGATTCGTTACATTTTTTTAAGAGGATTCGTATTCGAATCCAAATGTGGGTGATTCGAATCCATATAAAAGGATTCGAATCCTTATGAAAGGATTCGAATATTTATAAAAGGATTCGAATACTTACAAAAGGATTTGAATCGTCAAAAATAATTCGAATTAATTGTGAGGATTAACATAAAAAATGTCTTTTGTGTGTTTTTAAATTTCTCGTTAAATCGCTGTTTTATACGCGTGGCGCATGAAGTAAAATTTCGGTTTTAGAAAAGCCCAGAAAATGTGTCTCGGGTCGCTGCGCGACCCTCGACAAATTTTCACGGGGCTTTTCTAAACCCGAAATTTTACTTCATGCTTAGTCTGGGAGTGGAAAACACTTGGTAAAGGTAAATCTTTAAATTCTATTAATTATCCACGTAACGTATTTAATGAATTTTACCCCTGATACAACGATTTCATGATTTCTCGGTTGTTACTTTCTTGATGTGCTCGTTCATATTCATGTTCCTACTTATATGTACTCCGAGGTATTTTATCGTTTCTTTGGATTTGACTACACTACCATAGATTTTAACTTCTACATTTTTTAGTTTTCTGCCTCCGTATAGAATCACCACCTCTGTTTTTTCTGGAGCTATGTTTAGCATTTTCTTATTTATTTCTCTGATTATGTCCTCGATTGCTTTATTCGCTTTTCTTTCTATTTCTTCTCTGTCCTTGCCTTCTACTATCACCGCCGTATCGTCGGCAAATCCCAGGATTTCTACTCCTTTAGGTGTTCTCGTTTCCAGTACCTCGTTGTAATATATGTTCCACAGTAGGGGGCCTAATACTGACCCCTGTGGAACCCCGCATGTAATATTCTTTTGAATGTTTTCACTTACTACTAGCTTCCTATCTTTCAGGTAGCTACTTATTATTCTTCTTAGGTATTGGCTGGTACTAATTTTTTCCAGTCCCGTCATAATTTGTTCCCAGTTTGCGCAGTTGAAGGCATTTCGTATGTCCAGAGTTATCAGTATGCAGCAGTCCCTTTTTTGATATGGCTTGTGCTTTATTTGCATCACCTTTTCCTTGATCTTGTGTAGTGCATCTACCGTCGATTTATTTTTCCTGAATCCATATTGGTGTTTATACAGCCCCCCGTCTAACTCCTTCGTTAGTCTCAGTGCTATCAGGTGTTCTAGCAACTTCCCCGCTACATCCAGTAGGCATATGGGTCTGAATTTTATCTCTGTATTTTCTTCCTTCTTTTCTTTTTCGATGAGAACCAGCCTTGCTGTTTTCCACCTGCGCGGGAACTCTCCTTTAATTAGGGATTGGTTCATCACCTTGAGGATCTGTTCTAGGCAGCACGTAGCCGATGTCTTTATTAATTCCGGTGGTATGTTGTCTGGACCGGGTGCCTTTCCAATTTTGATTTTATTAATACATTCCGTAAGTTCTTCGACTGTAAACATGGGGATATCTTTCTCCGTTACCTCAATCATTGTCCTTTCTGTTATTACGCGCACATCCTAGTGACTATATTTAACCAAATAAATAAATGAAGAAAATCACATATCTTTGCAAAGGAAATATCTACAATGTGACTGATTTAGTTTTTCTATATTTTTTATAGATACTGCAGACGAAAATAAAATTAGGAACGCGATTTCGCTAGTTTACCAATGTTTGATATTATTTTATGAAATAACGGTAAAAGTATAAAATATTTTATTGAGACGGGCTTAAAGATTGTACTTTCCTTGAAGTATACCTATTTTTTCAAAATGTTTCATCCCTAAACAGGGATGTACTTAAGACGGCATTATGCTTAGTTTTATACAGAGCTGGGATGAATCCTCGTAAAAAGGATTTGAATCACGAATCCGAATCACCTAATATGATTCGAATCACGAATACTCGAATAAAGGATTCGTAAGAGATAAATATGATTCGAATCAAAGATTCGAATCTTGTTTTTTCGAATCACGAATACAAATCCTTAAAAATAAATTTGATTTTATTATTTTTTTCAACCATTTATGTATGAATATCGTTACCAGTTGTTTTAACAAAAATATTTAAAACCTAATTATTTATTATTAACACTCAACATCGTTGATAACAGACTAAACATCTGATTCCCTGTTACTCTGATTAAAGATGTATTTGTGTGTTTCTGAACTTCACTTCAAGTCAGTGTTTTGTACGCGTGGCGCATGAAGTAAAATTTCGGGTTTAGAAAAGCCCAGAAAATTTGTCTCGGGTCGCTGCGCGACCCACGACAAATTTTCACGGGGCTTTTCTAAACCCGAAATTTTACTTCATGCTTAGTCTGGGAGTGGAAAACAGTCTTGTATATAATATCGATAACTTTTGATAAACACTCGCCTTCTTGATTTAAAAAAAAACAATCGACTTTTTCTTTTAGATACTTTATGGATCACCCTGTATAAAAACAAATACGCCCATCTTGTAGATCTCGCCACAATAGCCTAAATGCGTGTATTATACTTTTCTGTAGCTCGAATAGTTTTTGAGTTATAACGTTTTTTGTCAAAGTTGAAAAATGCCGAGAATTTACGCGAGCGCGCTCGCTTTTTTGTATTTCACAAAAATTGCGAATAACTCAATAACTAACGGGAATGCAGAAAAGTTGTTGGAATGAAAGTTTTAGATAATAAAATTTAGGATAATTTTTCTATCTTTAAGTTTTTTCGTAGCTATCTTTTTTCTTGGAGAAAATTGACAGTTTGTTGAAAGCTTCGTAAAAAAACTTATAATTTTCACAAAATTATTTTGAAAAAATAGGTTTACTTCAAGGAAAGTACAATCTTTAAGCCCGTCTCAATAAAATATTTTATCCACAACAACTCTATAATATTATAATTATACATGCTAAGAGTCAATAATAATGACGTTTATTATAAATAGGTTATGAAACCTGTGAGTAATATTTTGACTTATCACTGCTCAACTGTGAATAATAAGAAATCACTACAAAATCAGGATACCTCATGTTAATCAATTTTGACATAAACAAAAACAATTTATAAATTGAAAGCAAATTGTGTTAATTGTGTTGTGATAGTGTGGTTAATAGTTTATCGAAGGTGAAAGAAGCAACATGGAATCCGATCCTGACTTGTTGACACCCCCGGAAATAAGGGACGCGGCAGAAATCGCTTCCATCAATTTGTTGCCTAAAAAGTCTCGCAACATATACCAAAGTACATACAACACGTTTCGTGAATGGAAAAAGGAGAAAAAAGCACATTCTTCAACTGAGTCGGTAGTTTTGGTGTATTTTACTGAATTATCAAAAAAATACAACACCTCATCGTTGTGGCAGAAGTATTCGATGCTAAAAAGTACATTGAAAATCTTTGAAAACATCAATATTGGAAACTATGGCAAACTTCTAGCTTTTTTGAAAAGAAAAAATGAAGGGTTTACTCCGAAAAAAGCCAACACTTTCTCCCCAGAAAATGTTAACAGTTTCATTGCAAATGCACCGGATGACAAATTTCTTGCAACAAAAGTAAGTTTTAAATTATTTTAATATTTTTTAAAAATTGCAGTAATTTTTTCTTCAGGTTGCATTAATTATGGGTTTAATGGGCGCTTGTCGTTCAAATGAGCTGTATAACATGAAAATTAAAGATAAAGAAGACCTTAATTCCTGCCATATGATTAAGGTGCCGACCACAAAAACTAAAATTTGTAGGAAATTTACAGTATCTGGTAATTTTTACCACATTGTAAAAAAATATTTGTGCCTGCGAAAGCAGATAAACTGTGATTATTTCTTTCAAAATTTTCAAAATGGAAAGTGTACTAAACAGCGAATTGGTATTAATAAATTTACAAAAATGGGAAGGGATATCGCCAGTTTTTTGAAATTACCCAATCCTGAGCAATATACAGGCCATAGCTTTAGAAGAACCTCAGCCACCATTTTGGTTGATGCTGGTGGAGACATCACTGCGTTAAAACGTCATGGAGGATGGAAGTCAACTGCGGTTGCAGAAGGCTATATTAACGATTCTTTGGAAAACAAAAAGGAAACGGCCAGAAAAATTGCATCGTCAATAGAATCGACAGCAAATAATGTAACAGCTGCATCTTCCAGCACAAATTCCGTTAATTTCGATATTTTGGATCAAACCGTAAATCTTGGTGTACCCACTTCAATGCCCCCTATTGTGTTTAATAATTGTTCTAACGTTACTATTAACATTAATCCTAATAAATAGTATTATTATATGTATTTCTTAGTTATAATTAAAAGTAAATGATTTAATGAATTATGATCTTATTCTTGAAAAGTTGCAGTAAGCAAGAATGAATATACATTTTGTGGTTGTGGATAAAGTATAGTATTCTACTCGCGCATAATGGCTATTAATCATTCGAATGATTTACTCCACTCGCCTGCGGCTCGTTCCGTAAACCTCATTCTCATGATTAATAGCTTTCATTATGCGCTTGTTGAATAATATACTATTATACTTTTACTGTTATTTCAGAAAATAATATCAAACATTGGTAAACTAGCGAAATCGCGTTCCTAATTTTATTTTTGTCTGCAGTAGCTATAACAAATATAGAAAAACTAAATCAGTCACATTGTAGATAATTCCTTTGCAAAGATATGTGATTTTTTTCATTTATTTATTTGGTTAAATATAGTCACTAGGATGTGCGCGTAAAACAGATTTTCAAATTTTCTGAAACTTCAATATCGCGCGACATCCCAGTGAATTTATTGTATGATAGAAATAATTGGAAAAAATTAAAATTCTTCGAAAAGAATTCTTCTACAATGGTGACTGATTTAGTTTCCCAATATTTTTTATAAATGTTGCAGAAAAAAATTATATTGGAGATGCGATTACGCTAGTTTAACAATGTTTGATATTTTTTTTATAAAAGAACGGTCAAAGTGGGTAATATTTTATTAAGGCAGGCATTAAGATTCCACTTTCCTTAAAGTATGCCTATTTTTTCAAAATATTTCAACCCTAAACAAGGATGTAATTAAGACGGCAGTATGCTTAGTTTTATACGTTTAGAGAGCGGTCGAGTAACTAACTAATAACATTTTTTTTTCGTGTCCGAAATGTACATTTGGTTACAAAATAAAGTATTGAAGAAAGGTTCTAAGTGTTTTTTAATCAAACTAATAACATGTAGATTTGTAGATTTTGTTCTATTAAGAGGAAAATAGAACAAAATCTACATGTTATTAGTTAGTTTTCAACTACCGATAAAATTAAAGTGGCAACATCGTTTTTACATGTGTTCGAACTTCACTCCAATTAAATTTGAAGTAATTTAGAGGTTAAGTTTGTGATAATTTATTTTTCTGCTGAATTATTTAATTGAAATTTACTTCTAGCGAGTGTATACACAATTTCATCTTCAAATGTGTAAAAAGGCAATTTTCCTCCTCTCCGAGTTTCATTTCTTTTTTCGCTCATTTGAAATAAAATTAGTCCGTCGCGTCCGCGGTAGAGAAGAAACGGGCGAAACAATAAAAAAGAAAACAGTTAACATTTATTTGCACGTGGGAATAGCGCCGGCACGGCATTTGTAGTCGTCCGCTCATGAAAAATTCTATGCAAATTTTTATATCAACAATTAACTCCAATTTCTTTTGTCCTCTCCTCCTCAGATATAAATATTAATAAATAAGTGGGGCTCGTTATTTTCCGCGTGCAATTATGTATAACGTTAATTTATCTTTATAAAAACTGCATAATTTAAAGAAAAAATGCGGTGTACTTTTAATTAAAAGTTGGTTGTATGAAGCAAATCAAGTTTTTCGTGCCAAACATAGGAAACCATAAAAAATAAATTAATTGTGTTTACAAATTTGAATTGCAGAATATTTAAACGAATTATAAGGAAAAGAACCAATAAAAATGGCAAACTATTTATAGCAAACTGTTCAGAACTCACAAAATGGGCCCGTTCATCAGAGACAACAGTTGGCAGTTTACTGCCAATTGCTGGTAAATTCCCTGATGACCGGATTGTTAATTATGAATGTGTTTGGGATTTTTGCAATTGTACAAAATAGACCGACCGGAGTACCGTTCGTTGGTTACCAACATTGTTAGATTTCGACCATTTCATTACTAGTAGACATCACATATCTATTTAATCACCTCGTAACAGAGATCCCAACGATCAACGACAGACGCAATTCTATCTTTACTTAAAATAGTTTCAAATTGTTTCGAAAAGAAAAGGTTCTGTGTAGGCTCCTTTTTGGACATGAGTAAAGCATTTGATTGCATATCTCATACATTGATATGTGACATAAATAATTAACACTGTTGTATCCTTTCTTCACACTTTATTTTCTAATGGTTAGATATATATTTCAAGTGCTAAGCACTCATTTGCAATAACAACTAATTCTTACAACTGTTGCGCGGTTTCTTTATACCTACAGTGGATTAAAGGGGAAAACCCCAGATTAAGAGAAGACCTTTGGGTGGGTTAACAAATTTTATTGCGTGTTGTTTATGGAGGTAACAAATTTAGAAGCGGGTTATTTAAGGGACTAAAATCGAAGTTCAATAAATTATTTTTATTTTTACGCATTTCTATGGCTTCCAACATGTTTAATTGATACTTATTGGACTCTTTTAGGAGTTTCATATTGTTGATGCGGAATTTATAACCTGTTGTAAAGTTATGATGTGCAATTGCAGATTTTTCTGGATTCTGGTTTTTTATGTGATAACTGTGTTCTTTGAATCTAATATTTAAATTGCGGGTTGTTTGGCCGATATACACTTTCTCACAGTTATCACATTTTATTGAATAAATTCCAGATTTTTCAATGAATTCTCTTTTACTAACCCGCTTCTAAATTTGTTACCTCCATAAACAACACGCAATAAAATTTGTTAACCCACCCAAAGGTCTTCCCTTAATCTGGGGTTTTTCCCTTTAATCCACTGTAGGTATAAAGAAACCGCGCAACAGTTGTAAGAATTAGTTGTTATTGAAAATGAGTGCTTAGCACTTGAAATATATATCTAACCATTAGAAAATAAAGTGTGAAGAAAGGATACAACAGTGTTAATTATTTATGATTATACTCTTCACGATGAAACTCAAAAACAATTATCGATGATATGTGACAAATTGAAACATTATGGATTTACTTTGAATAGTCTAAAACTCTTATCGTCCTACCTTTCAAATAGGTTTCAAGTGGTGAAGTATGACAACAACATATCAAGTACGCTACCCATACAGCATGGTGTGCCTCAAGGATCAGTCTTGGGTCCAATTCTGTTTATACTTTATATTAACGATATGCCAAACTGTATCAATTCTGATGTAATATTATTTGCAGATGATACCACCATGGTCAATGTGGCTAATACAGTTGAGGATGTCATAGGTATTAGTAATGATACCCTCAACAAAGTCGCCACGTGGTGCAATAAAAATAATTTAATTTTAAATGAAATTAAAACGAAGCAAATATTATTTACCTTAAATAAAACCGATATCACGCTTAAAAAATCTGTAAAATTTTTAGGCATCCACTTAGACCCCAAAATCAAGTGGGACATTCAGGGAGAAAGTTTAGTCAAGAAGTTGTCAAAAAATATTTTTTGCCTGCGCAGTGTATCATATTATACAAATTCAATACAAGCTTTAAGAACAGCGTATTTTGCGTTATGCGAATCGTACATTAGATATGGTCTCATTATATGGGGACACTCTGCATCAAGACAGAATATTCTACATACAACGCAGGGCCGTAAGACTAATTTCAGGAGCCAAATATACAGAAGATTGCAAACAATATTTTATTAAAGGCAAAATATTAACCTTGCACTGTTTATATATACTGAAATGTCTTATATATATTAAAACAAATATAAACTTATATCCAGACCACAAACATCATGAGCATAACACCAGGAATAAAAATAAGTTATATCAGAACCAAATCCGACTACAAACTGTACATACTGGTACAAATTACTATAGCATCATATTTTATAACAAATTACCGCACCATATAGCATGCATGCCATTAAATAAATTTAAAGTAGTGATCAAAGAATATCTTCTGTCAAATGCATTTTACTCATGGAATGAATTTTTAAATTGCGATATTATTATTTAACCTGCTTTTTAACATGTTTGTGACGTACGTATACATTGATGTTTTATCTTTTTAACTAGTTTTTATCACTTTGAACTATTTATTTTAATTTATTTACAATTATATCTATTTACACTTAATATTAAGTAATCTTAGTCTGTTTGTGTGTGTTAACTTTTATTTATTAATTGATTTGCATATAAAACTATATTTAATACATTTAATTTATTTATTTATTTTCAGGTATTATTATTATTATTTATTTTATTATATACGGATAATATTATTTTCTCCTTACCACGTCACAGTTAATCATTTAAACATACTTAATATTTATTTAAAATTTATATTTAGATTCTACTTATACAATCTTTACTTTACATATTACATATGACTTGTGTAAACTCTTGTTGTTAAACACTAATAAATATTATTATTATTATTATTATTATTATAACAGTGACGGCTTATCAGGGTCGGCCGGGCCGTACCGGTAAATTTGATTGTACAGGGTGGTTTTTTTCGTTGATATTATAGGGTATAGGCTAAACGGTAAGAGATACACAAAACTAAGATATGTGTCCCGTTCCCTTTTTTAGTGTTTAGTTTAATGGCGCAATTAGATCTACGCTAACTAGATTGGTTTAGAAGATACAGGGGGATTCTCAAAATCTACTGGTTTTTGTTATCTCTTATGACTCGGTGTTCCGTACTTAATTCATATTTGAAATAGGGAGGCAAATGCGCGCATCTCTGTTTACGTTTTCCTCTTAATGCGCCTGTCTATTTTTTTCTACCCCTCACTCCTGAACCACTAGCGGACGAGAGTCAGGGAAGAGACTCAGGCACCGCCATGATAGAAACATAGTTTTTGGTTCGTGCACCGCATTTAATCGTTTTGGGCTCCGCCACATAATAGTTTTCGCCGCCGGCTTATTAATATCTAATTATTATTTGTATACGCGTGTGTCCGTCTACGAGGAGGAAGTTAAAGTCCCGTCCGCAGGAAACGTTAGCCACCCGGACAGCAGA
Organism: Philonthus cognatus; assembly: GCA_932526585.2. Taxonomy (NCBI): domain Eukaryota; kingdom Metazoa; phylum Arthropoda; class Insecta; order Coleoptera; family Staphylinidae; genus Philonthus; species Philonthus cognatus. The sequence goes on from OW052252.1 coordinate 16,003,464, forward strand.
AAGTCAAGGTTAGTGTCCTTCAACCACAATTTCCTCCCCGTGAACAGCGTGCGTATTCGCCACCCTCGCGCCGGAGATAGTCCCCCTTTTTAGGGCCCCTCAAAAAATACAGTCCACTGACATCTCCGGGCTTTACCCGCAACACTCGGTTATTTATAGAGATAGAAAAATATTTTAAATGCAAAAGTTTTTTGACCTTTTACGTAGAATCTAGTGGTGTACTTAAAAAAAGTATAGATGTTTTAATTTTTGAGATAAACTAATATTTTCTTAAATGGGACACCCTGTACCTGAGTATCTCAAAATATTCAATTTTTTCTTTGGATAGCAACAATATGTAGCACTTAATATTTTGTTTTGTCCTAAATAGTTAAAATACCAAAAAAAAAAAAGATTTTCTAGATGGCCATGAATTGAATGATTATTCTTTTCTTTTATAATAGGTATATTAAAAACCCAGTTAACAAGAATATTGAAACATTGATAAACTAAAACAACAACTACAAAAAACAAACAAAAATTCATAATAACTTAACAATTATCTCATATACTTATACATGGAATTTTTCTTTTAAATATACATATGCATGCGCTGCAAATTTTCCGATATTCGTTGCTTCTTAAAATAGTTCAATTCGAAACTTTAAACGAGTGTTTTCCACTCCCAGGCTAAGCATGAAGTAAAATTTCGAGTTTAGAAAAGCCCCGTGAAAATTTGTCGAGGGTCGCGCAGCGACCCGAGACAAATTTTCGGGCTTTTCTAAACTCGAAATTTTACTTCATGTGCCACGCGTACAGTACACTGATTTGAAGTGAAGTCCAGAAACACACAAATACATCTTTAATCAGAGTTACAGGGAGTCGGATATTTAGTCTGTTATAAACGATGTTCAGTGTAAATTAACATGTATAACGAAGAAGAAGCCTCCACAGTACAAAATTAATTAATGTAATAAATAATGGCAAAACATGAACAAAAACTCCAAGAAATCTCTCTAAATAAAAAATCCGTTTTCGAATAATCATTCAGACGCAACATTCACTTGTAAAAAAACTAGCTGTTCGCAAAAACGTATTTAATACAGATGATTTAAGTCGCTTAAAAGCGCGGAGATGTTAAAATGTCAAACCAATTACCATCAAATGTCAAATTTGAACGGGGAGTACGCGCGCGGAATTTTAAAAAGGACTGGCATTTCGGACTTAAATATCAATATTCTGAAAATAGTTTTACATGCTGCACATTTTTCAAAAAAAAACAACATTTATACCAGAGCTGGGATGAATCCTCAAAAAACAGGATTCGAATTACGAATTCGAATCACCTAATATAATTCGAATCACGAATACTCGAATAAAGGATTCTTAAGAGAAAAGTAAGATTCTTTTTAATACTGGATGATTTAAATTAAATTCACCACGGGTTAAGTGAGAAATTAATTAAAGATATATAATTCTTTTTTTCTGAATCACTGATACAGATCCTTTAAAAATAAATTTGAATCTATTATTTGCAACTATTAACATTTTTAATATCGCCGTCAGTTTTTATTAACAAAAATGTTCAAAACTTAACTATTCACAAACTAATTATCTGGTTAATAATTTATTTTAGTAAATGATGATGTATGAGTTATCGAGCTTTAGGATAAATCAGTGTTTTTTTATACGTGTGGCGCATGAAGTAAAATTTCGAGTTTAGAAAAGCCCCGTGAAAATTTGTCGAGGGTCGCTGCGCGACCCTCGACAAATTTTCTACGCGGGGCTTTTCTAAACTCGAAATTTTACTTCATGCTTAGTCTGGGAGTGGAAGACACTCGTTAGTTTAAAATACATCACATCATAGTGAAAAGTATCAATATTGAAAATATCGGTAATTAATATATTTTAACATATACTATAACGACTGACGCCTCCTTTGATCCCAATTTCTTTGACACTATTAACAACTGGTATGAAAACCACTACTGCAATGAACCAATAACCCCTCCATCTCCAAATGACAAACTAGACGAACAGACGTATTATGATCTTCTTAGAAAAAGTAAAAACACAGCTTCCGGACACGACAAAATACATCGACGGATACTAAAAGCCTTACCCACTCCTATCCATTCAATTATCATAAAAATCCTAAACTACAACTACATCCAGCAACTATTTCCTCCTGAATGGAGACATGGCATCATCACATGTATCCATAAGCCCAATACAGATCCCCTAATAGCCAACAATTATCGCCCAATTACCCTTCTACCCGTCCTTGGAAAGATGTATGAATCCCTATTAAAACAAAAAATCCTCAGTCAAATTCAAAACAAAATTCCTATCTACCAATTCGGCTTCCTCCCACAACCCTACCTTTAACCATCCTTACGTCTAACTGCCAAACCGCCCATCTTGAAGGAAAAAAATCAGCCTTGCTATTCCTAGACATCTCCAAGGCCTTCGATTCTGTGTGGACAGGGGCCTACTATATAAGTGCAATATCCTTAGCATACCCAAACACCCTTGTAGCGTGGAGAGCTATCAAGCGCGTCCCCAGGTGGCGAATAGGGGATCGGCCATATCGACCCAGTTGAAATGGGTAGTGGTAGCTACAGGGATCACTCCAGGCCTAATATCCTGCATGGTGGTACCGAAGGCTATCGCCGCGGACCAACTCCCCTCATCCCGGCTGTCGTATCGTGGCTAAGGGATTGCACTGAGGTTAACGATGCCGAGGTCCACATACTGCCTGGCAGTGTGCCCTCGTAATACCATTCAATCTCTGCTGACGTGGTCATGTCTCGCGGGCAGAGATTGAGGGGCGTCTTGGCTTAACCGCCTGGACCAAGAGGAGGACACCTCAATAAAATCCTAAATCTTAAGGTAGGGGACTGGGCCGATAAGATGCGTGGCTAGATAGAAGACTAGTCTTTACCGGTCCCAACCTCCAGGGAGATGGCGCCCCCTGGTTGCAACTAGCCTTCTCGTAGCATGCGGGGCTTTGTTACGGGTGACCTGTTACTTCCCTAGCTTCTCGTGGGACCAAATATGAGAACAAACAAAAAAGAAGGGGCTACTACGCCCCCCCCCCCCCCCCCCCCACGGATGCCACCGACATCCCTAAAAATCTGGAGCAGGCTGAGAGGCCTGGCCAGAACACAGAGGATCAATCCTCAACTAAGGGATTTCAATATCCCAAGTTAGGTGGTGCGGCAAAGAAGAGGTATAGATTCCTCCTGCGACAAGGGGCTACCATGGAGGAGGCCCGAGCACAAGCCGTAACTCCCCTTAATCCTCCCAACTCCAAGGAAGCGGGCCACAACAAAAGGCCCAGGTCCGATGGCAGTACCCCAACTAAGAGGGTGAAGGCGGGGGAAAGACCTTCCGGCAATCAGACCGCAAAGGCTGAGGCTGGAGGCTCTAGACCTCGCACCTCTCCCTCTGCTGCTTCCTCCTCGGGAGCAGCAAAAAACGGGCAGAGGCTACCAAATCAAGGCCTCCCCGTAAATCAACTGAAGGCGAAGGTCCGAAGCCTTCCTTCAGTCAGGCAGCAGGGAGCATACGGGTAGGTATAATGCCTAGTAAGTTCCCTGAGGCGTTAGCTGATGCGAATCAACTAACAATGCTCCAGGAAGCAATCCTGGATAAAATTGTGGAGCTAAAGAAAGGGGACATTCGCCCAAAATTCCTAAGCTCCAACAATAGACCAGGATGGCTTATGTTGGTATGTGCGGATAAGGCCACTGCAGACTGGCTAAAGTCCGTCGTGCCAGCACTAAAACCGTGGGATGGCGCCATGCTGAAGTATGTGGAAGAAAAAGATTTTCCACATACGGATATAGTAATTGGCTACTTCCCATCGAGCGCAGGATACTCCAATGAGAGGATACTGCAGCTTTTAGAGGCCCAAAACAGCCTCAAAGCCTCACAAAGCTGGAGGGTGCTAAGGAGAACCTCCAATGGCCCCACAGTAGAGCTCGCCCTATCAGTGGACAGCACATCGTCGGCAAGCCTCAAAGAGGCTGCATATAGGGTGAGCTACAAATTCGACCATATTTAGTTAAGGCCGAAAAGGACCACGGGGGCAGATAAGACAGCCCCACAAAATTAGTCCGAAAAAGCGGATGCTCCAGAAATCATGGAGCTGGAGAACGCTCCAGAAACCATGGAGCTAGAGGAAGGGACGGACGAGATGCCCCACTCACCAGCTTCCGCACCCAATGCCGAGAAGGAGGTTGGACCGGCAAAAAACAACCAGCCGGACAGCCCATCCGTAGCAGGTGAGGGGATCGGAGAAACTGGCCCCAGGGGAAAAGGAACACTGAGTCCTGCCCCCGGAAAGCCATAATGACCCGATCACCTCAAAAATTAACTTGCGTCCAAATAAACCTCCACCATGCTAAAGCGGCCTCAAGCGTACTTTCTAGGAGGTTTATTAAGGAGCAGTTAGATATAGGGCTCATTCAAGAGCCCTGGACCAGAAGAGGCCAAATTATGGGACTCCAATCCTAAAACTGTAAGTTGATCTATAGTACCTTACACAATAACGTTAGGGCCGCTTTGTTATTCAAAGCCGGCAACAACTACATTCCTGTTCCAAAATTCATCACGAGAGATCTGGTCACAGCACAAATTAGAGTCACTAAGGGGACGAGCAAGAGGACAATTATTATAGCCTCGGCCTACTTCCCGGGTGACTCCACATCCCCTCCACCAGAAGAGGTCAAACGCCTCATCACCTGGTGCAGGAAGGAAAACAAACACCTGGTCCTGGGCTGCGACGCCAACGTGCACCACACTGTATGGGGCAGTACGGACACCAACAGAAGAGGTGAGTTCCTGCTAGACTATGTTTTAGGTGAAAACTTAGATATAGTCAATAAGGGTAATAAACCTACTTATCACATCAGTTAGAAAGGAGGTATTAGACATCTCCCTAGCTGATAATTATATAAGCCAGTACATACAAAACTGGCACGTCTCAGATTACGTCTCACTATCAGACCATCAGCATATACGGTTTGACATCGATAGTGGTAATAACCACATCAATGGATTCAGAAATCCCAAAAATACCGACTGGGAGGCCTACCAAGAGCGCCTTACGTCGGAACTTGCGGGACCACTGAATCCTATTGAAACAGTCGAGCAACTAGAAGCAGCATCGACACAATTACAAGATGTAATCAACATCGCTTACGAAAGTAGTTGTCCACTAAAGCAAAGGGCTGTTGTTAGAGAAGTGCCCTGGTGGAACAGCGAACTCGCGAGCCTAAAGGCCAAAACTAGGCGTACTTTCAATAGGGCTAAAGCCTCTGGACAGTGGGAGGAGTACTCCAAGCTTCACTCCAAGCATAATAACATGGGCGATCAACGGCTTCAAGCCGTTCAAATCCGCGGGGCAGATGGCATCTTTCCAGCCCTTTTGCAAAGGGCAGGGGAGGAGTTATTACCACGTCTCACGCATATATTCAGAGCTAGCTACTCTCTTGGGCATATCCCCAAGCAGTGGAGGGAGGTGGCGGTGGTGTTTATACCAAAGGCTGGCAAACGCCAAACTGACGAGCCCAAGTCATATCGCCCCCTAAGCCTCACCTCCTTTCTCCTAAAATCAATGGAGAAAATCATTGACAGAAATATCAGAGGGAAAGCTCTTCAGTCGTTTCCCCTTCACAAACACCAATTTGCCTATCAAGCAGGCAAATCAACAACAAATGCCCTTCACACACTAACAAGTGTAATAGAGAAGAGCATCGCAAGCAAAGAAGTGGCTCTATGCGCATTCTTGGACATCGAAGGTGCATTTGACAACACCTCCTATGAATCCATAGACACGGCCACCAAATCAAGAGGAATTGATGCCTCCACATCCAAATGGATCCATGCTATGCTCAAAGGTCGTAGGATCACACTGTCCATTGGCGATGAGTCGGCAACTGTGTTCGCAGTAAAGGGGTGCCCACAAGGCGGGGTTCTATCGCCCCTGCTGTGGTCACTAGTTGTCGATGAGCTAATATCGGTGTTATCCAACGACGGATTTGACGTACAAGGCTGACGACATCGTCATCATAGTTAGGGGAAAGCATGACGATACGGTGTCCAACCGCATGCAGTCAGCCCTTCGGAAAGTAAGTACATGGTGCGTGCAGAAGGGGCTCACTATCAATCCCAACAAGACTGTAATTGTCCCATTTACAGGTCGTAGAAAATTAAATCTTAAGGCACTAACCATGAATGGGACACTCATTGGGCTTTCCAACACAGTTAAATATCTCGGCCTCACCTTTGACCAGTGGCTAAACTGGAAAACCCATGTAGATAACATCACTGCATGGGCTTGCCGCAGGCTATTTGGCAAAAGATGGGGTTTACACCCCAAGATGATATACTGGCTTTTCATTACGGTGATAAGACCAATAATCACCTATGGTTCCGTTGTCTGGTGGACAAAGACAACGGAGATCACAACCCAAGCAAGGCTCAGCAAGGTTCAACGGCTGGCATGTTTGAGCATCACAGGGGCTATGAACACCTGCCCCACTGGAGCAATGGAGGCTATGCTAAATCTCACACCTCTGCATCTGCACGTGAAAAGGGAAGCAGCACTAGACGCATTAAGAATAATCCAGACAGATATACCAAAATATAGATACTTTAACGGGCACCTAAAAATCCTCAACACTGTGTGTGAAAGAGCGATATACATGCCCAAAGACTACATGTCAACTGACTACGACTTCGACACAACGATTGAAGTGGTCATCCATGGCCGCCATGATGCTGGAGCGAAGGTCAAGCAGTTACAAGGCTCCTCGATAGTTTGGTTCACTGACGGATCCAAAACTGAGAACGGAGTCGGAATCGGCATCACTGGCCCTCGATTCGAGTTATTAAAGGCCTTGGGACGATCCCCATCGATATTTCAGGCAGAAATCGAGGCCCTGAACATATGCGCCCACATATGTTTAGACAGGGGATACAACAAACAGAGGGTTTGCATCTGCTCAGACAGTCAAGCTGCATTAAAGGCAATAAAATCGCCTACATCCAAGTCTAAATCTGTCTGGGAGTGCAAGCTATCCCTAAAGCAGCTGGCTAGGAACAACAGAGTCAAACTGGTCTGGGTTCCGGGACACGCAGGGATCAAAGGCAATGAAATTGCCGACAACCTTGCCAAGGAAGGGTCCAAAACTCCATTTGTCGGACCAGAACCTTACAGTGGAATAACTAAAGTCCGCATCAAGGGGATGATCCGGGAATGGGAAGATGCTGCCAAAAGTGCTCACCTGAGAAACACACCTGGTCTGCGGCAGGCGAAAAGGTTCATCGCCTTCTCTGCCGTAAGAGCCGGACAGTTTCTCAGGTTAAGCAAGGGCAACCTAAGGCTCATAGCCGGTCTACTAACTGGACACTGTCCTCTGAAGTACCACCTCACCAAGATGGGTCAGACAACTGATGCCAACTGCAGGTTCTGCAACGAGGCACAAGAAACAGCAGAGCACCTGCCTTGTCCCTTCAAAGAGGGAACTACCTGTCATCGGCCACTTTAAACACCGAGGAATTGGTACACATTAACCCTCAAGTTATAGTAGACTTCATAAGAAGTCTAGACATTGAGGGACTCAAGTAGGTCAGGGATAGTTACAAAAGATCTTTTAGGTCGAGGTAACTTCGAAAGGCCCAGAGGCCATACGACCCACCGACCCCATAACATAACATAACATAACATAACATACCCAAACACCTCATCCAATTAATCGATAAATTCCTATCTCATCGAAAACTATAAATCCGCATCCGAAAATCCCTCTCATCACCATTCTACCCCGAACAGGGTGTCCCCCAAGGTTCCCCACTATCTCCACTTCTATTCAACATATATTCCTCGGATCTATATAATCCCAGTCCAAACTTCATAAATTTGTCGCTTTACCCCCTTCAATTTGCCGATGATACAGTGTTAATTTTCCACTCCTCGAACCCTACATCAGCTCTAAAGTCCCTACAAATAATTATCAATAGAACCTCCATATAGTTCTCCAAGTGGAGGCTGAAAATTAACCCTAAACTAACTCCCAACTTTTTCTACCTTATCACCGTATTCCACCCAACCCTCTAACAGTAAATATCAATGGTACAGTAATACCCTCCTGCCCCTCTTGTAAATACCTGGGAATCCACGTAGATCCAAAATTTTCCTTTAAGAAGCACACATCCTTATTAAAAACTAACATCGTAAAGAGATATTTCCCTTGCCTAACCTACAACAACAAAGGAATAAGTACAAAGACCTGCACGAAAATTTACAAAATGATATGCCGTCCTATTCTTGATTATAGCTCTATTATTTATGTAAACCCAAATACCACTACCCTTAATAACATCCAGGTAGCAGAGAGATCCTCACTCCGTACATTAACAAAACTCCGCCATCCACAGAACCCCCTCCATAATCCATCCAATGCTCTCTTATACAAACTAACCAAAATCACTCCCATAAAAGATAGGCTACGATTCCTCGCAGAACGCTTTACATGCAATAACAACAACTTAGAATTGCTTAAAAAAATGTGCATCCTGAGAAATCCCGACAAAACTCCCAAGTTTAAAAACCCGTCCATCACCCTATTTAAATATATATTTTCCTTCCATCCTAAAATTAAAACTAACAGTTGAAGATATTAAATATTATAGATTTTTATAAAGGGTAGAAAGACTTTTGGTCGATAGCCCTTACTTAAGTAAAGTTTGTACATACATATCATAAGTTGTATATAATATAATTACATGTAAATTCTTAAGTAATAAAGATTTGTTAGTAGTAGTAAGATATTTTAGATTTAATATTTACAATTATTTATTGCTGTAAATTATTTTTTAAAGGCCTTCACCTAAAATTGATAATATTTCCAAGACTAGTTTAATGCCGGTTATGAAATTATCAATATTCACCGTCCACTTGACGGATAGAAATAAACTCGACTTGAATTGTTTATTACAAATTGTTGCCGCCGATTCGCGACTTATCCGCTATTCCCAAATTAGAAGGCTCGCGACAAGCGCGGGTTGCTACCTGAAAGGGACGAGGATCTTATTATCTGACCACCGTGGCACCCTGGAGATTTTACAACGTTTACAGTTTTGTAAAGGATGATATCACCCGAGGACAGGGCCCATTAGGATTTTCGGGGAAGACCTAAGCTCAAATTATGCGACGTTACGTTTTGGGCAAACAAAAGAGCAATATAAGTGAGCTGGGTGCAGATTAGGGAGCACGGGACATCGGCGTGGAGAATTTAGCGGCAACAGTGGAAAATATCCTTCTTCCCCCGAAAAGAAAATCACCAATCCGATGGCGACTTGACCATCTCCTTCCCTTCGGAATAAGGGAGAAGCACCACCCCCAATAACTTTGCGAGGAGCGCGAGAAAAAGGAAAAATCACTCACCTTCTAGAATCAAAACCGTCAAGAGCATATTTTTATTCATTTTATTTTACAGTCTACCATAGAGATCAATTTTGCTTTAACGTCTTAAATAAATAGTGTAAAGTTAAAATCGATCTAAGTGTTTTTAATGAGCAGTTCATTAATGGTCCTAATTAATTCCCTTTGAAGCCCAAACACAAATGCTACCGGCGTTTTACCGCAAACGCCGGAACTTTGATTTAATCAGCATAATATGATAATTTTTCGTGCAACATAATTTTTAATTAATTTTTTTTTACAGCGGCACCCATTTGTTTTTTTAATTCCCTTCTTTATTTATCAGCTTCATAAATCATATTAATTATAAAATGAGTAAAGTCCGTATTACATACATTGAGAGATGAATTTGTATATTTAATTTTAAGTTTAGATAGGTTTTTTTCTTAGGATTATTAGCTTTTTCCCCTTGTACATTTTGCACTCGCGTTAAACGCTCAGTAATCCGCACGTTACGCCCACAACGCTGTACCCGACATTTTTCTCTAGAATTACCCCAGGTACCGGTTACGCCCCGCATCTTTCGTACTGGGAATTTTTGTAATCCCTGTTTATGACGTCCAGGTATTCCAAAGACACGGGCTATTGTTAAGGGTAATGGAGGGAAAGTATACGCAAACACGTGATGTACAGCTGCGGGATTATTTCTATTTTGATATGTTTGATATTAATTGAATTAATAATAGTACCATTCATATAGGGAACATCGGCGATTAATTTACCGTACATGGTAAAAAGTCCTACCGTGGGTACGGATGCTACAACCAGAACATGCAAAAATGTTAAATTTGTAAATTCAATTAGTTTGCAAATATTTTATTTTAATTACATGGTTGTACATCCGTACTGGTTCCCGGCGGTAGGACATTTAAAGAGCGCATGCGCGCGCCCTAGCGCTGAGCGAGGAGGGATGCTCGATTATCCCCAACCCCACGCGTCAACCAATAGGAGAAGCCCTACCCCTACCGGGTAGAGATACTTAACCGGGGGACGGAAACTACTTTCGTGAACGCTCGCAGCCAGATGGTGATCGATATCACAATGGCTAGCCTAGGTATCTCTAATCTCTAATAAAATAGACAAATGGGAGGTCAGTCGAGAAGCGTCCATGTCTGACCACAGATGGGTCAACTATTCAGATAGGCCTAAAGACGAGTCCTGGCAAACCCTACCAAAATCCGAGATAAACGGACAAGGGTGCATACATTGTGCACCTCGGCGAGGGGCTGCGGGATATAAATACGCAGTACCCTAAGGACTGCGCCAGCCTAGACCTCCTTGCAAAGGAAGTGCAGGCAAAGATAATTAGGGTTTACAAATTGTCCTACCCACTTAAAAGGAGGCCGGAGACAGGGAGAGCTACCCCATGGTGGACCCCAGATCTCGACTTCCTCAGAGATGAGGCCAGGAAACCATATAACAGAGCTCTGACTGGACTTTTTACAAGTCCTGCCGTAAATAGTACAAAAAACTCCTAAGGCAATGTCAAAGAGCATCACGGCGAGCTTTCTGTGAAAGCATCGAAAGCACGCAAGAGGTTAGCAGACTGAAGCAGGCTCTATCACAAGACCACCAACAGTCTGTGGGAGTCCTGAGAAAGGAGGACGGCGATATGACCGACGACCTCCTGTAAGAATCTGCAACTGTTGCTCAAGACGCACTTCCCTGGCTGCACCATACTTTCTAAACAATGTTCACATGTTGTTATTCAACGCCCGTTACGTCATAGAACATGGCTATTACCAGATAAGTCTTACGAATAGATCATGCGACCTTTTAATAATAAAAAGCGGTCACGTTCCGCGCCTGGGTCCGTATTCACAGCACCGATGCAATTTGTCATCAGTGAGAAGTCGCACTGAAATGACGTCATTTTGGAAAAAATTTACAAAAACGTATTAAGTAAAATGACATATGTTTGTCATTTGTTTGTTTTTGGGTTTTACGTCATCTATTTCCGCTGCTATGGCCTATCATGATGCCGGAGATTAGGTGTACAGCCATCCTGGGAATTTTGCCGAACCCGGTGGGAGTTCCAACCCACCGGTAGGGATCTTTAACGTGCACGCAACATCCAGGCAGTACACGGGTCCTACATGCATTTAACGTCATATCCGAGAAGACGGAGTGTTTGGCATTTTTATCCTAACCTATATAAATGCAGACAACTTGTTAGGCCGGTATTTGAACCCCGGCCCGTGGCGTGGCGTGGCAGTCCAACACTCTAACCACTACACCACCAAGCTGTCCTAAAATAGCGTCATTTCGGTGCAAGTTCTCACCGATGACAAATTGCATGGGCGCTGTGAAACAGCGGCGGCTCACAGCCTAACTTCAGGGTATACCAACCCAAGGTATTTCCGTTACTGAAAGGCGACTTTGTTGTGAAATTCCTTGTATTTACAAAGCGCGATCCCAACCTCAAATTGTATGTGCCTTGGCGCTGTGGCCTACCCTGAAGTTAGCCTGCGAGCCGTCGCTGCTCGATTGAAACACCCTGTATATTTTCGAATATTTTTAATATAAGATTTAGGATGAGACTTTTTGTGTATTAATTTTCCTTCCATTGCTATTTTTTGTCGGTCCGACTGCTAAACAAGCTCGAGAAAAAAAACACACAATGTACGCCATTAATTTAATGCCGACGACGACAGGGTAAAAAAAAAATATCGCCGTATTTTTTCCGTATCGATCCCTCTAGTATATTTTTTGTGCTAATACAAGCAATGACAAAAAATGTTTTCGTAATAAATTCAGTTTTTATATACCTTACCTTTTTTCGTCGTCATCGCCTACTTACATAATCGATACGAGAATTCTATTGTAAAACTCCAGTTTTGATAGGAAGAATATGAATACTGATAATTAAAAGGTAAGTGGGTTTGAGTGTTTTAGTTATTTCCAGTCAGGCGTGCACCCAGGGGGCCGGCTCGGCTTGAGCCCCCACTAAATTGGAGCATATCGAAGTGTATACATAGATGAATTCAAATTCAAAAATATTTGAATTCGAGAAAATAACCTTACGCTTCTTATAGTTTCCACACTTTAAAGTAAGTAAGTAAGTTAAACATAATATATAAAATTACGAAAATGTTATTCGTGAAAATGCAAACAATGTCTTGATTAATAAGACAACTTAATACGATAAATATCCATTTTATTAAGATATTGTTTGCATTTTCACGAATAACATTTTCGTAATTTTACATATTATGTGTATACATAGGTTTAAATACGTGAGCGCCCCCCTCTCCAAGACCGGGAAGAGACCCCCCAAGACTAGGATGAACCTCCTAAGACCGGGATGAACCCTCCAAAAGACGCACAAGCATAACCAAGGACATGCAATTACGTCACGTAAAGTCGACATTTGACTTATAATGACAGTTGACTTAAGTCGGCGCAAGCCAACATTTAACCAATCGTGTCAACTTGACACGCGTTTGAATTGAACTATAATGAGATCGACATGTCATTGTTTTTCTTTGTGACAGTTACGATTCACATTTTGATAGTAGTGACATATTTTAAAGTAACGAGTGTCTTCCACTCCCAGACTAAGCATGAAGTAAAATTTCGAGTTTAGAAAAGCCCCGCGTAGAAAATTTTCACGGGGCTTTTCTAAACTCGAAATTTTACTTCATGCGCCACGCGTGTAAAACACTGATTCAAAGAAAAGTTGGAAATATACAGGGTGTCTACGCTAAACCGTTCGTTAAAAGTTTATAGGGTGTCCATTGCAACAAAAATTTGAAAAAAATCCTTGTCATACGGTTGAATCAGTTCTCCTCATGTGAAATATTTTCAACTATATATCACTTCCGGTTCCACAGGAAGTAGCACCAAAATTTTTATTTTAAATAAAACACAATATATATTAGTAATTTTTTAGATTCTTGGTTTAAATTGCAACATATTTTATTCGAACACAAAAATTTACATACATCGACTGCATTACAGACTAGAATCTACAATCTAGTCTCCAAATTAAAGTCTACAGGCAAGAGTCTACATAATTGAGTCTTTAGATTGGAGTCAACAGACTAGAGTCTGGCTGTCAAAAGACTTTAGTTTAGAGTATACATAAGTCGACTGCACTATAAACTAGAATCTACAGCCTAGTCTACACAGTAGAGTAAACAGACTAGAGTCTAGGTTGTCAAATGACTATAGTTTAGAGTCTACATAAGTCGACTGCACTACAGACTACAATCTACAGCCTAGTCTACAGACTAGACTCTAGTTTCTAGACTAGAGTCCACAGACTAGTCTAGGCTGTCTAAAGACTCCAGTTCAGAATCTTCATGAGTCGACTGCTTGATGTCCAAAGTGCAGATTATAGAGTCTGGGTCGACTGTTTAAAGTCTAGAGTATAGGACAGTGATGGGGAAACTACGGCCCGCGGAAAGGTTTAATCCGGCCCGTTTAAGAGTGTCGTCGTGAGAATGTTTCAACGCGTTCTTACTTCGTAATGTGACGACCCGCATAAAAACTACCTACCTACGATTAAGCATTATTCTTTGGCCCGCTACGATTGTCTGGTTATTACAAATGGCCCGTCTTAAAAAAAGTTTCCCCACCACTGGTATAGGGTATCTAAAATACAGAGCTTACAGATTAGAGTCTAGGTATCAGAGTCTAGAAATAAGTCTACATATTATAGTCTAGTCCATAGACTAGTCTACAGACTAAATAGAATCTCCAGACTAGAGTCTACAGACTAGAGTCCACAGACTAGAGTTTAAGGACTAAATAGAGTCTATAAACTAGAGTATACAGACTAGATAGTGTCTACAGACCAGATAGAGTCTAGGGACTAGATAGAGACCACAAACTAGTAAATAGACTAGACAGAGTCCACAGACTAGAGTTTACAGTCTACAGACTAGATAAAGTTTGCAGACTAGATAGAATCCACAAACTAGAGTCTACAGACTGGATAGAATCTACAGCCTAGATAGAGTCTACAGACTACATAGAATCCACAAACTAGAGTCTACAGACTAGATAGAGTCCACATACTAGAGTTTACAGACTAAATTAAGTCCATGACTAGTATATAGACTAGATAGAGTCCACAGACTAGAGTTTACAGACTAGAGTCAACAAACAGACTAGATAGAGTTCACAGACTGGTATACAGACTAAATAGAGTCCACAGACTAGAGTCTACAGTCTAGATAGAGTGCACAGTCTAGCGTTTACAGACTAAACAGACTAGATAGTCCACAGACTAGACTCTAGTTTCTAGACTAGAGTCCACAGACTAGTCTAGGCTGTCTAAAGACTCCAGTTTACAATCTTCATGAGTCGACTGCTTGATGTCCAAAGTGCAGATTTTAGAGTCTGGGTCGACTGTTTAAAGTCTACAAACTAGATAGAGTCCACATACTAGAGTTTACAGACTAAATTGAGTCCATGACTAGTATATAGACTAGATAGAGTCCACAGACTAGAGTTTACAGACTAGAGTCAACAAACAGACTAGATAGAGTTTACAGACTAGAGTCAACAAACAGACTAGATAGAGTCCACAGACTAGAGTTTACAGACTAGAGTCAACAAACAGACTAGATAGAGTTCACAGACTGGTATACAGACTAAATAGAGTCCACAGACTAGAGTCTACAGTCTAGATAGAGTGCACAGTCTAGCGTTTACAGACTAAACAGACTAGATAGTCCACAGACTAGACTCTAGTTTCTAGACTAGAGTCCACAGACTAGTCTAGGCTGTCTAAAGACTCCAGTTTACAATCTTCATGAGTCGACTGCTTGATGTCCAAAGTGCAGATTTTAGAGTCTGGGTCGACTGTTTAAAGTCTACAAACTAGATAGAGTCCACATACTAGAGTTTACAGACTAAATTGAGTCCATGACTAGTATATAGACTAGATAGAGTCCACAGACTAGAGTTTACAGACTAGAGTCAACAAACAGACTAGATAGAGTTTACAGACTAGAGTCAACAAACAGACTAGATAGAGTCCACAGACTAGAGTTTACAGACTAGAGTCAACAAACAGACTAGATAGAGTTCACAGACAGGTATACAGACTAAATAGAGTCCACAGACTAGTCTACAGTCTAGATAGAGTGCACAGTCTAGCGTTTACAGACTAGACAGACTAGATAGTCCACAGACTAGATAGTCTACAGACTAGAGTCTACAGATTAGAAACAGTCTACAGACTAGATAGATAGAATCCATAGACTAGAGTCTACAGACTAGATAGAGTCCACAGATTAGAGTTTACAGAGTATACAAACTAGTCCACAGACTAGTCTAGACTGTTTAGAAACTTTAGTTTAATCTACATAAGTGTCGACTGCTCAAAATGCAGAGTTTAGAGTCTGGGTCAAATATCAAAACTCTAAAGTTTACGATGTCTATAGTACAGCGCTTAGAGATTCTATTCTAGATATTAGGGTCTAGGGATGAGTATACAGACTATAGTCTTGTCTACAGACTAATTAGAGTCTAGATAATTAGTCTAGACCAGTGGTCTCCAAACTACGGCCCGCGAGCCAAATCCGGCCCGCGACTTGCATGAATCCGGCCCGCGATTGTTTGTATTTTTTTTTGTAAATGTCATATTTTGAAATATTGTAACAATTGTTCCTTAAATTTTTCATAATTTTATAAAATTAATCGGATCTTGGCCGAATTTATTATGTAGAATTGTATTTGTGGCCCGCGAAGAAGATAGGTTGGAGACCCAGGGTCTAGACTATTGTCTAGGCTGCCTGGAGTACAGAACCTAACTATTAGAGTCCAGATAATTAGAGTCTTGAGACTATAGTCTAGGCTGCTTACAGTACAAAACAAAAGCATACTACTTGCCTACTAAAATTCAATTGCGACTTATGCGCGAATTATTCCCTGCATAAATGCGACGAAAAACGAATCTTCGAAATAATTCGAAAACTACTTGCTTAAGGAGTATACTTGCATAATACTTTTTTGTAGGAAATGTTCCCCCTAATCGTACCATGTGATAAAAATGGGTCATTCCATTAAAAAAAAATGATTTACGAGATATTGAAGACAAGGGCAATTGACAGTTTCCAATTAATTTACTCATAGACTACAAGTAGAGATATAAATTATATTTTCATCTTATTCTTAAGAGAAGTTACAAACAGATTTCAAGATGCCTTTTAGAGGTCAAAATTTTAGAAAAAAAAAACAATTTCTTGAAAACTATAAGAGATAAGTGTACATATGTTCGAATAAAATATGTTGCAATTTAAACGAGGAATCCAAAAAATTGCGAATATACAGGGTGTTCCATTTAAAATAACAAATTTGGTGCTACTTCCGATGGAACCGGAAGTGATATAAAGTTGAAAATATTTCACATAAGGAGAACTGATTCAACCGTATGACAAGGATTTTTTTCAAATTTTTAATGCAACGACAACCCCATAAACTTTTAACGAACGGTTTAGCGTAGACACCCTGTATACTGGTGAGATGTGATGGAGCAATATTTCCAAAATACAGCGAAAAAATACAATAATTGCTTTTTTGTGTGAATATTTTACAAATCGATTAACTACTTCCGAAAAATCGCTTTCAAAAATCACTTTTTGACGTCATTAAGCAAAGTCAGAGACGCGTTTGTGTAATGACGTGATTTTTGAAAAATCGGGACTTTAATTAGCAGCATAAAAATGGAAAACCCTGACAAAATCGAGTGGCTCGTTTTTCATAAAAAAAAATGTTGTAATTAAACCTCTTTAACTTTAATTCGTTCAGTGACAGTGACGTTTTATAAATGTTTAATAACAAAAGGACATTTGAAAACTGTAAATTCTAGGGTTTCTATTTTTTTGCTCCAAATTATACGAGGTTTCGGAAGTAGTTAATCGAAACAATAATAATGAGTAAAGTACATCAAATTTACTGAACGTGGCAACATTGCACTTCTATATGTTACTAACTTCATCGTAATGTAATTTAGAGGTTATGTTACACTGTTTTTGTTTGTGTTTAGTGAACGTGTGAACAAGTTTTTTGATTGAAATTTACTCCGAACGAGTGTCTCCGGACACTCCCAGACTAAGCATGAAGGAAAATTTCGAATTTAGAAAAGCCTGAAAATTTGGTTTGGTCGCGTAGCGCGAAGCGCGGAGCGACCAAACCAAATTTTCAGGCTTTTCTAAATTCGAAATTTTCCTTTATGCGCCACGCGTTTAAACACCGATTTCAAGTAAGGTTCAGAATATACTGCTCAGGTATGTAGATTTATAATTTACAGCGGTTTTAAATAATTACTACAATTAAAACGTATTCATAATACACTGGCGAGCAAAAAATAGAGGTCACTTTAAAATTATGACTTATTTTTAGAATTTTTTTGTTTTAACTTTATGTTTGCAAATTGTAAACAATTGTACTGGATTTTGCACACTAAATTAAAAAAGCAATGTTGAATCGTAAAGCATATTTATTGTTTATATTGCCTATTTTGGAAATATCACAAATTTACGGTTCAGACGAAGTTCGAATTTTTGTTCCTGGGACTAATATGGAACAAAAAATTATGAAAAAAACTTATCACTAATAACGAGTATTACCCCCTCTTGCATTAATGACTGCTTGAAGTCGACGAGGAAATCTTTGAAATAAATTAACGATCACATTTTGGTCGATATTATTCCATTCCTGCAATAGCAACTGTCTTAGCTCCTGAGCAGTTCTTGGAGCAGGTGTATGCTTTCTGATACGTCGCACAGTGGTCGGAGAGCGGAAATAAGTTAGTTTTTGGCAGGCCAGTTAATCGTCTAACTGATATAGTATTTCTATAATAGATACTTAAGAGAAACATACCTCAAAAGTTTTCTAACATA
Source organism: Philonthus cognatus (assembly GCA_932526585.2). Classification (NCBI taxonomy): domain Eukaryota; kingdom Metazoa; phylum Arthropoda; class Insecta; order Coleoptera; family Staphylinidae; genus Philonthus; species Philonthus cognatus. Next base: position 16,021,791 of record OW052252.1, read on the forward strand.
ATGTGTAATATTATAAGAGTACCATGGTATCAAATCAAAGCTACGAAACACTCACAATTTTACAATAGAAAAGTGCTCTTTTCAAATACAAAGTATTCGGTACTTATTTCGTGTTAGCAGAACTTTTTTTTTGTTTTGCTTAGGTTAGCTATAGACTATTAAAATAAATCGATAAAATATAAATATTTATTATTAACTAAGTCAAAAACAATTTCAAAGAAATATATAATTTTACTGCTAGTTTCTATAAAACCAATGACTGATAGTTATTTCCGCTGTCGACCGCTGTCTTCTAACATACCTTAAAAAATTCTCTGAAATCTCAGGAACATATCAAAATTAATTCCAGCTGCGGTAAACTGCGGTCTTAGAATTACAAGCCAAAATATTACATATTTACAAGAAGTAAGAAACTTTATTGAAATAAAATATTATAATAATTATTTGTAAATAATATATATTTATTTGAATGGAGTGCAACAAAACAATTTATGCAAGAGTCTAACATCACACTTTACGCACATAGTACGAACTGTACAATTCAACCCCGCACATCTCCGTCGGTTGCAAAAACAAACATTCCACCAGTATGCATCCTTAGGATGTTTACGTAAAAACTATGAGATGAAAAACGTTTTTAGTCAGGCTGTGGCTAGGGCTCACTCAAGGATAGACGCGTTCTGCGTGATCATATGGATACCTGGGCGCGAATGGCTGTCAGAAAAATAACTTGCGATCCACAAAATCTTTGATCAAGTAGCTTGGCACGTGCTTTTGTTTGTACTCGTTTGTACACATTTCATTTAAATCTATTTGTCAGAAAGTAATATCCGTTTGTGAACCATGGCGAGTTTTACCATTTTATACGCGGAATTAGTTGAAATCGTAATTTCGAGCAACCGTGAAGTACTTAAGTGCCTCGACAATATCAAGCGCTCCTATCCGAACCTCAAGGAGGCAGTTATGGAGGAAATTTACGAGGAATTGAGTCGAAATTTCTTGCCCAAATTCACGAAGAGGTGGCAAGCGGCTGCAAGGAATAAGAAGACATTTCTTAATAAAAACCAGAAATGGTTGCTGTTGTTATCACTGTAAGTCCTGTACAACCTGATATGGTAGAAGATGAACCAGGTCCTTCGAAGCGATCACGCAGCGGACCTCCAGAAAAACATTTTGATGAGTGTTGCGACCGTACCAAACGATATAAAGTCAAAAGTTTGTGTGAGAGTTTTCCAGAAAAACTCATTACTAGAGCTGCCGATAAATTAAAGGATAAATCTACCACATCTACATCATTTACACCAGAGAAAGCATTGGCTTTATTGTTAGATGCATCATTATCAAAACATCAATATCAAATTATTAGAAATGCTGTAAAAGATTTAGGATGTGATATTTTTCCAAGTTATGATAAAGTACTAGACGCAAAGAAAGAATGTTACCCTATGGATATGGAAATCACTGAAAGTTACGCTTGTATAGGTTTACAAGATTTGCTGGACTACACTACAAAAAGAATTTTTAAGTCCAAAACTGAAGACGAACTGGCAAGTATGGGTGAAGAATGTGTCCTTATTTCCAAATGGGGATGCGATGGTTCATCCGGCCACAATGAGTATAAACAAACTTTTAACGAGGAAAACATTACAGATGCAAATATGTTTTCAACATCACTAGTTCCTCTTTGTTTATCTACAAAAGATAACGATACTTTAGTTCATTGGAAAAATACATGTCCATCTTCGACAAGATACTGTAGACCCGTACAGTTTCAATTCAGTAAAGAAACAACAATGGGCACGAAAAAAGAAATTTCAAGGATGTACTCAGAAATAGCAAACCTAAACGAAGCCGTGATATCATTGAATGGAAAAACTTACGAAGTGCATCACCAGCTTCTCTTTACAATGATTGATGGCAAAATCGCACAAACTATCACCGATACATCTTCTAATGCAGTATGTTTCATTTGTAAAGCAAAACCAACAGAAATGAACGATTTAAAGAAGGTGCGTAGCAAAATTGAAGACGAAGATGCATTAAAGGTGGGCTTGGCACCCCTCCATGCGCGCATCAAATTCATGGAGTGTATAATCCATATTGCATATAATAAATCTTTTAAGAGCTGGAGAACCAATCAAACCACTAAGCCGCAAAAAGAAGTGGAGAAGAAAAGGATTCAAGAAGAATTATTTAAACAGTTGGGCCTTAAAGTGGACTTCGTGAAACAAGGAATGGGTACTAGTAATGATGGCAACACATCTAGAAGATTTTTCAATAACCCAGCTGTAACAGCCGAAATCACAGGAGTAGATGAAAATTTAATTCACAGATTTGGTATAATTTTACAAATAATAAACTCGGGTGCGACAATTGACGCCGAAAAATTCGACAACTATTGCACCGAAACTGCTGAATTGTACATCAGTCTATATAGCTGGTACTACATGCCCAACACGGTTCATAAAATCCTCATGCATGGCAGTAAAATAATAAATTTGGCTATGCTACCGATCGGCATGTTGACAGAAGAAGCTCAAGAAGCTCGCAATAAAGATTACCGTCATTACAGGTTAAGCCACTCTAGAAAATGTTCTCGAGAGTCTACAAATGAAGATATTATTAATATGCTACTGGCGTCCTCGGACCCATTCATCAGTAGGCTTAGAACAAAACTCAATAAAAAACATGTACCCCTACATGAAGATGCCCAAGCATTAGTAGTAAGCAATAATTAAGGTATTTATTTATTCATATTTCGTGTAGTCATTAAGTCTTCGATTTTTGTTATTTTTTTTTTTTTTACTGTACTTCTTTCTGCAATAAAATTTCATATTTATTTAACCTCACATTTATGCACTGTATCCTCATTCCACCAAATACCGTTTATTTTGATAAATAATACTTTAAAATACTTATAAGCTATATTTAGGGTGATTAAATAATTATTTCCGTGATCCTATGCTACTCCGACCACTGTGTGGCGTGTGGGTTGTCATCGGCGTAATAATGGTAGTTGTGGCGATTGACATGCCCATTTCTATGGAACGTCGCTTCATCAGAAAATAATACGTGCATAAGAAATGATTCCTCCTGCTCAATTTTGTTGATAGCCCACAAGCAGAAATTTTGCCTCGCATGAAAATCTTGAGGTTGCAATTCTTGGTGCAGTTGAATCTTAAATGGACGGAATTTGTACTTTTGAAGAACACGATGTACGGATCGCGTTGAAATATCGTGATTCCTACTAATATCACGGATACTGGTATGAGGATCTTCAATAACTGCCTCCAGAACCTGCAGTTCATTATTTTCGGTAAAAACTGTCTTCTTTCTAACTCTCCTTGGCCGTTTCACACTTCCCGTAGTAGTAAATCTCTCCAACACTTTTTGAAACGCACGTTCATTTGGATGTGCCCTGTGCGGATATCTCGCAGCGTACACTCATGACGCCAAGAAACAATTCTTGTTACATTCTCCAAGAATAAATATCATGTCAACCATTTCCTCTGGAGTTCGGAACATTTTTAGAACGTTTATCAAAAATGACTTATGGCTACTACTGGCGTCTAATAATTTACTTTGACAATTACCAATCTTTTGTTTTCTCATGGCACTCTTGGGAACGGAAAACGTTTCCCGACATTTGCGATGAAATTCCTTTTTTTCTCCGAAATTTTGTTATGCAATGTGTAATTTTTTTTGTACCAATGAAAAATTTAGAGTTTTGGCTGTACAACGCCGTAATTTTTTTAGGGGGGTGCCATTTGAAATTTTCGAAAAAAATAACAACATGCGAAGTTCAATTAAAAATTATTTTTTTTCCATAAATTACCCGAAAAAAAAAAAATATGTGAAGGTATACGAGGTATTAACCTGTACCTCAATTCAAAATTTAGGCGCCGGCGTCAATTAGTTTCTCTAGAAAACAATCTCAAAAATGGGGCGCAATTATGAAAGAAGGGGTTATAACAGCGAAACCGCTAAAGTGAAGGGTATAACATGTTAGATAAAAAAATAAGTACTCTTCGAGCACTTTCCAAATCTGCAATAAAAATAGGGCATTCCATTTAAAAAAACATAAGTTTGGTACGCCACTGGAGTACGACACGCCACTGATGATTAGAAATATTTTTGAAACATAGCGTCGGTAATTATGCACCACTTTGCTCTTAGATTTTTTTCGATAGCTTTTATCGTAAAGGAGCTATGGTCCGAGGCGTCTTAAGTGCCACACCCGGTATATACGAAAATGTTATTCGTGAAAATGCAAACAATGTCTTAATTAATAAGACAACTTAAGACAATAAATATCCATTGAAACAACTACTTCCCGCGTAAATACACCTCCGGATATTGAATTATACAATGAAATCTTTAAAATCTTATTTAATTTGATTTGTTACTACGCTCTATTAAAGTATATGGAACGTTTAGCTAAAACGTATTCGTAAATTAAATTTATTTGTCGATTAGAATAGACATTTTCTATAAAAATCAATGCAATTGATTTTTTGACACGTATATAACTATACTATCATATTCTACTTCTAACGAGTGTCTCCACTCCCAGACTAAGCATGAAGTAAAATTTCGAGTTTAGAAAAGCCCCGCGTAGAAAATTTGTCGAGGGTCGCGCAGCGACCCGAGACAAATTTTCACGGGGCTTTTCTAAACTCGAAATTTTACTTCATGCGCCACGCGTATAAAACACCGATTTACTTTTAACATCTTTTATTTTTAGAAAGTTAGAGTATGGCAAATAATTATATTTTCGAGAAGGGTGTTTGTAAAAAGTCCATAGTAAGTTCGAGTATTATTAAAGTAAATTATATCAATCATTAACCAATAAATTGATTTTGAGTTACGTGAAGATCAAATTAATTTGACGAATAAAGCACTAATAACCTTTCTTCACACTTTTATTTGAATTACCAAATGTACATTTCGGACACAAAGTGACCATTGTCAATGGATTAACACTGGTGTTAATCCATTGATAATGGTCACTTTGTGTCCGAAATGTATATTTGGTAATTCAAATAAAAGTGCGAAGAAAGGTTATTAGTGCTTTATTCTTCAAATTAATCATTAACCATTTTATAAACAAATGTCATTGTGCAAACAGTAAAAATATTTTTTATTTCCAAATTGCGGTTGGTTTAAAAATTATCATTAACACCTTTTGAAAGTGTATTATCAGTGCATAATTTAGGAATAGTTCTTTTTCGATTTAGTTAATATATACTAGGTGGGGGGCCTGGCTAGCCCCCCACGGAAAATTCATTTTTGGCACTAAGCCAAAGGGGTGCAAAAAAAGTTTCTCATGGTAATAAGCAGTGCATATGGAGTGCATTGTTTTTTAAAACGTTATTTTGAAAAGAAGGGGCTAGGTAAATAGAGGTCCTTTCCACGTTGACTATCGCAATATTTCACACATGAAGATTTCCATTTAGTCAGTGGCGGCCCTAGCAACATTTTTCATGGTAGCCTCCCCCCCTCGTTTCGTTTTCCGTTTTCGGCGCCCCAAATTTTCGGGTGATGCGAGATCTTATGATCCGGTCGCACCGCCCTAGGGCCGCTACTACATTTAGTGTGAATTATACTTGATTTATACCGCAGCCAACGTGTTCAAATAAATTAAAGTTGGCTTCATTGCAGCGACGGCTCGCAGCCTAACCTCATATTACCTTGAGTCTCTGACCGACCCTGAAGTTAGGCTGCGGGCCGTCGCTACTTTATTGTATAAAAATTGATATTTGTATTTCTCGCACCAACACCGTGAACATGATATTTACCTGTATGGATGTTTGAGACAACCGTAGGCGTCCCTATACCGGCCGTAGAGCGTCCCGTAGGAGACCCCCAGCAGCTCGGCGGCGATCTTCATCTCCAGGTTCTTCGTCTTGATGGCGTCCATGACGCGTTTTGTGAACGGCTCCTCCCAGAACTGCTGCCTCCTGCCGCCCGTGTTCAGGTATCCGTTCATCTTGATCACGTCCGGCCATTCTTTCTCGAGGGCGGCCGTCACCCCCGAGGGCGTCGACGGGGAGGACTGATTATTCGAGGTGCCGGCCTTCGAGAGGGGCGTCGAAGACTTCGAGTACATCGCCTCGTTGCTCCGCGTGTCCATGTGCTGGTCCAGCATTTGTTGATCGTCCATATCGCCATCGTCTGTCTAATAAATACAAAAGAAAACAGTTAACAATTAATTCTTTTTTGTCAAAATACGTAACCGGAAGACTGCCTTAGTTAACAATTAAAATTATTTTTTTGTCAAAATACGTAACCGGAAGACTGCCTAAGACTTGCAGTTTAAATTTAATGAAACGATAACAAGTGGTAAATTTTATTATGCTATGCAAGTAGTAGGTAAATCTGTACAAATATGGTTAATTGCAATATATTCCAGTCGTCAAAGACGAAAATACCACCCAATCTCTAAAAAACGTTTTATTTTTATTTTTAAGGAACGCCTGGGGATAAGGCAAGGACATCTGGCTCTTTACGGATGGTTCCAAGTCCAAAAACAGAGTACGGGGAGGAATCTTCTCACAAGATTTCAACCTCAAACAGTCTTTTAGCCTCCCAAACCACTGTAACATTCTTCAGGCGGAGGTCATGGCCATCCGAGTGGCAGTGGACTGGATCCACAAAAATGACCTTCAGGGGAACCGCATCAGGTTCATTACTGATAGCCAAGCCGCCATTAAGATATTGAATAGTCCATACTGCAACTCGAAGGTGGTCAGAGACTGTAAAAAAATCGCTAAATAGCCTTGCAAAGAACTGTGACGTGGGACTCATGCGGCTACCTAGTCACAGTGATACTAAGGGGAATTTAATTGCCGATGACTTTGCAAGAATGAAGGACCTGTCTACTGAACTCTCCACCCACATTCCTATTGTGGAATGCAAGAGACTACTTAGGGACCAAATGATAGCATCGGTCAACCATAGGTGGAGAGAAGAAGATACGTGTCTCATAACAAGGCAACTATGGCCTATATGGGATACTATAAACAGCAACAGATTAATTGCACTTAGCAGAATCGACATAAAGAAGGAGGTGGGCATCCTCACGGACCACTGCCTCCTAGGCAGACATGCACAAAAGATGGGTCTTGAGCACAACGACTTTTGCATAGGATGCCTGGATGTGCAGGAGGAAGAGACTATACTGAACTATCTGGGACAATGACAGCTCTTGAAGGCAAAAGAATCAAGTACCTTGGTATGCACTACGCGAATGGACTAGCGGACCTCACACCTCTAGATCTGAGAAATCTGATCGGGTTCATTAGGTGCTCGGATTGGTTTGTATAGGTGGGGAGGGAGGGGAGGAAGGGGAGATCTGACTCCTTTTTACCCTTATGGTATCACAAAGGGCCCTTTGGGCCTAAGTGAGCGGTCTAACTGCTGCCATTGAAACCTAACCTAACCTAACCTGGGGATAAGGAATAATTATTGTTTGCAGCGTCAGCCACACCCACTTAGACCACAGTCAAGCCCATTGTAGTTAATCCCCCCCTGATGGATAGTCCCACTCCGCACTGTCGGCAATTTATGCGGGTGACCATCAACATCCGGGTCCTTCACGATTTGGGGTTTCTTCTCTTAGTACCTTCCTTATCTTTGACAGGGTGGGACACTCGTAAAGTATGTGTCTTGCTGTTTCTTCTTCTTCATTGCACCCTCGACAAAGGTCATCGGTGGAGATTCCCATTTTGGCGAAATGATGCTGAAAGCTGTAGTGTCCAGTAATGTAGCCGGTTATCGTACGAAGTTTCTATTTTGTGAGTTTTATGCCCGCAGTACACACTCGCCGAGCCAAAGCGAGCGCGAGCGTGTACTTGGTCGCATCTCCTCGCCTTAGCTCGCCTCGCCTTAGATCGCCTCGCGACCGCTCGCCTAGTAGGCGGTTTTTGTGGCACGAGTCAAAGGAGCACGAGGCGAGACGAGTACCAAGCATTTATATAAAACACGCGCGATTATTTTTAATAAATATAAATGGAGTGGACTAATGAACAAACATTAGATTTTTTTTTTATGCAGAAGAAATATTATTGTAAGTTCGTTTATCCAAGACTATGAGACTACACGAGCGTGTACATGGTCATCTCGGCCTCTCGCCTCGCGTCAAATGTCTCGCACGAGGGGCTCAGCGAGGCGCCTCGGCGAGTGTGTATAATATATTCCATTTGTTTCTGGATCTCGCCTAGCCATGCATTCGTGTTGTTATGTTGCAGTATCAACATTTACATTTTTTATTAGTTGCCACTCCTGATTCCTTATTTTAATAGTGTTGCAATAATTTATGATATCATAAGTAATCCTCTTTTTAATTTTCAAGAGGTTTATTGTTTATTACATTCGAAAAACAATGACCGAGATTACCATGCCACAATGGATGGTAATACTTTTCAAAATTGAGTGGTTAATCAACTTATTCCTGCTTTGGCTAAGCTTTCAGGGAAATGTGTAGTCTTTATGGATAATGCTGCATACCATTCTGTGCAATTAGACAAAACTCCTTCATTTTCTTGCAAGAAATGCGAAATGCAGGAGTGGTTGGTTAAACACAATGTAAAATTCAATCCAAAATTAACCAAAAAAGGAACTATGGGCTTTATTTATACCTTTTCGATCAAATGACAAAATTTACGTAGTTGATGACATTTTGAGAAAGAACGGACACGAAGTTCTTAGATTACCGCCATACCATTGTCAATACAATCCAATTGAAATGGCATGGGGGTTTTGTAAGACTTACTACAATAAGCACATAAATTCTAAGCAACCATCTAAGGATCGTGTTCAGAATTTATGGCTTGAGTCTCTCTCAAAATTTACATCCGATATGTGGCAAAATTTCTGTGATCATTGTGAAAAACTTATTTCGGATGACTGGACAAAACACATGGGGAACCTTTCTTTTGAAATCATTCCTCCTTTTATTATTTCGCTTGGGGAATCTGGCTCAGAACAAACATCAGAAGATTCAGATGCAGGTTCTCTTGACTAAATAATAAAAGTGGAATGAGGGCTTAAAAATTGTTTGACATGAAAATTATCAGTATCACAAGAGGGTGGGAATAAATTTGCAGTTCTACAAAAAAATACTGAGGGCCAACAGAAGAGAGAATGACCAAAATTAAGGTGGATGGATGGAGTTGATCAAAATGTGTTAACGGGAAGACCCAAGCGAGAAATAATGGATGACGAAATAAGTTTGCAGAGCCGAATTCATTATATTTGTTATATACAATATTATTGCTGTGTTTGTATGTACAAAAACCAAGTAGTAAATTTTGTTAATCTTAAAACTGCATATTATTATCCTTTTATATCTGAAAATTTGTAAAACAGGCAACAGTGTAAGATCACAATAGTCAGAAATTATAACCTTAAAATCGAACATCTGACAGTGACATTTAAAAACCCTGATTTAAAACACAACCAGTCCCATTTACAATACTTAAACTGTCACTTTTCCATAGCTAGGCGAGATCCAGAAACAAATGGAATGGTGTATACTGCAGGCATTAGAAACTTATTTGTTTCTTGGCAGTCAGGTGCTGACGACAAGTATGTCTTCGTTTGACTGCATGTTGTGAGGTTCCTCCACCTTTCGCAGTGTTAAACCCTACAATGTGATTGGCTAAGGACCGAGGGGATGGCCCTATCTTCGCGTGATTTGTAGTAATGTTGGATGCTTCACATGCTAGTTTATTTGCTTTGTTGTTGCCCTTGCTGTTTCTGTGTTTTTTTGTCCATGTCAATGTGTTACCGGCGCTTTTCCGTAAGCGGCGTCAACTTGTTTATTCAGCAATTTTTCAGCTGCAACGTAACCACGGGCGTTATTTTGTTACATATTTTAATATTCGGAACAACGGTCCCAGTTCACTTCAATCCATTTTTCAGTACTCAATATTGCTTCATTCTCTTTTACTTTCCAAATGAGTAAAGTTCGCGCCATACATTGATAGATATAGAATTTAGGATTACGTTAGGTTGCCTAGTGAAACGTCGTTAGATAGGTCATGCGCCCCCACACATCGGGCAGCTCAACTTCATCCCCTAGGGATAAAACTCCTTTCGGCTATCCAAAAGTACACACTCAGCCGAAAGTGGACAGCATTCCCGGTTATCCCCAAGTTCGCCACGTCTGCGATATGACGCCGTTACCTGCGACCGGGCCGAGCGAACGAGCGTTTCGTACGTGCCCCGAACAAAAGAATACGGCACGACGGTCGAAACCAATAAACCGCCAATATGAGAAGCCCCTACACGATTCGCGAAATGAATCCACATACGCGAACGAGACACACATCATTGGGTAGCCGAGAGTAATCCGGTTCGAACGGTACCACACACGAACCACATACGTTACCGTTGAGCGGATCCAAACATGAGCTGCCACGATGTAATTTGTCAATAATTATTAAGACGATGTTTCACATAGCAACAATTATCCATAAACAATTACCTTCGGTAGCTAGATTTCTCACTAGAAATTTTCACTTATTGAAAATTCCCTTCTTTCATTTTCTTCTTAAGTTATTTTGTAAATCAAAATAAAGTGTTGTGCCCAAATTCGAGCTGCTGAGCCCATTCCCGAGCGTCAGTCATCAGGAACAGGAACCGTTCCCAACGACCAACGCTCGTTAATCAAAGGTTAGTTTAATTTATATATTTTGTGTAACTTGTTCTGATGCTCTACTCTGAACTATCCATGCAGTTGTTGAAGCAGGGACGTAATTAAGTCATCATTTCATTAATTCAGTCCCGGGTGGTAATCTTCAGAAGGCATCCCCGCTTTCGGCCAAAGCCCGAAAGAGCCTTGATAACAAATGTTATGCGGTTGAGTGCTGCTGCCTCGTTTAGCGTTTCAACGCAATTATGTATAAGTTCAGATGCTATTTTATACATTTCTAATGCTGCTAATGCCGCCATGCTCTCAGTGACGATGGTTGTGTTTCGTTCACTGATTTTTCTGTCTATTATTACTTTGGCGCTTTCTAAAATTGCGTAGATTTCGGTCTGTGTTGCAGTGGCGTGTGATACTATCGGAATGTATTTCCGGATAGCCAGGTCTTCGGACACAGCCTGTCTTTGTCTTTGATCCACCTGTGAACACTACACAGTTCCGATAGTGTCTGCTGGTTTGGGTTCACGATGTATTTCTTTTCGAAGATGTACTGGGGAATCTTCTGCTCTGCCTTGTTCTTTAGTAGGGAAGGTCCCCATTTGAGTATGTTTCCGTGTCCTCCGGTTGAAATTTGATCTGACCATATGTTCATGGCCCTCAGTCTATCTGCTGTTAGTCTTGCTACACTCTTGATGTGAATATCAAGGGGTGGGAGAAGACAGTATTGTTTCCATGGCTGCAGTAGGTGTTGTTCTGAAGGCTCCTGTTGTGCATGAGCAGGCCAGAATCTTTATGTGGTTTAGTTTTTGTATTGCTCCTTGTTGATTAGTCCGCGTCCAACAGACTAGGGCTCTATATTCGAGTGCCGGTCTATATGAAGGGTGTCTCAAAATGATCCGACATTTTAAATTGCGCGCCATTTTTTTTTGTGGCGAACATAGAGTACTAATCTTTCACAACTGGCAGCAGGAAGTATTAAGGTTTACTCATGAATAATTACACGATCGAGCAATGCCTAAAAATTGTGAAAATTCATTACAGAAATGGTAAAAATGTTGCAGAGACGTTTCGAAAAGTCCGCACGTCTTTTGGTCATCATAACGCACCATCTCGCCACACTGTGGTGAATTTAATGGAAAAATTTGAGGTTAGTGGTTCAATTCAACCGCGAAAAGTAGTGGCCGTTCTTATACCGGTCGGTCGATTGAAAACATAGCCACAGTGAGTGCGAGTGTTGACGAAAGTCCTTCCACCTCGATTCGCCATCGTGCTCAGCAATTGACTAAAGATCTGCATTTGTATGTTTACAAGATCCAATTGGCACAAAACCTGCAACCAGCAGACCGCAGCGCAGCGCCGTACATTCGCCAATTGGATTAGATAGATTAGATATTTGTAGGGGTGGCCTCATTGGCCTGTACCACCGCGACCTTTGCAGATCTATTGTGGATCCCTATTATCCTAGACGGCGTGCTCGAGCTTCGCCTCTTTGATTAGCCCTATTAACCCTGACAGTGAGCCTTGAGTGTAGCTCTCTGCGCTTGGTTTAGTGTTGCCCAGCTTTAGGTATCTAACCCGCGCTAGGGCCTCACATTTTCGCCAATTGGATAGTGGATCAACAAATCGATGGTGATTTTTCGAAGAAAATCATCTTCAGCGATGAGGCGCATTTTCAACTTATTGGATACGTGAATAAACAAAACTGTAGAATTTGGGGGGGTGGGAAAATCCACAAGTGATCCAACAGCTTCCCATGCATCCACCACGAGTCACTGTTTGGTGGGGATTTTGGGTTTGAATAGTGATTGGGTCGTACTTTTTCGAGAATGCTGCGGGGAATGCGGTTACCGTCAATGGTGTTCGTTATCGTGACATAATAACCAACTTTTTATGGAATAAATTGAACGGCATGGACTTGGAAGACATATTCTTTCAACAAGATGGTGCAACCTGCTACACTGCGAACGAAACAATGGAGTTATTGCAGACAAAGTTCCATGGACGTGTTATTTCGCGCCGCGGCGATGTGAATTGGCCACTAAAATCGTGCGATTTAACGCCATTAGACTTCTTTTTTTGGGGTTTTCTGAAAGGAAAAGTGTACGCCAATGATGCACAGACCATTCCGGAGCTCAAGAAATAAATTAGACGCACTATTAATGAAATTAGTCCGCAATTATGCCAAAATGTCATTGAACATTTTGTCAAAAGAATGACCGTTTGCAAACAAGGTCGAGGCGCCCATTTATCGGATATTGTGTTCCACACATAACCTTCATGTTTGCACCTTATATTAAAATAAAAACATTCGTACTTTTCCAATAAATAATATGATTTATTTTTAAATTAAAATGTCAGGTCATTTTGAGACACCATTTATATCCACAGCGCTATCTTTGAGGATAGTCCCCAGGTATTACTTATGGCTCTTCTTATTGCCAGAAAGCTTTGCCTGCTTTCTAAGTTTTATATTCTAGGAAGCCGGGGGGTAAGAGTGGTAAACCTTTTTTATCTTATTATTAGTCCAGTACTTGACATGCACACACATTTTCAGCTAATTTGCGATTTTTAGAGGTCAGATCACTGACGACTGGACAAATATACTCATAAAGTAAATCTAGATCCAACCAGTTAACCCACCGAGGGCACAAAAAATTACAAGATGAGTGCCTATACATAAATCATAACTGTTGAGTTAGGGAATATAAGTATGCTTATTATAGTACAATGTTTGAATTGTTTGTTAATGCCCATTATAACCATACCTTAAGGTGGCATTGCTTTTCTGTGGTACCAGGTCTGTAAATATGAAATCGGAATTTGCTTATAAATAGCTTAAGTTATCAATATAGTGACTGTTAAGTCGTGTTATCGGTCCTTATTCTTGTGTTTACATTTGTCAACGACTTTTAACTCACAAGTTTCATACAACTACATATGTTTTCATAGCGTTGAAGATCACAGGGACAAAAAAACCAAGAACCAAGACAAAACAAAACAGCCGGAATCAAGACGAATAAGGATTCTCCACCAAAAGCTTCAATCAATAAAAAATAAAGTATATGAAGTTGACGTAGTAGTACGTCAACTTCATGTACTTTATTTTTTATTGATTGAAGATTTTGGTGGAGAATCCTAATTCGTCTTGATTCCAGCTGTTTTGTTACGTCTTGGTTCTTGGTTTTTTGTCCCTGTGATCAGAATAATCTAGACATAAACATCTTTTTAGGTACTGAGCACTGGGTAGCAAACTATGAGTTCTTTCCTAATATAGAAAACTTTGAGCAAATTTCGATATTCAAACGTAACAATAGCGGACATGGTGGGGCTGTAATACTGGCAAATAATGATCTGAAATTTAATAATAGAACAGACAACTGCAATATCGCGTGAAATGTCCATAGAAATTGCTTATTGTGATTGCTTACTTAAGCATAAACTTGTAATACTATGTATATATCGTCCTCCCCAAGGAAACTTTGAAGTATTTCTCAATACTCTCGAAAATATCTTACACAAAATAATTATAGTCGAAAAATTATCTATATTGATTGGTGGTGATTTCAATATAGACACTTTCAATCAAAATGACCCAAAATCAACTGCATTTTTAAATCTAGCAGAGAGTTATAACTTGACAATCACCATAAAATCATACACAAGAGTTACAAATAATAGCAATACATGCATCGATAACATCCTAACAAACCTGAATTACACAAATGCAACCACAGTAGACACAAACATATCAGACCATCGAGGTCAACTATTACAAATAGAATCAGTAACTGAGCAAAAGACAAAAACTATCAAAGTACGAAAAATAGACGAAATATCCATACAACTCTTAAACAATGAACTTAGTTTAATAAATTGGAATGAACTGCAATATATAAACAAAGATGCAGAACAGTATTTTGGTGAATTCTATAACATATTTTTGACTGCTTTCAATAAATGTTGTCCACTTAAAACTAAAATTTACAACAAGTTTTAAAGTCGGAAACCATGGAACACCGACGAGCTGAGACAACTTAGAAATAAAATGGAACTCTTTCATCGAATCTACAACCAAACCAACAACAATATCTACAAATCCACGAAAAAGCAATACAAAACGCTCTTACAGCATGAAATTATAAATTACAATTCGAACCGTATACAAAATGCAACCAACAAATCAAAAGAACTCTGGTAGATCCTAAAAAACAAAACGAAAGAAAACATGAACTCAAATAATAGCAATATTCAGTATCAGAGCTGGGATGAATCCTCAAAAACAGGATTCGAATCACGAATCCGAATCACCTAACATGATTCGAGTCACGAATACTCGAATAAAGGATTCGCAAGTGAAAAATATGATTCGAATCAAAAATTCGAATCCTCATTTTTGAATCACGGATACAAATTCTTTAAAAATAAATTTGAATCTATTATTTGCAACTAGTAACATTTTATTGCACCAGTTTCTATTAACAAAAATGTTCAATTGCCGACTAAATATGTGATTAAAAAATGATTTTAATTAATGATGATATATCTGTTATTGAACTTCATTTTAAATCAGTGTTTTATACGCGTGGCGCATCAAGGAAAATTTCGAGTTTAGAAAAGCCCCGTGAAAATTTGTCTCGGGTCGTTGCGCGACCCTCGACAAATTTTCTACGCGGGGCTTTTCTAAACTCGAAATTTTACTTCATGCTTAGTCTGGGAGTGGACAACAGTCGTTCTTAGAAGTTTCAAATTAAAGGATCACTCTAGATTACTAAGTTAATTACCATTTTACAAAGGCTACAGCTCGAAGGACCAATCATGGTCTTCGGAGACCGAAGGACTACAGGGAATCGAAGTTTCTTTACCAGAAAACAACGAATATCTGAAGGTTTACAGCATGGATAGGAAAGAAAACATCCAATTTTGAAAAAATATCAAAGTTGGGTTGGTTTTCAGTACGTTTTTAGCTTCACTTTAAATCAGTGTTTTATACGCGTGGCGCATAAAGTAAAATTTCGAGTTTAGAAAAGCCCCGTGAAAATTTGTCTCGGGTCGCTGCGCGACCCTCGACAAATTTTCTACGCGGGGCTTTTCTAAACTCGAAATTTTACTTCATGCTTAGTCTGGGAGTGGACCGTCAAGATTTTCTACATGTCGAGATTTTCGATATTTCTAGATTTTTGTCGATTTATTCACAGTTTGGTATTATATTAAATGCAACTTTAATGTTAAATAAATACGGTTTTTCTTAGGAATAGAATATTCACCCATTAAGAGCCGAGCAAATTATAAAGGAAACTCTAAAAGTTAATTTTAGATAAAATTTTGCATCTTTTTCTATGATTTCAACGAATGATTTATTATGAAGGGTCCGCCAATAAGCGCGCTCGATCTTTGACAGCTGATGGCGGCCATATTGTTGGTGGTAGAGTTGTCAAACCTAGTTGTTATTATTCGGTATATCTTCACAAATTACCATGAACCAATTCAGCCGCGAGCAACATGTGCAAATCATTAAAATGTATTACGAAAATCATTCATCGGTTCGGGCAACGTTCCGCGCGCTCCGCCAATTTTACGGTGCAATTGGTCGTACTGCTGAGTCGACTATCCGTCGTTTGATAAACAAATTCGAGGCAACCGGTTCGGTGAACAATAAGCCAACACCGACGCGTCGTCGAAACGTCCGATCTGCCGCGAATGTCGCCGCTGTGCGCGATAGTGTGCGTGAAAATCCGCGACAGTCAATTTCACGTCGCGCACAGGAACTCAGCCTTTCGGAAACATCACTTCGCCGAATCTTGCATCTTGGGCATGCATCCGTACAAGATCCAGCTGACAAGAGCTCAAAACAAACGACCATAGACAGCGCCGTATCTTCGCTGATTGGGCTTTAGAGCAGTTGGAAGTCGACCCCGAGTTTGGTCGCAAAATCATCTTCAGCGATGAGGCACATTTTTGGATAAATAGGAATGTCAACAAGCAGAATTGCCGTTATTGGGCCGAGAACAATCCACAGGAGGTCCACTAGGTCGCAATGCACCCAGCAAAGGTAACTGTTTGGTGTGGATTTTGGGCCGGAGGCATCATCGGGCCGTATTTCTTCGAGAACGACGATGGTGTGACCATCACGGTAAACGGCGAACGATACAGATCCATGATAACGAACTTTTTCTGGCATGAAATCGACAATATGGATGTCGAGGATATGTGGTTTCAGCAGGACGGCGCTACGAGCCACACAGCGCGCGCCACAATGGATCGTCTGCACGAGCGCTTCGGAGGAATGGTTATCTCGCGCGGAGGCGACATCAACTGGCCACCGAGATCGTGCGATTTAACCCCACTAGACTATTTCTTGTGGGGTATTCTTAAATCGCAGGTCTACGCAAACCAACCACAAAACACTGATGACCTAAAAGTCAACATACGCCACGCCATCGATGAAATACAGCCCGATTTGTGCGCCAGAGTCATTGAAAATTGGACTTCTCGTATGCGCGCCACCAAGCAAAGCCGAGGTGGCCATTTGAACGATATTATTTTCCATACATAATGCCTTCGAATACTCTTTCAAACAAAAAATAAATTTCATTTATACCTCTCACACAACTTGCTTTATTTTATTTTAAAGATCGAGCGCGCTTATTGGCGGACCCTTTATTACATACGTCGATTTTATAAAAGAGTTAAATTTAAAGTTAAAACGAGTGTTGTCTACTCCCAGACTAAGCATGAAGTAAAATTTCGAGTTTAGAAAAGCCCCGCGTAGAAAATTTGTCGAGGGTCGCGCAGCGACCCGAGACAAATTTTCACGGGGCTTTTCTAAACTCGAAATTTTACTTCATGCGCCACGCGTATAAAACACTGATTTCAAGTGGAGTTAAAAATATACTATTAAGGTTGGAAATGTTTAATGGTTAAGTAACCAAATATGCATTCCCAAATATTTGAATTATTCGAAAATTTTAATATTTGTATTCAAATATGAATAATTTAGTGATTAAAAAACACTTAGAACCTTTCTTCAATACTTTATTTTGTAACCAAATGTACATTTCGGACACGAAGTGTCCATTATCAATGGTTTGATACTAATAATGCTTGTATTAGTATCAAACCATTGATAATGGACACTTCGTGTCCGAAATGTACATTTGGTTACAAAATAAAGTATTGAAGAAAGGTTCTAAGTGTTTTTTAATCAAAGTATAATTATCTTCAAGTAACTCAATCAATCCAAACAAAAAATAATTTAGTGATTTAAATATTCATATTAGAATATTTAACTATTTGAATTAATCGAATTCAAATCCCAGCCATAATAGCGATGATTCGAATTATTTGGGAGGATTTGAATCCGTGTATGAGGATTCGAATCCTTTTATAAGGATTCGAATTTTTTTATAAGGATTCGAATCCTTTTATAAGAATTCGAATCCTTTTATAAGGATTAGAATCATCTACGTCTGGATTCGAATACGAATCCTTTTAAAAAAATGTAACGAATCCGTTTTCACTAAAGTATTCGAATATCTCTTTTGAATCCTCTAAAAGGATTCGAATCCGGGAATCGAATCCTGAATGATTCGAATCCTGCCCAGCTCTGTTCAGTATATCTATAATGCAAACAATGAAATAATATGTGACCCACAAAATATTGTTAACCTTATGAATGGCCATTTCAGCACCATTGGCTCAACAGATAACTCCGACCCAGATATCTACAACTTCAAATCTGAAATCAGTGGTAGTATCTTCCTTTACCACACTACCACATCTGAAATAAGAAAATAATTAATGATATTAAACCATCAAACGCTAAAGACATGAATGACCTTACTGTCATAGTCATAAAACAAACAGCGAACCATATAATCGAACCTTTATCTGTAGCAATTAATATGTCTATGACAGAAGGAACATTTCCTACAGTTCTTAAAATTGGTAAAATAAATCCTATTTATAAAAAAGGTTGCAAACATGAAATGGGAAATTATAGGCCGATATCCATATTAGCAGTGTTTTCCAAAATATTTGAAGGAGTTATTAAAGACCGAGCATCTCCATCAGCCGGGGTACCGCAAGGCAGTATACTAGGTCCACTGCTCTTCCTGCTATTCATTAACGACCTGCCAATATCATTAAATGCACATATCACCATGTTTGCAGATGACACTATGGTAAGCATTTCAAACCAAAACCTGGAAAACTACTAATCGAACTCTGAATGAATTAGGCGATTGGCTGAAGCAAAATAATATTTAAAGGAGTTATTAAAGACCGAATGCTAAACTACGTAACATCGGAAAATATATTGTGTGGAGAACAATTCGGTTTTAGAAAAAAGTTTACAACAAATCATGCCATATATAGATTTATTGAGTTTATCCTCAGTAACTTAGATAACAACGTACATGTGTTCTTAATATTTTTGGACCTCACCAAAGCCTTCGACACTGTACCACATCATTTATTACTTCACAAATCATCGACATACGGCTTAAGAGGAAACTGCAATCGACTAATAAAATCATACCTATCACAACGTAAGCATATAACAACTGCTTACATTAACAACAACCAGTATGACTCCAATATAGCATCTCCATCAGCCGGGGTACCGCAAGGCAGTATACTAGGTCCACTGCTCTTCCTGCTATTCATTAACGACCTGCCAATATCATTAAATGCACATATCACCATGTTTGCAGATGACACTACGGTAAGCATTTCAAACCAAAACTTGGAAAACTTAAGGGCAGCTACTAATCGAACTCTGAATGAATTAGGCGATTGGCTGAAGCAAAATAATATTTAAAGGAGTTATTAAAGACCGAATGCTAAACTACGTAACATCGGAAAATATATTGTGTGGAGAACAATTCGGTTTTAGAAAAAGGTTTACAACAAATCATGCCATATATAGATTTATTGAGTTTATCCTCAGTAACTTAGATAACAACGTACATGTGTTCTTAATATTTTTGGACCTCACCAAAGCCTTCGACACTGTACCACATCATTTATTACTTCACAAATTATCGACATACGGCATAAGAGGAAACTGCAATCGACTAATAAAATCATACCTATCACAACGTAAGCATATAACAACCGCTTACATTAACAACAACCAGTATGACTCCAATATAGCATCTCCTTCAGCCGGGGTACTGTAAGGCAGTATACTAGGTCCACTGCTCTTCCTGCTATTCATTAACGACCTGCCAATATCATTAAATGCATATATCACCGTGTTTTCAGATAACAATACGGTAAGCATTCCAAACCAAAACCTGGAAAACTTAAGGGCAGCTACTAATCGAACTCTGAATGAATCAGGCGAATGGCTGAAGAAAAATCATCTCGTAGCAAACACGTTGAAGACCTACACAATTAATTTCTGAGAAAGAATGGGATATACAGGAGTGAAAATGAATAAGCACCCTATATTGGAAGCAGACCATGTAAAATTCCTAGGAATAATCATACAAAGCCCCCAATTTCTTGCCTTCACTCCCACCGCTTTGTATGTAATCGTTTGTGTATATGTGTTAAATTTTAGTTTTGTTAGTTAGTATTAATCCATTGATAATGATCACATTGTGTCCGAAATGTACATATGGAATAAAAATAGAAGTGTGAAGAAAGGTTATTAGTGCTTTCTTTATCAATTATACAAAGCGACCTTAAGTGGAACAGATATATACAACTAGTATGCTCAAAAATAGCAAAATATGCCTACCTAATCTATGCCACCTACAATGACATACATCAACAGGCGGCTATGACAGTATATATGTCGTACTGCCATCCCCAATTAACATATGGTGTAATATTTTGGGGGTGTACCACAGAAACGAACCTCAACAAGCTATTTATCATGCAGAAACGTCTGGTACGCGCCATCTGCAATCAAAAGCCCAGCGCATCTTGTCGCACATTGTTCAAGAAACTAAAAATAATGCCACTTATATCTCTGTATGTGTACGCAACGTTAAAGTCAACCCAATTAACACCTTCCCTTCAAAAATAAATGTACCCTGTCAGTTATCGCAATCAAATAATATTTGCTGTTCTAGCACTTGAAGCAGACGTTGACGAAAAACGGAGAGTTGAACATATCAATAGTATTTACAGAGAAGGAAAAGATGTTTCTGGTAAACTTATACCATGAAGAAAACAGTTCAAGAAATTTCCATGAATCATTTATTGCAAAATTTTCTGATTGAGTAATAACATTTATTTCAACCATTTCGAACCTTATAAAACAGTTTGTTTGGATAAATTTCATGAGCGAGGAGTTATAAGTTTAAAACACTGTTTATCACTTTGTTTGTATAACAATTGGTTTATTTGGTGACTATAGTTTCGATACTACACGTATCATTATCAAACCGTTAACGGTTTGATAATGATGCGTGTAGTATCGAAACTATAGTCACCAAATAAACCAATTGTTATACAAACAAAGTGATAAACAGTGTTTTATTTATGTTCAACAATGTATAACGAAGTAGAAGCCTCTATAATCAGTGAGTTATAAGTTTGTCAATATTATTGGAAGAGGTGAAATTAAACAATCTATGTCATGTCGAATAGTATCCAATAATATCCTTACTATTGCAAAATTATTTAATATTTAAAAACCGTCTGTACATAAGAGTTCTACAAGAATTTAAGTTTAGGTCCTACAAATTCCAACATTATTAGTTGCCGTATGATAAAATTAAGCGATAAAATGTTCGTAAAATTATATTTAATATGTTAAACACAACTCAGTATTTTACTGATTAAACATCCACATAACACAGCATGAACACGATGTAAGATCAAAACACCTAAAACTCCCTAAGCATCAGCATATGTTCTACCATAACTCCTGTGTCGTGCAAGGGATCAAATTGTTTAATACTCTTCCCGTTAACATCAAGACACTGCCTCAAAAATTGTTCAACAATAAACTAAAACAAGTGTTCGAAGAGAATTGTTTTTATAGTGTTAACGAATACATAAGTTTCTGTGAGAGCGCCTAAATTATATACCTATTGGAATATATAAATTGTATAATACACCACTAATTAAAATATACTTGACTAACCCATGTATTGTAAACAATTGAATTGGAAGTTAAATAAAAAAAAAAGATGACTGTTTTTTAAAGTGGTGAAACCAAGAATGTGGAAGACCACCGAGAAAGTTTGAAGACGCCGCATTGCAAGCATTGTTGGATGAACACCAAAACAACTTGCGTATCAGTTAAATATAACACGGGAAGCCGTCTCAGTATGTTTGAAAGCCATAAGGAAGATCCAGAAGGTAGGAAGATGGGTTCCACATGAAAGACAGCATGAAAACCGAAAAACCACCTACGAAATACTGCTCACCAGGTACAAAAAAAATCATTTCTTTATCGAATTGTGACTGGCGATGAAATACTTCCGCATGCGGCTTACTCACCAGACTTGGCTCTATGCGATTTCTGCTTATTAGCATCGATGGGACACGCACTTGCTGAGCATTGTTTCACTTCTTACAAAAATATACGAAAATGGCTCGCTGATTGGTTTGCCTTAAACGATCAACAATTTTTTTGACGTGGCATCCACAAATTAGCAGAGAGATGGGGAAAATGTGTAGCTA
The DNA here is from genome assembly GCA_932526585.2 of Philonthus cognatus. NCBI lineage: Eukaryota > Metazoa > Arthropoda > Insecta > Coleoptera > Staphylinidae > Philonthus > Philonthus cognatus. Next base: position 16,044,085 of record OW052252.1, read on the forward strand.
GCGATGGGCAATACTTTGAATAAAATATTTTGTACCATTTTTATACAATAAATGTGTATTTTCTATTAAATAAATTTCGGTTTCATATTTACAGACTTCATAAATGTAATTATATTATGCTAATGCCCGGTATTATAAAACGTTTTATTCTTTAAATAAAATTTACTTTAGGAATAAATTAATTTATTCCAAAGATTTCGGTATTATAAACACAAAATAACTTAATTTGGGTAATAAATCTCCCCAGTAAATTATTTGTTTGTATTTCTACCAAGTAAATTGTATTTTCTAAATAATTTGACAGTTAAAAGTCAAAAGTGTATTATATTGTTATAATTACTTTAGATTCTACTACTTTATTTATTAATTTCCTTACGGTTATCATGTCTACCATATCATCCGTGTCAGATTTAAGTTCGCTCATAGTATCTTCCCTGACAGTGATTAATCATTCTAAGGAGTCGAAGACCTAGAGTTTTTCAAGTCAGACATAACCAGGGATTATTATACTTATGCATACGCTTTTCTAAATTAGTTCCATTTAAATTTTTAAGCGAGCGTTTTCCAGTCCCAGACTAAGCATGAAGTAAAATTTCGAGTTTAGAAAAGCCTGAAAATTTGGTTTGGTCGCGTAGCGCGAAGCGCGGAGCGACCAAACCAAATTTTCAGGCTTTTCTAAACTCGAAATTTTACTTCATGCGCCACACGTATTAAACACTGAAAACACTGAAATATTGTGAACAAGTGAACTACACTTGAAATCAGTGTCTTGTACGCGTGGCGCATGAAGTAAAATTTCGAGTTTAGAAAAGCCTGAAAATTTGGTTTGGCCGCTCCGCGCTTCGCGCTACGCGACCAAACCAAATTTTCAGGCTTTTCTAAACTCGAAATTTTACTTCATGCTTAGCCTGGGAGTGGAAAACACTCGTTTAAGTCTTTTATAATTTCTAATAAGCTTTCTTTTTCTTGTTCTGTGTAATTCTGTCCTATTCCACGGTTATTCTCCATAATTATAAGGAATTATACTAAATTTCCAATTTGATTGACAATTTAATTTGAAATATTGACAATTCAATTTAAAAAATTGGTGGTTCCAGCTATGGCCACAATAAAAATGTATAATTTTGGTCTGTAATCTACTAATTAAATTATTTCTAGAACTGCTATTTATTTGGTAGGTTTGCTTTATAATACGCAATTTTATTTGCCCATTAGTTTACTAGGTAAATAAATTTACTCCACAAATAGTTATCTTATGATTTATTAATCGTTTATAATACCGGGCATAAGTCGGACAAATTTTACGATGTTTAAAAAATAGGTAACTAATTATCTCATCCCCCATTTTCAATGGAAAATATCTTTGATACGTTTAAATTTAAAGATTGAAGGCCATCGGTTTGGTATGTCCTTTTAGAATGCCATCGTGAAGACAAAAGCAAAAAATGGTGCATTCCGTTTAAAAGATCCTCTTTTTTGTTCTCCGCACTAAACGAAACGCATTCATGCATAACTTGAATCCAGTGAGGGCTCGTGATCTAAGGAAGTGGGTCGGTCGAATGTATTTTGGCGTACGCGCACTGAGACCAGGGTTGTTAAAAACAATTTTTTTTCATTGTAATTAAAACGAACAATTTTTTTTACAGAATTTGTTTTTTTCATTGAAACAGCGTTTAAAACATTAACAATTAAAAACATGTTTAAAACATAACATGTCGAAAACACAACGAAAATCCCAAATATGCTGTGTTTTTAAAAAAATGTGAAAAATTACTAAAACGTCGGATTTTCATAAAATTTTCGGGGATCACTAGAGAAAAGAATGCGCTTTACTGTCTCGCAAATTCATGACTTGAGAGATACTCTACAGGTGGTTAAAGTTGGTTAATAAGAAAATAAACATTGGGATAAAAGACAATATTTTTGTTGCGTTTTAAAAAAAAATGTGAAAAACAACCGAAACTTCGGATTTTTATGAACTTTTCAGGAATCGCGAGAGCAAAGAATGCACTTTACTGTGACGTGGGAATAAATAAAATTCATTAGTTGCGAAATAAATAAACAAGAAATTTTAATTCTAAAACATTAATTTAAAATGTAAACTTCTGCTTAGATTCGAAACGTTCAATTTTTGGATAATCTCAAAGTGTCGATCTTTAGCAAGTGTTTTCATTCGGCTTCGTGAAATCAAAATTTCAGTTTATTTTTAAGAAAGCAAAAAAAGTCAGTCTCACAAAACAAATATTGATTTTAACCTTATCTAAATTTTACAAAAATCGAGCATAACTTTTTTCAAAAACTCTGCATTTTTATGAGAAAAAAACTACAAATAAATTTATTTGTAATTTTTTTTCTCATGAAATGCCGAGTTTTCAAAAAAAGTTATGCTTGATTTTTGTAAAAATTAGATTAATTTTTTGAAATAATGCAAACGCAGCTCAAAATTAAAACATTGATTTAAACGTAAAAAGAATTGCACGGCGCGTCACATCAAAGTTTGATTCTTTGGTAGTCGTTTGCCGTTTGTTTCGTGAAATTTACAAAGTTTTCAAGAAAGTTAGGCTTAATTATTTGAGCCATCCATTTTTTCTTTGTTGGTTGTATTAAATTTAATTCACTCGGTAAAAAAGCAGTGATTTTCAATAAATGTTAAGCCTTGATTTTAGCGTTAAAAAAATTGAGCTTCACTTCAATTCAAAGTCACATTCTTCGGCTGTCGTCTGCCTTTTGTTCAATGAAAATATCAAATCCGCGGACAAAGTTACGCTTAATTATTCGAGCAAGCTTTTTTTATTTATTAATTATTAAAACACGGACTTGGAATGAAATTTAAGCCTTGATTTAAGTTTGAAATCAATCGAGCGTTATGTCACTTAAAGCCGTATTTTTCGGCTGTCGTTCGCCTTTTTACTGTCCCCCGTATGTAATACAAAGGGAAAGTATTGTTTTCGTGAAAATTTTCGAATCAAAAATGTTAGCGGAAATATCCGTTTTGAGGTCCCCTAAGTCGAATAAGACCATTTTTGAAAAATGTCTGTCTGTCTGTCTGTCTGTCTGTCTGTGTGTCTGTGTGCGCTGTACCGCAAAAACCGCTAAAGATATCGAGATGAAACTTGAAACTTAAACTTTTTGTTACAATCGGAAGAACTGAAAAGCTTTTGGTGAAAATCGGAAAACCGGAAGTGGTACTTTACTCTTAGCGTTTTTCAGTTTTTTCAGATTTTTTCAATAAATGTTCATCAAACAAAAAATTCTTTCAAATAAAAGTTGTAGATAATAACAAAATGAAGATGTATTGTTCACTTACTTTTTGTCATAGCACTCTTAGTTTTTGAGATATTTCAAAAGTTGTGTGTTTTATCTAGTTATTGGTGTGTGACAGTGTATGTGTCGATACAATTGAAAAATGTTTCAAATAAAAGTTGTAGGAAATGAAAAACTAAAGATTTTTTGTAGATTCTCTTTTTGTCATAGCACTCTTAGTTTTTGAGATATTCAATAGTGTTTTTTATCTAGTCATTGGTTTGTGTCAGTATGTGTTGATCCAATTGAAAAATGTTTCAAATAAAAGTTGTAGTTATCAAAAAGTTGAAGACATTTTGAAAATAATAATGCTACAAATATTTTAAAAGTGATTTAATACGCAATTTACGGGGGAAAGTACTATGATGGACACATCACCATTTTTTTTTTTTTGAGAAAACATCAAATTCAAAAGATAATAGCAGACTATTTATGATTTTCAACTTTTTATTTAACTCACTACAATTGTTTCGCCACACTGTAGCTTCTTCGGCTGAAGAAATATAATTCACCTGAAGAAGCTACAGTGTAGCGAAACAATTGTAGTGAGTTAAATAAAAAGTTGAAAATCATAAATAGTCTGCTATTAAATTAAGTGATAATGGATTTTCAAAAAATAAGTGCCTTAACAATCAACGAAATTCAAAAGAGTTGCGCTTAATTATTTGAGCGAATATTTCTTGAGAATTTATTAATCATAAAAAAACACGGACTTTGAGGCTTCAAATTTAACTGATATTTTTGGAATATCCAGTGAAGATATTCGAATTTCAATTATAACCAATCAAAGTTAACGAATAAACTGTGTAGATTTTTAGAATTTTAACGTAATTTGATAATCTGTTATTTTTTTATAATTGTTTAAATAAAAAAACTTTCATCTAAAATCGTTGATTTTATTGTATAATTTTAACTTTGGCTGAATATTTTTGGAAAACGTGGAGAGATAATTTTATTTTCTTTCTATAAAATGTAAGTGCAATCAACTCTAAGTAAATTCTGTCAATATAATGTTGATAGTATAGATTTCTATTTTTTTACAATATTTTAAGAAAAAACATTCTCTCTAAATGTTTAATTTTATTGCATAATTTTAACTTTCGACTGAATATTTTTAGAAAATGTAGTGGGATAGTATAATTTTCTTTCTATAAAATGTAAGTGCAATTAGTTCTAAGTAAATTCTGTGAACTTCACGTTGATGATGTAAAACTTTAATTTTTTACAATTTTTTCAAAGTAAAAATTTTCCAAAAATTGTCAATTTTATTGCATAATTTCAACTTTCACTGAATGTTTTAAGAAAACGTGGCGAGATTATTTAATTTTCTTTTTATAATGTATAAGTACAATCAATTTTACGTAAATTGTGTGAATTTCACGTTGATGGTATTAAATTTTAGTTTTTTACATTTTTTTTTTCAAAGAAAAACTTTGGATGAATATTTTTGGAAAATACGTCAAGATAATTTACATTTTAGTTATTTTACATTTTAGTTATATGTTTTTGGCTCTACATTGTAAATGGCTTGTCCGTTAATAAAGAATTATTATTATTATTATTATTATTATTATATTTTCTTTCTATTAGATGTAAGTCCAAACAATTCTAAGCAAATTGTGTTCATTTCAAGGTTATGGTAACAATTTTAATTTTTTACAATTTTTTCAAAAAAAAAAACATTCTCTCGAAATTGTCAATTTTATCGCATAATTTCAACTTTGGCTTGATATTTTGGAAAATTCAGTAGATATTTAAATTTCCATTACGGCCAATTAAAGTTTATTCATTTCAGTGTAAATTCTACAATTTTAGTTGATTTGATAATTCGTTAAATTTTTACAGTTCTCTCAAAATAAACATTCTCCTAAAATCGTTGAATTGAGGCATTTGTTATTTTTGTAAAAGTTCAAATTTAAGCTTTAAACAGTGTTTTTCACTCCCGGGATAAGCATCAAGTAAAATTTCGAGTTTAGAAAATTTTCAGACTTTTCTAAACTCGAAATTTTACTGCATGCGCCACTCATGTAAAACACTGAAATAATCTGAAGTTTAAAATACACTTTTTCAGCAGCATACTGATTTAATAGTATATTACGTAACGAGAGTGGCATGCAGCATATTACATATGAGGGGACATGTTGCGCACGAGCCGCGCAGCGGCGAGTGCAGTATTCCGCGAGTATGTAATTGCCATACCACTCAAGAAACGTACGATACTTTACCTACGCCCTAAACAATGGGCATTAAAGAACAACAACTTATTTATTGTAATAATTTTTAATAGTACCATGACAATGATGGAAACTAAATGACTACTTGAATAATATACAGGGAAGCTGTCATTTTCCGACATTCGTTGTTTTTTAAAAAGAGTTCAATTTGAAGCTTTAAACCAGTGTTTTCCACTCCCAGACTAAGCATGAAGTAAAATTTCGAGTTTAGCAAAGCCCCGTGAAAATTTGTCGAGGGTCGCGCAGCGACCCGAGACAAATTTTCTGGGCTTTTCTAAACTCGAAATTTTACTTCATGCGCCACGCGTATAAAACACTGATTTCAAGTGAGGTTCAAATATACATAGAGTTCACAATATTTTAGTGTTAGTGTAGGAAATGTAACGACAGAAACTGCACGGACATTCGTGACGACGTAGCGCTTGCATTAATTTTTATAATCTGAAAGACTACGGCTGGCCGATTTTGCGGATACGAAGTTGCTTAGTAAACACATATTAAATGAAAATAAATTCCTGGATTTATCGGCCTTATACTGAGTGCTTATTATTATTAGTACCTATTAGCCTGCTATATATTTATTACAAAAAAATGCGCAATATTTATTGCTGAGAAAATAAAAATTTATAATTTTTGTTCAATCAAATTTAACGGTACGGCCGACCCTGACGAGCCGTCACTGCTTGAATCAATTCTTCGAATGAATCAATTCTTCATCCCACAAAGGAGAATGATTTTTGATGATTAAAATCTCCGTATGAAAACTAAATAATATTAAATTCGTGCCAGTTATTTTGATTTCCACTGAAATACCAACAATTTTCCTGAGCTTTAATATTTCCTTTTACGAATCAATAACTTTCAATTTTAATTTTAGAAATTATCGAGGAAAAAACTAATAATTTTCTGGTTGATCGAAACTGATGGCTAGGCTCGGCTCGGTCAGTCTATTGACGACACGCACGCCGAACAAGAGATAAGTGTTATTGATTAGCGACAAGAGGGGGAGAGATAAGGGCGGGAAGGGACGCGTCCTCGGATCGGCCGGCGTCTGCTATCCTCAAAAATCGAAATCGCCCAAAAATAAGAGCATCAAGGTTGATCCCTTTTATCAACGATCGATTTAAAAAATATACCTATACGCACAGAGCATCTTCCTTTTTTTTTTTCAGAGCATATACAACTTCCTATGTTTAGTTTCAGAGCTGGGCAGGATTCGAATCATTCAAGATTCGAATCCTGGATTCGAATCCTTTTAGAGGATTCAAAAGAGATATTCGAATACTTTAGTTAAACTTAATTCGTGATCCGGATTCGTTACACTTTTTTAAAATGATTCGTATTCGAATCCAAATGCTGGTGATTCAAATCCTCATAAAAGGATTCGAATCCTCATAAAAGGATTCGAATCCTCGTAAAAGGATTCGAATCCTTATAAAAGGATTCGAAGCCTCATAAAAGGATTCGAATCCTCGTAAAAGTATTCGAATCCATAAAAGGATTCGAATCCTTATAAAAGGATTCGAATATTTACAAAAGGATTCGAATAGTAACAAAAGGATTCGAATCGTCAAAAATAATTCGAATTAATCGTAAGGATTAACATGAAAAATTTGTTTTGTATGTTTTTAAATTTCTCGTTAAATCACTGTTTTATACGCGTGGCGCATGAAGTAAAATTTCGAGTTTAGAAAAGCCCCGTGAAAATTTGTCTCGGGTCGCTGCGCGACCCTCGACAAATTTTCTACGCGGGGCTTTTCTAAACTCGAAATTTTACTTCATGCTTAGTCTGGGAGTGGACGACACTCGTTTGTAAGTGATAAAATCAATTAAATTAATGATTTGTGTCAAATTTAACAGATTTGAGATTTTTAATTGTTTTTCGGTAATTGCGCCAAATATAACATTTTGATGAATATGAATTGACATTCCCAATAAAATTTTTACACTTAACATGTCGATTTATAACATTTTTATAAGATTTTCAACAAATCGATATTTTTATAAAATTATCCTTATTTCGAGATTTTCGTCGATTAATCAAATTTTTATCAGATTTTGCAATAATTCCTCAATTTTCCTTAATTTATCGAATGTTGATGACAGTTTCAATATATCGAGATTTTTAATTAATTTATGAAAATGTTTATCAGATTTTCAACATATCTTGATTTTTGATAATTTGTCATTTTTATCGATTTATAAAATTTTGATGAAATTTTCGATATTTCGAGATTTTCTTGTCAAATACAGGGTGGGCCACGAATAACGCCCATTAAAAGTTTTCGGGGTTCCTGACAGAGGAAAAATTTGAAAAAATTCTACATTGCACGGTTGAATGCGATCACCTCATGGAAAATATTTCGACTTTCTATCACTTCCGGTTGTACTGGAAATGGCTACCAACTTTGTTATTTTAAATGGAACATCCTATATATTAATTGTTTTTTAGATTCTTAGAAAAGAGATAAAAGTGGTTTATTTTTTAGTTGGCTACAACTTTTGTTTGAAACATTTTTTTATTTAGACGTCCAAAGCCATAATCGGTGAGTTGTTGATGTCCACTAGATTTTTTAGTTTCTAATTCAGAAACAAAAGAGCTGAGGTGAAAAGTGTTTAGGTAAAAGAGGTATATTTTTTCGTTGGCTACAACTTTTGTTTCAAACATTTTTTGACTTAGACGTCGAAAGCCATAGTGGAATTCGTTTAATCAAAAAACATCTAATGATTTCTGGTGATTTTCAACGCAAGACATTTGATAGTATAATTAATATTGAATTAAGTATTTATTTTTAATATATTCGTAAATATAACAATGTAAAATATTTATTTAATTAAAATATTTAGAAAATAACAATACAATAAATTTTATATTATTATTATTATTATACTGGGTGTCCGTATTTCAACAGAAAGTATGGGGATTTCGGTTATTTAATGAAATAGAGAGTCGGTTAAATTGGGGCAAAGTTGCATAATTTAGGGCCCAATAATAACCCAAAAACAAGTTTGAAATATCTTATTTCCTTAATGAGATATTGTCAAAAAACGTATTTTTGAAAATTCGTTTTTATTTTTTTATTCAAAAACTATTGAATCCAGGCATTTACAACTTTGACATTATAGGCACTTTTATTTCTATTTTATTTTTATTCTAAGATAACTATAACATTTACCTAGAGACCATAGCTAACTTTTGTTTTTCTTATGAGCGCTATTTGGGATTTTTATATTTTTTGGCAGAATATTTTTTACTGAATTCAATGATGTACCACACTTATAGTTTATTGTACATTTTATATGTAAAATTTTAATCTTTTGGTTTTTCAAAGTGTGCCTTGGAAACAGTTGAGTAACTCACTGATTTGGCAACTCCTAGGACCCATCATTTGCTTACACATCACCTCTGAAGACGGGCATCCGACGATACATACTTTAACAATTGTGGCATATTTTAAAGTAACGAGTGTCTTCCACTCCCAGACTAAGCATGAAGTAAAATTTCGTGTTTAGAAAAGCCCCGCGTAGAAAATTTGTCGAGGGCGCAGCGACCCTCGACAAATTTTCACGGGGCTTTTCTAAACTCGAAATTTTACTTCATGCGCCACGCGTATAAACCATTGATTTGAAGTGTAGTTCAAAAACACACAAATACCTCTTTAATCAGAGTAACACAGAAATTTAGTCTGTTATCAACGATGTTCAGTGTTAATAATAAATAATTAGGTTAGTGAATATTTTTGTTAAAACAACTGATAACGATATTTATATGTTAATGGTTGTAAAAAAATAATAAAATCAAATGTATTCTTAAACGATTTGTATTCGTGATTCGAAAAAACAGGATTCGAATCTTTGATTCGAATCATATTTATCTCTTACGAATCCTTTATTCGAGTATTCCTGATTCGAATCATATCAGGTGATTCGGATTCGTGATTCGAATCCTTTTAACGAGGATTCGTCCCAGCTCTGTTTAGTTTTAATAAACACATTTTCAATCGCATTTAAACGTACAATTTGAGGTGTGTTTTTTTAAAACGGAACATAGGAAATTTAACATGCTCGGAATTTGTATGTTCAGAGATAAAAAAAAACAAAAACGCATAGTAAAGGGTGTCTCAAAATGATCTGACAATGTAAATTGCGCGCTATTTTTTTGTGGCGAACATAGAGTACTAATCTTTGACAATTGGCATCAGGAAGTATTGAGGTTTAGTCATGAATAATTACACGATCGAGCAACGTCTAGAAATTGTGAAAATTCATTGCAGAAATGGTGAAAATTTTGCAGAGACGGTTCGAAAAGTCCGCACGTCTTTTGGCCATCATAACGCACCCTCTCACAACACTATGGTGCATTTAATAAAAAAAAGGTTAGTGATTTAATTCTAACCGCGAAAAGCAGTGGCTGTTCTCGTACCGGTCGGTCGATTGAAAACATAGCCGCAGTGAGTGCGAGTGTTGACGAAAGTCCTTCCACCTAGATTCGCCATCGTGCTCAGCAATTGGCGGTTTCAAGATTGTCTGTACAGCGAATTTTGACTAAAGATTTGCGTTTGCATGCTTACAAAATCTTTTTCGAGAATGCTGCGGGAAATGCGGTTACCGTCAATAGTGTTCGTTATCGTGACATGATAACCAACTTTTTATGGAATGAATTAAACGGCATGGACTTGGAAGACATATTCTTTCAACAAGATGGTGCAACCTGCCACACTGCGAACAAAACAAAACAGTTAATGCAGACAAAGTTCCATGGAAGTGTTATTTCGGGCCGCGGCGATGTGAATTGACCACCAAGATCGTGCAATTTGACGGCATTAGACTTCTTTCTTTGGGGTTTTCTAAAAGGAAAAGTGTATGCCAATGATCCACAGACCATTCCGGAGCTCAAGGAAGAAATTAGGTGCACCATTAATGAAATAAGTCCGCAATTATGCCAAAATGTCAATAAACATTTTAAATATTTAATTGATGAGGCGGATACATGATGAAACTCCATAATACTATTTGAAATAAAACAACGCAGTTGGGAGGGTTTCAAAACAACAAGCCTTGGAATTAGTATATCCCACCAATTTTCAAAATCAGAATAATAAATATTGCTCATTAATATTTAACAGCCCCCCTTCGATTGCCATCAGCAAAAAACTCAAATCCTTAAACCTAACTCCTTCTTTTAGAACGGTCAATTCACTTAATAAATTCATTAATAATTCTAAAGACAAATCTGATAAAGCTACGAACTCTGGCGTGTATTTGCTAGAGTGTGGAGATTGCCCTAAGGTATACGTTGGACAAACTGGACGTAGCTTCCCAGATCGCATTTCAGAACATCAAAAATGCTTTCAATTTAAGAAAACCTCCTCAACCTACGCCAATCATTTAATCGAATACCAACATAATAACTTTAACCCTAAATTCAAAATTTTGCACGAATGTAACAAAAGTCGTAAATTAAACTTATTAGAAGAATTAGAAATTAATAAATATAACAAAAAAGGTATTCTATTAAATGACCAAATAGAAGTAAACAATTCACCCCTAATCAACATTTAGTCGCTCAAAATTGTTTGTAATAGTTTCAGCCTAATTACCTCATTACCCCCCCCCCCCCCCCCTTCTATTAACTTAATTGCATTAGTATATAAGCTTTTACCTGTACTTTGTAAAATCATTATTTCATCTGCCTGATGAAGCCACTGTGTGGTGAAACATGTTGCAGTGTTCAACAATAAAAGTGAAACCCTCCCAACTGCGTTGTTTTATTTCAGATAATAAACATTTTGTCAAAAGAATGACCGTTTGCAAACAAGATCGAGGCGCCCATTTATCCGATATTGTGTTCCACACATAATCTCCATGTTTGTACCTTATAAAGGGTGTCCCAACAAGAGCGCCGGATTTAATTATAAAGAAAAACATATTTATTTTTTGAATTAAGCAAACATTTTTGTTTCAACATAAAGAAAAATAGTTCCGATTAAACATGAAATACAACATCAGGCAAATGGCCACCACGAAACCTCTGGCACAGGGTTATTATTTTGTTGAAATTTTGAATAACGTTTTCGCATAAATGTGGCTGTATTTCACCAATAACGCGCCGGATTTCCTCTTTAAGATGTTGAACTGTTTCAGGCTTATTTGCATACACCTTTTGCTTCACATAGCCCCAAAGAAAAAAAAAAAATTGTCTGCAGTAACACCATTGTTTCACGTGCTGTGTGGCAGGTCGCACCGTCTTGTTGGAAAAACATGTGCTCCACATCAATTACATCCAATTCGGGCCACAAAAACTCCGTTAACATTTCCCGATACCGCTCACCAGTAGCAGTTAGCGCATTTCCAGCCGCATTTTCAAAGAAATACGGCCCAATCACTCCGCCAGCCCAAAATGCGCACCAAACCGTTACTCGCGGTGGATGCATTGGCTGTTCGAGTACCACACCAGGATTTTCAGCACCCCAAATCCGACAGTTTTGTTTATTTACGTATCCGTCGAGTTGAAAATGTGCCTCATCTGAAAAAATGATTTTCTTCGAAAAATCCGGATTAATTTGATGATGTTCCAACACCCAATCAGCAAATCCACGGCGCTGCTCATGGTCCCTTGGCTTGATTTCTTGCACCAATTGAAACTTGTACGCGTGCAAATGCAGATCTTTTACCAAAATTCGTTGCATAGTGGTTTTGGAAATGTTTAATTCTTGACCACGATGCCGAATGGAAGTTCCTGGATTCTCGGCCACAGATTCCCTTACTGTGTCTATATTTTCGAGTGACCGACAAGGACGATGAATCTTCTGATCCATCAGCGTAAATTTGGTCTCAAATTTTGTAATTAAACGCCTCACTGTCGATTCATTTGGCGCATAATGGCGACCGAAAACTTGACGTAATATGCGAATTATTTTCGCAAAACTATCACCATTCTTGTAATGTGTTTTTACAATAATTAAACGTTGTTCGTTTGAATACTTCTCCATATTCTTAAATCGCGTGGTCTGTACTTGACAACTGTCAAAAAAAATAATCACCGTACAACTCGTATCAACAAAATGGCGGCAAATTTAAATCCAGCGCTCTTGTTGGGACACCCTTTATTAAAACAAAAACATTCGTACTTTTCCTATAAATAATATGTTTTATTAATAAATTGAAATGTAAGAGGTCATTTTGAGACACCCTTTATATTCAGTTAGCCAACCTCTATATAAAATGTTGAAACCGTACTGAATGCTGTTGCTGGATGCGAGACTGGTGATTAGTGTAATGACTAAAACGTCTTGTTGTTACCACTGTTATTTCACTTGAGGCCACTGATTGCTGAAGGGCCCGCTGTTCACAATTATTTATCCCCGAAAAATGAGGGTTGAAAGGGGTTGTTTGTGCGGTGGATGTGACTCAGCCGGCTGAAACTAATCGTAATCCAGGACAAGCCCAACATTCGACGAATCACGAGATTATGAAAATTTCCACTTAATCCGTTTTTTTTTTCTCAAAAAGGACAATGCAAAGGGATTATAGAAATCCTCTTTTTCGAGAAACGGACGGCCGCTGGTCATAAATCCTCTCTGTGTGGGCCCAGGCGGCGGATAATCCTCCGTACCGGCTAATTAGTTTACTTTATAGACGAAAAGAAGAATTAAAAGTGTAATTTCAAGTTCTTGTTTTCCCTAAATTCAAATAATCCCCTTTTACATTCTTCACGACTTCGCCTATTTTAATAAAAATTAATAGTCAATTATATTGAATAATTGAATGCAAAAAAACCAAGATATTTTACCGATGTGAAGATAGCCACGGATTTTCCAGCAACGGATTTTGGCGCCTTCACCATCACACGAATTATGAAACAGATTCCCCAGAATTTAAAAACTTCATAACTCCCAAACCACATATTTTATTTTCAAAATTTCTTCAATAATTGATTAAACAATATACATGAAGCGAGTATAAATAACCAGAATGTTGAAACTCTTAATTGTTCTTTATTTAAACAATATATTGCGGTCCCGCGTATGTCACCTTTCATTCCAAATATTAAAAAAATCATATCTCTAAAAACTCCTATTTTATGTTCCAAATTTCTTCACTAATTGTTTGAACAATATATCTAGACCGATCATAGATGGTTAAAATGTTGTCACTCCTATTTGTTAATTATTTAAATAATATATTGCTGTCCCGCGTATTACACCGCTCATACCAAATATTAAAAAAATCATATCTCTTAAAACTCCTATTTTATTTTACAAATTTCTTCACTAATCGTTTAAACAATATATCTAGACTGAGCATAGATGGTGAAAATGTTGTCACTCTTATTTGTTAATTATTTAAATAATATATTGCTGTCCCGCGTATAGCACCCTTCATACCAAATATTAAATAAACCATATCTCCTAAAACTCCTATTTTATTTTACAACATTCTTTACTAATTGTTTAAACAATACATCTAGAACAAGCAAAGAAGGTCAAAATGTTGTCACTCTCATTTGTTAATTATTTAAATAATATATTGCTGTCCCGCGTATAGTACCGTTCATACCAAATATTAAAAAAAATCATATCTCCTAAAACTCCAATTTTATTCTACAAATGTCTTTACTAATTGTTTAAACAATACATCTAGAACAAGCAAATATGGTCAAAATGTTGTCACTCTGATTTGTTAATTATTTAAATAATATATTGCTGTTCCGCGTTCATACCAAATATTAAAAAATCATGTCTCTTAAAAATCCTATTTTATTTTCCAAATTTCTTCACTAATTGTTTAAACAATATATCTAGACCGAGCATAGATGGTCAAAATGTTGTCACTCTTATTTGTTAATTATTTATATAATATATTGCTCTCCCGCGTATAGCACCGTTCATACCAAATATTACAAAAATCATATCTCTTAAAAATCCTATTTTATTTCACAAATTTCTTCACTAATTATTTAAACAATATATCTAGACTAAGCATGGATGGTCAAAATGTTGTCACTCTCATTTGTTAATTATTTAAATAATATATTGCTGTCCCGCGTATAGCACCGTTCATACCAAATATTAAAAAAATCATATCTCTTAAAAATCCTATTTTATTTTCCAAATTTCTTCACTAATTATTTAAACAATATATCTAGACTAAGCATAGATGGTCAAAATGTTGTCACTCTCATTTGTTAATTATTTAAATAATATATTGCTGTCCCGCGTATAGCACCGTTCATACCAAATATTAAAAAAATCATATCTCTTAAAAATCCTATTTTATTTTCCAAATTTCTTCACTAATTGTTTAAACAATATATCTAGACCAAGCATAGATGGTCAAAATGTTGTCACTCTTATTTGTTAATTATTTATATAATATATTGCTGTCCCGCGTTCATACCAAATATTAAAAAAATCATGTCTCTTAAAAATCCTATTCTATTTTCCAAACTTCTTCACTAATTGTTTAAACAATATATCTAGACCGAGCATAGATGGTCAAAATGTTGTTACTTTTATTTGTTAATTATTTATATAATATATTGCTGTCCCGCGTATAGCACAGGTCATACCAAATATTAAAAAAATCATATCTCTTAAAAATCCTATTTTATTTTCCAAATTTCTTCACTAATTATTTAAACAATATATCTAGAACGAGCAAAGATGGTCAAAATGTTGTCACTCTCATTTGTTAATTATTTAAATAATATATTGCTGTCCCGCGTATAATAACCGAAGTTTGGAAAATAGAATAGGATTTTTAAGAGAAATGATTTTTTTAATATTTGGTATGAACGCGGGACAGCAATATATTACATAAATAATTAACAAATAAGAGTGACAACATTTTGACCATCTATGCTTGGTCTAGATATATTGTTTAAACAATTAGTGAAGAAATTTGGAAAATAAAATAGGATTTTTAAGAGATATGATTTTTTTAATATTTGGTATGAACGGTGCTATACGCGGGACAGCAATATATTATTCAAATAATTAACAAAGGAGAGTGACAAAATTTTCACCATCTATGTTTAGTCTAGATATATTGTTTAAATAATTAGTGAAGAAATTTGGAAAATAAAATAGGATTTTTAAGAGATATGATTTTTTTAATATTTGGTATGAACGGTGCTATACGCGGGACAGCAATATATTATATAAATAATTAACAAATAAGAGTGACAACATTTTGACCATCTATGCTCGGTCTAGATATATTGTTTAAACAATTAGTGAAGAAATTTGGAAAATTAAATAGGATTTTTAAGAGATATGATTTTTTTAATATTTGGTATGAAAGGTGCTATACGCGGGACAGCAATATATTATTTAAATAATTAACAAATGAGAGTGACAACATTTTGACCATCTTTGCTCGTTCTAGATATATTGTTTAATTTAAATTATTGTTTCGTGTTTCCGTTGAGTGTGTTAAGCTTAAATAAAATACCTCGAGTCCGAAGACGTCCAAAATATCACCATTTGAGCGATTTTGACCGGGGTCGAGTTGTTGCTTATCGAGATGTCGGTATGTCCTATCGCGAAATTGCCCGTTGCCCGCCGTATTGATTCCACTGCAGCAACTGTAATACGTGTGTATCAGGTATGGACAGAAGAAGGTAGAGGAGCAAGAAGAAGACCAATTGGTCAACCAAGGCGTACCACAGAACGCCAAGATCGGCGCTTAAGACAAATAGCCCTGCGAGACCGTTTCGCTACTACGCGTCAAATCGGTGATCAATGGATTGGAGAAGAAGGTAGGCCCGTTAGTATGCGAACCTTATATCGCCGCATTCAATCCTTTGGGCTTCTTTCGTACCGTCCAAGATTAGTGCTTCCTTTAACAGCGAGACACTGTCGCCAAAGGTTGGACTGGTGCAGAGAACGGCAGCATTGGGAGGCAGAATGGCACGATGTCGTATTCAGCGATGAATCACGATTTTGTCTAGGCACGCATGATGGCCGTAGAAGGGTACGACGCTACCGTGGAGAACGACCTGATCTTAGGTTTGCTATTGAGAGGCATGTACACAGGACTGCTGGAGTAATGGTTTGGGGGGCTATTGCTTATGGTAGTCGATCACCTCTTGTATTCATTCGAGGCAGTATGACAGCTGCGCGTTATGTTGAAGACGTCATACGACCGACTTTGTTGCCTTATTTAGATGGCCGCCCAGACCTACTTTTTCAACAAGATAACGCACGTCCCCATATTGCTCGTCGAACTATGAACTTTCTTAATGAAGCTGGTGTTAATGTTTTGGCGTGGCCGCCCCGTTCGCCGGATTTAAATCCCATTGAACATGTGTGGGATGTCATGGGAAGAAGAATATTCTCTTTGCACCATCCTCCACAGACTCTAGCACAGTTGATCGATGAAATTCAAGTTGCTTGGAACGAGATGCCTCAAGAAGACATCGACCATCTCATTTTGTCGATGCCCAGACGTCTATAGGAGTGTATACAGCAAAGGGGTCGCCAAATACATTATTAATTTTTTTTAGATTGTTTTTTAACAAAATTTCTTGAAAATGTAATCATTTTATTCTTGATGTAAGACTACCATACTGGCAAAAAATCAAGTTAAAATAATAACTACTTCTGGGTGTTACGCTTCTAATGTCATTGAGTATAATATAGTAACATATTATGTGTCTTTTAATGTTTAATTAATGATAATTAATAATATTAAGTAATAATGTTTTATTATTAACAGATGCGACTTTGATATTTGCCTCCAAAGACTACTTGTTTAAATCGTGACAATTGTGAATTTTTGATAATACTTTTTTCTAAGTTTGCTTATAATTTTTTAACCGAAGAAAATAGCAATTTTTTTCTCTACTAAGTTTATTCAGAAAAATCAGTTCTTTTTAAATATATAAAAATATAGGTATGTTTCTGGGGAAAAAATATTCGATGACGTCATTAATTCACTTTCCAAATTTATAAAAGAATTCAATTTTGGCTTAAAATGGACCTTACTTACTCCCATTTACGAACCGCTTTTCAGATTTTTTCAATTGTTTTCCCTTTTCTTATAATAGAGCTGAGACATCGAGTTTCGCTCACCCTGTACAATAAAAAAAAAACATGATTTAATCTTTCTTCAAACTTAAGTTGGCTACACACTTCAGGAATTGACATATAAAACGTCAGACATAATAATTATAATGTATATTTTCAGAGTTGCCAACCTAGAATATTTTTCATGACACTAGAGATTTTATTCAATTGAACATACGATATACAGGGTGGGCCACGAATAACGCCTATTAAAAGTGTTCGGGGTTCCTGACAGAGGAAAAATTTGAAAAAATTCTACATTGCACGGTTGAATGCGATCACTTCATGGAAAATATTTCGACTTTCTATCACTTCCGGTTGTACCGGAAATGGCTACCAACTTTGTTATTTTAAATGGAACATCCTATATATTAATTTTTTTTAGATTCCCCGTTCAATTGTCTACCCTCTCATATGAATTTATGTCCACTTAACTCTTACAGTTTTTGAGTTAAAAATTTATTTGTCAAATATTGACCTCAAATAGACGTTTTGAAAAATGCCTATAACTTCTAGTAGGGACAAGATAGACAGACGAGCGGCATCTTGAATTGTTACTTATAGATCCCTCTAGAATTAAAAAAATTGACATCTGTCAATTTTGACAATAGGTATTTCAAAAATGTCAATATTTCAGTGCCCACTTAAAAACATCATAATTCAATGTTTTCAAATGGAATGGCCAATATTTTATCTCATATGGTGATTGGCAAGACAATTTGCAACATAAAAGTATTATGTCTCCCTATATCTAGAGCAAGTAGTTTTTGAGTTATTTCGAAATTTCTTTCCTCCCAGAATGTTTGCACAATTGAATAATTCCTGTACAATTCACACATGCACCATACTAGGCTACTGTCAATATTCACTGAACCGAATCTAGAAAAATTCGTTTCTAACGTGTCAATATTTTTGAACACTTCGAGTAATATTATAATAAATAAGTGTAGCAATCGAGAAATTATGAATTTATTTGTCATATATTGTTGTTTCAACGAAACTTATCCACACTTACAACTTACAAACAAAACAAAAGCAAGAAGATTGAAATAAAGTAATTTTCAAACGAATAATTAAATGCAAGAACAGAAAAAAAAATATAATTCGAAATGATGACCATTAACGTATAAGCACTGTGCAGCACGTGTTGCGACACCCTCTGTTGTTGCTCGCCTAATTTCTTCTGCACTTAATTCCGCGAATGCAGCTCGCACCCTTGCTTCCAATTCTTCTCGGCTATTGACGACAGTGGCATAAACTTTATTTTTTATACGACCCCAAAGAAAGAAGTCGAGTGGAGTAAGATCTGGAGATCTAGCGGGCCAGTTCCACGAACCTAACCTTCAAATCCATCTATCTTCGAACATATTCGTCAGTTGCTGCAATATTTCGTGTGTGCAATGAGCTGGGGCTCCATCGAGCTGATACCATGAACTTATCCTTAAATTCAAAGGAAGCTCATCCAAAAAATTCTGTACAAAATTTCTTAACCACTATTTAATCTTTCGTGGTACAAATAAAAAGTAACACGCGTGTCCATCAAAAGGCAAAATACGTTGAAACTAAATTTGTGTTTGGATTTATGTACAAGCGTTGCATGTGGATTTTCAGTTGACCACATGTGATTGTTTTTTCTATTGAAAATACCTTAACGAGAGAAATTTGAATCGTCGGTCCAAATAATTTTTTTTAAAAAGTCATTGTCTTCTTGATTTTTAACCAACAAAAACTCACAAAAATCAATCTTGTTCACTGCATCTTGAGGAAATAATTCTTGCACCAAATTAAATTTATAATTATGCATACGATATATTTTCAAAATTCTTCGCAGTGATGTTCTGCTTACTCCCAAATCCTCCTGGCAACTACGGGTAGATGCGCGTGGATTTGCTTGAAAATAAGCCAAAACATTCACTTGAACTTTCTCGTTCTGCGTTATTGGCTTTGGTTGATTTTTTTCTGCGTTTAGTTTTCCAAATTGTACAAAATTTGACTCCAGTCTTCTAAATTTTCTTCTATCCATCGGCGGTAAGTGTGGGTAAGTTTTGTTGAAAATTCTGCAAGTTCTCTCAACAATTCTGTCGCACTGACCATGTATGACGAATAAATTCATAATTTCTTGATTGGTATACTTATTCATTTTAATATTACTCGAACGGAGCGTTCAAAAATATTGACAGATTCGGTTCAGCGAATATTGACAGTAGCCGTGCACCATGCACGTGTGAATAGTATAGGAATTATTCAATTGTGCAAGCATTCTGGGAGGAAAGAAATTTCGAAATAACTCAAAAACTACTTGCACTAGATAAAGGGAGACATAACACTTTTATGTTGCAAATTCCATTTAAAAACATTAAATTATGATGTTTTTAAGTGGGCACTGAAATATTGACATTTTTGAAATACCTATTGTCAAAATTGACAGATGTCAATTTTTTTAATTCTAGAGGGATCTATAAGTAATAATTCAAGATGCCGCTCGTCTGTCTATCTTGTCCCTACTAGAAGTTATAGGCATTTTTCAAAACGTCTATTTGAGGTCAATATTTGACAAATAAATTTTTAACTCAAAAACTGTAAGAGTTAAGTGGATATAAATTCATATGAGACGGTAGACAATTGAACGGGGAATCCAAAAAAAATTAATATATAGGATGTTCCATTTAAAATAACAAAGTTGGTAGCCATTTCCGGTACAACCGGAAGTGATAAAAAGTCGAAATATTTTCTATGAGGTGATCGCATTCAACCGTGCAATGTAGAATTTTTTCAAATTTTTCCCCTGTCAGGAATCCCGAAAACTTTTAATGGGCGTTATTCGTGGCCCACCCTGTATATATTTTATTTTAAATAAAGGTCGTCAAGTGACAAATTTGACTTCACATTGCGTAATTTATCAAATGCAGTCTTCTGGCACTCTCGATAATAATAAGCACCGGAAATTAAATTTTAATTATAAAGCATTATGTTATCAAACTAAAAAGTGTTATCTTTAATTACAAACTATTTTTATACAAAATAATTTCTTTATTTGAAAACACTGCGTTTCATTTATGCATTAATCAAAAGCGAATGAAAATAAATCCAATCCAACATTATCATGAAGCGGGCTTATCGCGCCGCGGCCGCACTATCACTACGAATTTCCAGAATGCGCGCCATTTTTTTCCAAGTGTGAAATTAAAATTAAAAATTGCTACGTTTTTATTTCCAAAATATCGTAAAACGGCGAATTCCGGCGACCTTCGCGTCACGAAATCGATTTTCGAAATTTGGTCACGCGCATTTTACACCGCTAATTGGAATTGAGTTTTTTTTTTTTTCGAAAATTGGAAACAAAATTGTTGCAGTTATTGGGAAAGGAAGAAAACATGTGTTGTAAGAAAATGATTGCGTGCTTTTTCGGTTTAACTTTTTGTATACAGGGTGCCTGTATTTCAACAGAACGTATGGGGATTTCGGTTATTTGAAGAGATACAGAGTCGGTTAAATTGGGGCAAAGTTTAGGGCCCAATAACAGTGACGGCTCGGCAGGGACGGCAGGGTCGGCCGGGCCGTACCGTTAAATTTGATTAAACATATATTATAAATTTTTATTTTCTCAGAAATGAATATTGCGCATTTTTTATAATTAATATATCGCATGTTGAATTATAAAAAACCTCTATAGTCTGTTTAAAAACTAGAACGAGTAAGTGCCAAAGCCCAATTTACACTATAAAAAGTTACCAGAAATATCACTAGATACATTTGGCGGCAATTTTAAATAATTTCATAATTACTCTTTAAATAAAGTCAAATATCCATTTTGTACTTCTTAATTGTGGTTAAGTATTTTCTTTTCCATCGTACGATATCGTCAGTTCAATAAAAATGTTTATACGGCATCTCGCCATATATCTGTGATTTAAAACATATTTACATTATGTTCATAATATAATATGGAATTTATATTATAATGTGTCTCTATTAGAGCTGGGACGAATCCTCGTAAAAAGGATTCGAATCACGAATCCGAATCACCTAATATGATTCGAATCACGAATATTCGAATAAAGGATTCGTAAGAGATAAATATGAATAAAACACTGTTTATCACTTTGTATAACAATTGGTTTATTTGGTGACTATAGTTTCGATACTACACGTATCATTATCAAACCGTTAGTAACAAAAACTAGAAAGGAACATTTGCAAATTTTCTAATAACAGCGTTAAAGAGGGGGGTGTATTTAAGGTCAAGCTGGTCGTTAATTACGGGAATTTCCCGATTAGCGCGGGCTCTGTGAATCTCCAAAGACTCCAGGAGGTCCATCTTTCTACCCTTCTCGGCAAAGTGAATAACTGAAAGTACATCCTCGCCAAAAGAATGGTTATTTTCAATCAAATGTTTGGCGAAAGATGACTTATCAATTAATCTATGCCGAAAAGAGTAAAGATGCTCACTGAGTCTGGTCTTAAAATTACGACCAGATTGACCTATATACACTCCCTTACAATCATTACAGGTTAATTTATATATTCCTGATTTGTAAATACTTGGTATCTGAGTCTTATGGTTAAAAATATGATTTTTAATTTTTGTAAATGGTTTCATCGCTATATTTAATTTGTGTTTTGCTAAAATATTTTTAATTTTGTGAGTTATATTTCCAAAGTAAGTAAGGGAACGATATGTTGCTTGTGTTTTAGGTTCGATTCCGGCATATATGTATTTTCTAATAAGTTTAATTTTGTATTGATTAACTATTTTATCTACTATTGACGTAGTATAGCCATTTGAAACGGCTATACTTTTAATAATATCTATTTCTTTTTTAAATGAGGTTTCTGACAACGGAACAATAAAAGCTCGGTTTACCATGGAGTTAAAGGCAGCTAGTTTATGTTTATAGGGATGGTTGGAACAGTTAGGAATTACACGGTCTGTGAAAGTAGGTTTTCTATAAATATCAAAAGGAAGTGATTCATTAGTACGTGTTATTGAGAGGTCTAAAAATTTTATGTTATTGTTAGTTTCTGTTTCTACTGTAAATACTATATTTGGATGTAATGAGTTAATATAATCTAAAAATTGTCTTAATTGTCTATTAGTACCTACGAAAGAAGCTATGATGTCATCGACGTATCTATACCACACTTTAATATGTTTCTTGCCTAGCTGTGAATTTAAAATTGAATTGGTAAGGTTGCACATGAATATCTCGGCTAGCAACGGGCTCAATGGTGAACCCATTGCTAACCCTTCTGTCTGCTTATAATATTTATTATCGAAAGAAAAGTAATTGTTATCTAATATGATTTCTAAAATATTAATAAATTCTATTTGAACTGATATATTTACATTACAATTATCAAATGATTTTTTAATTAACTGTATACAATCTTTAGGTGGAATCTTCGCACACATATTAGATACGTCGAATGAAACAAGTTTGTGGTTAGTTGGGAATTGTATTGTTGTTAGTTTTTCAGTAAATTCTTTAGAATTTTTAATTGAATTAGGGTCTCTAAAATCGGTTAGTTCTCTGTATAAGGAATTTAGGTGGCAAGCTATTTTATGAGAGGGGGAATTTACGAAGGATACTACCGGACGGATTGGGGAATTATCTTTATGAATTTTCAACAAACCGTATAATCTTGGACAAATGGGATTCATTGGAAATAGGAAATATTTGTTAAAATTGTGGTAAAAAAAAAACATTTTAGCAAAACACAAATTAAATATAGCGATGAAACCATTTACAAAAATTAAAAATCATATTTTTAACCATAAGACTCAGATACCAAGTATTTACAAATCAGGAATATATAAATTAATCTGTAATGATTGTAAGGGAGTGTATATAGGTCAATCTGGTCGTAATTTTAAGACCAGACTCAGTGAGCATCTTTACTCTTTTCGGCATAGATTAATTGATAAGTCACCTTTCGCCAAACATTTGATTGAAAATAACCATTCTTTTGGCGAGGATGTACTTTCAGTTATTCACTTTGCCGAGAAGGGTAGAAAGATGGACCTCCTGGAGTCTTTGGAGATTCACAGAGCCCGCGCTAATCGGGAAATTCCCGTAATTAACGACCAGCTTGACCTTAAATACACCCCCCACTTTAACGCTGTTATTAGAAAATTTGCAAATATAAATAATGTTCCTTTGTAGTTTTTGTTACTAACGGTTTGATAATGATACGTGTAGTATCGAAACTATAGTCACCAAATAAACCAATTGTTATACAAACAAAGTGATAAACAGTGTTTTATTTATGTTCAACAATGTATAACGAAGTAGAAGCCTCTATAATCAGTGAGATAAATATGATTCGAATCGAAGATTCGAATCCTGTTTTTTCGAATTACGAATACAAATCCTTTAAGAATAAATTTAATTTAATTTTTGTTGCAATCATTAATAAATAAATATCGTTAACAAAAATATTCAAAACCCAATTATTTATTATTATCACAGAACATCGTTGATAACAGACTAAATATCTGACTCGCTGTTACTCTGGTTAAAGATGTATTTGCGTGTTTCTGAAATCCACTTCAAATCAGTGTTTTGTACGCGTGGCGCATGAAGTAAAATTTCGAGTTTAGAAAAGCCCGAAAATTTGTCTCGGGTCGCTGCGCGACCCTCGACAAATTTTCACGGGGCTTTTCTAAACTCGAAATTTTACTTCATGCTTAGCCTGGGAGTGGAAACACTCGTTCAAAAACTTCAAATTGAACTCTATTATAAAATCGACTAATGCCTAAAATTTACGTAAATAAAAAATTCACTGAATATCATAAAAACCGGAAAAGTCAGAGAAAAGTCATGGAATTATATTTAAATTGAACAAAAGACTAACATAAAAGCCATATGGTATTATTAAATTTGTCAAAATCAGCAGGCAAATTACAAAACCCGTAAAAAATTATAAAATTAACTTAAATATTGGCAAAAACAATGAAAACTATTAAACATAATGGGGGTTTCCCACAGACGAAAGTTACATTAAAAGGAAAGGGAAAAAATCTTTAGTCAGGGAAATGACGGAAAAATTTAACATTTCAGATTGTGGCTACCATTTCAGTTTTACTTCAAACAATATTAAACAAAATTTTGAAAACTAGATTATTATCTTTAAAAACATTTTCAATCATTTAATGTTCTTGTCAAAGCATTCACTTTGAAGTTTCGAACAAGCGATTCCACTCCCAGACTAAGCATGAAGTACTCAGTACTCAGGGCTTGAGCTTGGCTACTCAGCGCGTCGGCAGGTGGTTGAGTCGCCCTCTGGACTTTTGCCGGGGGACGAAGCAGGACAGTCTCGAATAAACTGAATAAGAGACCGCGAACCAACTCCCCCAGCTCAAGGTGTCATGCGACCTGTGCCGAGGAGGTAATGGCACCCGGGGTATAAGGGTGTCTCGCACGGAGCCTCCAAGGTACAAGGCGCCCCCTTGGAGTAAGTAGCCTTACCTCGCTAATCGGGTCACTGGCGGGATGGACCTCTTAGATATCCGGTACTCGTGGGAACTACATGGACAAAAACAAAAAAACAAAATCAGCAGAAAGGGGAACTTCGTAAAGAAGAAGACCCTACCGCTAAACACAATCCCGAAACCAGCGCCGAGGCAGGGACAGTGGGGGTGGATGCCCAGCATCGAACCCTACCTCCCCAACCCAGCGGATCGAAAGCCCAGGGCAGCCAAGCATACCCGGGAATTACCGAGGCTACAGTAAGAGTATCCAAACTCCAGCTGGAACCGAGGCTCTCCGGCTCCCAAAAAAGGAAAGCCGCGATCAATTTGGCCAAAGCACGTGGGGAGCCAATCAAACCCAGGAAGCGTAGGTCAAATCGACAATGGGTTCGCGAGGGAGAACGTCGGGGAGTTCGTCAAACCCGACTGCAAACTCCCTCACGAACCCCACTTCAAACCAACAAGAGGCCTCGCTCGGAAACTAGCACACCCTCTACTGGAGGCCAATATAAAACTCCAGCCAAGAGAACACGCCCAGCCTTGGGCATGACCGAGGTGAAACCCAGCACTACAGCTGGGGAGACCTACAGTCAGGCACTAGGGGCGGCGCGAATGGCTGTGGTACTCGAAGAGTACCCAGAACAAAACCTCACGGAGGACCAGGGAAAATCCGTACAACGGACTATTTTAACTGAGGTATGGAAGTGCGAACCTTCCAAAGGTCCTCAGTTCACCAACAGCTACTTCGAGAAAGGGGTTGTGTACATCACGTGTGCCAACGAAACTTCCAAGGAGTGGCTGCTGGAAAAGATCCCGACAATAAAACCATGGGAGGGCGCTGCTTTGCGCAGCGGAACTGCCAGGGAAATTGTCAGGATGACCAAGGTTGGAGTCTGGATACCAAAGACGGACCTAATCGAGGCCAAGGATACGGCTGACCTTATCAGTTTGCTGAAAACCCAGAACTCTGGGCTCGAAACAGCAAAATGGAAAGTAGTCAGCCGAAAAGAGGAGGATAAAGGAACAACCCATATCCTCTACATCAGGTATGGGCAACCTTTGACATGTTGAGGGCCAAACTTTAGCGTGCAAATACGTTCGCGGGCCGCGTTTAAAAGTACTTAGTGCATTTTAAAGTAGTGAAAATATTTTTTACGATAGATATTAGACATGAAATAATACGACAATGTTATTATACATTATAATTAAATCGTTAAATTTGCAATTGCTACAAACTACGAAAGTTAAATACACCGAAATCAATGAGACACTTGAGCTTGAATTTGGGAAACTAATCCATCGATATTTGGATTAATTCAGCTGACACAAAGCGTAAAGAATTTTCCAAATTATCGTCAGTCAGTCTTGTACGATGTGTTGATTTATTAACTTTCATCAATGAAAAGAACTGTTTGCATTTATAAGTACTGCCAAACGCACAAATCAATCTTCTTGCGAATTTTCTAAGCTGCGGAAAATTGTCTTCTAGGTATTTTTTGTAGAAATCGCACAACTCTACGTCTTCAAATTTGGATTTTAGGAGTGAGTATTCTTGAATCTCGATCAACTCCATTTGTACGTGTATTGGAGCATTTTGTACAATATATGTTGCAGGAGTAGCAAATAAACTGAAACAGTCTTCCATGTTTTTAAAGTCGCAAAATCTGTTCGAAAATTGTTCCGACAACAACTTGAGTTCTTCAGCATATTGAGCATAAGCAATATTTTCATACGCAGAGAGCGTATTGAAGTGGTAACTGTTACCAGACAGCATCTGTGACTCCCACAAGCGTAGTTTGATCTGAAACGCTTTTAAATGGCTGTACAAATCATTTACTAACTGTCCTTGTTTTTGCAGTTTCAAATTTAAATCATTCAAATATCCTGTAAGATCGACCAGAAATGATAAGTCACATATCCATTTTGGGTCACTTAATTCAGATAGTGGTTTATCTTTTATTTTCATAAAGTCTGCTATCTCATTTCTAAGCTCGTAAAACCGTTTCAACATTTTTCCTTTGCTCAGCCATCTGACTTCACAATAATATGTTACGTCGTTATATTCAGCTGATATTTCATCCAAAAACGCCTTGAACTGACGATGGTTAAGCCCTCGGGATCGAATAAAGTTGATGGTTTTTACTACCACATTCATAACATTCTGGAGTCGAATGGACTTAGAACACAAGTTCTGTTGGTGGATAATGCAATGAAGGACTATCAAATCATCTTTTTGCACATTTAATTCTGTTGCTTTTTCATTAAAAATTCCGATGAAACCTTTCCGTAAGCCGACCATAGAAGGTGCACCATCAGTGCACACTCCAATTAATTTTGACCATGGCAAGCCAAAACTTGTGAATACCTTTTGAACGTCAATACAAATATCCTCTCCTGTAGTGGTTCCTTTTAGCGGCTGTTAAGCAAGCAATTCCTCAGTAACAGTGAACTCCTTATTAACACCTCTAATAAATATAGCCAGTTGAGCTGTGTGAGACAAATCGGTGCTCTCGTCTAATGCTATGGAAAATGATTTAAAACCAGCCACACGGTCAGTCAATGTTGTTTTTATATCATTAGCCATCATTTCTATACGTCGAACAACAGTTCGTCTTGACAAACTATTTTTTCAAATTCATTTTATCTTTTCAGGACACATAATACCGCAAACTTCTAACATACACTCCTTGATAAATTCTCCTTCGGCAAATGGTTTGAGCTAACTATAAAACTAGCTTTCACAACATTATCAAGTTGTGTTCTTTGTTTATGAAACATTTGTTGCTGTTTTTCCAAATTTGCGGTAAGCTTCTGGATTTTGTCTGTTCTTAATTGTACTGTCAGTGAGTGCAGCGTAGCATGCTTAGTTGAGTAATGCCTCTTTATATTGAATTCTTTCATTACTGAAATGGATTCATTACACAGCAAACAAATAGGCTTACCATTCTGCAAGATAAAAAAGAATTCTTCAGTCCATTTTTCTTGAAAATGGCGACCCTCTGTATCTACTTTTCGTTTCTTTCCACCAGACATAATTTTTATTTGCTTTTCGTTCAATAAACTTAATAACAAACTATAGTTAGTAACCACTTAAGATGCACACAAAGTCACAAAGCAAGTTGACGACTCGAGCAGTTCGCTAGGATATCGCTTGTCCAAGTTATCACGTCGGTAGCTCAAATAGAACTGAACTAACGTTCAGGCCATTCACCCGCTTATATAGGCAAAATGAACGAATAACCTGGAATAAACTAGTTTAGAATAATTGAGAAGCAATAAATCTTTTGATGTGTCGCCCGTAAGGCGGCAAACCTCAAAGAATTTGATCGAGCAAGTCGAGTGGCGGCGATTATCAAAGAGTGAGGCGGCAAACATCAAAGAATTTCATGTTTGCCGCCTCACTGTTACTCCTGTGAGTATAAGTACCTAATGTAATATTTTTTTAATAGGGTTTTTTCAAAATGTCTCGCGGGCCGGATCATATCTTACAGCGGGCCGGATCCGGCCCGCGGGCCGGGGGTTGCCCATATGTGCTCTACATAGACGAGGGTTCACTGAAGGCTCTGGAGAAGGTAGGATTTAAAGCCTACCTGGGTTTCTCCCAATAAACCTTCAAGATCCTCGGAAGGAAGCCCGACACCCTGGAAGGCAATGGAGGTAATACAGATTAACCTCCACCACTCCAAGGCGGCCACCGCTGCCCTGTGCCGCCAACTCCAAACAGGGAAATACGGCCTGGCCCTTATACAAGAACCCTGGCAATACAGAGGCGTTGTAAAGGGCCTTGGTAACACCGGAGGTAAGTTAATATATGACACAAACTCCGAAAAGGTCAGATCCTGCATTTTTGTACGGAACGACATAAACTTCTTAAAACTGCATAACCTCTGCTATCCAGATCTTGTCGCAGCGAAGGTGAAACTCTGAGGTGAGGGAACCACACTCGAGGCCGTTATAGCCTCAGCATACCTCCCCTACGACTCCCCGCAGCCCCCACCTTCCAAGGAACTTGAGGAGCTAGCGACCTACTGCAGGACGAAGAAACTGCAGCTGTTGGTAGGTGCGGACGCCAACGCCCATCACCAACTCTGGGGCAGCTCAGACACCAACAAAAGAGGTGAGTACCTATTAGATTTCTTAATGTCCTCGGACTTTGAAATTCTCAATCGGGGAAAGGAACCCACTTTTGTTACCAAACAACGTCGCGAAGTGATCGATATAACGTTTGCGTCGCGAGGTGTAAGTGCCCAACTAGTGAAGTGGTATGTGTCGGACGAACCATCTCTCTCCGACCACCGTTACATCATTCTGGAGATTGGTCAAACCCGGGAAACCAAAATCGAGTTCCGAAACCCACGAAGAACATGCTGGGAATCATACCTTGAAGACCTTGGCACCTGCCTTAAGGGTACCAAGGAAAGCATCAAAAACAAACTGGACGTAGAGCTTGTGGCAGAACAAGTCCAAGAGGCCATCCTAACCTCTTTCCAGAACAACTGCCCTACAACGAGGAGATCTTCCGGCAAAATAAAAAACTGGTGGAATGAAAACCTCGAAACACTAAGGACGGACACACGCCGGCTCTACAACAGAGCGAGGAAATCTGGTGAGTGGGAGGAATATTCCAAAACACTAACGGAGTACAGCAAGGAGATCAGGAGGGCGCGCCGGGAGGCGTGGAGGATATTCTGCTCGGAGATTGACCAAGTCCCCGAGGGAGCAAAACTCCACAAAATCCTAGCGAAAACCTCCGACACCTCTTGCGGAACCCTGAAGAAACCAGATGGATCATTTACAGAAACCGGCAAGGAAACAGCGGAGATCCTCATGAGAACCCTTTTCCCCGGATCTGAAATCCTGCAAAATGGTGCAGACACTCACTCAGTGCTTGTAACCCCTGGTAAGGCGGCAACACAACAAGACTGGGAAATCTCAAAGAAAATTGTAACCTTTGAACGAATCAGGTGGACGATAGGTACATTCCACCGATACAAATCACCGGGACAAGATGGGATCTATCCAGTGCTCTTGCAGCAAGGGCTGGACCACCTTCTACCGGTGCTATGCTCTAGCTGCTAACTCTTCAGGGGCAGCCTGGCACTAAAACACGTGCCAACTACCTGGAAGAAAGTCAAAGCGGTCTTTATCCCTAAGTCTGGGAAGGACTTAACCCAGCCAAAAGGTTACAGACCAATTTGCCTGGCATCGTTCCTACTTAAGACGATGGAAAAACTAGTTGAAAGACACATAAGGGAAACCTCACTTATAGAGAGGCCGCTCCACCCCGTTCAACACGCCTTTCAAGCTGGAAAATCATGCGAGTCTGCCTTACACCAACTGGTAGTTAAGGTAGAGGCCTCGCTGAAAAACAAAACAGTGGTTTTGGCTACATTTCTCGATATTGAGGGAGCGTTTGACAACACCTCTATCAGAACGATCGTAAGAGCAGTCGAAAGTCACGCTGTGGAAACCACGATAAGCTCGTGGCTACAATCCATGCTGATGGACAGACTAGTAATTACGGACCAATTCCAAGAAAAAATCAGCATAAAAGCCAAAGGTGGATGTCCTCAGGGGGGCGTTCTATCCCCCTTCTATGGGACATGGTGATAGATGAGCTACTCACGTTACTAAACGACTCAGGATATTACGCCCAGGGATATGCGGATGACATTGTCATTCTCGTCACGGGAAAATATCCAACTACTATAACAAGCATCATGAACAATGCCTTGAAAACTGTAGAACGATGGTGTGGGGAGGTGGGGCTAAGCGTTAACCCCACCAAGACTACGGTCATCCCCTTCACAAAAAGAAGGAAATGCGCGGGCCTCAAACCCCCAACCTTCTTTAACCAAACTCTACAACTAACCAATGAGGTCAAATATCTAGGTATCTACCTAGATACAAAACTCACATGGAACCGTCAATTAAAGCATACAACCGACAGAGCAACAAGGACGCTAATGACAACAAAGCGTGCTCTGGGAAAAACATGGGGCCTTAATCCAAAAATGACCATGTGGATATATAATGCAATAGTAAAACCTATGATCACCTACGGATGCACCACTTGGTGGCCGAAAGTAGAACAAAGTACTGCGCAGGCAGCTCTATCTAGAGTACAGCGACTAGCCTGCTTATGCATAACTGGCGCACTGCGTACAACACCAACAGCCTCAATGAAAACCCTACTAAACCTCCAACCGCTGGACCTAGTGGTTAAAAGCGAGGCCAGACTAGGGGCTAGGTTGAGGACAACTGGAAACTGGCACCCCACAGGAAACCACTCCAGAATAGAACAGGTAGTTACCAAACCTCTATTACAAATGGGAAGTGACTACATGATACCACGCTACTCCCTGAAGAGACCCTTCACAATAGAATGTGAGAGGGACAACGAGAAGCGCAACCCCTCACCTGGAACCCTGATCTGGTACACCGATGGGTCAAGAAGAGAAGGTGGAGCAGGCGCTGGGATTCACGGCGTAACCCCAAAATGTGACATCTATGTGTCTCTGGGGAGGATGGCAACTGCACATCAAGCCGAGATCTTCGCGATCAACCAATGTACCATGGAAAATCTGCGACGGGGATATAAGAGGCAAAAGATCCTGATCCTCACCGACAGCCAAGCCGCTTTAAGAGCACTCAACAGCTATAAGATCCAATCTGAGCTAGCATGGGAGTGCATCCAAAACCTGACGAAACTGGCGACGGAAAACACCGTAACACTACGCTGGACGCCGGGACACACAGGGGAGGATGGCAACGAGAAAGCCGATGCTCTGGCAAAGATTGGATCACGCAGACCCTACATTGGACCAGAATCAATGCTACCGATTCCCAAAAAATCAATAAGACCAAGCGCAAAAGAGTGGACCATAGAAAGACACACCGAGCGCTGGAAAAACCTGACAGGGCATAGACACAGTAAACTACTGATGGAAAAACCCTGCCAAGAACTAGCAACTGAGGCCCTCAGACTCAGTAGAAACAACCTTAGAATAGTCACAGGACTGATAACTGGACACTGTACCCTAAGGAAGCACCTGCATAACATGAAACTGTTCACAGAAGATCCAATATGCAGACTATGCCTGGAAGAGGATGAAGACGCCTCACATTTACTATTCGAGTGCGAGGCACTTTCCACCTGGAGGGAAGCAAACCTTGTCCAAGGGAATCCAAGCCACTTCCCGAAGGGAAAGATGATCGAAAGGCTGCTGGGACTAGCCAAGGAGACAGAGCTTTTTGATTAACTACGGTAACGGAAGAAGTACAATAAGCCACACGGCTGCGGCGCTAGGGCAGAAATAACCCTAACTTCCGTTTCCAGCCCCTAAAAAAAAAAAAAAGCATGAAGTAAAATTTCGAGTTTAGAAAAGCCCCGTGAAAATTTGTCGAGGGTCGCATAGCGACCCGAGACAAATTTTCTGGGCTTTTCTAAACTCGAAATTTTACGTCATGCACCACGCGCATAAAACATTGATTTAACGTGACATTTAAAAACACAAACAAACATTTTTCATGGTATTCCTCACAATTAATTCGAATTATTTTTGACGATACAAATCCCTTTGTAAGTATTCGAATCCTTTAGTAAGTATTCGAATCCTTTTACAAGGATTCGAATCACCCACATTTAGACTCAAATACGAATCCTCTTAAAAAAATGTAACGAATCCGGATCACGAATCCAGTTGAACTAAAGTATTCGAATGTCTCTTTTGAATCCTCTAAAAGGATTCGAATCCTGAATGATTCGATTCCTGCCAAGCTCTGGTCTCTATTTTACTTAAAATTGATCCCCTCTAACTCGGTCTACTCTGTATATCAAAACCACTGTGAAATAGTTGAGTCCTTCGGTGATTTTAACGATCTCTATATGTTGGAGATTATAACTTACCGCATACTTGGCAAAATGACGAATATGGGGTTCGTACGAATTCAAAATGTCTAAAATCTGTTCTATTAGCAAACACTTTCGGCTCCATTAATTCACACACAGTTAATAACATACTTAATTATAATAATGTTACTTTAGATCTGATATTTTTACCATCCTCGTATTCTTCCAATGCCACTTTAAATGAATCACAATTTCCTATTATCCCGTGCGATCCACGCCATCCAGTCTTGGAACTACTTCTCTTGTTCGATACAAACGTTGATTTTTCTGGTACTTTGTGGGACGATAATTTCTTAAGATACAATTTCAGGTGTGCAGATTTTATTGCCATAAACAATGCTGTAATTAACATAAGTTGGGATTCCATTCTTAATGACTGTAATATTGATGTGGCTTGCCAGATGTTCTACTCTACTATATACGAAATAATTAACCACTTTGTTCCTATAATCAATACACCGAAACTTAAACCAACACGATTCCCTAAATGGTTTACACCAGAGCTGACAAACTTAGTAATCCAGAAGAAGAAACTACATAAGGCTTATACACACTCAGGCTTGGATGATGATTACCGTCAATTTAGTCTTGTTAGGCAGCAATGCAAAGATTTGGCTCGTGTTTGTCACACCAATTATATTCAGAATGTGGAAGATAACACCAAACATAATCCCAAATCGTTTTGGAATTATGTTAACTCCAAGCGAACATCTAATAACATTCCTTCAACTTTCACTGCTGGTATTAGTTCAATTGACACTCCCGAGGGTATAGTAAATAATTTTGCTACGTTTTTCGGGTCAGTTTATAATCCTCATACTCATGGTTCAAAGTGCAAATATAATTCTATCTCCTCTAATCATAATAATGAATGTATTTTTAACACAGTAAGAATCACGGATGTTTTAAACGAACTTACCTCTACCTGCTTTATTTTTAAAGAATTGCGCCTTTGCACTTAGCAGGCCTTTGTGGATCCTTTTCAACAAATCCCTTGCTGAGGGGACATTTCCCCCCATCTGGAAGGAAGCGTTTGTCACGACCATTCATAAATCAGGGAATGAGAAAATATTTGAAAATTACAGGCCGATATCAATTTTGTCATCGATCCCGAAGCTTTTCGAACGACTAGTAACTCGTTACTTGACTGAAATACTCCAACCATTAATCTCATTAAAACAGCATGGATTCCGTACGGGTAAAACAACCGCAACTAATCTCCTTATTTATGAATCATACATTGTCAGTGCCTTTGTCGATCGAGTACAAGTCGATTCCATCTATACTGATTTCTCGAAGGCATTTGACAGTGTTGATCATTGTATTCTTAATGGATATCGATAGCTAACGCCATCTAATGCTTCATAGTGGC
The DNA here is from genome assembly GCA_932526585.2 of Philonthus cognatus. Classification (NCBI taxonomy): domain Eukaryota; kingdom Metazoa; phylum Arthropoda; class Insecta; order Coleoptera; family Staphylinidae; genus Philonthus; species Philonthus cognatus. The sequence continues at coordinate 16,078,448 of OW052252.1, forward strand.
ATCGTCAGTGACACGAATGCACAAAGTGCATATACAGGTCACTGTTTCGTCCACGAACGAGCAGAATTCTGTTTGTGAAACCAGAAAACAAATATCAAAATTGAATTTGTGTTCAGTATTCCGGCACCAGACACCCACAGACGTTTCGGACTTCAAGGTCCTCTTCAGTGTGGTCCCGACCCAGTGCTGAGGAATACTGAACATTTCTGACTGTATTCTTATCAATAAATTACGTAACCTCGGCATTGGAGGTTTTGTTCTCCAGTGGATCGAGTCGTATATTACTGGAAGATCTCAACGCATTCGGATTGACCAGTGTGTCTCGTGTAACATTATTGTCACCTCCGGTGTTCCGCAAGGGTCTCACCTGGGACCACTGCATTTTAACGTGTTTGTGAACGACGTAATTAAATGTTTTTCTAACGCTCAATGTCTTGTATACGCCGTTCGCTTACAAAATGATTTGCTATCATTTCAATTATGGTGCCAGTTGAATAAACTTCAACTTAACTTAAAAAACTGCAAAGTCATAACTTTTTCTAGACGTCAGTCTACCGTTCTGTATGGATACCGATTGATGGATGATCCATTAGAACGCGTAACATCAATCAGGGATTTAAGTGTGGTCTTCGATTCCGTGCTCTCCTTCGACGAACATATATCGAATATTATTGCCAAAGCCTATCAGCTTTTCGGATTCGTAAAACGGAATTCCAGAGAGTTCTCGGATTCGAAGACCATACTCATACTATACTACACTTTAGTGCGTTCCCATTTGAAATATGGCTCTTGCGTTTGGTCTCCATACACGGCGGTAGACAAAGACAGAATTGAATGCATCCAAAGAAAGTTCATTCTGTTTTTGGGTTATAGATTAAACATTATCGGAAGCACTGCTGAACTCTGTAACCATTTCGGCATCCAAAGCTTAGAGCAACGTCGGTTTAACTTTGACGTAACTCAGGTATTTAAAATCGAAAATGGTCAAATCGATTGTCCGGACCTTCTAAATTGGATAGGAGTGCATGTTCCCGCTAGAACTTTAAGAAAAAATCAAACTTTTAACGTTGCATTTAGAAGGACGGATTACGCTCTACACTCGGCCTCTACGCGTATTTTAAGGAACGCCAACGAAGTCAATATTGACTTCTTTGTTGACTCCTACAACAGCGCATTAAGGTGTTGTATCGTTGTATTGAAATCGTTGTGAATTTTGTTATTTTAGTTTGTACCTAATTGTTATACACTTTTATATTAGTACTATGTTTTTATTGTGCTGATTTCTGTATTGTATTATTTATTTATATGTTATTATTCTGAATGTTTATATATATTTATGTATTGGCCATCCGTTTTAATAAAGATTAAAGATTTGTTTCATAAAACTATACAAGGTAGAACGAATCATCTTCGGCATGCCTGCATGATATTTTACTTCTTTTAAAACTTTATTCAAAATTGGCAGTTCATTTTTATAGAAGAAACTATGCACGGATCTCTTCACTACGTTATCAAAACTTTTATTTATGTCCTCGAAGCTGTTTAGGGCTACAAATCTCTCCGGATTTCTTATACTCGCTAATGGTACGATAGACAGTGGAATTTACAACTCCTAAAAGTTACCCATTTTATTATTTGATGCATATTCTTTTGGTATTTTATATCTTACCTATTGTACCAACAATGTCTGATACAACAGCAGTCATTTTCATATGTGGATCATCTGTTGTCATCTGCTTATACATATTTATTATGCACTATTTTTCAGACAGATATAAATGACCCAAATCCAACTTCTTACGCTTTTTTTGGAGGTGAAGGTGATATTATCAATGAGCTTGTACTAGGTACATAATCCATCACAACAATATAAACAAAACTAACCTTTAACTATGCTAAAGACACACTGCACAAAAGGTTATTACGAAACAGACAAAGTTGCAACTCGGTAACGCTTTAAATTAAGGTTATGTCAGCTGTTGCGTCTAATAATGATGTAATTAGCATAGTGTAATATGGGCGCGCTCTCGGCTCTCGGCTCTCAGAGCTGTAGGTTTTGGCGCGTGAAATTTAAAACGCTCCTCCTAGTTATTAAACAGATTATAGAGTGTCATGATTTAAACATTTTTTTAAATTTAAGTTGGCTACACGCCTTAGGAATTGACGTATAAAACGTCAGGCATAATATTTATAATGTATAATTTCAGTGTTGCCAACCTACCATATTTTACATGGCACTCTCGAGTATTTTTTTATTGAACATATGATATAACAGACTAATAGATAATAATATTAATAAGCACTCAGTATAAGACCGATATACAAAATAATAATAGAACAAAAAATTATAGTATTTCCTTTCTTTTTTCCGCCTTCCGCCAACCCAGTACCGTTACCATCTTTACGCCAGCCCCGTCCTCTCTCATCCATTCCGTTACACTCCTTTTTCCCCCAGTCATTCCACACTCACCCCTTCACACTCCTCTTCCAAATGACTCCATATATCTCGTCCACTTGCGCACAACACACATTTACCATATCTTTCCCCCATCCAGACCTTCCTTCCTCTCTCCTCCGAACCACATCTAGCTCTTGCCAGGGTTATCTTAGCCTCCTTCGACAAGTCACTATTGGATAGGTACCCTGGCACGCTCCCATGCACTTGCATGTACCTTTCGTACATTGGATTTGTATCCGCTCCTCCTGATACACCCTTGCCTCTCCTGCATCTCCACCTCTTTCCACTTCTCTTTCATCCAAGCTGCCACATTTACCCCCTTCTCTAACCATTCATTTACACTATTTTCTGACTCTCCTGCCCTTTCATACATCTTTCTGCGCTTCATACTCCACTCACTCCTCCCTAATCCCTGGCACGTTCTCCATACCTCTTTCACCAGTCTCTCACTTTCCAATTCACACAACTTCATCTCATACTTCACCACTCTCTCCATTGCCTCACTATGTATACTCATTCTATTTGTTTCCAAAAGCTATTTTAAATAGAACACCCTATATATTTTTACAATTTTGGATTGCTCGGAAAAAATAAACATGAGTTAATTCACACAACATTGGGTCTCAGTTGAACCGTTTTCGAGTTATTTAATTTTTTTTCATAAATTTGACGATTTCAGAGCTCGACGCCATTAACAATATCTTCGAAACGAAATAAGTCGGAGTTGTGCGGCTTGCGGTTTTGGAATTGGGAAGAAATGTAGTATTTGTTTAAGTTTTTGCCATTAGTCAGGTTTTCTAAATTGAAACGAGTTAGCCGACGGTATTCCGCAGTACTTCAAACATGCATAACTTATTTTTTTAAATGGAACCATCTATCTTGTGACACTTTATCTGATGCGAAATTAAATTTCCTTTTTATTGATATAGGGTTGTTGCCATATCCTTCCAAAAGTTTTTGAGAAATTTGCGATTTTATAAAAATTTTAATACATGTTGTATTATCGCGCTAGCCCTGGATACTGATAAGTTTGGTGATTTTGTTTTGACTCGCTAGTCCGACAAATGTCAGAAAATGTTTTTCTAATAAGAATGGGTTCATGGTTTGCACCTTGGGTAATGATTATGATAATAGCATTACTTGACTTAAAAATTTTATTATACGTCTTCTATGAATTTTGAGTTTTTAAAAGAAAATTACATTTTCAAACTACGTAACTGGTTAAAGTTAACTAGATTATCTCTTAAGAGCCAAATTCAATAAAATACATACAATAACAATAAAACAGCTTTATTAAAGTTACTTACACGTGTGCCCAACAGCATTCATCAGTTTGAGAACTTTTAGCGAACTGGGAGTACAAAATACGAGAAACAGGAACGTACAAGATCAGCGGCACAAGCAGAAAACCAAGTGTTAGTAGCTGATGCTGTTGTCCAAGATCCCCATTTAAGTACCAGAAGAATATGTCTCGAATTGCAAATAAGCCAAACTTGGGTTTCGAGAATGTTGCGTAAAAACAAGTTTTATCCGTATCATGTTCAGCTAGTCCAGGAACTAAATGAATCCAACAATCAGATGCAGTTTTATGAATGGGCGTTAAGTAAATTGCAGGAACAAAGTGACTATTGACAATGCACTATTTACCGACAAATGCACATTTGATGAGAACGGCTTCGTGGGAAGAAACGATACACTACGATACTGAAAATCCTCATTGGATTTCAGTATGGAACGAAACAAACTAATTAAACAATTAATAATAAACAACAAGTAATAACAAATACTATCAAGAAAAATGGATAATGAAAATATCATTAAATTAGATGTTCTACATAACCCCCAGCCTCACGATGACAAACGCACAATCGCTTTAGCAAAGAACTGTTCATATTGGTCAACACGTTTTCGTTGATGCTTTGAAAAGGATCACGCACTCTGTCCATCATATCTTCTCGTATAGTTGGGGGTTCCTGGTAAACAAGCTGCTTAACATGACCCCACAAGAAGAAGTCAGGCTTTGTTAAGTCCGGTGATCGAGCGGGCCATGGTACTGGACCTCCTCTTCCAATCCACTTGTTTGGAAACTCGCTATCCAGGTACTCCCTTACGTCCCTCCCGTAATGAGCGGTTGGTACCACATCTGTCGAATTATAGCAAGTAGCAAATTGTCAATCATTTCAAGCAAATCATTTTGTAGAAAAAATAGATAATTATCTCCATTCAAAGTTTCATGGAAGAAGTGTGGTTCGATAACGTATCTTCCAATGATACCACCCCATACATTCAAAGACCACCTATGCTGATGGTCTAAAGGTCTTATCCAATGAGGATTTTCAGTATGGTAGTAATGGCAGTTGAGTCTTCCCACGTAGCCGTTCTTATGAAATGTACATTCGTCGGTAAATAGTACATTGTCAAAATAGTAATTTTGCTCCTGCAGTTTACGCAAGGCCCATTCACAAAACTACATGCGATTGTTGGAGTCAGCTTCATTTAGTTCCTGGACTAGCTGAACATGATACGTATGAAACTTGTTTTTACGCAACATCCTCGAAACCGAAGTTTGGCTTATTTGCAATTCGAGACTTATTCTTCTGGTACTTCAATGGGGATCTTGGACAACAGCAGCAGCTACTAACACTTGGTTTTCTTCATGCGTTGCTGATTTTTGACGCTCCTTTTTCTCGTATTTCACACTACCAGTTCGCTCAAATCTTTTTCTCAAATTGGCGAATGCCGCTGAATTTGGATGTCTCCGATCAGCAAAACGTTGGGCATACATTCTTGAAGCAAGTAATGTATTTCCATCAGCACTGCCCAAGGTGTAGACCATACCAATCAGTTCTTCTTCAGAAAACATGTTCGGTTTTTTTATTGCAAGATTTCGCCAAAATAATGTAAAATAAACTGACATTTGTCGGACAAGCGAGTCAAAACAAAATCGCCAAACGTCATCAGTATCCAGGGCTAACACGATAATACGAAATGTATTAAAATTTTTACAAAATCGCAAATTTCTCATAAACTGTTGGAAGGATATGGCAACAACCCGGTATAAATAAAAAGGAAATTTAATTTCGCATCAGATAAAGTGTCACAAGACAGATGGTTCCATTTAAAAAAAATGAAGTTATGCATGTTTGAAGTACTGAAGAATACCGTCGACGGACTCGGTTTAATTTATAAAATCTGACTAATGGCAAAAACTTAAACAAATACTACATGTTACGGCGGTACCTGAACCGCCCTAACACATTTGCATTTTATTAGGAGTGGACCAAGTCGATGAAAGGACTCGGCCACTATTGTCATTTTTGATTATATTTTTTAAGTTATGCGGAAACATGTCCAGTGCGCGTTTAGGTCTGTGCGTTCAAAAATAGAGCCATAAACGGCATAAACGGTCAGTTTCGTCATCCGGAGGACAAAACGAAGGGTGCGAGCCCAAACAATATATCAATAAAGTACCCCGAGGGATTTCTCGGAATTTGGAAAACAGGCCGAAACACAGCTCGTGTTGGCCTGTCCATCAGAGGTTTGGCAACGCTGCAAAGTGGTGGTAAGCGTGGGAAAAACGTTTAATCAGCGCAACCAATTAGAGTCGCCTCGTTACCACCACTAACCCCTTAAGCTCCACCCTTAATCTCTTGGAGGAACACTGGAGCAGAAGAAAACGAAGAGATAACAACAAACCGTCCAACTGCTAACATCACCGACATTTTTTATCTGTTGTCACTGTAAATTGTAACTTGTACATTTTTTGGTTATATTCAATATACATTTTTTAAACTCATAATCTTTAAAGTGAAGTTATTTATTTACTTTACTTTTGGTCCTTCGAATTAAATAAGTAAGAAGTAACCTTTAATCCTATCAGTACACTACATTTCTTCCCGAATCCAAAACCGTAAGCCGCACAATTCTGACTTATTTCGTTTTGAAGATATTCTTAATGGCGTCGAGCTCTGAAATCGTCAAATTTATAAAAAAAAAAATGAAATAACTCCAAAACGGTTCAACTGAGACCCAATGTTGTGTGAATAAACTCATGTTTATTTTTAACGAGCAATCCAAAAATGTAAAAATATATAGGGTGTTCTATTTAAAATAAGGAAGTTGGTGTTTACTTCCGGTATAACCACAAGGCCGTCATATTTAGAAATAATTGTGGGTTATGAAAAACTTGATTCTGAACAACTTTTATTTGAAACTTTGTTTGCTATTTTCAACGATACGCCCACTATAGACCGATTTCCGCTTAGTGACCCTGTATACAGGGTGAATAAACTATACATGTCATGTAAGCGCACTTTTAAAAGGAAACAACATTCAATCTTAAATAATTAAGTGTTATTTAAATGCGGTGATTACCTAGATTATTTTTTTATAATTTATTTTGTAATTTTGGTTCCTTTTAACTGAACAGTTTTTTTTTGTTCGCATAATTATTTGGGGTTTTGTAATGGTATAACGTTATTCCCAAGGTACACGACAATCGGATTTGATTATCGATTATTTAGAGTCACATATTTATTAATTCTGTCAATTACAAATATGTTTCTTTAAAGTGAAAAAAACAAATTACTTCCTTTCTATCATTAAAAGGTTGTTTCAATATTTTGATTTTGTCCCCTAATTTATTTATTACTTTCTCTACAAAAAGGTTCATGGTTACTTATTACCATTTCGTCCTTATCTGCTGATCAACCATGTGCCGCCCCTTTAGTACCGTTTAAGTTAATTAAACTGGGGGTTTACTACTCTACAGACTTTAGCTAGGCCAGATAAGGGATGAAGTATTGGTAATTGGAGTTGGTAAGTAAATTAATAGTGTATTGGTTAATAGGCAATTCAGGGCGTAGCAATATGCTATTCAATAACAAAAATATATAGGGTGTTCCATTTAAAAAAATGCAACTTTATATCATAACTAGGAAATTAAAAGTCCGAATAAAACGCCACTGCATTCTATGCTGAAAACTACACAAATAATTATTAAACTGTTTTATTGTATATCTTATGGTTATTAAGATAAAGACATATTTTAAAATAGCCAACAATTGAAAAACACCTGATATCATCCAAAGTAATTAAGTTAGCGATGATCTATTCACGCCATTATTAATGTCTCGTAAAAAGAGGTCATGACATTTATATTAATTTTTTTTTTAACCCTTCAGGTTACCGAGATACCCTATGAAAACATCGAATTTGGGCCACCTTGTACAGGGTGAGCGAAACTCGATGTCTCAGCACTATTATGATAAAAGGAAAAACGATAGAAGAAATCTGGAAAGAGGTTCATAAATGGGATTGAGTAAAGTCAATTTTAAGCCAAAATTGCACATTTTTCTAAATTTGGAATCTAAGGTAATGACGTCATCGAATATTTTTTCCCAGAAACATACCTACATTTTTGGATGTTTAAAAGGAGCTAATTTTTCTGAATAAACTTTGTAGAGAAGAAAATTTTCTATCTTCTTCCGTTAAAAAATTACAAAAAAACTTTAAAAAAAGTATTATCAAAAATTCACAATTGTCACGACTTAAACAAGTAGCCTTTGAAAGCAAATAACAAAGTCGCATCTGTTAATAATTAATGGCTGAGAAATATTTTTTGTTGTCATTTGATTTCGAAAAATGTTTACGCACAACGAAAATGTCGATATGTTATTAGTTTATGGAGAATCTCAAAAGAACCCTAGAAGAGCAGTTCAGTTATACGCCCAGAGATACCCTGAACGTTTTGATTAAATTGTTATGAAGATGTACCACAAAGAGAACGCCAATTAAATCAAAGATTTGATACCCTGAACGCGTTATTCCAATCTTAAAAATATTTTCAAGATTGTAACGCAATTTACGTGCAAACAATGAAGCATCGAAAGGGAAGACAAATTGCTAAAAGGATCAATTCTGACAATATTCTTGCCACTGTTCTGCAGTATATAAGCCTGTCGTGAGTTTAATTTAAAATATTGTTCGGTACGACAAATTTTGAAAGGAAATGGTTACTACGATTATAAACTTCACAACTTAAAACAATTGTCAGATCAACATCAACGAAGAATAAATTATTGTATCCAAGTGATGGTAAACTTAGAGATCAATGACAATCGATGTTTCCAGCATGTGTTGTGGACAGATGAAAGCCGTTTTGTTAGTAACGGTAAGCTCAATAAAAATAGTATATTATTCAACAAGCGCATAATGAAAGCTATTAATCATGAGAATGAGGTTTACGGAACGAGCCGCAGGCGAGTGGAGTAAATCATTCGAATGATTAATAACCATTATGCGCGAGTAGAATACTATACTTTATCCACAACTACAAAATGTATATTCATTCTTGCTTACTGCAACTTTTCAAGAATAAGAACATAATTCATTAAATCATTTACTTTTAATTATAACTAAGAAATACATATAATAATACTATTTATTAGGATTAATGTTAATAGTAACGTTAGAACAATTATTAAACACAATAGGGAGCATTGAAGTGGGTACACCAAGATTTACGGTTTGATCCAAAATATCGAAATTAACGGAATTTGTGCTGGAAGATGCAGCTGTTACATTATTTGCTGTCGATTCTATTGACGATGCAATTTTTCTGGCCGTTTCCTTTTTGTTTTCCAAAGAATCGTTAATATAGCCTTCTGCAACCGCAGTTGACTTCCATCCTCCATGACGTTTTAACGCAGTGATGTCTCCACCAGCATCAACCAAAATGGTGGCTGAGGTTCTTCTAAAGCTATGGCCTGTATATTGCTCAGGATTGGGTAATTTCAAAAAACTGGCGATATCCCTTCCCATTTTTGTAAATTTATTAATACCAATTCGCTGTTTAGTACACTTTCCATTTTGAAAATTTTGAAAGAAATAATCACAGTTTATCTGCTTTCGGAGGCACAAATATTTTTTTACAATGTGGTAAAAATTACCAGATACTGTAAATTTCCTACAAATTTTAGTTTTTGTGGTTGGCACCTTAATCATATAGCAGGAATTAAGGTCTTCTTTATCTTTAATTTTCATGTTATACAGCTCATTTGAACGACAAGCGCCCATTAAACCCATAATTAATGCAACCTGAAGAAAAAATTACTGCAATTTTTAAAAAATATTAAAATAATTTAAAACTTACTTTTGTTGCAAGAAATTTGTCATCCGGTGCATTTGCAATGAAACTGTTAACATTTTCTGGGGAGAAAGTGTTGGCTTTTTTCGGAGTAAACCCTTCATTTTTTCTTTTCAAAAAAGCTAGAAGTTTGCCATAGTTTCCAATATTGATGTTTTCAAAGATTTTCAATGTACTTTTTAGCATCGAATACTTCTGCCACAACGATGAGGTGTTGTATTTTTTTGATAATTCAGTAAAATACACCAAAACTACCGACTCAGTTGAAGAATGTACTTTTTTCTCCTTTTTCCATTCACAAAACGTGTTGTATGTACTTTGGTATATGTTGCGAGACTTTTTAGGCAACAAATTGATGGAAGCGATTTCTGCCGCGTCCCTTATTTCCGGGGGTGTCAACAAGTCAGGATCGGATTCCATGTTGCTTCTTTCACCTTCTATAAACTATTAACCACACTATCACAACACAATTAACACAATTTGCTTTCAATTTATAAATTGTTTTTGTTTATGTCAAAATTGATTAACATGAGGTATCCTGATTTTGTAGTGATTTCTTATTATTCACAGTTGAGCAGTGATAAGTCAAAATATTACTCACAGGTTTCATAACCTATTTATAATAAACGTCATTATTATTGACTCTTAGCATGTATAATTATAATATTATAGAGTGGTTGTGGATAAAACATGTTAGTCCACGACTATCTTATAATATACTCATTATATTTGTATTTCTTTAATTATAAGTGTATTCATTATTCACTACTGTCAGTGATTAATCATTATTCACTGTTTAATATCATTTTCAAAATTTTATCTAGTAATCCGCAAAGTGTCATATAATTAAATTGAAACGTCAAAATTATTTACATTATAAGAGAGTTTTGAAGTGGTTAATTATCATAAATTAGAAGATAAATGGAGAACGACAGTGATAACGAGATTTCTTTAACACCGCCAAATTTAAAAGAAGCTGCAGAAATTGCCTCATTAAACTTATTGTCCGAAAAATCAAGAAAAATATATTTAGCGGCGTATGAATAATTTTTGAAATGGAGAAGGGAAAAGAAAACTAACTCCTTCTCGGAATCTGTTTTATTGGTGTATTTTACAGAACTATCCATAAAATATAAAACCTCAACAATATGGGCCAATTATTTAATGCTTAGGAGTACGATCAATATTTATCATGGAATACATAGAAAATTATATGAAATTGCAAGCATTACTAAAACGAAAATCTGAAGGTTTTCAACCCAAAAAAGCCAGCACTTTTTCTCCAGAAAATGTCAATGATTTTATTATTAAAGCCTCTGATAACACTGGTCGGCATGAAAATCGGCCCTGACACCATTCCTGCTGATTCTTATGTAAAATGACCTCCTGAATCCGAATATGACCCCCGTTTTCCCCCATCACCCACCGTTTTCGGGGGAGGCCCCCACCTATGTTTATCACTTTTCGATAATTTGGAGGGATGAAAAGGATTATTTTAGCCTTTACGTTTCTTCTGAGGGGCTAGAGAGGTGAAAAGTTCCAAAATATGAACATTTGTAGCAAGGAGGTAGATTTGGGGTGGGGGGGGGGGGATTTGCCCCCTTAAATTGTAAAAAAAATCCTTAAAAATGATCGATTTTTCCGTTTTTTTCGCAGTTTTTTAACTTATTTTCTACATATTCCAGCTTCCATCCCCCCTCATTATCCCCCAAACAATAAAAATATATAGCAACAATATACAGCAACAATAATATAAATATATAGCAACAATAATAAAAATATATAGCAACTGTTCGGAAGATTCACTGTACCACGCTGGCGCTCTCAATACCTCGCGCGCACAGGTTTGCCCAGGAATTTTTATGCTTTGACAGGTTTAAACTTGCATTGTTCTTGTCACTATAGACCTGCACTGCAATCCTTATCTTCCCTCAGTACATCTCTAGCGATCGTAGAATCAACTTGTCGGTGCTCTAGGCGGGGATTCTGTGTTTCCAAGTTGTTTAAATTCTATATAACGGTAGACATTTTTTAATTCCGGCTTTTTCCAAGTGAATTACAGTACGTGAGTGTGAGTTGTGATTAATATCGAGCATTTATTTACTGTTTAATTATGCCACGCGAGTGTAAAAATCATCCCGATAGCTTCTGCTGTTTGCGGGGAATTGACTTTAAAAGCGCAACGAAAACCCCTTTCTCCGCTTCTTAAAACTGCTTATAAATTTTACTTTGATTGCCAAGTTGGCGATCAGTACAAGAATTGGGCTCCAACAGTTTGCTGCACTACTTGTTACAGTAGCTTGACCAAATGGCTCAAAGGTACCCGTAAATCAATGCCATTTGCTGTGCCCATTGTTTGGCGCGAACCTCGCTGTCATCTCACAGATTGTTACTTTTGTATGACTTCCACCGCGGGTTATCTAGCAAAAGTAAGCATATAATTCAGTATCGTAATATCCCTTCAGCTCTAAGACCAGTTCCTCACAACGAATCTTTGCCAATCCCAGTGCCCCCAAAAACCTATACTCTAGAGCCAGAAACGGATTTGAAAGACTTTGAGCCACAGCCTGGACCATCTTATGATACGTTCACCGATGATGAAGAGTGTTCTGCTGATTCAGCTCATCGAAAACCTCACCTCGTTACTCAGTCGAAATTGAATGATCTCGTCAGGGATTTGGAGTTCCCTAAGAGTAAATCTCAACTTCTTGGATCTCGACTTCAGCAGTGGAATCTCTTAGAAAAGGGTGTAAAAATCTCTTCTTACAGGACTAGGCAGTCAACCCTGAAATTACTTTTTTCGGCAGATGAAGGCTTAGTGTTCTGCCCTAATTCAAATGCATTGATGATAGAACTGAAGATGCCATGTGACCCAGACAAATGGAGAATGTTTATAGACTCATCAAAGACAAGCTTAAAAGTTGTCCTATTGGCCAATGGGAATGAGTTACCATCACTCCCGGTTGCATACTCTGTGGATATGAAGGAGACGTACGAAAACATCAGCCGGATCCTTAATAAAATCAAATACCATGATTATAATTGGAAACTTTGCGCTGACTTAAAAGTTGTTGCTCTACTCATGGGCCTGCAATCGGGCTTCACAAAATACTGCTGCTTCCTATGCGAATGGGACAGCCGAGCCCGAGACAAACATTACATCGTACGGAACTGGCCTCTGCGAGAAAGTTTTACTCCCGGTCAGAAAAACGTCGCTCACGATCCTCTGGCCCCGAAGGAAAATATTTACTTGCCGCCTTTGCACATCAAACTCGGATTGATCAAACAGTTTGTGAAAGCAATGGACAAGACCGGTGATGCATTTCAATTTTTGAAAACTAAATTCCCTCGCTTAGTGAGGCTAAAATCAAGGAAGGAGTTTTCGTGGGCCCCCAGATTAGACAACTTTTCCAAGATTCGACGTTTATTGAACACCTGAATCGAAAAGAAAAACGAGCTTGGATTGCATTCCAAAACGTGTGTAAGAACTTTTTGGGTAACAACAAAAGTGATGATTATGTCGCTCATGTCGAGGAATTGCTGTCAGCGTACAAGGCCATGGGGTGTAACATGTCTCTTAGAGTGCATTTCCTTCACTCACACCTGGACTTCTTCCCTGAAAATTTGGGAGCAGTTTCGGATGAACACGGGGAACGGTTTCATCAAGACATCTCTAAGTTCGAGAGGAGATTTACGGGGAAGTGGAATGCGAGCATGTTAGCAGAGTATTGCTGGTTTTTGATACGAGAAACTTCTACCTCAGGGTACAAAAGGAAAGCAAGCACCAAATGAAGGTACTTATCTTAGTTATTTATTATTCTTTACATTTATTATTTTACATTTATTATTTTACTTTTTATTTATTATTCTTTACAGCTAAAATAATCCTTTTCACCCCTCCAATGGATGGGGGAAACGGGGGGAGTATTGAGAGCGCCAGCGTGGTACAGTGAATCTTCCGAACTGTTGCTATATATTTTTATTATTGTTGCTATATATTTTTATTATTGTTGCTATATATTGTTGCAATATATTTTTATTATTTGGGGGTGTTTGGGGGAGGATGAGGGGGAATGGAAGCTGGAATATGTAGAAAATAAGTTAAAAAACTGCGAAAAAAACGGAAAAATCGATCATTTTTAAGGATTTTTTTACAATTTAAGGGGGCAAATCCCCCCCCGAAATCTACCTCCTTGCTACAAATGTTCATGTTTTGGAACTTTTCACCTCTCTAGCCCCTCAGAAGAAATGTAAAGGCTAAAATAATCCTTTTCATCCCTCCAAATTATCGAAAAGTGATAAAAATAGGTGGGGGGGCCTCCCCCGAAAACGGTGGGTGATGGGGGAAAACGGAGGTCATATTCGGATTCAGGAGATCATTTTACATAAGAATCAGCAGGAATGGTGTCAGGGCTCGAAACAAAAATTTTTTTTTTTGCAGACCAGTGTAATAAATACCTGGCAACAAAGGTAAGATTTAAATAATTTTCGTTCAAAAAATCATTAATTTCTTTATTTAAGGTTGCATTAATAATGGGAGTAATGGGTGCTTGTCGGGCTAATGAAATATATTGCATGAAAATGAATGATTTGCAAGATCCTGGATCAGCTTTTTTAGTAAATGTGCCCAATACAAAGACAAAAATCACTCGAAAGTTTACAGTCACCAATAGTTTTTATAAAATTTGTAAAAACTACATTAATAGCCGCCCATCTCACATTACAACAAACATATTTTTTTCTGAATTATCAAAATGGCAAATGCACCACCTAAAGAATAGAAATTAATAGTTGCCGAACTCAGAAAAATATTCTGGACACAGTTTTCGCAGATCTTTTGCAACGCTGCTTGTTGACGCTGGTGCGGACATAACGGCCTTGAAAAGACACGGCGGATGGAAGTCGACAGCAGTAGCAGAAGGCTATATAGACGACTCCATTAAAAATAAAACAGATACAGCTAAAAAAATCTAGCTTAATACAAATGAATAATTCCATTGATAATACACACCAAACCTATTAATACAATCAAAATGTTTTAACAAATAATCAGAATCTTAGTTTTGATATCAATTCTATTCCTGCAATTAATTTAACAAATTGTTCAAATATTACATTTAATATTACTAAATAATATTGTATTGTATTAAAATAATGTTAAAAATAAATACTATTCCTATTTATATAACTCCTATTTATATAACTTCCTATTTATATAACTTCTTAATAAAAAAAAGTATTATATTGTCGTGGACAAAGTATCGTGTACAACTCGCATATAAAGGCTATTGATCACTCGAACGACTTGCTCCACTCGCCTAACGGCTCGTTCCGCAAACATCGTTCTCGTGATTAATAGCTATCATTATATGCTCGTTGTACAATATACTATTAGCGGCGTATGAATCATTTTTGAAATGGAGAAGGGAAAAGAAAACCAACTCCTTCTCGGAATCTGTTTTATTGGTGTATTTTACAGAACTATCCATAAAATATAAGCCCTCAACATTATGGTTCAATTATTTAATGCTTAGGAGTACGATCAACATTTATCATGAAATAGATATAGAAAATTATATGAAAATGCAAGCAATTCTAAAACGAAAATCTGAAAGTTTTCAACCCAAAAAAGCCAGCACTTTTTCTCCAGAAATGTCAATGATTTTATTATTAAAGCCTCTGATGACAAATACCTGGCAACAAAGGTAAGATTTAAATAATTTTCGTTCCAAAAATCATTAATTTCTTTAAGATTGCATTAATAATGGGAGTAATGGCTCCTTGTCGGGCTAATGAAATGTATCGCATGAAAATGAATGATTTGCAAGATCTTGGATCAGCTTTTTTAGTAAATGTGCCCAATGCAAAGACAAAAATCACTCGAAAGTTTACAGTCACCGATAGTTTTTATAAAATTTGTAAAAACTACATTAAAAGCCGCCCATCTCACATTACAACAAACATATTTTTTCTGAATTATCAAAATGGTAAATGCACCGCCCAAAGAATAGGAATTGATAAATTTACTAAAATGGGAAAAGACTTTGCTACGTTCTTGCAGTTGCCGAACTCAGAAAAATATTCTAGACACAGTTTTCGCAGATCTTCTGCAACGCTGCTTGTTGACGCTGGTGCGGACATAACGGCCTTGAAACGACACGGCGGATGGAAGTCGACAGCAGTAGCAGAAGGCTATATAGACGACTTCATTAAAAATAAAACAGACACAGCTAAAAAAAATATCTAGCTTAATACAAATGAATAATTCCAATGACAATACACACCGAACCTATCAATGCAATCAAAATGTTTCAACAAATAATCAGAATCGTAGTTTTGATATCAATTCAATTCCTGCAATTAATTTAACAAATTGTTCAAATATTACATTTAATATTACTAAATAATATTGTATTGTATTAAATTAAAAAATAAAATACTATTCCTATTTATATAACTTCTTAATAAAAAAAAAGTATTATATTGTCGTGGACAAAGTATCGTGTACAACTCGCATATAATAGCTAATGATCACTCGAACGACTTGCTCCACTCGCCTAACGGCTCGTTCCGCAAACATCGTTCTCGTGATTAATAGCTATCATTATATGCTCGTTGTACAATATACTATTAAAAGCAGCCGTCGTGTTTTAAACGGTTTTGTTTTAAACATGTTTTAAATCTTAAATTCAGTTAAAACATGTTTTAAAAGTTAACTTTGTTTCGAACGTTTTTTCTTTTATCATCTTAAATTTGCTAAATTATATTTTTTTAAAGATATTTTGCTTACATTTTTAAATGTTAACTAAATTGTTGAATTGTTGGATTAATAAACTTAACATTTTATTACAATAAAATATCACAACTGTGTATGCAAAAATGCTTTTTTAAAAGATTTCAATTTGAATCTTTAAACGAGGGTTTTTCCACTTCCAGACTAAGCATTTGAACATTAGGTGGCAACGTCGCAAGTCTACTGCCGATTTAGTGTGTGAATAATTAGTGGTTCTATGGAAATATAATTAATTAAAACTTGTGTCACGTTCTCAGTGTATTATGGTGAGCGGAAGAACATATTAACTGTGTGTATAAACATTGATAATTTAGTGCAATAAA
The DNA here is from genome assembly GCA_932526585.2 of Philonthus cognatus. Lineage (NCBI taxonomy): Eukaryota > Metazoa > Arthropoda > Insecta > Coleoptera > Staphylinidae > Philonthus > Philonthus cognatus. The sequence goes on from OW052252.1 coordinate 16,095,169, forward strand.
CATTGAACACTAACAGCTGTTTTTGACAGTTAATTGTGCGCATGTGCTGTGTTCATATTGGTTGCCAAATTTAATTTAATTTAAATTAATTTAATTTAATACACCTAATAATTAATTGTGTGATGGCACGTCCGTGCGGGATTTGTGAAAATAATATTGGTAGCCGCTCTAAAGCATTGAATTGCACCGAATGTGGTGTATCCGTATAAATAGCATCAACACGACACGACATTAGATGATATCGTGAATTTTATATCGGAGGCAAAAAGACCTGATGGAGATCGATGGACATGCACAGTATGCTCTGCGCCGTCTGCCGAAGTCGGCAATGCAGCTGCGCGCGTCTCTATCGCTCAGTCTAATGGAATGGATCGAAACTCAGTGACGTCCATTATTCGAGAGGTGCTATTACCCACATTATTTAAAAACGAGCTGAGGAATACAATCCAAGAACTGCAGAGTGAAATTGCTTCACTAAAGGACCGCATACAGATTCTTGAATCGAACAACTCAGTTAATTCAAATAATAATATCACGAATGCTAATTTAATCGCTGAAATGAATGAAAGAAACACAAGAGCCGCCAACGTTATGGTTTATAATGTGCCGGAAAATTCGGGAACAATAGAAGAAAAAATAAGCAAAGATTTGGCTGCAATTAAAAACACAGTAGATTCACAAATCTCTGTTAATCCAATTAAAGTTATGAGAATAGGTAAATTAGACAGGAAACCTCGTCCAATCAAACTTATATTTGCTAACAATGAATCAGCTATTCAACTATTGAGGGCAGGCAGAGTAGTGGATTCAGGCAACATCAAGTTCGCCAATGATCTAACAGTTATGCAGCGCGAACATTTAAGGAAACTGCGTGAAGAATTACAACAGCGCAAAGAAAGGGGTGAATCAAACATCACTATAAAGTTTTTTAATGGAAACCCAAAAATAACTTCTATTCAAACAAAATCAAAAAACTAAAAATTTATTTCCAAAACGTCTGCGGATTAAGATCGAAACTTCGTGATTTTATTTTAAATTGTAACTGTTTACTTTATGATGTAATTGTCTTAGTTGAAACTTGGTTAGACGAATCCTTTCACGATTCAGAACTTGAACTTAAATCGTATGTAATATATAGATTAGATAGATCTCCGACAAACAGTGCTAAGTCTAGGGGTGGTGGTGTACTCATTGCGGTGCGGCGTAATATATCTAGCGAGCGTTTGGTTGCATCTGAAGTAGTAGAACACTTATTTGTTAATATAGCTAAAAACATTATAATTGGTTCTACATATATTCCGCCAGGGGCAAGCCTATCGTATTATGAGGATCATGCAACATCTTTAGATGGTATTTGTAGTAAGTTCAATGACTGTAAGTTTCTATTTTGTGGAGATTATAATTTGCCTAACGCGGTTTGGAGCATTAAATCGAACAAAATTTTAGCCAATGAAAATACTTCACATCAAGCTTATGTTTTATCTAATGTGTTAAATTACCACCATATAACTCAAATTAATAGAATTCCTAATAAAAGAGGCAATTATTTGGATTTATTTTTTTCAAACATTGGTGAAGATATAGAAATTGCAAAGGCTATTGATCAATTATGCCGTTCTGATGTACACCATTATCCGTATATTTTAGAAGTAAATAATCAAAAGTTTGAATATATTATTATGCCAGAAATTCGGATTCACGATTTTAAACGTGCAGATTATTTTGCTTTAAATAATTATTTTTCTTCTATCGATTGGGTTCATGCTTTGAACACTAATGATATTAATATTGCTACTGATAATTTCAATAACAATGTATATAGTGCATTTGAAAGGTATGTACCATTAAAATTAATAAAAGTTTCAACTTTTACAATTTGGTTTAGCAGTAACTTAATTAAACTAACTAAACAAAAAAGAAAGCTCATGCTGTTTTTGAAAGTTCTGGTCTTCAAACTGATTACGTATATTTTAATGAATTACGGTCAAAATGCAGGAGACTTAACAATGAACTGTACACATCCTATATTGCTAAAACAGAAGCAAATATAAGCATTAATCCTAAGTCTTTTTGGAAACACGTAAATCAGTGCCGTAACTCATCTAGTCTTCCGAAAAACTTATATCTACGAGACAAATTTGCAAACTCAATTAATGATTCAGTATAATTATTTGCCGAATATTTTTCAGCGGCGTATACAATTGATGATCAGTTTGTGGTACCCAATTTTTAAAATCAGCCAATAATAAATTTTTGCAATGTAAATGTTACTCTTACTGACGTCTTTAACTCATTGTCTAATCTGGATAAATCATGCAGCGCAGGCCCTGATGGGATTCCAGCCTATTTTCTGGAAAAGTGTAAATATACTCTAGCTAATCCAGTTCTTGATTTGTTTAATCTATCTTTATCTTCCAGTATTATCCTTCAAAGTTGGAAAAGTAGCTACTTGACACCAATTTTTAAAAGTGGCAGAAAAGAGAATATTGAAAATTATCGAGGAGTAGCCTTGCAATCCACAATACCAAAAATATTAGATCTGTTAGTTTCTCAGCAAATAGTGTGGAACTGTAAAAATATAATAGTTGATCAACAGCACGGTTTTATGAAGAATAGATCAACTGTATCAAATCTTACTTTCTACCATACATACCTGTCGAACGCTTTAGAGAAGGGCTGTCAAGTTGATGCTATTTATACGGACTTCTCTAAGGCTTTCGACCGTGTTAATCATCGAATTTTGTTACATAAATTAGCGTCTCTCGGTTTTGGGGGCACTATTTTTAAATGGTTAATAAGCTACTTAACAGATAGAAAACAGGTAGTCAAGATAGGTAATATAATATCTACAGAAATTAGTGTTACTTCTGGGGTCCCACAGGGCTCCCATTGCGGACCAGTATTATTTGTACTATTTATTAATGATATTGGCCAGTATATTAAATATAGTAATTATCTTCTATTTGCCGATGACTTGAAATTGTTTAAATCTATTAAATGCCTGGATGACCAACATAAATTACAGTTGGATCTGAATAGTTTGTCCACGTGGTGTGAAACTAACAAATTATTTTTTAACTTAAAAAACTGCAGCTCAATTTTATTTTATCGCCGTAACAGAATGGAATTTAATTATGCGATATGTAATCATGCATTGCTTTGCGTTGATAACATCAAGGACCTGGGTGTCATATTTAATTATAATTTAAACTTTAGCCATCATATTAAACGCATATCTAACAAAGCACTGGGAGTCCTTGGTTTTATTGGACGCTTTTCGAAAGATTTTGATGTTTCCGTTTTACTTAAATTATATACTTCCTTGGTCAGACCTCACTTGGAATACGCATCTGTCGTTTGGTCTCCTCATACGAGGGTACTTTCAGCAGAGCTGGAGAAAGTACAGAGTCGCTTTATGCGCTTAGTTTCTGCTAGGCTAGGCAACACTAGATACCAATTCAGCAATAGCACTATGCATAATATGTTGTGTCTCAGCTCGTTGGAAAATAGAAGAATAATAAATGATTTGTGTTTTCTATTTAAGCTTATACACGGCGAGATAGATTGCCAAAGCTTATTAAAACAATTAGACTTTTATGTGCCTGCTAGAGGTCCCAATAGATCGAAATTTTTATTTTATTTGCGCTGTCATGCAGTTAATTACGCAAAATTTAATCCAATATGCAGAATGATGAGTTACTGTAACGAATTAAACAATAACAATCATTTTTTATTACATCATTCTTCATTTTCAACATTTAAGGCTAATTTGAAACGAATCAATTTATCCGCTATTGTTAATAATGTTTTATCTTAATCTTAATTACTTAGTTTGTGAACTCATATAATTTTAATTCGATGTTATATTATACAATCTAGTCTTTACTGTGATATTTTGCTCATCAATTACTGATATTAATTTCAATATGTTATTTGTACAATTTATTAGTTGTTTATGTATTTGTCTTTGTACAGATTTGTTGATTTTATCTCTAAATAATGTATTCACTCTTTAGTATTTTTTATTATTATAATTTTAACTCGCGTAAAGTAAGAGTAACATGAACATGTCTAATACAATTGTTATTTTTCTGTTATCCACTCTGTATATATAAATATACTAATATTATAAATTTATGTAAAAGGAGATTCCGTAAATAAATGAAATGAAATGAAATAAAGTAAAATTTCGAGTTTAGAAAAGCCTGAAAATTTGGATTGGCTGCGTAGCGAAGCGGAGCAGCCAATCCAAATTAGGCTTTTCTAAACTCGCAATTTTACTTCATGCGCCACACGTATAAAACACTGAAATATCCTAAAGTTTAAAATATACGGCTTTAGCAATTTAATATGTAGATGTGAATAAAACGTAAGTCTAATTCTGCGCTGAACAAATTGTTTAAAACAGTGATTATAGGCAACTCAATAACTTTAACGTATATTAGGTTGCCTATAATTGTTGTTGTATGTGCGTGTTTTATAACTTCACTGTTAATCAATGTTCTTAAGCGTGGCGCATGAAGTAAAATTTCGAGTTTAGAAAAGCCTAATTTGGATTGGCCGCTCCGCTTCGCTACGCGGCCAATCCAAATTCTCAGGCTTTTCTAATCTCGAAATTTTACTTCATGCTTAGTCTGGGAATGGAAAACACTTGTTAAAAGCCCCAAATTAACCGCTTTGAAACAACGAATTCCCGCAAATTTAAAAAAAAACGCTGTAATTATCGGGATATGTATACTCAAAAGAAAAATGCCCTGTTCTATTTTAAGCACGTTTTAAACATGTTTTTAATCGTTAATGTTTTGAACGTTGTTTCGATGAAAAAAACACGTTTAAAAAAACGGTTTGTTTTAATTAAAATGAAAAACAAACGTTTTTTTGACAACCCTGTTTAGAAGTAGGTGGTGGTTACGTTGAAATATTGTTGCGGTGATTGTCTACATACTCTTTTTCTTTCTGTATTAGTTTGTTTAGTGTTAAGCGCGATATTTATTTATTGTAACTTATACGTAATATTATTTTATATATATTTTTTTGTAATGATGTAAAAAGGAGAAATCCGTATTAAATAAATTATAGTAATATAGTAACATATTCTGTGTTTTTTAATGTTTAATTAATGATAATTAATAATATTAATTAATAATGTTTTATTATTGACAGATGCGACTTTGATATTTGCTTACAACGGCTACTTGTTTAAATTGTGAATTTTTTAAAATACTTTCTTTTAAGTTTGCGTATAAGTTTTCAACGGAAGAAGATAGCAATTTTTTTTCTCTACTAAGTTTATTCAGAAAAATCAGTTCTTTTTAAATATTCAAAAATATAGGTATTTTTCTGGAAAAAAAATATTCGATGATGATTTTTTCTAACGTTTTTCCTTTTCTTGTAATAGAGCTGAGACATCGAGTTTCCCTCACCCTGTACATTCTACACCTTGGATCTTTTTTTGTATAAATAAAGACGTTAATTTTTATTATTATATAATTGTAATTAGCAATTTACAGTTACGGTCGATAAAAAAAAGCATGAACATTTTCAGAAACGCTTTTAATGGACTCGGAGGGGATCTCAAAACGGATATTTCCGCTAAAATTTAGAGCGTTGAAATTTTCATAAAATCAATACTTTTGCCTTGTATTAATATTACACACTGGGAACATAAAAAAAGCACGAAGCCGAGCAACCGTTAACTATGTAAACGTCGCACTTTGAAGGTAATAAGAAAATAAATATTCAACGGGAAGGGGGCTTTTCTAACGTTAATTTTCTGATAGCTTTTTGATCAACAATATCGGAATAACCAAAAAAAAAAGAATCATAAATTTTTAATTTCCACTAAGCAAAAAACAAACAAATAAGGTTATATCAATATTGCAGCAACATTAAACATTGTTTTAATGTTGATGAAACATTACTTACATGTTTGGTGTTGTAGGCGTTCAGTTTGTGGTACATCTTAAATACACTTGTAAATAAAACACTTTTTACTTTGTTTAACCACTGAATCTTACATTTAATTGTGTGACTAGTTTCGACTATCTAGTAGTAATTCTCAAACTAAACTTTAGTTTGAGAATGACTACTAGATAGTCGAAACTAGTCACACAATTAAATGTAAGATTCAGTGGTTAAACAAAGTAAAAAGTGTTTTATTTACAAGTGTGTTACTTACATGTGTTTGCTCAGTGGGTTACGTTACAAAAACAGGGATTTTAGATTATTCATAACATGGAATACTATTTTTAAGCTGTTCTTGTTTTCTTGATCAGTAACTTAATAAATATATATTTTACGATGCGATATCTAATTCGTTGACACTGTAGTGGGAAAGATCAACAATTCCGAGTAATATTTACATGCCTCACCACAAGGACACATTCTCCTATTTCTGATAATTTTATAAACACGTTAAAATAAATTCAAATAATTATTCCTTGTTTTCATAAAAGTGTTCAATTTAACCAAACCAAATTTTCAGACTTGAGAAAATGCAACAAATCAAATCGTAAACTTCGCGCAACCGATCTATCGTATGTTCAATAAAAAAAAAATCTTTAGATTGCCATGGAAAATATTGTAGGTTGGCAACTCTCAAATTATATATTATAATTATTATAAAATTTGAAATAAAAACACTTGGTTTGTTTCACTAACGTTAGTGAAACAAACCAAGTGTTTTTATTTCAAATTTTATTTTAATCATGTTTCACCAAGTGATTAATGAGAACATTGTGAAAGATATAATTATTATCCCTGACGTTTTATATGTCAATTCCTAAAGCGTGTAGCCAACTTAAATTTTTTAAAAGATTAAATCATGGCCCTTTACAGATTTTTTTATTGAACATATGATACTTCCATCATATACATGTCTAAATGCACAGATGAAAATTCAGGAAAAACATACAATCCAAAAAAAACCGGTTCAATGAAGAGCAAAACAAAAAGCTAACGACGAGGGAGTCTGTTGCCAAAAACTTTTCGGATTCTCCCTTCGTTATCGAGCGGCGAGGGTCGGCCATCGTGTAGGGGAGGAAAAAACCCCCTGGATATAAAAAAAAAACGCCGACCGAACTCTGTTTTGAAAACTCTACCCCCGGGAGGAGATATTAAATTGTATTTTTTGTGTGCGCGAGGCCCGTCTGGGGCGGAAAATTGTACTTTGGAAGGAGGGACAAAAAATCGATACCTTTTCGTTTTCGGGGACGGGAAGATAGATTATTTACGGGGTAGGGCAAGGGTCGTATAATAATACGAGTTTATACAGGGTGTCCGTATTTCGACAGAATGTATGGGGATCTCAGTTATTTGAAGAGATAGAGAGTCGGTTAAATTGGGGCAAAGTTGCGTATTTTAGGGTGTAACAATAATCTGAAAACAATTTTGAAATATCTTTTTTTGTTTTTGAAATATAAAGAAAAAACTGTTTTTATTTTGAAAAATCATTTTTGTATTCAAAAACTGAGATCTCACTTATTTGAAGAGTTAGAAAGTCGGGTAAAATTGGGGCAAAGTTGCGTATTTTAGGGCCTAACAATAATTTGAAAATACTTTTGAAATAATTTTTTTGTTTTCGCGATATAAAGAAAAAACTGTTTTATTGAAAAATCGTTTTAATTTTTTTATTCAAAAACTACTGAATCTGGACATTTAGAACTTTAACAATATACAGGCACTTTTTAATGAGGAATCTAGTAGCATATTTTGTTTTAAGATACCTATAACATTCACCCGGGGACCGTAGCCAACTTTTGTTTTTCTTATGGGATTTCTTTGGATTTTAATATTTTTTTAAAGAAAATTGTTTTCTGAACTCAGTGATGTATCACACTTATAATTTATTTTAGATTTGATATAATAATAATAATAATAATAATAATAATAATAATAATAATAATAATAATAATAATAATAAAAATAATAAACAATCTTTATTCCTTTAAAAATATACATAAGAAAGAAAATAAACATATACTTAACAGAGCTGGGATGAATCCTCAAAAACATGATTCGAATCACGAATCCGAATCACCTAATATGATTCGAATCACGAATATTCGAATCAAGGATTCGTAAGTGAAAAATATGATTCGAATCAAAGATTCGAATCCTCATTTTTGAATCACGGATACAAATCCTTTAAAAATAAATTTGAATCTATTATTTGCAACCAGTAATATTTTATTCCATCAGTTTCTATTAACAAACATGTTCATTTAACCGACTAAATATCTGATTATATAATGATTTTAATTAATGAATGTGTTATTGAACTTCATTTTGAATCTGTGTTTTATACGCCTGGCGCATGAAGTAAAATTTCGAGTTTAGAAATGCCCCGTGAAAATTTCTATGCGGGGCTTTTCTAAACTCGAAATTTTACTTCATGCTTAGTCTGGGAGTGGACAACACTCATTCTTAGAAGTTTCAAATTAAAGGATTACTCTAGATTACTAAGTTTATTACCAATTTACAAAGGCTACAGCTCGAAGGACCAATCATGGTCTTCGTAGACCGAAGGACTACAGGGAATCGAAGTTTATTTACAAGAAAACAACGAATATCTGAAGGTTTACAGCACATATGGGCAACCCCCGGCCCGCTGTAAGATATGATCCGGCCCGCGAGACATTTTGAAAAAACCCAATTAAAAAAATATTACATTAGGCACTTATACTCACGGAAGTGACAGTGAGGCGGCAAACATCAAATTCTTTGATGTTTGCCGCCTCACTCTTTGATAATCGCCGCCACTCGACTTGCTCGATCAAATTCTTTGAGGTTTGCCGCCTCACGGGCGACACATTAAAAGATTTATTGCTTCTCAATTATTCTAAACTAGTTTATTCCAGATTATTCGTTCATTTTGCCTATATAAGCGGGTGGATGGCCCGAACGTTAGTTCAGTTCTATTTGAGCTACCGAGGTGATAACTTGGACAAGCGATATCCTAGCGAATGGCTCGAGCCGTCAACTTGCTTTGTGACTTTGTGTGCATCTTGAGTGGTTACTAACTATAGTTTGTTATTAAGTTTATTGAACGAAAAGTAAACAAAAATGATGTCTGGTGGAAAGAAACGAAAAGTAGATACATAGGGTCGCCATTTTCAAGAAAAATGGACTGAAGAATTCTTTTTTATCTTGCATAATGGTAAGCCTATTTGTTTGCTGTGTAATGAATCCATTTCAGTAATGAAAGAATTCAATATAAAGAGGCATTACTCAACTAAGCATGCTACGCTGCTCTCACTGACAGGACAATTAAGAACAGACAAAATCCAGAAGCTTACCGCAAATTTGGAAAAACAGCAACAAATGTTTCATAAACAAAGAACACAACTTGATAATGTTGTGAAAGCTTAAGCTTAAGTTTTATAGTTAGCTCAAAATTGGCAAAGGCATTAAAACCATTTGCCGAAGGAGAATTTATCAAGGAGTGTATGTTAGAAGTTTGCGGTATTATGTGTCCTGAAAAGAAAAAAGAATTTGAAAAAATTAGTTTGTCAAGACGAACTGTTGTTCGACGTATAGAAATGATGGCTAATGATATAAAAACAACATTGAGATTTGTCTGACACAGCTCAACTGGGTATATTTATTCGAGGTGTTGATAAGGAGTTCACTGTTACTGAGGAATTGCTTGCTTTACAGCCGCTAAAAGGAACCACTACAGGAGAGGATATTTTTATTGAAGTTCAAAAGGTATTCACAAGTTTTGGCTTGCCATGGTCAAAATTAATTGGAGTATGCACTGATGGTGCACCTTCTATGGTCGGCTTACGTAAAGGTTTCATCGGAATTTTGAATGAAAAAAACAACAGAATTAAATGTGCAAAAAGATGATTTGATAGTCCTTCATTGCATTATCCACCAACAGAACTTGTGTTCTAAGTCCATTCGACTCCAGAATGTTATGAATGTGGTAGTAAAAACCATCAACTTTATTCGATCCCGAGGGCTTAACCATCGTCAGTTCAAGGCGTTTTTGGATGAAATATCAGCTGAATATAACGACGTAACATATTATTGTGAAGTCAAATGGCTGGGCAAAGGCAAAATGTTGAAACGGTTTTACGAGCTTAGAAATGAGATAGCAGACTTTATGAAAATAAAAGATAAATCACTATCTGAATTAAGTGACCCAAAATGGATATGTGACTTAGCATTTCTGGTTGATCTTACAGGCTATTTGAATGATTAAAATTTGAAACGTCAAAAACAAGGACAGTTAGTAAATGATTTGTACAGCCATTTAAAAGCGTTTCAGATCAAACTACGCTTGTGGGAGTCACAGATGCTGTCTGGTAACAGTTACCATTTCAACACGCTCTCTGCGTATGAAAATATTGCTTATGCTCAATATGCTGAAGAACTCAAGTTACTGTCGGAACAATTTTCGAACAGATTTTGCGACTTTAAAAATATGGAAGACTGTTTCAGTTTATTTGCTACTCCTACAACATATATTGTACAAAATGCTCCAATACACTTACAAATGGAGTTGATCGAGATTCAAGAAAACTGACTCCTAAAATCCAAATTTGAAGACGTAGAGTTGTGCGATTTCTACAAAAAATACCTAGAAGAAGACAATTTTCCGCAGCTTAGAAAATTCGCAAGAAGATTGATTTGTGCGTTTGGCAGTACTTATAAATGCGAACAGTTCTTTTCATTGATGAAAGTTAATAAATCAACACATCGTACAAGACTGACTGACGATAATTTGGAAAATTCTTTACGTCTTTGTGTCAGTGTAATTAATCCAAATATCGATGGATTAGTTTCCCAAATTCAAGCTCAAGTGTCTCATTGATTTCGGTGTATTTAACTTTCGTAGTTTGTAAAATTGCAAATTTAACGATTTAATTATAATGTACCATTTTTTTAAATTTCATTTTGTTATTTTAATAAATTGTACTATAATAACATTGTCGTATTATTTCATGTCTAATATCTATTGCAAAAAATATTGTCACTACTTTAAAATGCACTAAGTACTTTCAAACGCAGCCCGCGAACGTATTTGCACGCTAAAGTTTGGCCCTCAACATGTCAAAGGTTGCCCATACCTGGTTTACAGCATGGATAGGAAAGAAAACATCAAATTTTGAAAAAATATCAAAGTTGGGTTGGTTTTCAGTGCGTTTTTAACTTCACTTTAAATCAGTGTTTTATACGCGTGGCGCATGAAGTAAAATTTCGAGTTTAGAAAAGCCCCGTGAAAAAATACAATTTTCTACGCGGGGCTTTTCTAAACTCGAAATTTGACTTCATGCTTAGTCTGGGAGTGGACCGTCAAGATTTTCTACATGTCGAGATTTTTGATATTTCTAGATTTATGTCGAATTATTCACAGTTTGTTATTGTATTAAATGCAACTTCAATATTAAATAAAAACGGATTTTTTTAGGAATAGAATATTCACCCATTAAGAGCCGAACAAATTATAAAGTTAACTCTAAAAGTTAATTTTAGGTAAAATTTTGCATCTTTTTCTATGATTTTAATGAATGATTTATTATATTACATACGTCGATTTTTTAAAAGAGTTAAATTTAAAATTCAAACGAGTGTTGTCCACTCCCAGACTAAGCATGAAGTAAAATTTCGAGTTTAGAAAAGCCCCGCGTAGAAAATTTGTCGAGGGTCGCGCAGCGACCAGAGACAAATTTTCGCGGGGCTTTTCTAAACTCGAAATTTTACTTCATGCGCCACGCGTATAAAACACTGATTTAAAGTGAAGTTAAAAATGCACTGAAAACCAACCCAACTTCGATATTTTTTTCAAAATTAGATGTTTTCTTTCCTATCCATGCTGTAAACCTTCAGATATTCGTTGTTTTGTTGTAAAAAAAACTTCGATTCCCTGTAGTCCTTCGTTCTGCGAAGACCATGGTTGGTCCTTTGAGCTGTAGCCTTTGTAAAACGGCAATAAACTTAGTAATCTAGAGTAATCCTTCAATTTGAAACTTCTAAGAACGAGTGTTGTCCACTCCCAGACTAAGCATGAAGTAAAATTTCGAGTTTAGAAAAGCCCCGCGTAGAAAATTTGTCGAGGGTCGCTGCGCGACCCTCGCCAAATTTTCACGGGGCTTTTCTAAACTCGAAATTTTACTTCATGCGCCACGCGTATAAAACACTGATTTCAAGTGAAGTTAAAAATATACTATTAACGTTGGATATTTTTCATGGTTAAGTAACCAAATATGCATTCACAAATATTTGAATTATTCGAAAATTTTAATATTTATATTCAAATATGAATAATTTAGTGATTTAAATATTCATATCAGAATATTTAACTATTTGAATTAATCGAATTCGAATCCCAGCCTTAATAGCGATGATTCGAATTATTTAGGAGGATTTGAATCCATGTATCAGGATTCGAATTTTATAAGGATTCGATTCCTTTTATAAGGATTCGAATCCTTTTATAAGAATTCGAATCCTTTTATAAGGATTCGAATCATCTACGTTTGGATTCGAATACGAATCCTTTTAAAAAAATATAACGAATCCGGATCACGAATCCGTTTTCACTAAAGTATTCGAATACCTCTTTTAAATCCTCTAAAATGATTCGAATCCGGGAATCGAATCCTGAATGATTCGAATCCTGCCCAGCTCTGTTAAAAACTTATAATTTTTGAAAATCATAATTTGAATAATAATTTGATTTTGCGCATTACTGAAAAAATATATCATTAGTAATTAGTAATATTTAATGTCGTTTTTATTGTGCCCGTTGATAGAGATGATAAAGTTGTTGCGCCTTGTTGGGCGCCATGAATTGTGAAAGTAAAACTTAAAAACTTCACACTGATTAGTGTTTCGTACGTGTATGACACATGAAGTAATATTTCAAGTTTAGAAAAGATTGAGTTTAGACGCTACGGGTCTAAATCAAAACGCTCAGGCTTTTCTAAACTCAAAATTTTACTTTATGCTTAAGCTAAGAGTGGAGAGCACTCGTTTAAAAATACTTAAAACGCTTGCATTTGAGGTTTTTTGGCGCCCAACCTGGAGCCAGGCTAACGCTGTGGCCCCTAGTTGAGCGCCATAAATCGCAAGCATCTAAATTTAAAACTTTCCACTGAATCAGCGTTTTGTAAGCGTGGTGCATGAAGTAAAATTTTCAGTTTAGAAAAGCCTGAGTTTGGATTTGTACGTTCAGGCTTTCCTAAACTCGAAATTTTACTTCATGCTTTGTCTGGGAGTGGAAAACACTCGTTTAAGCTTCAAAATGAACGCTTAATGTTTTTTTTTTTAACTTATTGATTAATAACTAAATACGCTTTAATTTGATTCGTACAATTTTAATACAGGGTACGGGTAATTTACAATTCTTAATAAATATACATATATTTATTAAGAATTGTAAATTACCCGTGATTCAATAAATTAATGAATCTAAACCGGTTTACCGATATTTCACCGAGAAATCATGATTTCGTTGTTTCAGGGGTAAAATTTATTAAATACGTTACGTGGTTTCGGGACACGCAGGGATCAAAGGCAATGAAATTGCCGACAACCTTGCCAAGGAAGGGTCCAAGACTCCATTTGTCGGACCAGAACCTTACAGTGGAATAACTAAATTCCGCATCAAGGGGATGATCTGGGAATGGGAAGATGCTGCCAAAAGTGCTCACCTGAGAAACACACCTGGTCTGCGGCAGGCGAAAAGGTTCATCGCCTTCTCTGCCGTAAGAGCCGGACAGTTTCTCAGATTAAGCAAGGGCAACCTAAGGCTCATAACCGGCCTTCCAACTGGACACTGTCCTCTGAAGTACCACCTCACCAAGATGGGTCAGACAACTGATGCCAACTGCAGGTTCTGCAACGAGGCACAAGAAACAGCAGAGCACCTACTTTGTGAATGCCCTGCCTTGTCCCTTCAAAGAGGGAACTACCTGTCATCGGCCACTTTAAACACCGAGGAATTGGTACACATTAACCCTCAAGTTATAGTAAACTTCATAAGAAGTCTAGACATTGAGGGACTCAAGTAGGTCAGGGATAGTTACAAAAGATCTTTTAGGTCGAGGTAACTTCGAAAGGCCCAGAGGCCATACGACCCACCGACCCCATAACATAACATAACATACGTGGATAATTAATAGAATTTAAAGATTTACCTTTACCAAGTGTTTTCCACTCCCAGACTAAGCATGAAGTAAAATTTCGGGTTTAGAAAAGCCCCGTGAAAATTTGTCGAGGGTCGCGCAGCGACCCGAGACAAATTTTCTGGGCTTTTCTAAACCCGAAATTTTACTTCATGCGCCACGCGTATAAAACAGCGATTTAACGAGAAATTTAAAAACACACAAAATACATTTTTTTATGTTAATCCTCACAATTAATTCGAATTATTTTTGACGATTCAAATCCTTTTGTAAGTATTCGAAACCTTTTATAAATATTCGAATCCTTTTATAAATATTCGAATCCTTTTATAAATATTCGAATCCTTTCATAAGGATTCGAATCCTTTCATAAGGATTCGAATCCTTTTATATGGATTCGAATCACCCACATTTAGATTCGAATACGAATCCTCTTAAAAAAATATAACGAATCCGGATCACGAATCCAGTTGAACGAAAGTATTCGAAGGCCTCTTTTGAATCCTCTAAAAGGATTCGAAACCAGGATTCGAATACTGAATGATTCGAATCCTGCCCAGCTCTAATCCGTACTATACTAAATCGGGTACTTACAATTTCTGTTTTGACTCTAATCAAAGGCTCGTCGATGTCGTGTCCCTCATCGTAATTGTTCCCCGTTTGTTCGTCGTCCCAGCCCTGGTCTTGGTCGCTGCTGGAGTGGGCGTCGTTGGAGTAGGTCTCGTCCAAGTTTCCAGCACCGGAGACGCTCACGATCTTCGGTATGGGAAAATTGGGATCGTAGTCGTCTATAGGAGGCCGCCCGCGTTTCCTTTTGTTTGAGTTGTTCGTTTCGTTCTTCGGCGTGTCCATCACCGTCGAGACGTGCGGCAGCGCCGACTGGACACCGTTGGACGCGTTCGCCTCGTTCGCGTTTTCCTCATCTTTCCACGACACCTCCGCCAAACCTTTGATCCTCAGCTCCTCGGCAGTCTTTAATAACGTCGCCAAATGGCACTGAAAACAAAACAATAATTCCTATAATAACATTTGTTACTGTATATTATATGACACTCATATTTCGTAAGTTTGGATGGAAGAACAGTAACAGCGTAAGCCTGACTGAATCCCACCTATTGATTCGCAAGTGTTTTTCTTTAAATGAAATACAATTTGTAAAACATAATTGTAATATGTGAATAAAGATTATTATTATTATAATTTTAGCTGGGCGAGAAGGCAGGATGAATACGATTCTGCACTACAGCGACGAGGTGAAATACCTGGGCATCACTCTCGACAGGAAACTGATCTGGAAGAAGCAATAAGGGCCTTTTGGCAATTCCGTGGGCAGTGGGGAAACCCTGGGGGTTGAAACCATGCACGAAGATGTGGTTATACACAGCCATCATAAGGCTAACATACGGCGCTTTAGTTTGGTGGCCCAGACCAAACAGCTAACTACGAGGAAGCGACTCTCGCAAGTGCAGCGGGCAGTCTGTCTAAGCATAACAGGCGCTATGCACACTACTCCAACGATGGCGATGGAGGTCATGCTATGCCTTCCGCCATTTGATATTCACGTGGAGAGTGAGGCCGTGGCGACCATACTTCGCCTTCAAGGCAGTGGGATCTGGAACAGTAACCGCTGTGGGAAAGTCAGAGAACACCTCTGAAAGAGTGTCTGCAAAGACATACCTCTTTCAGAGGCTGGCACTGACTACTGTAAACCGACACTCATTCGGAATGCACCCTACACGGTTACCATTCAACCCACTAAACATATGAGAGAGGCCATAAGGATCTACACAGATTAATCCAAAAGGATGAATTGATCAGGGATTGGAGTCTTCTCCAGGACCCTGAAAATCCAAACAAAGGTTCCGATGGGAAAGCCTGCCACCGTCACACAATTAGAGACGATGGGTATAACGCTTGCGGCTGAGAACATCATTAACCGCAAAGTGTCAAATGAAGCCATACTGAACCTAACGGACAGTAGGCAAACGCTACTGTCTCTGAAGAAATCACACTCAACTTGAGAGACAACACGTAGATTACGTAGAGGCCAAAAGGACTGTAATCAAGGCCAACTTCATTAGGAGAAAAGCACGAGAGGCCCAAGGCCCAAAACCAAAGAAGAAATCCCAACGGCAACCAAGGTGTTCTCCCCAAACAGCACCCCAAGGGCAAACAAAGTCCGGGGGTGCTAAGCAAAACGCTGAAAAAGCCTCGCCAAGAGGCTCAGATCAGATAGCAGCACGCCTAGGGCGGCCAAAAAGACCAAAGTGGGTGGGCCCTCCTTCACGAAAGCCCTAACATCAGTCAAGGTCGCCGTAGCAAGTGCGGATTTCCCAGAAATCCAACTAGAGCAGGAGAAGCTGACGGCACTCCAGGACTCGATAATGTCGGCGTACGAGCAGATACCGGAGCAAGGGCCCCAAGTACGCTTCAACAAATGTACGTACCGACCAGGCTACCTAACGGTAACATGCGCCGACACGGACAGTGCACAGTGGCTAAGGAAGATGATCCAAACCCTAAAACCTTGGGAGGGAGCATCCCTCAAGGAGTTGAAGGGGGACGACAGTCCCAAGCCCTGGATTAGCACAGCATATGTCCCGGACGGAGGGAAAGAAAGGCTGGGGGCCGACAGGATCCTCAATAGACTTAGGATAGGGAACAGAGGCCTCAAGACACACCTCTGGACGGTGTGGGAAAAAACCCTGAAGCCAAAGGGGTGCTGTGGACCTTCTCGATTGACAAACTGTCAAAAGAGGAGGTGGAGAAGCTAAACATGCACCCCTTCTTCGGGTACGGTAGGCTGCGACTTCGTATCAGAGAGTGCAACAAAGCGGCAGAAGGGGACAAGCAGTTCAAAGAAGCCACAGCCCCGAAGAGGCCCGCCGAATCCCAAGGCTAAAGCGAAACCAGGGAGGAGGCAAATAAACAAGGCAACGTCTCATCCGAAGATCAGACCTCCACCAGTGGGACCAGTCCGCTCCTAAGGCCACAGGCCAAAGAGACGGGGGCACCAATGGAGGGGGTAGGATCCGAGGATAAGATGCCACTGGGTACCCCTCTTCAACAATAAGAGTCTCCCTCTGCAGGGTCCTGCAGGCGAACCTCCAGCATGCAAAAGCCGCATCGGCAACGCTGTGCAGGAGATTCGATAAAGTAGGCCTAGACATCGCCCTCCTACAGGAGCCCTGGTTATTTCGAGGGAAAGTAGCAGGCCTAGCGCCACAACATTTCCAGGTCATTACAACCTAAACGCCGTAAGGCCAAGGGCGTGCATAATTCATAGCAATAGGGTAAAGTGTACACTAATACCGCAGTTATGCACGGATGATGTAGTTACAGGTATAACAACAGCCATCACGGAGGACGGAGAAAACAGCTGGATGATCTGCTCCGCCTACTTCCCAGAAGATATGAAGGCCTGTCCTCCGCGCATATTAAGCGATATAGTTGCATACTGCGCGGTGAAGGCATACCAGCTCATCATAGGATGTGACGCTAACGCACACCACACAGTCTGGGGCACCTCGGACATCAACAAACGAGATGAGTCTTTATTAAACTTTATCTCTGCGGAAGGGCTTATAATAGCCAACATAGGCAACAAGCCTACTTTCACCACAAAAACCCGCAAAGAAGTACTGGATTTGACAGTCTGTACCGGAAAAGTGAGTGATGTTATAGTGAACTGTCATGTGTCAGAAGAGTCCTCACGCTCAGACCACAGGCAAATCCGCTTCGACCTGGACACATCTCTCACGGAGGTTAAGTATAGAAACCCCAGAGAGACAAACTGGTAAGGATATAAAGAATCCCTCAGGGAGGCTCTCCGGGGAGGAACAGCACCAGTAAGGTGGAGGGGCTAGAACTGGCAGTGAAATAAGTAAATGACGCCATCAAGACGGCATACTTGGAAAACTGCCCGGAAAAAACAACCCGACACAGGGGCTGTCGTACACTCTGGTGGAACAAGAACCTTGAAAAGCTAAGAGCCCAGGTTCGAAGGCTATTTAATAGGGCCAAAACCACACAGAGTTGGGACACCTATAAGGAAGAGCTTACGCACTACAACAAAGAAATCCAAAAAGCCAAAAGAGACTCGTGGAGGAAGTTCTGCGAGGAGTTAATCGACACTGCGGCATGTTCGATAATCCACAGAGTCCTGGCAAAGGATGGAAGTGCTGCAAAAGAGGTAGGTTTCGTCAGAAAATCTGACGGGACTTACTAAAAGTCCAAGCAGAATCAGTTTGCCATAAGCAGGTTCTAACCTTATAAGTCCGTTGGGATGGATGGGATCTATCCCATCCTGCTACAGAAGGGCATAGAGGAGCTGGTGCCGCATCTAACAAAAATCTTCAAAGCCTGTCTGGCATGGGGACACGTACCAAGGGCGTGGCAAAGTGTAATGGTAATCTACTTGCCTAAGGTAGGTAGAATAGCAGATCTAACACCCAAGTCTTACAGCCCCATCAGCCTCTTCATTCCTACTGAAAACAATGAAGAGACTGGTCGACAGATACCTACGAGACAAGATACTGGGGAAAGATCCCCTCAGTAACTGTCAGTACGCTTACCAGCCAGGAAAGTCGACGGACTCGACGCTGGACGACCTAAACAGGCTCATCATAAAGTCAGTGGAGGACAAAGAGATAGCTATGGTCACATTTCTAAATATAGAAGGGGCGTTCAACAATGTCACAACCAACTCGCTTATAGAGGCACAAGCAAGAAAAAGCGTCCCGCCAAGCCTCTACCAATGGATAAGGGCTAGCCTGGAGAAAAGGACAATTACATCCACTCTAAAAGGGCACACCATTGAAGCTAGAGCCGGCGGAGGCTGCCCGCAGGGAGGGGTTCTATTACCACTGCTATAGGCAACTCTTGTGGACGACTTACTAAGGAAACTGTCCGAAGAAGGCATCCACTGCCTACGGTGTGCGGATGACTTGGCCATAGTCATCAGAGGCCGGTTCGCAGGAGTAATCTCACAACGAACACAAAGGGCCCTAAACATAGTAGACAACTGGTGTCGAAGGAAACGACTGACGGTCAATCCCGAAAAAACACAGATTGTCGTGTTCACAAAAAGAAGAGCGCTAGAAGGTCTAAGGCCACCGACGCTCGGGAGCACAAAAATTCCCTTCGCTAAGGAGGCGAAATACCTAGGGGTAATCTTCGACGATAAAATGACGTGGAGGACGCACATCACGAAAACCGCAAAAAAAGCCTCAATGGCATTGGGAAGGTGTCGAAGAATGTACGGGAAAAACTGGGGGCTCAATCCTAAAATGACCCTCTGGTTATATACAAGGGTGATCAGGTCCATGATATCCTACGGGACAGTAGTGTGGTGGACAAGGACGGAGCAGCAGGGGGTGATACGGCTCCTGAACAGCACACAAAGACTAGCATGTCTCAGTCTCACAGGAGCCCTAAGCACTACCCCGACAGCAGCCCTAAAAATGATCCTGAACCTACCACTACTACACATCTTCATACAAGGGGAAGCCAGGGCCGTAACATACAGACTAATGCGAGGACAGGCTCCCATAAACCGATCACACGGGAAAAAGTACCAAAGGCTAGAAGACGAGCTAAAGGCAAACCCCACAACAGGAATGCCAAGCGATGCTATAGTCAAGAAATATAATTTCGACAGGAAATACAAAGTGATGATCCCGCAGAGGCAAGATTGGAAGAAGGGCCCACCTACCAATGCGGAATCAAACTGGTATACTGATGGCTCGAAGACAGATGAAGGAGTCGGAGCCGGAATATACAGCACAAAACCCGAGACAAAGATTTCAGTCAGTCTGGCGAGGGACACCACCGTGTTCCAGGCAGAGGCGATCGCGGTCTACCTCTGCATTGGAGAAATAGCAAGGCAAGACAACAAAAGTCGATCAGTAGCTATTTTCTCGGACAGCCAAGCGCTGCTAAGGGCACTAAGCACCACACAGGTCGATTCCAAGCTAGTGTGGGACTGTGTAAGCGCTCTCAACGAAATGGGCGGTCGCAAAAAAGTGACAATGGTATTGGTTCCAGAACACAAGAGTCATCAAGGGAACAAAAAAGCAGACGAACTGGCCAAACAAGGCTCGTCAAGCGCATTCATTGGCCCGGAATCCTCCTGCGGTATCGCAAAAACCACAGTCAGACAATCCATAAAAAAATGGACGGAGACACAAACTCAAAACTGGTGGACGAACACACCAGGGCAGAGGCTTTCACGACCGATCTTCTCAACCAAGAGAGAAAAACCGTTAAAGCTATAGTACGTCTACTGTCAGGACACTGTAGGCTCAACAAACACATAAGCAAAATAGGTCTGGCAAAGGATACAATATGTAGATTCTGCCAGGAAGAAGAGGAGGATCCTATCCACATCCTGTGCCAATTAGAGGCCCTGGCACGGGTTAGATACCTAAAGCTGGGCAACACTAAACCAAGCGCAGAGAGCTACACCCAAGGCTCACTGTCAGGGTTAATAGGGCTAATCAAAGAGGCGAAGCTCGAGCACGTCGTCTAGGATAATAGGGATCCAAAATAGATCTGCAAAGGTCGCGGTGGTACAGGCCAATGAGGCCACCCCTACGAATATCTATCTATCTACCAGAGACAACATAAGAGTGGCGCAGAAAACTCAGGCAAGCAGCAATGTATAACAACATTGAAGTCTGCTGGGTGAAGGGGCACGACTTGAACACAGGCAACACGAGAGCTGACGCACTGGCAAGAGCAGCGGCTGGGATGGACATTCTCTCACCGGAGCCGCTAGTGCGCCTTGCGCCTCTGTCCCTGTATAATATGCTACAAAGCAACGCACTGGAGAAATTCAAGCTCTCTAAGGAAACACCATTGTATCCCAACGAGAGATCAGAGAAACAGTACCTGCAGCTGACCAGCAGGAACCTTAGGCGCATAACTGCCGCCCTGACTGGTACTGCGGGCTAAACGCACACCTATACAGGGTGCAGAGGATGTAACATGGAAGACGAGACTGCCGGACACATTCTCGGCGATTGCCCGGCACTCTCGTACCGGTGTGAACCTGGCGCCCAACTTTAAAAACATTAAAAACTGATGACGTCATTCGTTTGTACCTTGTTTGTACCTCACAAAATCGCCCTTTTTTTCGTTTGTACCTAAAGGATTAAAAAGTTACAAGGGGGTGATTTTTTCGTCAGCGCTCAACTTTAATATTTTTGAAATCTAAAAACACCAATGGAAAGAGCATCGTTTTTACCTGTTTGTACCACTTTTAATTTCGTTTGTACCTCAAAGGGTTCGCCAGAAAAAAATACTTTTGTTTTCAGAAATCGCAATTTTTTCAAGTTTCTTATTTTTCAAGATATTTTAATGAAACAAATTGCAATCAAAAGAGCATCGTTTTTACCCGTTTGTACCACTTTTATTTTCGTTTGTACCTCAAAGGGTTCGTCAGAAAAAAATACTTTTGTTTTCGGAAATCGCACATTTTTCCAAGTTTCTTATTTTTCAAGATATTCGAATGAAACAAATTGCAATCGAACGAGCATCGTTTGTACCCCTTTTATTTTCGTTTGTACCTCAAAGGGTTTGCCAGAAAAAAATACTTTTGTTTTCGGAAATCGCACATTTTTTCCAAGTTTCTTATTTTTCAAATTATTCGAATGAAACAAATTGCAATCGAAAGAGCATCGTTTGTACCCGTTAGTACCTCTTTTATTTTCGATTGTACCTTTAACAGTATTTGTATGCATTGATAATGCATTGTAGGAATAAGAAATATACTAATCATTTTAATTTGCGGCCGGTACCTGTGGTCGCCACGCCAGATTTTTTTTGAATTATAAAATGCAGATAGAAGAGCATTGTGTTTGAAAAATTGTGCGATTTCCGAAAACAAAAGTATTTTTTTCTGGCGAACCCTTTGAGGTACAAACGAAAATAAAAGTGGTACAAACGGGTACAAACGATGCTCTTTCGATTGCAATTTGTTTCATTCGAATATCCTGAAAAATAAAAAAACTTGGAAAAATTGCGATTTCTGAAAATAAAAGTATTTTTTTTCTGACGAACCCTTTGAGGTACAAACGAAAATAAAAGTGGTACAAACGGGTACAAACGATGCTCTTTCGATTGCAATTTGTTTCATTCGAATATCTTGAAAAATAAGAAACTTGGAAAAATGTGCGATTTCCGAAAACAAAAGTATTTTTTTCTGGCGAACCCTTTGAAGTACAAGCGAAAATAAAAGTGGTACAAACGGGTACAAACGATGCTCTTTCGATTGCAATTTGTTTCATTCGAATATCTTGAAAAATAAGAAACTTGGAAAAATGTGCGATTTCCGAAAACAAAAGTATTTTTTTCTGACGAACCCTTTGAGGTACAAACGAAAATAAAAGTGGTACAAACGGGTACAAACGATGCTCTTTGGATTGCAATTTGTTTCATTCGAAAATCTTGAAAAATAAAAAAAAACTTGGAAAAATTGCGGTTTCTGAAAATAAAAGTATTTTTTTCTGACGAACCCTTTGAGGTACAAACGAAAATAAAAGTGGTACAAACGGATACAAACGATGCTCTTTCGATTGCAATTTGTTTCATTCGAATATCTTGAAAAATAAGAAACTTGGAAAAATGTGCGATTTCCGAAAACAAAAGTATTTTTTTCTGACGAACCCTTTGAGGTACAAACGAAAATAAAAGTGGTACAAACGGGTACAAACGATGCTCTTTCGATTGCAATTTGTTTCATTCGAATATCTTGAAAAATAAGAAACTTGGAAAAATGTGCGATTTCCGAAAACAAAAGTATTTTTTTTCTGACGAACCCTTTGAGGTACAAACGAAAATAAAAGTGGTACAAACGGGTACAAACGATGCTCTTTGGATTGCAATTTGTTTCATTCGAAAATCTTGAAAAATAAAAAAAAACTTGGAAAAATTGCGGTTTCTGAAAATAAAAGTATTTTTTTCTGACGAACCCTTTGAGGTACAAACGAAAATAAAAGTGGTACAAACGGATACAAACGATGCTCTTTCGATTGCAATTTGTTTCATTCGAATATCTTGAAAAATAAGAAACTTGGAAAAATGTGCGATTTCCGAAAACAAAAGTATTTGTTTCTGGCGAACCCTTTGAGGTACAAACGAAAATAAAAGTGGTACAAACGGGTACAAACGATGCTCTTTCGATTGCAATTTGTTTCATTCGAAAATCTTGAAAAATAAAAAAAAACTTGGAAAAATTGCGGTTTCTGAAAATAAAAGTATTTTTTTCTGACGAACCCTTTGAGGTACAAACGAAAATAAAAGTGTCACAAACGATGCTCTTTCTATTGCAATTTGTTTCATTCGAATATCTTGAAAAATAAGAAACTTGGAAAAATGTGCGATTTCCGAAAACAAAAGTATTTTTTTCTGACGAACCCTTTGAGGTACAAACGAAAATAAAAGTGGTACAAACGGGTACAAACGATGCTCTTTCGATTGCAATTTGTTTCATTCGAATATCTTGAAAAATAAGAAACTTGGAAAAATTGCAATTTCTGAAAACAAAACTTTTTTTTCTGACGAACCCTTTGAGGTACAAACGAAAAAAAGTGGTACAAACGGGTACAAATGATGCTCTTTCGATTGCAATTTGTTTCATTCGAATATCTTGAAAAATAAGAAACTTGGAAAAATGTGCGATTTCCGAAAACAAAAGTATTTTTTTCTGGCGAACCCTTTGAGGTACAAACGAAATTAAAAGTGGTAGAAACAGGTACAAACGATGCTCTTTCCATTGGTGTTTTTAGATTTTAAAAATATTAAAGTTGAGCGCTGACGAAAAAATCACCCCCTTGTAACTTGTAACTTTTAACCTTTAGGTACAAACGAAAAAAAGGGTGATTTTGTGAGGTACAAATAAGGTACAAACGAATGACGTAATCAGTTTTTAATTTTTTTAAAGTTGGGCGCCAGGTTCATTCACCCCAGTCACTCTCGTCAACTAGAGGCTCCTTACTGGGTGAAAAATGGCCTGCATAAGGGATCTACCCACCTCGGCTTTGCTAGACTACCTAAACCAGGTAGGCTGGCTGAGCTGAGGCTGGGTAATCGTAGCACACTGGGCCTAATGAGGCCTAAGTGCAGTGCAGAAATGCGCACTCCCCAAAGAACCAGAACCAGATCATTAATTAATGTTATCCTCCTAAAACCATAACTTTATTATAAACCGATGTTATGTTTATTTAAACAATTACACCATCAATGTTCCGCATCAACATTTCTAATCAGTGTTTTAACAATAAAGTATAAATAAAAAAAGTGTTATTTTTCATTCTAGTTAAAATTGCGAAATCAAATCTCGGAATGAATTTCATGAGTAATACGTTTTTATCAAGCAACAAAGACAATCTACTGATTTTCCAATTTTTATCTTTCCCCATGATAATTTTATATACGAATGATTTAACATATCTTGCACAACAATAACTAATATCACGCATACGCGATTTTTTTTAAAACAGTTCAATTTTAAGCTTTAAACGAGTGTTTTCCACTCCCGGACTAAGCATGAAGTAAAATTTCGAGTTTAGAAAAGCCCCGTGAAAATTTGTCGAGGGTCGCGCAGCGACCCGAGACAAATTTTCTGGGTTTTTCTAAACTCGAAATTTTACTTCATGCGCCACGCGTATACAACACTGATTTTAAGTTGAAGTTCAAAATACGTATTAAATAAGTAGTATATTTAGAACTTTCCGATAATTAAGTGTTTATGCGCGTGGCGCATGAAGTAAAATTTCGAGTTTAGAAAAGCCCCGTGAAAATTTGTCGAGGGTCGCTGCGCATTTTGATCGACAGGCCCAATTATTAGCGAATCATCCCTCGACAAATTTTCACGGGGCTTTTTTAAGCTTTAAACGAGTGTCTTCCACTCCCAGACTAAGCATGAAGTAAAATTTCGAGTTTAGAAAAGCCCCGTGAAAATTTGTCGAGGGTCGCGCAGCGACCCGAGACAAATTTTCTGGGCTTTTCTAAACTCGAAATTTTACTTCATGCGCCACGCGTATACAACACTGATTTTAAGTGAAGTTCAAAATACGTATTGAATAAGCAGTATATTTAGAACTTCCCCATATTTCAGTGTTTTATGCGCGTGGCGCATGAAGTAAAATTTCGAGTTTAGAAAAGCCCAGAAAATTTGTCTCGGGTCGCTGCGCGACCCTCGACAAATTTTCACGGGGCTTTTCTAAACTCGAAATTTTACTTCATGCTTAGTCTGGGAGTGGAAGACACTCGTTTGAAGCTTCGAATTGGACTATTTTAAATACCAACATACATCACAAATAAATCCTTGAACATTTTGATCGACAGGCCCAATTATTAACGAATCATCAAACAGTTTTACATTAGCATCTATTTCTAAGAAAGTCTAGTCCTTGATTATTTGGCAACTTTAAGTAACTGATAATTTTTGCTCATTTCATATCGAAGGGAGAGAGAATGAGAGGAAATGATGCAGTGAGAAACGGTGATATGAATCTATTGACAAATGGAATGCCTCTTGTAATAAAAGAAGTAGGTCAAGAGATTAATTTAATATAATGCAACAGATGAATGCACTGCTCTCTACATTTTGATATTTTTTTTATTGCTACACGCTGAAATTACCGAGATACATTTTTGAAATAATTCAATTTCGCTACTACTCTCAGTGGAAAATGCAAGTCAGGTTTTTAACGTACAAAATTGGTGCCGTTTCAGTAATTTTATCACCTAAAATTGTTTTAATAATAAATAATGTGTTGTTTTTTATTAAAAGCTTTTAAGGTTGCGATTTATTATGGGTAAAATCCAACGTTTTTGGTAGTCACTAGTTCCAGCACCATTTATGTTTTGATTATGGGACAATATTACACGATGCATCAAAATAATCCTTAAACTTGGGGGATTTTAGCGTCACCAATTTACAACGATTAATAACTAAGTTTTATGTAATGAATTTTGACATTTCAGGTGGCTATTCACAGCATAGATGCAATTTTTCATCGGTAAGAAGTCGCACTAAAATGACGTCATTTCGGGAAGAATTTAACAAATCGTATGAAGTAAAATGACGCCATTTCAGTGCAACTTGTCACCGATGACAAATTGCATTGGTGCTGTGAATAGTCCCACAAAAGTTTCCCAGTATAATATATATAAATAATAAAAACTAAACTATTCCAATAATTAAACCAAATCTTACATTTTAAGTACAAAATGGTGTATTCAGACGTTAAAAAGTAGAAATTTTTTTTTTTTTTTTTCGTGAAACATCCATCTAATGTGTATTCCAAGGACTGTCGAGTATACGGTAAGAAGGATCGACAGAATCGAAGATTTTAGAGTGAGGGTAGGGATCGTTTACGTCACAAATGCGCGCTGAATTTAAATGTGGTTACTTCATGGTAAACATGCATAAGCTGTACATTTTCTGACATTCGTTGATTTTTAAAAGAATTCAATTTGAATCTTTAAACGAGTGTTATCCACTCCCAGACTAAGCATGAAGTAAAATTTCGAGTTTAGAAAAGCCCCGTGAAAATCTGTCGAGGGTCGCGCAGCGACACGAGACAAATTTTCTGGGCTTTTCTTAACTCGAAATTTTACTTCATGCGCTACGCGTATAAAACACAGATTTTAAGCGAAGTTCGAATATACATAAATTTCACAATATTTGAGTGATTTATACGCGTGGCGCATGAAGTAAAATTTCGAGTTTAGAAAAGCCCAGAAAATTTGTCTCGGGTCGCTGCGCGACCCTCGACAAATTTTCACAGGGCTTTTTCTAAACTCGAAATTTTACTTCATGCTTAGTCTGGGAGTGGAAATCACTTGTTTAAAGCTTTAAAATGAACTTAAACAAAAACAGGGAATATCTCAATGACTAACTAAATGTCAAAACAAAATCACCAAACGTCATCAGTATCTAGGGCTAACGCGATAATACGAAATGTATTAAAATTATTACAAAATCGCAAAGTTCTCAAAAACTGTTGGAAGGATATGGCAACAACCCGGTATCAATAAAAAGGAAATTTAATTTCGAATCAGATAAAGTATCTCAAGATAGATTGTTCCATTTAAAAAAATGAAATTATGTGTGTTTGAAGTACTGAAGAATACCGTCGACGGACTCGGTTCAATTTAGAAAATCTGACTAATGGCAAAAACCTAAACAAATACTACATTTCTTCCCGAATCCAAAACCGTAAGCCGCACAACTCACCGATGTGAAGATAGCCACGGATTTTCCAGCCACGGATTTTAGCGCCTCCACCATCACACGAATTATGAAACAGATTCCCCAGAATTTCAAAACTTCATAACTCCCAAACCACATATTTTATTTTCAAAATTTCTTTAATAATTGATTAAACAATAAACATAGAGCGAGTATAAAACACCAAAATGTTGTAACTCTGAATTGCTCTTTAATTAAACAATATATTGCTGTCCCGCGTATGTCACCTTTCATACCAAATATTAAAAAAATCATATCTCTAAAAACTGCTATTTTATTTTCCAAATTTCTTCACTAATTGTTTAAACAATATATCTAGACCGAGCATTGATGGTCAAAATGTTGTCACTCTTATTTGTTAAATATTTAAATAATATATTGCTGTCCAGCGTATAGCACCGTTCATACCAATATTAAAAAAATCATATCTTTTAAAACTCCTATTTTACTTTACAAATTTCTTCACTAATTGTTTAAACAATATATCTAGACTGAGTATAGATGGTCAAAATGTTGTCACTCTTATTTGTTAATTATTTAAATAATATATTGCTGTCCCGCGTATAGCACCGCTCATACCAAATATTAAAAAAATCATATCTCATAAAACTCCTATTTTATTTTACAAATTTTTTTACTACTTGTTTAAACAATATATCTAGAATGAGCATAGAT
This sequence comes from Philonthus cognatus, assembly GCA_932526585.2. NCBI lineage: Eukaryota > Metazoa > Arthropoda > Insecta > Coleoptera > Staphylinidae > Philonthus > Philonthus cognatus. Next base: position 16,123,240 of record OW052252.1, read on the forward strand.
AGTCAAAATGTTGTCACTCTCATTTGTTAATTATTTAACTAATATATTGCTGTCCCGGGTATAGCACCGTTCATACCAAATATTAAAAAAATCATATCTCGTAAAACTCCTATTTTATTTTACAAATTTCTTTACTAATTGTTTAAACAATACATCTAGAACGAGCAAAGATGGTCAAAATATTGTCACTCTCATTTGTTAATTATTTAAATAATATATTGCTGTCTTGCGTATAGCACCGTTCATACCAAATATTAAAAAAATCATATCTCCTAAAACTCCTATTTTAGTTTACAAATTTCTTTACTAATTGTTTAAACAATACATCTAGAACAAGCAAAGATGGTCAAAATGTTGTCACTCTCATTTGTTAATTATTTAAATAATATATTACTGTCTCGCGTATAGCACCGTTCATACCAAATATTAAAAAAATCATATCTCCTAAAACTCCTATTTTATTTTACAAATTTTTTTACTACATGTTTAAACAATATATCTAGAACGAGCATAGATAGTCAAAATGTTGTCACTCTCATTTGTTAATTATTTAAATAATATATTGCTGTCCCGCGTATAGCACCGTTCATACCAAATATTAAAAAAAATCATATCTCTTAAAACTCCTATTCTATTTTACAATTTTTTTTATTAATTGTTTAAACAATATACCTAGAACGAGCATAGATGGTCAAAATGTTGTCACTCTCATTTGTTAATTATTTAAATAATATTTTGCTGTCCCGCGTCTAGCATCGTTCATACCAAATATTAAAAAAATCATATCTCCTAAAACTCCTATTTTATTTTACAAATTTCTTTACTAATTGTTTAAACAATACATCTAGAATGAGCAAACATAGACAAAATGTTGTCACTCTCATTTGTTAATTATTTAAATAATATATTGCTGTCTGAGATGAGAGTGACAACATTTTGACCGTCTTTGCTCATTCTAGATATATTGTTTAAACAATTAGTAAAGAAATTTGTAAAATAAAATAGGAGTTTTACGAGATGTGATTCTTTTTAATATTTGGTATGAACGGTGCTATACGCGGGACAACAATATATTATTTAAATAATTAACAAATGAGAGTGACAACATTTTGACTATCTATGCTCGTACTAGATATATTGTTTAAACATGTAGTAAAAAAAATTGTAAAATAAAGTTTTATGAGATATGATTTTTTTAATATTTGGTATGAACGGTGCTTTACGCGGGACAGCAATAATTTATTTAAATAATTAACCAATGAGAGTGACAACATGTTGACCATCTTTGCTCGTTCTAGATGTATTGTTTAAACAATTAGTAAAGAAATTTGTAAAATAAAATAGGAGTTTTAGGAGATATGATTTTTTTTAATATTTGGTAAGAACGGTGCTATACGCGAGACAGCAATATATTATTATAATAATTATCAAATGACAGTGACAACATTTTGACTATCTTTGCTTGTTCTAGATATATTGTTTAAACAATTATTAAAGAAATTTGTAAAATAAAATAGGAGTTTTACGAGATTTTTTTTTAATATTTGGTATGAACGGTACTATACGCGGGACACCAATATATTATTTAAATAATTAACAAATGAGAGTGACAACATTTTGACCATCTTTGCTTGTTCTAGATGTATTGTTTAAACAATTAGTAAAGAAATTTGTAAAATAAAATAGGAGTTTTAGGAGATATGATTTTTTTAATATTTGGTATGAACGGTGCAATACCCGGGACAGCAATATATTATTTAAATAATTAACAAAAGAGAGTAACAACATTTTGACTATCTATGCTCGTTCTAGATATATTGTTTAAACATGTAGTATAAAATTTGTAAAATAAAATAGGAGTTTTAAGAGATAAGATTTTATTAATATTTGGTAAGAACGGTGCTATACGCGAGACAGCAATATATTATTTAAATAATTAACAAATAAGAGTGACAACATTTTGACCATCTTTGCTCGTTCTAGATATATTGTTTAAACAATTAGTAAAGAAATTTATAAAATAAAATAGGAGTTTTACGAGATATGATTTTTTTAATATTTGGTATGAACGGTGCTATACGCGGGACAGCAATATATTATTTAAATAATTAACAAATGAGAGTGACAACATTTTGACTATCTATGCTCGTTCTAGATATATTGTTTAAACATGTAGTAAAAAAATGTGTAAAATAAAATAGGAGTTTTATGAGATATGATTTTTTTAATATTTGGTATTAACGGTGCTATACGCGGGACAGCAATATATTATTTAAATAATTAACAAATAAGAGTGACAACATTTTGACCATCTATGCTCAGTCTAGATATATTGTTTAAGCAATTAGTGAAGAAATTTGTAAAATAAAATAGGAGTTTTAGGAGATATGATTTTTTTAATATTTGGTATGAACGGTGCTTTACGCGGGACAGCAATATATTATTTAAATAATTAACAAATGAGATTGACAACAGACCATCTTTGCTCGTTCTAGATGTATTGTTTAAACAATTAGTAAAGAAAATTGTAAAATAAAATAGGAGTTTTACGAGATATGATTTTTTTTTAAATATTTGGTATGAACGGTGCTATATGCGGGACAGCAATATATTATTTAAATAATTAACAAATGAGAGTGACAACATTTTGACCATCTATGCTTAGTCTAGATATATTGTTTAAACAATTAGTGAAGAAATTTGTAAAATAAAAAGGAGTTTTAAGAGATATGATTTTTTTAATATTTGGTATGAAAGGTGACATACGCGGGACAGAAATATATTGTTTAATTAAAGAACAATTAAGAGTTACAACATTCTGGTTATTTATACTCGCTCTATGTGTATTGTTTAATTAATTATTGAAGAAATTTTGAAAATAAAATATGTGGTTTGGGAGTTATGAAGTTTTGAAATTCTGAGGAATCTGTTTCATAATTCGTGTGATGGTGGAGGCGCAAAATCCGTGGCTGGAAAATCCGTGGCTATCTTCACATCGGTGCACAACTCTGACTTATTTCGTTTTGAAGATATTGTTAATGGCGTCGAACTATAAAATCGTCAAATTTATCAAAAAAAATGAAATAACTCGAAAACGGTTCAACTGAGACTCAATGTTGTGTGCATAAACTCATGTTTATTTTTAACAAGCAATCCAAAAATGTAAAAATATATAGGGTGTTCTATTTAAAATAAGGAAGTTGGTGTTTACTTCCAGGTATAACCGCAAGGCCGCCATATTTAGCAATAATTTTAGGTTATGAAAAGCTTGATTCTGAACAACTTTTATTTGAAACTTTTTTGCTATTTTCAACGACTCACCCTGTATACTATGACGTATTTTACAAAGTGTACCATATATGCTACTCCGTGCAGTAAAGGGTTAAAATTAGTTAAGAATAATTTGTGAATTCACCTAGCGACGGCTCGCAACCAACTTCAGGGTAGGCCACAGCGCCAAGGCACACAAAATTTGAGGTTGGGATCGCGTTTTATAAATACAAGGAATTGCACAACAAAGTCACCTTTCAATAACGGATACATTTTACCTTGGGTCTCTGGCCTACCCTGTAGTTAGGCTGCGAGCCGCCGCTGACAACACCGATGCAATTTGTCAGCGGTGAGAAGTCGCACCGAAATTATGTCATTTTACTCTACTGATTGAAAATGTATTGAAAAATTGGGTTGACAAAATGGGCTACTGCAAATCCAGCCAAGGTAATCATTTAAGTTAAATAGTATTCAACGCAGGCGATAACGCTGTGGACGTTTAAGACTTTCAGGGGGACAGTAGAAACCCCAGAGAAAAATAGGGGGCATAAAATTTTACACGTTTAAATATAATCGTGGCAATAGCTGTTTCAGATTTGCGACAGATAAGTACAAAAAAATTGGGGTGCTCTAGAAAAAATATATATATTTATAGGCAAAATAAGGTTGAGAGACGGTTTGGTCAATTCTTCCTAAAATGATGTAATTTCAGTGCGACTTTTCACAGGAACAGGGAAAGCCACCCCATGGTGGTGCCCAGATCTCGACTCCCTAAAAGATGAGGCTAGGAAAGCATTTTACAGAGCTCAACGCTCTAAACTGAGGTCTGACTGGGCCATTTATAAGGCCCGCCTTAGAGAGTACAAAAAACTTATAAGGCAATGTCAACGAGCATCATGGCGTGCTTTCTGTGAAGGTATAGAAAGCACGCAGGAAGTTAGCGGGCTCAAGAAGGCTCTCTCACAGGACCATAAACAATCTGTGGAAATCCTAAAAAAGGAGGACAGCGCTATGACCGACGACCTCCATGAGAGTCTGCCACTACTGCTCAACACACACTTTCCGGGCTGCACTATACTAAATAGAAACGTCAGGGAAGAACCTGAAACCACCTCAATAAGATCGGAAGACTGGTGTTTCGCGCTACGCGACCAATCCAAATGTTCAGGCTTTTCTAAACTCGAAATTTTACTTCATGCTTAGTCTGGGAGTGGAACACACTCATTTCAAGTTTATAATTGAATTCATTTTAAAAAAACAGCGGTTATCTAAAGATTTACGGCATATACGCTGTAATTGGGACATGTACGAGGGTTGCCTTTTATATTTCGGGATTGGGCAACCCTAGTGTTGCAATCTGGCAACTGAGAGCTCTATCGTAAAGTTTGACATTTTTGAGGTTATACGTACTCAGAACGTTTTGACATATGAGCGTTATTTGTGTCGTTTACACTAACTTAAAAGATTTATCTCGGCCAAAGATTGGAATTAAATCGTGAACATTTTCGTGCGATTATTTTTTACAACTTTCGACGTGGATTAACTCAACAACAGTGCATGGATGAACTTAATTCAATTTTTGGCGATGAAGCTCCATCAAGGACCAGTGTTTATCGATTGTATGGTAAATTCAACCGAGGTCGTAGTTCACTCCAAGACGAATTTCGTGGAGGTCGTCCAAAATCAGTTGTTGTTCCGGAAACCATTGATGCTGTGCGCAAACAAATATTGCAAGATCGTCATGTGACCTATCGTGAAATTGAGACAACCTTAGGCATTAGTGGGACCAGCATACATTCAATATTGCATGAACATTTGACTGTCAAAAAAATGTGTTCGCGTTGGATCCCACACAATGGTGCAAAGAAATGCTCAAAAAATACGATTGCGGTGCTTCGAAACACGTCTATGACATCGTGACAGGTGATGAATCATGGATTTACGCGTATGAGCGTGTGTTTCAAGATGAGCCAAATCCAACAAAAGTTGTTCGCGCACGAAGCACTTCCAAGCAAATGGTCGCCTGTTTTTTTCGGAAAAACTGGACATGTCGCAACCGTACCACTAGAACAACGCAGAACAGTCAATTCTGAGTGGTGCACAACCATTTATTTGCCAGTTGTCATCCAAGAAATCAGGAAAACCAACCGCCGAAAACGGATCACTCCTCACCACGACAATGCGAGCTCTCACACATCGGCTCAAACAACTGCATTTTTGAGCACGCAAAACATCGATTTGATGAGTCATCCGCCATATAGTCCTGACTTGGCACCGAATGACTTCTTTTTATTCCCATCCGTAAAAAATAAAATGAGAGGTCAACGTTTTTCGACACCTGAAGAAGCGGTTGATGCGTTCAGAATGCATGTTTTGGAGATACCTCAATCAGAGTGGCAAAAGTGCTTCGACAATTGGTTGAAACGCATGCAAAAGTGTATAGATCTTAATGGGGAATATTTTGAAAAACAATAAAGCGATTTTCAATGATTAATATTTATTTTTGTTCTCTAATCCCGAAATATAAAAGGCAACCCTCGTATACTTGAAAAAAAACTCCCTGTATGTACAAATTGAGGCATTAATTGAGATTGATTGGCTACAATTTGTAATGGTCATAAAGGCAATCCAATTTACACATAACTTAAAAATTAAAGGTGTCTAATTGTATTGGATGACAATGTTCGGGTGTTACATAAAATTCTCTGCATATTACATGAAAATAAATTCCCGCATTTATCGGCCTTATACTAAGTGCTTATTAATATTACTACCGACTAGCCTGTATGTTAATTATTAAAATGTGCAATATTTATTTCTAAGAAAATAAAAATTTATAATTTTTGTTTAATCAAATTTAACGGCACGGCCCGGCCGACCCTGACGAAGCTCTATCAAGCTGGAAGAACCATATTAGCACAACCAAATGAAAACATTATGGACATTTTTAACTATTTAATTACCACAATTTTAATTTTTTAACCTAATTTTGTTTTAAAATACAGTGGTCGGGCCAGCTTGATATCAAGCCAGCCCGACCATAGTACTAAACCATGAAAAACTGAGCTCAATTGGATCTACAAATTATTAACTAATTATTAACCAATCAATTATGCAATTATAATTATTTTTTTTTTCTTATTTTTAAAAAAAGACAGTGGTTGGGCCAGCTTGATATCTAGCCAGCCCGACCATAGTACTAAACTTTTAAAAACTGAACTCAATTGGATCTAAGAATTATTAACTAATTATTAACCAACCAGTTATACCTCTATAATTATTTTTAACCTTATTTAAAAAGTAAAATATGATATTTTATTCGCTTCCTTACATAAATCGAATGGTCGAATTTAACTACCCCAGCACAACCAAGTAAAACCTGGTTTGAAGTGTACTTTCTGTAGTATTATAGTATAAATTACGTCATATGATTTAATTACCTTCACACAACCAACTTGAACATGGTTTTAAGTGTATTTCTTATCGCTTCCTTTCATAAATCGAATGATGGAATTTAATTACCCCAGCACAAAAAAGAAAAACCTAATTAGAAGTGTACTTTTAGAAGTATTATAATATAAATTACATCATATGATTTAATTACCTAAGCACAACTAACCTAAATATGGTATTAAGTGTATTTCTTATCGCTTCCTTACATAAATCGGATGATGGAATTTAATTACCCTAGCACAACCAAGTGAAACCTAATTAGAAGTGTACTTTACCTAAGCACACCTAACTTAATTATGGTATGAAGTGTATTTCTTATCGCTTCCTCGCATAAATCGGATGATAGAATTTAATTACCAAAGCACAACTAAGAAAAACCTAATTAGAAGTGTACTTTTAGAAGTATTATAATATAAATTATATCATATGATTTAATTACTTAAGCACAACTAAAGTAAATATGGTTTTAAGCAGGGGTGGGCTGGAGCCGGCTCGCGCGAGTCGGTTGTTAAAATTTTTGAAACTCGGCGAGCCGCTTGTTAAATTACCCCTAAGACTAAAAATAAGCCATTTTAGTAGTATTTTCATCATAAAAATGTATGCATATTTTGAATAAAAAGTTTATGCAAAATATGCACTCGCAAACATATCATGTGCAAAAAATAGCGCGAAATGCCACTTTTTTTAAATTCATAACTTGACACGAAATCAGTGTAGGGAATCCTTTTTTTTAAGAAATTAGAGGAAAATAAATAAACTGAATAGCGTTTATGGTGTGCCATGTCCACGATATTTTTTAAAATGGTGCAAGTTGCCAATGTTTAACTTTTTTTGAGATCTTGAATAACTTTTTTTCATAGGGGTGTAGGAGCGTGAAAGGAATTTTGCGTCATATTGACTCAGATGATATGAAAGAGCAAACTTCAAACTTTTAATTACTCAAAGGTTCGTTATTTTAGAAATCTGAAAATTTATGTGGCATACCTCAATATAGATTTCATAAAAATATATTTTCTTCACTCAGGATTTTACATATCACTTCTATTCATTTTTCCAGTAATATTTTTATCATTTAAACATATTTTTAATATAAAATAATATCAAAAAATTATTTATGAATAACTGATAAACAGCCGATTACGCTATTCGATCGTTGTGCCAAATTATGGTGGCCGGTAACAAGCGCAAAGGAAAAATCGAACGAAAAATCCGCACAGGAAAAAAATCTACACCGAAAAATCTTCGCACGGAAAAATCCGCACACGCATTCCACGCGAAACAATTCCCATGCGAGGAAAAATTGAAAAATGAATACGCAAATAATTTACTATATTATTAAAATGAAATAAATAAGGATATATTGTAATACTCCAAACAGAGAAGTAAAATGAATACATAAGATAAATGTAGCTTTCAATAAACCGTTTAATTTTTCAATTTTCCTTTGAAATTTAATAGCAATATATTATTTACATAATATTTTTATACGCTATCTAACTGAAATCTCGTAGCTCCTGACATACGCGTAGAAGTAAAACGCAACCGATTTCAGTCGCAACCAATTTTAAGTTTTCTTGCAAGATAGGAATGGTTTAAGGCTCTATATAAAAGTGCTGCAGAGATTAGTATATCGCAATATATTTTTTTTAAAGAAAGAAAACCACTGAGAAACGTTACGTCGTGTTTAACAAACAAGGTTTTAAAAACATTTTAACAAAGGGTTCGGAAAACTTTGAAAAATTTAACAACAGGTTCGGCCGAACATGTGCGAACCCACTGAATATCACCATTGCTTAAAACCAGGTTTAAGTTGGTTGTGATGAGGTAATTAAATCATATGATGTAATTTATATTATAATACTACAGAAAGTACACTTCAAACCAGGTTTTACTTGGTTGTGCTGGGGTAGTTAAATTCGACCATTCGATTTATGTAAGGAAGCAAATAAAATATCATATTTAACTTTTTAAATACGGTTAAAAATAATTATAGAGGTATAACTGGTTGGTTAATAATTAGTTAATAATTCTTAGATCCAATTGAGTTCAGTACTATGGTCGGGCTGGTTTGATATCAAGCTGGCCCGACAACTATCTTTTTTTAAAAATAAGAAAAAAATTATAATTGCATAATTGATTGGTTAATAATTAGTTAATAATTTGTAGATCCAATTGAGTTCAGTTTTTCATGGTTTAGTACTATGGTGGGCTGGCTTGATATCAAGCTGGCCCGACCACTGTATTTTTTTTTTAAATTAGGTTAAAAAATTAAAATTGTGGTAATTAAATAGTTAAAAAATAGTTTAAAAAAGTCCATTATGTTTTCATTTGGTTGTGCTAATATGGTTCTTCCAGCTTGATGGAGCTCCCTGACGAGCCGTCACTGTTGGTCATATTAAAAAAAAAAGATTATACTCTAACTCATCATTTCAACGATCGCAACGGTATTTTGATAATTAGAATATTTAAATATGTTTTTAATTGAATAATAATAAATTTATTGATGCCTCAAACAAATTAAAATTTACACAAGTCAATAACAGGGCCGGTCCTGGCGGATGTGCAGTCTAAAATTATTCAAGATACTTTATTAATTAAAATATGGAATCAAAATATGGAATCTTGATGAATTTTATTAACTCAAGGTGCTAAAATCAATACACATTTTCTCTAACTAAACAGCCACCGCTGTTTTTTTTTTAATGTGACCAAACTTAGGGTGTTTTTACTGCGAACAGTTGCAGTCCTGCTATAACTGTACGGTATTTTATACACCAAATTTTGAGATTTTAGTAATTGATTATCAATGTGACAAGTAAATCATAATTTGTCAAATAAATTGTTACGATGCAGACATTTTTTCAAAAAAGAGAACGCTACAACTTGCAACTTCACAACACATGCAGGAATTTTTTCTTTTAAGTATACTTTCACATATTCCATATAAACATTTGTAAAATTAATAAACTAAACAAAACTAAGTCCAAGTGTATTTTGAACTTTCGAACTTTAAATCAGTGTTTTATACGCGTGGCGCATGAAGTAAAATTTCGAGTTTAGAAAAGCCTGATTTGGCTTGGTCGCTCCGCTGCGCTACGCGACCAAGCCAAATTTTCAGGCTTTTCCAAACTCGAAATTTTACTTCATGCTTAGTCTGGGAGTGGAAAACACTAGTTAGAGTTTTCGAATTGAAAGTTTTTAATAAGATTACGAATGTCTCCACACTATGGGTAGACGGGGTTTTTGATAATATATATATATATATATATATATACGAATGTCTGAAAATGTACATTGAAAAATCGTAACATGTATACCTAATAGAAAAATTCCTTGTATTTAAAACTTTTTTTAAATTTTAACATATAAATGGGCTGATTATAAAAAAGACAGATATTCCCGAGCAAGGAATATTACCTGATCTTCCTATCCTACCTGATCTCGATGAAACCAGTTGGCACCAGCAATGGGGCCGACTGGTAGCTGCAGGCAGAGGCTACCGAGCGCGTCTCCAGGTGGTGGATAGGAGCACGACCGAGCATTCGGCCAGTAGCTGGCATAGGGTCGGGCAGGTGGGACACCCCCGCATGACCGGCCTAAACCAGTTGCCGCGAACCAACTCCCCCAAGCTACGGTGTACAGATATCGTGCCAACAGCTGTATGGCACAGGGTTAAGTGTCGCGAACGATTCCGTTGGGATACCGGGCGACCTCCCAACGTAGTGAGCCTTCTGTGCGTATCGGGGCACTGCGCACAGCGACCGGTTATTTCCTCCGTACTCGTGGGACCAAAATGGAACCAAAAATTAAAATAAAAACAACAACCATAGGGGGCTCTTCGGAGAACCCTACCTTCACTGGTACCGCCGTGGCCGAACCCGAACGCCCTAAACAGCCATCGGGGGCGACCAAGCGACGCCAGAGGAGAGAAAAGCTCGCCCTGAGGGCAGGGACGCCTAGGCGAAACCTACCTCAGGGAAAGCCGCATCCGCGATACCCTGGACCAACGTCAGCACCCGGCTCGTCAGGGACGCCAAAGCGAAACCTGTCGAGCGACTGCACACCTCCGGGACTCCTCAAGAGACCGGCGAAAACCCCAAGGGAGGAGAAAGGGCCTCCGCCAAAGAGGACCTTCAGCGATATCCTTACGGGCATAGCACTCGCTATTATACCGAAGGGATATCCCGAGAATAGCATCAGTGCAGAGGAGGCCGAGGTTATTAAAACCTCGATCATCCAATGCATTGATGCCACGGCGAAAGGCGAAGCATCGCCGAGATTTCAGGAATGCACCCACAAAGGGGGATTCCTGAAAGTAATATGCTCCGACATGCAAACCAGAGCATGGCTCGAGAGCATCTCCAAGGAGAAAAACCTCTTGGGGAACGGGAAGGAACTTCAGATCATTGATCTGAAGGACTTACCGGAACCCAGGAGAGTGCTAACCTGGGCTCCAGGACCGCCCATAGAGGCGACCACCTTCCTCAACAGAATATCGGTGCAGAACAACCTGAGCACCGATACCTGGAGAGTGGTCAACGAGAGGCCGGACCCCAGGGGAACTCAGTACATCTTACTGATGGACAAGTTCTCTTGGGGGAAGGTCAGCGAGAGGAAGAAGCTGCACTTCGGCCTCTCAACGATCACCCTCAGGGCCCTGGCGGCAAAGACCGACGCCAAACCTGAGGAGACCACAGAGGGAACAATGGAATACATTCCATTGCCCGGAGAGGGAGCAATGGACAGCAGTCCGTTGCCCAAATCACCGAAGGGTAAGTAATGTTCAAATTACTTCAAATTAATATACACCACTGTAGGGCGGCATCCGCTGCCCTCAGTGCATATATCCTTAATGAGAATATTGACATTGCACTTGTACAAGAGCCATGGCTCTACAAGGGAATTGTAAAGGGGTTAAACATACAGGGCAGGCGACTGATAGTGGCCGAACCTATGTGTAACCCACGTACATGTATAATCGTAAAACATGAACTGAATCTAATGCCCCTATGGGACCTATGTTGCAGAGACCTAGTGGCAGCACGGCTGGAAGTAGTGGAAAGGGGAACGCGGAGGGAGTTTATACTCGGATCCGGTTACCTTCCCTACGACCAACCAGGACCACCGCCGCCAGACATCGTCCAGCGGCTGATAAATCGCGGGAGCCACGATGGCATACCGCTGATCCTTGGATGCGATGCCAACGCACACCACATTATATGGGGGAGCACGGACATCAATCCAAGAGGTGAGAAACTATTAGATTTTATCCTAGAGAATGACATTGAAATAGCAAATATTGGAAATGTACCCACGTTCGTAAACGCGGTGCGAAGCGAAGTAACTGACATTACACTTGCCTCTCGCAAGGCAAGTGAACTGATAAAACTTTGGCATGTGTCTGATGAACCATCATTATCAGACCATAGATATATACGATTCGATATCGAATCAGAAAAACCAACGGAAACCCAAAACAGAAACCCGAGGAGAACTGACTGGGACCTGTACAATGAGGTACTAGCCAGCCGAATCGGGGACTGTCCAACAGGAGCAAGAACAACGCATGAGCTGGAGTTCATGGTGCAAAGCATCACGGACTCCATCAATACGGCGTTTGAAGCAAGCTGCCCAAGAACTACCAAACCCACTTCCACCAGGGTCACCTGGTGGAACAGGGATCTTGATAGGGCAAAGGCATGCACCAGAAGGCTATTCAACATAGCCAAGAGAAACGGTGAATGGGCGCAGTACAAAACGGCCCTCACGGCATATAACAATGCCATCAAAAAAGCCAAGAGAGACTCTTGGCAAAAATTCTGTGGGGACATAGAAAGTGAACCCACAAGCTCCCGTCTACTTAAGACGCTCAGCAAAGATCATGCTGGGAACATCGGCTCACTGCTGACCAAAGATGGAGAGTACACAGACTCGGTAGAAGGGACCCTGCAAGTATTACTGCAGACGCACTTCCCGGGTTCTGTAACACTTGAAAATCCTGTATCCGGGGACCTAAGCGAGCCCAACACATGGGCTCCAAAACAGGACTGGGACACAGCGAAAACAATTATCAAACCTGGTGACATTGAGTGGGGAATTAACACGTTCAAACCATTCAAATCACCAGGTCCTGACGGGATATATCCTGTCATGCTACAAAAGGGGATAGCAGCGCTGAGGGGACCACTATGTGATATCCTCAGAGCTAGCCTTGCCCTTTCATACATTCCAAGCAGCTGGCGGACTGTAAGGGTGGTATTTATACCCAAACCAGGGCGTGCTTCGTATGCCCTGGCCAAATCTTACAGACCGATCAGCTTGTCATCATTCATTTTAAAACTACTAGAAAAACTAGTAGACAGGCACATACGGGAAGGAGTCCTAAAGGACTCACCACTACACCGTCAACAATATGCCTACCAAGCGGGAAAGTCATGCGAACTGGCAATCCACCAGCTAGTGAGCAGATGCGAAAGGACCATACAATGCAAAGACATTGCGTTGGGGGCCTTTCTGGACATTGAAGGGGCGTTTGACAACACAACCTTCAACTCCATAGCAACAGCAATGGAGAAAAGAGGGATCTACCCGCAAGTCCGACACTGGGTGAACAAGATGCTCAGGAGCCGGACTGTAACAACTACCCTATACGGAAAGACAGCAGAAGCGGTGGTCGCTGGCGGGTGCCCCCAGGGAGGGGTTCTCTCGCCGCTCCTGTGGTGCCTCGTCATGGACGACCTTCTGCTGCTACTTGAAAACCAGGGCATTTATGCCCTGGGGTACGCAGATGATCTGACCATTCTAGTTAGCGGGAAGTTTGGGACCACTGTATCAAGCCTGATGCAGAGGGCACTAACTACCGTGGAAAGATGGTGCAAGAACGAAGGGTTAGCTGTAAACCCGGCCAAAACGGCGATAGTCCCCTTTACCAGGAGACGAAAAACCGATGACATAACATCGCTACGCATGTATGAAATGGAAGTCCCAATCAAAAATGAAGTAAAATATCTAGGGGTCATACTTGATACCAGATTGAACTTCAACTTCCACCTGGAGAACATCAGCAAAAGGGCCATGAGAGGACTTTTTGCGACCAGGAAAATGGTAGGACGCACATGGGGACTGAGACCCAGTATGACCAAATGGCTATACACCGTGGTCATAAGACCCATAGTGACATACGCGGCGCTCGCTTGGGGAGAAAAAACCCAAACCAAGAGCGCAGCCGCAAAACTCGAAAGAGTGCAACGACAGGCGTGTCTGCTGATTACTGGGGCAATGAGAACAACGCCCACAGCAGCCATGGAACACATATTATCGCTTCCACCACTACATCTATATGTTATGATGGAAGCCAGACAGGCAGCCTACAGACTGCACATAAATGGGCACACTTTAAATGTAGGGTCATCTAGACCGGAAACATTTAAAGTGCTACAAGAAGAAGAAATCCTAAAAATGAGGTCCGATTTCACTAAAATCGTACACCCATCCCGCAGATTTAAAATAATCATACCACAGCGGAGTGAATGGACAAATGGAACATACCCGGGAACGAGTAAAGGAACCATCTGGTACACAGACGGGTCCAAAAACACTAAAGGAACCGGGGCTGGAATCTATGGAGGCTGTAACCGGAGCAAACAATTCACGGTTGCTCTGGGGAAACATGCCTCCATCTTCCAGGCTGAAGTGGCCGCCATTGACTGGTGTGCCCACCACATAATGGAGTCGGGACTCAACAAAGGACCAATTACCATTATGTCGGACAGCCAGGCAGCCCTAAAAGCGCTAGCCTCGCCGATAGTTCAGTCCAGACTGGTTATAGACTGCATAAACAGGCTGGACGCACTGGCGACAACAACAAAAACACAGCTAGTATGGATACCCAAGGACCAAGGAATTATTGGACACTTGGGGGCCGACTTGCTGGCCAAACAAGGGGCAACAGGTGAATTTATAGGACCTGAACCCGCTTTCGGAATACCACATGAAACCGGAAAGGAAATAATCCGACGCAAGTTAGCAGAGGAGCATACAAAGGCATGGCACAACCAAATGGGAATGAGGCACACGAGACTCTTCCTGGATGGCCCGGTACCTGATAGCGCATTAGCGCTGTCAGGACTGAGCAGAATGAAACTAAGGAAAATCACAGGACTAATTACTGGGCACTGTGACCTGAATAAGCACAAACATAGGATGGGTCTTGAGAAAAGCCCCCTATGCCGTGGGTGCTTGGAAGAAGAGGAAACTCCCCAACACCTACTGTGCACATGCGAAGCCTATAAACGGCAACGCACGGAGCAACTCGGGAAGCCCGTGCTTCCTGAAGAACAGCTCAAGAACATCCCCTGGCCCAAACTCCTGGACTTCCTAGAAGACACAGGAATATACAGGGAGTAAAATAACCAGAGGAGCACAAAAGGACCACGGAGACCGTAGTGCAGGGACGCAAAGCGATACCACCTCATGTGGAAAAAAAAAAAAAAAAAATCCTACCTGATCCTCAGAGATTATTAAATTGGTAGTAAATACAAATAATTTGAGGTGGTGATAGGTAAATACATTTCTAATCGTAATCTTTGTAATTTGAATTGTCATATTAATGTCAGATTTCCCTTCACATAACCTACAAATTAAAAGTTGATTTACAACATAACATGTGATTAATCTTGTCCTAACCTAAAACACATAACCTGCATCACACCACTAAATTCTCGAAATGTCAAGTTTGATTGGTCATATTAAAAAAAAAACAGATTATACTCTAACTACTAGAGGGAAAGCAGTAGTAAGAGAGGGGGCAGCGATTAGTGTAGATATGGATGTGATGTAGTATTAGGCCAATAAAGGTCTTTTTTTTTTACTCTAACTCATCGTTTCAACGATCGCAATGTCATTTTAATAATTAGAATATTTCTACACTTCTGTGCAATAAAATTAAGTACAAATCTTATAACTATTTTTCACAATATTCTAGTTGTGTAATTCGGGTCCGTTTTAATTGCCTAGCAACAGTTTCAATAAATGATAAAACACCATAACCTAAAAATAACACGTTTATTAAAAAAAAACTAAGACCTTTAAAAAAATGCTCGTAATATACAGAGAGTTTTATGTAACACCGAACATTTTCATAACGAGAATTTTTTAAGTATACATGAACATGCGTTGTGCATGCATCGACGCTCGGTTTATTAAAAGTTTTGAAGCTTTAAACGAGTGTTTTCCACTCCCAGGCTAAGCATGAAGTAAAATTTCGAGTTTAGAAAAGCCTGAAAATTTGGTTTGGTCGCGTAGCGCGAAGCGCGGAGCGGCCAAACCAAATTTTCAGGCTTTTCTAAACTCGAAATTTTACTTCATGCGCCACCGGTACAAAACACTGACATACTACAAAGTTTAAAACACACCGCTAAACCTTACACCAATCTTCAGGCTTTTCTAAACTCGAAATTTTACTTTATGCGCCACCGGTACAAAACACTGACATACTACAAAGTTTGAAACACCGCTAAACCTTACACCAATTTTCAGGCTTTTCTAAACTCGAAATTTTACTTCATGCGCCACCGGTACAAAACACTGACATATTACGAAGTTTGAAACACATCGCTGAACTTTACATTGAGTCAGTGTTTTGTGCCGGTGGCGCATGAAGTAAAATTTCGAGTTTAGAAAAGCCTGAAAATTTGGTTTGGCCGCTCCACGCTTCGCGCTACGCGTCCAAACCAAATTTTCAGGCTTTTCTAAACTCGAAATTTTACTTCATGCTTAGTCTGGGAGTGGAACACACTTATTTCAGTTTCAAATTGAACTCTGTTAAAAAACAACGTGTATCTTAAGATTTACGGCAGATACGCTGTATGTACAAGTTGAGGCATTAATTGCGATTGATTGGCTACAATTTTTAATGGTCATATAGGCAACTCAATTTACACACAACTTAAAAATTAAAGGTGTCTAATTGTATTGGATGCAAATGTTCGGTGTTATGTTATGTTATGGGGTCGGTGGGTCGTATGGCCTCTGGGCCTTTCGAAGTTACCTCGAAATGTTCGGTGTTACATAAAACTCTCTGTATACAACAAATCCGAAAACATATTTCTTTTAATACCGGGTCATGATACCATTTTCAGCAATTATTGCATTTAATCGCCTAGGAACTAAATAAATTAATTTTATGGATAATTTTGATCGTCCGCCAGTTCTTCCCAGGTATTTTGTACTGCTTCCCATAATTGTTCTGAGTTCTTAGGGTAAAAATTATTTATAGCATTTGTGTCATTCTGCTTCATACATTTTCAATTGGGTTGATGTCTAAAATATTTGCAACCCATGGTAACGTTTCAACATTGTTATTTTGAAACCAGTCTTTAACAATTTTAGCAGTATGGACTGGGCAATTGTCTTGCTGGAAGATAAAACTGTTGTTGGGGTATAAATGTCGCACAGAAGGCATCATAATTTTTTTTTTTAATGCTTAGTGTTGTTTATTTTAATTAATTTATTGTTTGTTTCTCTTTTTTTAAATAACACAAGCAAACCGGCTAATGACCATGCAGTCGAAGCCGGTAAGTGGGAGGGGTTTTTAGTCGGTAGTCCTCCAGATTGGAGGGAGTCCGACACTTCATCCGTAAATGGATTTTACCCTCCCACACAAAAAAAAAAAAAACATTTTTTAAAATTTTTAGGTAACTGTCCGCATTAAATCGTCTATCAACTCTTTAAGAAAATCCCATTCCGTTACAGCTAATCCATGCCCACACATTAATACTGAATCTCCCTGATTTTCGGACTGCGCTCACGTATCTTCCCTCAAACCCTGAATTTTGTGGTCTATAAACACGAATGTGGCCGTCGTTGGTGGATTTAAAACTTTTTCGTCTGTAAATATTACCCGTTCCCAGAATGCTAGATCTCTGTACATGTAATTTAATGCAAATATGATACGAGCCTGTTTATTTTCTTCCTTTAGTATTGATTTCTTAGCTGCTGCTCTATTTTGCAAATTTGACGATTTAACTCTCCTGCACACTGTTGACCGAGAACCAGGAAAATCTTGTGCATCCTTAGCGGCTCTTGCAGACTCAAAAGGGTTTTGCTTTAAATAATCTATAAAAGCTGTGTCTTCATCATTATCAGAAAGTCTGGGACGCGCAGATCCTGCTTTTCTTCGAACACTTCTTTCCTGCTCCCAGCATATTTTAACTCTCAAAACAGTCTTTACTAATGTTCATTAATCGAGCAATTTGTCTAATAGAAAAACCATCTTCTATTTTAGTAAGAATTACAATTTTGGAACTGTTGTCTAAATGACGCGGCATTTTGACATTAAGGAAATTGACATATTTACATATTTTTGTCACTAGGAAACCCATAGCGTCGACTTTAAACTATAACATATTTTGTGTACTTAATTTTATTGCACAGAAGTGTATATGTTTTTAATTGAATAATAATAAATTTATTGATGCAACAAATTAAAATTTACATAAGTCAAGAACAGGACCGGTCCTAGCGGATGTGCAGTCTAAAATTATTTGAGATATTTTATACTCAGTTTCATCGAAAAATTAATCAAAATATGGAATCTTAATGAATTTTATTAACTCAAGGTGCTAAAATTAATACACATATTCTCTAACTAAACAGCCCCCGCTGTTCTTTTTTAATGTGACCAAACGTAGGGTGTTTTTACTGCGAACAGTTGCAGTCCTTCTATAACTGACTGTAGGGTATTTTATACAAAAAATTTTGAGATGTTAATAACTGATTATCAATGTGACAAATAAATCATAATTTGTCAAATAAATTGTCACGATGCGGACATATTTTCAAAAAAGAGAACGCTACAACTTGCAACTTCACAACACATACATGGATTTTTTCTTTTAAGTATATTTTCACATATTTCATATAAACATTTGTAAAATTAATGAACTAAACAAAACTAAGTCGAAGCGTATTTTGAACTTTCGAACTTTAAATCAGTGTGCGCAGCGTGGCGCATGAAGTAAAATTTCGAGTTTAGAAAAGCCTGATTTGGCTTGGTCGCTCCGCTGCGCTACGCGACCAAGCCAAATTTTCAGGCTTCTCTAAACTCGAAATTTTACTTCATGCTTAGTCTGGGAGTGGAAAACACTCGTTAGAGTTTTTATATTGAAAGTTTTTAATAAGATTACGAATGTCTGAAAATGTACATTGAAAAATCGTAACATGTATACCTAATAGAAAAATTCCTTGTATTTAAAACTTTTTTTAAATTTTAACATATAAATGGGCTGATTATAAAAAAGACAGATATTCCTGAGCAAGGAATATTACCTGATCTTCCTATCCTACCTGATCCTCAGAGACACTTTATTAAATTTGTAGTAGATACAAATAATTTAAGGCGGTGATAGGTAAATACATTTCTAATCGTAATCTTTGTAAGTTAATTGAATTGTCATAATTATGTCAGATTTCCCTTCACATAACCTACAAATTTACTAAGTAAGTGTAGTGCATACAGCTGCCAGTCTCTACTTTTTCATTTACGTTAATTTTTGCAACATAATTGTCGATTTAATTATACCAATCTTGCATAATAGCTTCTGTTTTTGTGGAGTTTTGGTTCTACTCACTCGGTTTATCGTTAAGTGGTAAGTGAGTAATCGTTATTTAATAACTTAACCTCACTTCTTTATTTACTTATTTATTTCGGACTGTGAGCATCTCTTGTTGCATATATTAGTTTACATATTTTCATTTAAATCCACTTGAATCATTTCAATTCCTTATTCGTGGTCTTCTTGTCTGTTCTTGAAAGTCACCCTGACGGACCCCTGGGTGTGAAGCGAGTGTCCTTGTTTTTTTTATTATACTTATCTGAAAACACTTCATTTCCATATGCCTCTAGAATAATGAAAATGTCGCTTTTTCAAGCCACTGCACGGAATATATTTGTTTGTGTGCTCTTTTCGTGCGCCTACGAAATGTATCCATAGCAACGGTTGACGTTTGACTTTTCTTTTTCCGTCATTGAAATAATCCATTAGATTGTTTAAAATGTACGATAATCCTTGGAGCAAGCGGCACAAGTTAGTGCAGATTTACTACCGGCCAAATCAAGATCCAGGTACGAACAAGAATATAACATTTTTAATGCATGGCGGACTTACAAGAATATAAACAGTGTGAGTGAAGATGTACTACTAGTATATTTTTCTGAAAAGTTCAAATCTTTAAAATCGTCAACTTTGTGGAGTCGATTCTTGATAAGAAGTTGTTTGGCTGTAAAGGAAAATATCGATCCGAACAATTTTCGAAAAACGGTTGCTTTTTTGAAGCGTCAAGCTGTAGGTTATGTACCAAAAAAGTCCGGAGTTCTTACAGCAGAACAAGTTACCAAATTTGTATGCAAAGCTTCAGATGAGCAATATCTATTAGCAAAAGTCATATTAGTGTTTAGATTCTTCGGTGCGTGCCGTCGAAATGATTTAATACGTTTAAGTTTAGATGATGTGGAAGTTAATGGCCGTTTTCTTATCGTGTTTTTGCGAGATGGAAAAAATCATAAATCAAGAAGTTTTACGATTACAAATGAAGGATGTACATTCGAGCCCTGCACACTTTACCACAAATATGCATATTTACGGCCTAAACAAATGGAAAGCAGAAGATTATTTGTTGCATACCGAAACCGCAAATGTTACGCTTAACATGTTGGATGCCATACTATCAGTGGTATTCCGAAACTTATTGCAAAATACCTAAAACTAAAAGATCTGGAAAAATATACTGGACACGGGCTAAGACGTTCTTCGGCAACCATGTTGGTCGAAAGCGGTGGTGATTTGCTCACTCTGAAAAGGCACGGATCTTCTAATGTAGCAGAAGGATACATAGAAGAATCTATACATAGAAAAATAGAAGTGTCAAGGAAATTGTTTAACCCTTCTCATGCAGAAAATACATCTGGAAAAATAACTCAGGATCGTGAAAAGATAAAGGGAATAAACTTTAGCAATAATACTAATTGTACGATAAACCTTACTATTAATAATAACAGTTCCAATTAAATTAGATTTTCGTTAATATTTATTTTAATTCTATTTTTACTATTATAAAAATGATAGTTTTGAAAGTAAACAAAAAATTTGAAAATATTTGGTTTTCTATTGTTGTTTTCAGATAAGTATAATAAAAAATAGCATTCATGACACGTCCAGAAATGGATTTTTCCGTGCTTGCATGACTTCCCGTGTGAGGCGTAGCGTAGTCACGCGCGCACGCTAAAATCCCTTTTTCTGGACTCCTAATGAAATATACTATGTCATATTAATGTCAGATTTCCCTTCACATAACCTATAAATTAAAAGTTGATTTACAACATAACATATGATTAATCCTCTTGTTCAAATTTACACCTGCTAACTACGTCAACACAAATTTAAAGTCACTACTGGGTAACACCTTTGATGCAGTAGACGACTTGGAAAAATAGGGAATCTACTCCTTCCAATGTTGTAACTGCAGTAAAATTTATGTAGGCCAAACTAAAAGAAATGTCATTACGAGATACAAAGAACATACATCACATATCAAATACAACAACCCTACAAAATCTGCAGTTGCCTATCACTCTATTGAAACAGGTCATAAATTCTCCCTCAACAACACCAAGCTATTAAAATTCTCCACAAATTATCACTTAAACCTGTACGAAGCTTTTTACATGAAAAAACATAACGCTGATCTGCTAAATTTTGATTTGAGCCCACTAGACAACCCATTACTTAAACTCGTTCCGTTGTAATAATTTTTGTATTTTTCTTGTTATATGTTTTCATGTTTTTATGTATATTGTAACTTGTGTATTTTTCTTATTTTTCTGTTTTTTCTATTATTTGTTCCAATTACACTTAAAATAGATTTAAGATGTCGGCCTAATTGTCGGTTTTCCCATAACTCCATAACCCCCGCGCTCATTACGTAATTACTCCTCCTAATCTGCAGGTATACAGTCTGTTTGATTTATTGTGACACAGCACATATGTCCGTTATTAGTACAGATAGAAAAAAAAGTTAAAGACAATAGTTTTAGTATTTTTCATGATCTATTCAGTAGCATTGTCAGAGAAACAATTGAAAATCAAATAAACACGTGAAAGCTATTAGCTTCATTTTCTTTAATGGAACACCCTGTATATTTTGTTTATTTCAAATAGGTAATAACCTTAGCTTTATAATGATACCACATAAGTACCCCTTCATTATACAACTAACGCGACAATTGCAAATAAATGAAATTTATCAGTTGCCATGGATAACAATTGACATAAAACAATTTGTTAACGCTTTAATGTCAAAGTGGTGTAGTAACTTCCCGTCTTGCGTGTTGTTGATTCAAATCTTTAGAGATGGGTGATAATTACTATTCTAATGATGAAATGGATATTCTAAAGGTCTTCGTTAGATGCAACGATAATTCTAGAGAAGCTAATATCACTTATGGAAACATGTATCCAGAAAGAAGACAACCACATTATTGCACTTTTGCAAGACTTGAACAAAATTTACGGAGAAATGGGTGTTTTAATGATAAATTACGAAGGAGAAGACAAGAAAGAGAAGATAATGATGAAGTATTGATATTGGCCTATTTTAGAGCACATCCACGTAATTCAATACGCGAAGCAGTGGCTGACTTAGGAATAAGTATGCATAAAATATTTTCTATTCTGAGAAAACATAAAATGAGACCATATAAAATTAAGTTAGTACAAGGCTTAAGAGATGGTGATTCTGACAGGAGGATAGTATTCTGTAATTGGCTTAGCAACAACCAACATTTATTAAATTTAATTCTTTGGAGTGATGAATCAAATTTCAACAACAACGGAATCTCCAACCGAAAAAACAACCATTACTGGGATACTGAGAATCCACGTCAAATTCGAGAATGCAAATTCTAACAAAGATTTGCAGTTAATGTGTGGCTTAGTGTGTTAGGTGATACCATAATAGGACCATTTTTTTTATCAAGGAACGTTGAATGCGGAGTGATATGCCAACTTTCTTACGATAGAATTTGAAGATTATTTAGATGATAGCCCCCTAGAAATACGTCGAGATATGTGGTTCCAACAAGATGGAGCTCCTCCCCATAACGCAAGAAATGTTAAAGATATTTTGGAAAGAAAGTTTGGTTTAAAATTGATTGCAAATGGTGGCCCCATAAACTGGCCAGCAAGATCGCCAGATCTGTCTATTTTAGATTTTTTTATTTGGGGATTTTTAAAGCAAAAAGTTTATGTTACTCGTCCAGAAAATCTAGACGATCTGAAAAATCGTATTCGTATGGCATGTGGCCAAATAACACCACGGATGTTGCAAAAAGCACGACGAAATTTAATGAAGAGATGTGAAGAATGTATTGCAAACAACGGACGTCACTTTGAACAGACACTTTAAATAGTTATTCATGTCAACTGATAAATTTTATTTATTGGCAATTGTCGTGTTATTTCTATAATAAAGGGGTACTTATGTGGTATCATTATAAGGCTAATATTAATGCCTATTTGAAATAAACAAAATATACAGGGTGTTCCATTAAAGAAAATAAAACTAATAGCTTTCACGTGTTTATTTGATTTTCAACTGTTTTTCTGACATTACGATTGAATAGATCATAAAAAATACTAAAACTTTTGTCTCTAACTTTTTTTTCTATCTGTACTAATAACGGACATATGTGCTGTGTCACAATAAATCAAACAGACTGTATATTAAGCGCATTTTAGCTTTTAAGTTTGTATTTGTCAACCATTGATAATGATCACATCGTGATCGAAATGTGCATTTGGTACTCCAAATAAATAAGTGAAGAAAAGATACAAGTGTTTCATTAATTTAAAACCATCTTTACGCAACTCAACAACAATTAAGTATTAAAATATGGAATCTTGATGAATTTTATTAACTCAAGGTGCTAAAATCAATACACATATTCTCTAACTAAATACTTATAGAATCACAAATGAAACACGATTTAACTTTGTTTGTATAACTGAGACTAAAATCGTGTGAATTATGATGTATAACGAAGTAGAAGCCTACACCTTTAACACTTATAGAATCATCCGCTTATCCTCCAAAAAATATAAATGAACATCAATTAAGAGTGTTAATCCATTGATAATGGTCACTTTGTGTCCGAAATGTACATTTGGTAATTCAAATAAAAGTGTGAAGAAAGGTTATTAGTGCTTTATTCGTCAAATTAATTTGATCTTCACGTAACTCACAATTAATTTATTTAACGTTTCGTGTAATCGATAGTTATTTCGATTAATACTAGTTGCTGTTTAATTAGATAAATTAAAACCATTAATAGGTTATTAAATTGGTTAATTACTTACATGATCCACGTTAATCTCTCCTTTATACATGAATTCCACTAAACACTTAATGTCCACGTACTTAACGTCTTTCATGATTAAAATGGGGTCCTTCTCCTCGTACTGCGACAGGATGGTGTCGAAGTAGGTGCTGCAGGCGGAGAGGACGATCTTGTGCGCCTTTATGGTCCTGCCCTCGCACGCCAGCGTGACATCGCAGAAAGCCTCCCTTTCGAGCAGCTGCGAGAACATCGTCTGGAGGTTAGAATGGTGGTACCTCCACCGGAGGCAGTACTGCTGCGGCAGCATCTTGATTTTCTTCGCCAGTTAGGATTGAAACTTGTTAATTATGAGTCACCTTTTTTCACAGTCCAAAACATGGAAATAATCAATAATCCGCTTTGTTGTTGTGTGTACTAATCACTAATTGTTTTTATTTAGTTTGGTTAGGGAATGGGTTGAGTGAGGATAAACAAAACACTGCACTTTCTTTGTATGCGTCGAAACAAAAACAAAACATCCGATTGTCGTGTGTGCTGTTCGGGGTGTACGCCTTAAAATTTCGGTTTTCCGTCGATTTCGGGATTTCCTGGCGGATTTAAAGATGACATCGTTTTCGCAGCACTGCCGGGGCCAAGTCGCAACCGGGGTTCGTGTTCCTTGGATCGTCGAGGAGACGCGCACGTAAATGTTCAGTCATTTGGAAAATTCCGACGAAAAAGTGTGTCCCTTAGGTTTTTTACGAGCCAGTGAGCCAATAGAGAGCACGTAAGACCCCCTATAAACCATGTATAGTGAGTAATACTCGCCGGGCCAAGCCTTTAAGGCAAATCAATACCGCACGTCTTAAAAAAAATGTCGTGTAAAAATCTTCGGAAAGTCTAGATTTTTCAGAATTCCTATACGTAAACAACAACGCGCGCCGCGCTGCCTCAAACGCGGAACAAATCGAAAGAAATCTACTTTCTGCGACTGTGTGTGTGTGTTGTTTTTTTCCCCTACAATTTCCAGATAAAGAGGCTAAACTAACGGCACCGGGAAACGCAAAACCAAAAAGGGGGTCAATTTATAAGCAGACTGTACTTTAATTAAAATCCTTTCATATATATTTTCATAAACTTGCGACTTTTCGCAGCCTGGGAAAAGAAAGAGAACTTCGTGCACTTTGTGTGTACGCCGTTGTCGGCAAGTTCAACGCACAGAAGACGGCACGCGTGCGGAGTGGGCCGCCCCCCCGGTATTGAAGTCGGTTTGTTATCGGAGCGCCCCCGCGCCAGTTCTTCACTACACGCGACACGGTAACCGGTTTTTTTTCGGCGAAACACCGCCGATTTTTCGGACGGCGGTTTTTTGAAAAACAGAGACGGGTATACTCGCCGTGTGCACGATACAAACGATGCCGCTACTATTGTGTGGGTAATCCGAGCGGGGATTTTGCCTGCCCAACGGTTGGCAGCTGCTGTTTTCGGCGGCGTTGCCGGATCCAGCAAAAAATGTACCGCATTCATATAAAGCCAGCTCCCCACTTCTTTTTTTATGACAGGATTTTATTTCAAGCTGGAAAAAATATAACTCATTAAAATGATTTATGTAATTGCAAATAAAATGTAATTTAGCAAACTATTAAAAGTATTTTTAATACTGGATGATTTAAATTAAATTTAAATTAAAACTCTTGGTTTGTTTCACTTATTTATATTTTCTCCGACTAGTTTCAAGGAGGAATGGAGGAATAAAAAAGTATTTTTATTAGGAAACATTCCTTATAAATATATTTTTTTAAAATGAATTTCAAATTTCATAAAAATCAGTGGCGGCTCGAGTTTATGGTCTTAACGTTTACCAAAATATTCAAATAACCTCACCATCAGCGGCGGCTCGCAGCCGAACTTCGGGGTAGGCCCGAGACCCAAGGTAATATGTATCCGTTATTGAAAGGTGACTTTGTTGCGCAATTCCTCGTATTTATTAAGCGCGATCCCAACCTCAAATTTTGTGTACCTTGGCGCTGTGGCCGATCCTGAAGTTAGACTGCGAACCATTACTCTTAATTAGAATTGAGGATCTTTGGTAATAAATAAATAACAACATTTCAATTACAGTAGAACCTCGTTATACCGGGATGGCTTTTGGCTATACCTAGCACGATATAAGGAAAACACGGTATATCCGAACATATGTAATTTGTATAATAGTCACATACACACACGCGCATATATATATATATATATATATATATATATATATATAAATTAGAATTAAAGACCTGCTTATAAGTACCAAATAAGAAATAACAGCGCATTAGGTCATGATGTAAAAGTTAGTTTTTATCAAGTGAGTGTGCAAGGAGGACAGAAGACGACGACGATCGTTTCGCTCTTTTTATGAGCTCCTCAGGCCGCCACATCCATCATCCCATACACACTCACTTGATATGTAGAAGTTGTATATATATATATATATATATATATATATATATATATATATATATATATATATATATATATATATATATATATATATATATACATATATACATATATACATATATATATATATATACATATGTGCAGTAGCCACCTACATAACAAGACATACTATATAATACAATAATGACGCCGGAACGTTTTACCTAATCAGGGCGGTACGCAGTCAATTGTTAAAATTAACATTTAAAAAAAAAAAGAAACCTGAAAAATGACCCCGATATATCCGAATCACGGTATCTCGAGGCCCGGTATAGCGAGGTTCTACTGTACTTCCATTCAGAGCTGGGCAGGATTCGAATCATTCAGGATTCAAATCCTTTTAGAGGATTCAAAAGAGGTATTCGAATACTTTAGTTAAACTGGATTCGTGATCCGGATTCGTTACGCTTTTTTAAAAAGATTCGTATTCGAATCCAAATGCTGGTGATTCAAATCCTCATAAAAGGATTCGAATCCTCGTAAAAGGATTCGAATCCTCATAAAAGGTTTCGAATCCTCATAAAAGGATTCGAATCCTCATAAAAGGATTCGAATCCTCATAAAAGTATTCGAATACTTACAAAAGGATTCGAATAGTTATAAAAGGATTCGAATCGTGAAAAATAATTCGAATTAATCGTAAGGATTAACATGAAAAATTTGTTTTGTATGTTTTTAAATTTCTCGTTAAATCACTGTTTTATACGCGTGGCGCATGAAGTAAAATTTCGAGTTTAGAAAAGCCCCGTGAAAATTTGTCTCGGGTCGCTGCGCGACCCTCGACAAATTTTCTACGCGGGGCTTTTCTAAACTCGAAATTTTACTTCATGCTTAGTCTGGGAGTGGAGACACTCGTTCGTAAATTTTCGAATTATCATAAAGTTGTGTATTATTTTCAAAAAAATCTTTCTCGGTTTATTGAACAAAAACAAAAGAGCTGAGGTGAAAAGTGTTTAGGTAAAAGTGGTTTATTTTTTCGTTGATTAAAACTTTTCTTTGAAACATTTTTTGATTTAGACGTCGAAAGCCACAATCGTTGAGTTGTTGATCTCCACTAGATTTTTTAGTTTCTAATTCAAAAACAAAAGAGCTGAGGCGAAAAGTGGTTTATTTTTTCTTTGACTACAACTTTTGTTTGAAGCATTTTTTGATTTAGACGTCGAAAGCCATAATCGTTGAGTTGTTGATCTCCGCTAGATTTTTTAGTTTCTAATTCAAAAACAAAAGAGCTGAGGCGGAAACTGTTTAGGTAAAAGTGGTTTATTTTTTCGTTGACTACAACTTTTCTTTGAAACATTTTTTGATTTAGACGTCGAAAGCCACAATCGTTGAGTTGTTGATCTCCACTAGATTTTTTTGTTTCTAATTCAAAAACAAAAGAGCTGAGGCGGAAACTGTTTAGGTAAAAGTGGTTTATTTTTTCGTTGACTACAACTTTTGTTTGAAACATTTTTTGATTTAGACGTCGAAAGCCACAATCGTTGAGTTGTTGATCTCCACTAGATTTTTTAGTTTCTAATTCAAAAACAAAAGAGCTGAGGCGAAAAGTGGTTTATTTTTTCGTTGACTACAACTTTTGTTTGAAACATTTGTTGATTTAGACGTCGAAAGCCACAATCGTTGAGTTGTTGATCTCCACTTGATTTTTTAGTTTCTTATTCAAAAACAAAAGAGCTGAGGCGAAAACTGTTTAGGTAAAAGTGGTTTATTTTTTCGTTGACTACAACTTTTGTTTGAAACATTTTTTGACTTAGACGTCGAAAGCCATAATCGTTGAGTTGTTGATCTCCACTAGGTTTTTTAGTTTCTAATTCAAAAACAAAAGAGTTGAGGCGAAAAGTGTTTAGGTAAAAGTGGTTTATTTTTTCGTTGACTACAACTTTTGTTTGAAACATTTTTTGATTAACACAGCATCGTGAGTAGGGTGACTCACCAGAGTACGTAAGTACGCGAGACGACCCGCGTACACTCCCACTACAGCGCACGCACACGAAAACAACCCCACCGCGCGATCCAGCTACAAGGGTGGAGACGCAGGTATAAAGACGCTAGCGCAAGCGATAATAGTCAGTCTAACAGCTCACCTACCACGAGTTCACCCATAGCCGTGGTAACTAGCTAGACTAACGAGTTCACCCATAGCCGTTAGAGACTCAGAGGAATAGCGAGTTCACCCATAGCCGCTAATCCATCAAACCAGTTACATGGAAAACCGTGGACACGAACTCACACCGAAGCGCGAAAGACGCCACGCAAGAAATCTGCGGAGGAAAGCGCAGCAACAGCCGTCGTTACCCAGGCCGATATCACCGCTGCCGCCGACCAAGACAACGCGACCGCAGGAAAGACGACCGTGCCCGAAGTACGGATGCACCAGGACCACATTTCTGGACGAAGCCAAGCTCCAGAACGCCTGCAGTCACCCAGTCACTCCCCTGCCGAAAACCCCGGAGAAGACATTCTGCGTGACAGCACTACAGGATAGTCCGCCGCGATACCAAGGAGTGGACCCCTTCAGCATACCGTCCTACGGCCCACGACGATACCACGTCAGAGCCGCTTATCGTCGTAGAATCACTCATACTAATGATATTCAATAAATAACTGCTTGTAAATACTGTAAATAAATACCACCACGTTGAATACATCTTTCTTTACTCTCGTATCAAAGTGGTCGGAGAAAACTTCTCCGCCAACACCAACACCAACACCCAAACACTCGTTCGTAAATTTTAGAATTATCATAAAGTTGTCATAAAGTTGTGTATTATTTTCAAAAAAATCTTTCTCGGTTTATTGAACAAAAACAAAAGAGCTGAGGTGAAAAGTGTTTAGGTAAAAGTGGTTTATTTTTTCATTAACTACAACTTTTGTTTGAAACATTTTTTGACTTAGACGTCGAAAGCCATAATCGTTGAGTTGTTGATCTCCACTTGATTTTTTAGTTTCTAATTCAAAAACAAAAGAGCTGAGGCGAAAAGTGTTTAGGTAAAAGTGGTTTATTTTTTCGTTGACTACAACTTTTGTTTGAAACATTTTTTGAATTAGACGTCGAAAGCCATAATCGTTGAGTTTATGCCAGCGACGGTTCGCAGCCTAACTTCAGGGTCGGCCAGAGACCCAAGATAATATGTATTAGTTAGTGAAAGGTGACTTTGTTGTGCAATTACTTGTATTTATAAAGCGCGATCCCAACCTCAAATTTTGTGTGCCTTGGCGCTGTGGCCGACCCTGAAGTTAGCCCGCGAGCCGTCGCTGGTTTATGCAACCTTTTAACACCGAAAATCTTTTAGCCACCGCTGTCCCCCGATTTTACCAAGCCAATCCAGAATTTTCAGCCCTAGTTGTGCGACTCGTATTTATTGTCCCAAATTTGAAGAGTTCGTCCTGAATGGTCTCGAAAAAGTATCTGTTTTTTTTTTATTTGCTCCTTAATATTAACGGCAGAAATATGTGATGGGCGTAGGCAGAATTTTCATCAGCGAGGGACAAGAAATAAAAAAATATTCCAAACTTAGTTAAAAACTAACAGCCTCATTAACCCATTAACCGCCGAGCAATTATAGAGATAACTCTAAAAGTTGATTTTAGGTAAAATTCTGCACTTCTTGTATTGTATTGTATTACATACTGTGAATTTTTCTGTTAAATATACATAATGTATATGCTGTAAAATTTAAGCAATGGTCGATTTTATATAAAAACATGCAGTATGAAGTTTAAACGAGTGCTGTCCACTCCCAGACCAAGCATGAAGTAAAATTTCGAGTTTAGAAAAGCCTGAAAATTTGGTTTGGTCGCTCCGCGAAGCGGAGCGGCCAAACCAAATTTTCAGGCTTTTCTGAACTCGAAATTTTACTTCATGCGCCACGCGTATAAAACACTGAAATATTATGAAGTTAGAAATACACTCTCATTATTTTTTTTACTTTCCCCCGTATGTAATACAAAGGGAAAGTATTGTTTTCGTGAAAATTTTCGAATCAAAAATGTTAGCGGAAATATCCGTTTTGAGGTCCCCTGAGTCGAATAAGACCATTTTTGAAAAATGTCTGTCTGTCTGTCTGTGTGCGCTGTACCGCAAAAACCGCTAAAGATATCGAGATGAAACTTGAAACTTAAGCTTTTTGTTACAATCGGAAGAACTGAAACTTTTGGTGAAAATCGGAAAACCGGAAGTGGTACTTTACTCTTAGCGTTTTTCAGTTTTTTCAGATTTTTTCAATAAATGTTCATCAAACAGAAAATTCTTTCAAATAAAAGTTGTAGATAATAACAAAATTAAGATGTATTGTTCACTTACTTTTTGTCATAGCACTCTTAGTTTTTGAGATATTTCAAAAGTTGTGTGTTTTATCTAGTTATTGAGGACCACTTCGTAATATGTTATAAAAGGAAGAACGTTTTTCGGGAACTTTCAAACACAATTTTCTACAGGGTGATTCATTAGCCTCTTTACAAACTTTAAAAAGTGATTTAATACGCAATTTACGGGGGAAAGTACTATGATGGACACATCACCATTTTTTTTACTTTCCCCCGTATGTAATACAAAGGGAAAGTATTGTTTTCGTGAAAATTTTCGAATCAAAAATTTTAGCGGAAATATCCGTTTTGAGGTCCCCTGAGTCGAATAAGACCATTTTTTAAATGAGTAATAATCGAAATATTTAAATAACAAAATATTTACATTTTTCTCCTTACATTTTCAAGCCAGGTTAAATAATATATATTACCTTTACTCAATTAGTAATATAATTAACCAAACATTTATATTGTTGCGTGTACGCATTAATGGCGCTTAATGGGTTAATAAACATTAGCATACAGCTTTAACACAGTTCTAAGGATGATATTAAAAAAATGGTGATGTGTCCATCATAGTACTTTCCCCCGTAAATTGCGTATTAAATCACTTTTAAAATATTTGTAGCATTATTATTTTCAAAATGTCTTCAACTTTTTGATAACTACACCTTTTATTTGAAACATTTTTCAATTGGATCAACACATACTGACACAAACCAATGACTAGATAAAAAAACACTATTTATTGAATATCTTAAAAACTAAGAGTGCTATGACAAAAAGTGAAGATACAAAAAAATCTTTAATATTTTAGTACCTACAACTTTTATTTGAAACATTTTCCAATTGTATCAACACACACACTGACACAAATCAATGACTAGATAAAAAACACTATTTATTAAATATCTCAAAAACTAAGAGTGCTATGACAAAAAGTAGGTGATCAATACATCTTCATTTTGTTATTATCTACAACTTTTATTTGAAAGAATTTTTTGTTTGATAAACATTTATTGAAAAAATCTGAAAAAACTGAAAAACGCTAAGAGTAAAGTACCACTTCCGGTTTTCCGATTTTCGCCAAAAGCTTTTCAGTTCTTCCGATTGTAACAAAAAGCTTAAGTTTCAAGTTTCATCTCGATATCTTTAGCGGTTTTTGCGGTACAGCGCACACAGACACACAGACAGACATTTTTCAAAAATGGTCTTATTCGACTCAGGGGACCTCAAAACGGATATTTCCGCTAAAATTTTTGATTCGAAAATTTTCACGAAAACAATACTTTCCCTTTGTATTACATACGGGGGAAAGTAAAAATAGGAATGACCCCATTTTAATTAAGAAAATTAGGTTATGTTAAGTTAAATAGCCGTAAGTTAACATATCTTTTGTACCTGTTATTTATGCTAAACTCGATAACTGTCAAACGTTAGTAACGATGCAACTTGTCATCGGTGAGAAGTCTCATTGAAATGACGTCTATACGGTTGAGTCAATTCTAACGAAAATTACGTCATTTCAGTGCGATTTCTCACCGATGACAAAATGCATCGGTGTTGTGTATAGCCCCCTTGGTGTAATTTGCTTCACGGTAGCTACGCCCCTGTTGTAAATACAGTCAACTATTTTTCTCGTTTAAATGTTGTAAAAATGAAACACCACCTAAGAAAACAATAGAGTAATGTTACATAAATTTAATATATTCACACTCTAATAATTATATACAATTACAAAAATACCCATACAAAAACTCGAGAGGAAAACCAATCAGGTACAGCCATCACAAAATTATTCCATCATCATTAATTTCTCCTCCGCGCTTTTAATATCAATCTGCTTAATTAAAAACGCTCGAATTTCAAAGGAAAATCAATAAAAGTAATTTAATAAAGGCAAAAAACGCGTCTACGTGTTATTCGATTACGACGGAATTTTATGTTGTTTTTTTCGCTGTTAGAGCCGGCAACGTCGCAATTAACGATCAAAACAAAATTAACAACATAACCTGTAAATGTTGTCTATCAAACTAACCTCAAAAAGTGTGTTGTCGTTTGGTTACGTTGATGATAAGCGGTGTTTAAGTTAATTCTGATCAACATAGCTGTATAGCTAAGGCCATTAAGTTTGCAAGAAGACGTAAATTCTGATGATAAGCTGAGGATATTAAGTTTGCAAGAAGTTAATTCTGATGATAAACTGAAACCATTAAGTTTGCAAGAAGAAGAAGCAGTTAACTCTGATTGCTAATCAGACAGGGTTTTGTAGCCAAGGTAAATGTTTGTAAATTAAATTCACTTGGTTTTGTTTCACTTATACAGGGTGAGTCGGGAGGAGCGCACCAAACTCTAGGAGTGTATTATACACGTGAAAATAATGTAAAAAAACTCATTTGTTCTTATCCGATTTTTATTTGTTTTCAAGTTATAGCATATTAACAAATAAACAAGTTATTATACAAAAAAATTTTCTTAATCATAGCGTTCTTTCAACAAATGTTCAAAAATACCGCCATTGACTTCTAAACATTTTCTGCTTCGTCTACGAAGAGCGTTTGTTGCTCTCCCAATTGATTCATTTCTTTCTTCTTTTATATGGGCTGCAGTATTCTCAATTCGTCTAATTAATGATTCCCGTGTGTCCACTTTTATTTTGTAGACTTCATTTTTCATCCAGCCCCATAAACAAAAATCTAGTGGTGTGAGGTTTGGAGATCTTGCAGGCCAATTAATAGGACCTCCACAACCAATCCAACGCCCTGGAAAACGTTCGTCCAAATGTTGCTTGACTTGACGAGCGACATGTGCAGGAGCTCCATCGTGCTGATAGTACATCTGCATTCTTATATTTATAGGAACATCTTCTAGCAGGCCTTGTAATTCATTTTGTAAAAAATTGAGGTAGTTGCCTCCTGTGAGACGATTCTCCAAAATGAAAGGGCCGATTAAATAACTGTCAACCATACCACACCACACGTTTACAGAAAACCGATGTTGAAAATTGCTTTCGACTGTTGCGTGGGGATTTTCATCAGACCATACATGAGAGTTACGAGTGTTGTTAATGCCATCACGGGTAAATGTAGCTTCATCCGTAAAGAGTATACTCGATACATTACGATGATTATTATTTATCCACCGACAAAATTCCGTACGGTTAGCGTAATCCCCTGGTTGTAGGTGCTGTACTCTCTGAACGTGATAAGGATATAAGCCTTGCTCGTGTAGCGTGTTCATCACTCTTTTTTGTGGAATTGCCAATTGAGTGGCAATTCTCCGTGAGCTAGTAGTTGCATCTTCTTCTACTAGATGCAGAATATTTTCTACTTCTACAAAACCTTGTCGAGCAGCGCGCTCATATGTTATGTTAGCACTGGGAAGCTTACCAGTCTCGCACAATTTGTTGAAAACTCTAATAAATATGTTTTTATCAGGATGTCTTTGGTGTGGAAAACGTTCACGATATTCTTCAACAGCAGCTGTAGCATTTCCATTACAGAAACCATATACAAACACCATATTTGCATATTCTAAATTTGAATAAGTATGTGGCATTTTGCAACACTAACAATCACATTAATTCGAACTTAAACTTTCAGTTACTGTTCACCGTACCCTGACAGTTCATCAAAGCGTCAGAATTATCAAATGTTTATAAGCCTCGAACATGGCATACTTTAATAATGTTAAAATTCAGATAGAAGTGGAAAGCTAGATGAACATTTTTAATTATGCCATAACTTGAAAACAAATGAAAATCGGATAAGAACAAATGAGTTTTTTTACATTATTTTCACGTGTATAATACACTCCTAGAGTTTGGTGCGCTCCTCCCGACTCACCCTGTATACTGCCTTTCAAAAAAATCAGAACAAAGTATTTATTGGACGATTTTAATGAAATTTGCAGAATTTGATCATGTAAATGAACTGCATCGATGATCAAAAAATCAATTGTTTTGGTTACTATTTAATGGTATTTTTCCTTGATTTCACCATTATGAAGAGCTGCTGATTTTTTAATGTAATTGCTTCTAATATCCAAGTAGCCTCTGAGTAGTTTGACGTTTCAGTTTGTAAAACATAAAAAGATGACCCGTGTTCGTCGGCGTGCACAATATCATCATCTAAGTGAATTTGAAAGGGGTCGCATTATTGGAATGCAAGAAGCGGGTTTTTCGGTTCGTGCTATTGCTGAAAGGGTAGGCCGTAGTGTATCGGTGATCGTACGCTGCTGGTCTAGATGGTCCGAAGCTGGGGAGAATCGACGTAGACTTGGATCAGGACGTCCAAGAAGCACCACTGAGCGTGAAGATCGAGCTCTTCGTCTTACAACTTTAAGGGGCAGATTTACAACGTCGCGGGCATTGGGAAATGACTGGTTGGCTCTAAATGGCCAAAGAGTATCCATGGCTACTGTTTACAGAAGAATCCGCAGTTTTGGTATAAGATCCTACCGTCCACAATTGTGTCTACCTCTTACTCTGCAGCATCGCAGAGCAAGACTTGATTGGTGCAGGGAAAGACAACATTGGACCCATGAATGGAATAACATTATCTTCAGCGATGAGTCTCAGTTCTGTTTATGGGCTCATGATGGTCGCAGAATAGTGAGACGTCGACGCGGTGAACGCAGAATTTTACAATTTGCTGTTGAAAGACATACGGCTCTTACACAGGGAGTTATGGTTTGGGGGGCGATAGCATATGGTAGTCGGTCTCCTCTAGTTTTTTTAGAAGCAAGTCTTAACGCGATTCGGTATATTGACAACATTTTACGGCCAGTGTTAGTGCCCTATGTAAATGGCTTGCAGAACCCCATTTTTCAGCAAGATAATACTCGACCTCACACAGCGGCCATTACAAGACAGTTTTTTGATAGTGCCGAAATCAATTTGTTACCTTAGCCATCTCGTTCTCCAGATCTAACGCCAATAGAACATGTTTGGGATATAATAGGTGTTAGAATAAGTAACTTACAGTGCCCCGCTAACACTGTAATGGAACTTAAAGGTCAAATTATCGAAGTTTGGAATGAAATACTCCAAGTCGATATTGACAGCCTGATTTCTAGCATGCCTCGACGTATTAATGAGTGTTTGGGAAATCGTGGAGGCCCAACACATTATTAATT
The DNA here is from genome assembly GCA_932526585.2 of Philonthus cognatus. Lineage (NCBI taxonomy): Eukaryota > Metazoa > Arthropoda > Insecta > Coleoptera > Staphylinidae > Philonthus > Philonthus cognatus. The sequence continues at coordinate 16,159,262 of OW052252.1, forward strand.
TCTATTCATTTGTTTTTGAAGTTGATTTTTTGATCATCGATACAGTTCGTTTACATGATCAAATTGTGTAAATTTTATTAAAATTGTGCAATAAATACTTGGTGTTCTGATTTTTTTGAAAGGCAGTATATATTATTGTATTACTATTGACGAGTGTAAACATATTTTTGTATCAGCACTAATAAAAGGAAAAAAAAAAGTAGAAGTTAAATGTAGGTTTGTTTGTTTGCACTGCACTAAGTTGAACTAAGTTCAAGTTCATGTCAGTGTATGTACATGAACTGAACTAAAAACAAACGCTTTTGGTGTAAAATATAAAAAAAAAATTTTTTTTGCAATATACTACATAACAATTAAAGGAAACACTAATAATAAAATGGTGGTACTTTATTTTATAAACAAATAAAACTAGGAAAACTGAAAGAAATCTGTGTTTCATAATTAATTGAAAAAATGTAGGGTTGTTGGGTGACGATTTCAGAATGTTTGTTCGTTAATTCACATATTGCACAACCACAGACATGTCCCCTCCCATTTTTAGAAAATTGTATATCTCCCACTCTCTCCTTTTTTTAACCTGCATTTGTTACACCTACTCTGGACCAGGGGTAAAAAGTGCAGGTTCGGTGCAAGTGAACTGACGCAAACGAACACAGTTCAGTTCAACTTAGTGCATGTAACGAACGGTTTCGGTGCAAAAAGTGCTGCACCAGTTCATGTAACGAACAAACCTTTTGATTGCTGGTCAGATGGGGCTTTGTAACCAAGGAAATTTAATTTCGCAGATTAGCGGTGTTTGAAATCTCAATCTGTGTTGCGAATCATGTCCGATGACGAGGATGTTGTTTATGTGAAGAAGACGAAGACTATACACTATGGATCTTTGGAGGACACGGAGAAGGCGAGATTGGCTGCTCTTGAGGCCGCGGGTGATAATAGCAATGATGGGGATGGAGGTACGGGACAGCAACAGAATACACAGGTACACGTTTCAAATGGTATGTATATCTTTTATTAAATTTTGTTAATTTGGGGTAATGGGTAAAATTGTGCAGTTTTGCGTCTATACCAAACGAATATAGCGTTTGCGAACATTTGTAAACACTAGTATTTTTCAATGCGGCCAGTAACCGAAGACCAAATAATTTTCTTTCGTATGAAATATCGGGAAATGGAAATAAACTGTCGCTCTGGTTTGCGGTTACCGGCCCCATAAAAAAATAATTGTATTTGCAAACGTTCAACACCATGTGCGTTTGGTGTGCCTTTACGATTCTACTCAGCCTTTGAATGATTGTTAATAAAATTAGTCTCAGTTACTTGGGTTTGTACATAAACGTGTTTAATTTTAAACTTCCAACAAGTGTTTCTACTACTCGATTAACCCATTAACGGCCGAGCAATTATAAAGTGAACTCAAAAGTTGGTTTTAGGTAAAATTCTGCACTTATTTTTTATGATTTCTATGAATGACTTATTGTATTACATTCTGTGAATTTTTCTTTTAAATATAAACTTGCGTGCATAGAAATCGGCCCACTGTTAACTTTTGGCTTTAACTAGTTTTTTTTTAGAAACTATTCATCAGATCAAAAAAAAATATGCTGCTTGAAAGACAATTTAATTTGCTTAGTTAAAATTAATCAAGAGTGCTTAACGTTTCAACCGGTAAAAAAATTGAAACGTATTTATGTGGTGATTATAACGAGAATAACAAACTTGTGAAAGATTGAAATTATTGCCTTTGCAATTGAAATTTGGTGGACAATATTCGTTTTTCATAATTTGATTAGTTTTCAAGTGTGTTAGTGAAATGCATACTGCACCGGAAAAAGCCGCCCAAGTAATTGCCTTAATCGACAATGGACTTAGCCAGCGAGCAGTTGCTCAACAACTCAATATGACACGCGCAGCGGCTCGAAGAGTGACTCAACGATATGGGGAGACTGGATCCTTTCATAGGCGACCGGGAACAGGCAGAAAGCGATTTACAACGGCTCGTGATGACCGCTTTATTGTGTCAACAACATTAAGAAATCGTCACCTTAATGCGGTGCAAGTGCAACAACAGCTCCGTGAAACGCGAGGAGTGGCTATTAGTCAGTGGACAGTATTTCTATTCTATTCTATTGAAAGTGAGTGGGTAGTTATGCTACCCTCCACTGCGACCGCAAGGATCTATTGTGGCTCACAATTAAGGTCGAACATCCGACCTTACAGCTCACCTTCCAAGTCCATCTTCTTGATGAAGTCAAGGATATTGTCAGGTGAAGTTTTCTCCAGGTCCTTCAGGTTTAGCTTTGGTGTGCCAAACACCGTGGTCCTGATCTGGTTGCCAGCTGGACAGGCACATATGACGTGCTCTGCTGTTTCATCATCCTCTAGGCATAGGCGGCACTCAGTGGTGTCGCTCAGTCCTAGTTTGTTAAGGTGATGCCTTAGACGGCTGTGTCCAGTGAAGAGAGCAGTTAATGTGTGGACATCTGATCTGCTCAGCTTCAACCATGAGGCCGTCCTGGCCGCAGATGGTCCACTTATTACCGCTCTGAAATGTCTCATCCCAGGGCGGTTTTGCCAGAAATCCTGTGCCTCGTGTCTCATCCATCCGTTGTTACGGTCTCTAGCTGTTGATCTGGGTATCCCCAGAGCGGGTTCTGGTCCGATGTAGGCTGTACGCGCCCCCTCTCTGGCTAGGGAATCGGCTAATTCGTTTCCCTCCACGCCAGAGTGGCGTGGCACCCACATCAGACTGACCCCGTTTACCTGTGCCATTTGGCAGAGGGCTTCCTTGCAGTTCCGTACAGCCAGCGAGGAGCATCTAGAAGATGCCAGGGCCCTAAGGGCCGCCTGGCTGTCCGAACATATTTTTATTGTCCTGCCCGCCCAACCCTTTGAAAGGATTTCGTGGGCGCACATTTCAATGGCGTATATTTCAGCCTGAAGTATGGTAGCATACCTGCCAAGGCTGTAGTAAAGTTCAGTCCTTGGTCCGACGACTGCGGCTCCTGTTCCAGTGGACAGTTTTGAGCCGTCAGTGTACCAGTAGGAGTCAGCCTTTTCTGGGGTGATTTTGTGTCGCTCCCAGTCGTCCCTGCTTGGGAACAGGACCTTGTACGGCTGATCCTCGCAGTAGTCCGTGACTGCGTAGTCAGTCCTCATACTTAGGGTGTCATCCGCCTCAATGGCAGTTGACAGCCCATTTGGTGTGAAGACTATCACCTTCGGATCCAATAGGGCCGCGTGGTGATATCGATACGTTGCCAATCTGGCCTCGCCCTGTATTAGGATATGCAGGGGGGTGAGGTTCAGTAGCATTTCTAGCGCCGCTGATGGGGTAGTGCGTATGGCTCCAGTTACCGCCACTGTCGCCATTCTCTGCAGTGAGGAGAGCCTTGATATGGCCGTTTTTCGAGTTGTAATCGGCCACCAGGCGATATTGCCATAGGTTATTATTGGTTTTATGACCGAACCATATAGCCAGTACATTTGCTTGGGGTTTAATCCCCATGACTTCCCGCAAATTCTATGGCACGTCCACAGGGCGTACCTTGCTTTGCGGATTGTCTTGTCCAAGTGGGAGTTCCAATTCAGCGATTTATCCAGGGTGATTCCTAGATACTTCGCCTCCTCCACAAATGGTATGGTTTCTCCCCGTAGAGTAAGAGGTCTCAATTTCAGGATCCTCCTTCTCGTGAACGGGACAACTGATGTTTTGCTAGGGTTTACGTTTAACCGTTCCCCTATACACCAGTTCTGAGTCGCATCCAGTGCCTCCTGCATGGCTTCACAGATTTGGTTTTCATCCGTGCCCCTTGCAAGAATGACTATGTCATCAGCATACGCTTGCACTTCGACGTCAAGCGTATCTATTATTGCAAGCAGATCGTCTACCAGTAAGGACCACAGCAGGGGGGAAAGAACCCCTCCCTGCGGGCATCCCCTGGCAGTCCTCAGCTTGACCGTGTCGCCACATAGTGACGTTGTCACGGTTCTGGTGTCGAGCATTGCTCTGATCCAGCCTGTAATAGCCGGTGGAACCCCTCTGTCCCTCGCGGATTTGCAGAGTGATCCCGTCAGAGCAGCGTTGAAGGCCCCTTCTATGTCCAAGAAAGCTGTTACCGCAATTCCCTTGTAGTCCAGGGTTTGCGCAACTTTCCCGGCTAGGTTATTCAGCGCCAAGTCCGTTGACTTCCCCTTTTGGTAGGCATACTGGTGCACACTAAGAGGGTTAATACTCAGTATCTCCCTCCTGATGTAGCCATCCAGCACCTTTTCCAGGGTCTTTAGGATAAATGACATCAGGCTTATAGGTCGGAAGGATTTTGGTAGGGGATCTGTTTTTCCCACCTTAGGTAGATAGACTACCTTTACTTCCGACCAGCTAGTTGGAATGTAATTCCACGCTAGGCTCGCCCTGAACAGTCTTATAAGGTGGAGGATTACTTTCTCCAAGCCTTTTTGGAGTAAGACAGGGAAGACCCCATCTATTCCTGGTGCTTTGTATGGTTGGAAGGATTTGACCGCCCAACTTACTGATCTGTAGGTAACGATTTTGTTTACCACCTTCCAGTCCTGCTTCCCCGGTCTCTTAGTTCGATCCCGTGGAAGCATTGTATCCGGTGTTTCGTTACTTAGAAGGGAACAATCTGGGAAGTGATTTTGGGCCAGGATCTCTAACGTCTCTTTACCAGAGGCCGTATGTGAGCCATCAGGTCGTTTTATCGACCCAAGTGCTTGCGCCGGCTCTCTGGCTAGAATCTTGTGGATTCTTGCACTACGGGGAGTATCATGAATACCCTCGCAGAACTTCCTCCAAGATTCCCTCTTGGCCCTGCGAATTTGTTTATTGTACTCCGTTAGAGCTGTACTGTACGGTTCCCATTTGCCCGCCTCCTTAGCCCGGTTGAATAGTTTCCGGACTTCTTTTCGCATTTTTTCTAATGTATTGTTCCACCAGGGGACATTTCTACTGTCCTTTTTCCTTTGTAGTGGACAATTTTCATGGTACGCTGAGACGATTGATCGGCAGATATGCTCCGCCGCCGTCTCAATGTCCTCATGACTTTTAATTGTGGGTGCCGTTGATCCCAGAAGCTCTCCAAGTGTACGCGTATAACCGTCCCACTTAGTGCTTCTAGCATTACGGTATTCCACTATTGGTCTAGTGCCTGCTTCAATGTTAAATTGAATGTTCCGATGGTCAGAGCAGTAGGGGTCTTCTGACACCTTCCAGTCGGAAATTTTTGTGCTCAAGTAGTTTGAGCAGAAAGTAATATCTAATACCTCTGCGTGATTTTTCGTAACAAAGGTAGGTTCGTTGCCAGTATTAAGTATGGCTAGCCCTTCCCCCATAATAAAGTTTAATAGAGACTCACCCCTCGGATTGGTGTCAGTGCTGCCACACGCTAGATGGTGTGCGTTGGCGTCACATGCCACAACAAGCTGGATATTCTCCCTCTTGCTGTGGGCCACCAGTCTTCTCAAAGCTGTTGGAGGTGGTGGGTCTGCGCTGTCCCCCGGGAAGTATGCCGAGCAGGCTATTACGTCCAGCCTGCTCTTCCCCACCGGGAGTTTCAGCTGCACAGCGACTACATCTCTGGTGCAGTATCCTGTCAACAGAAAGTATTCAATTTCCTTACGGATTAATATACAAGCTCTGGGTTTTTGCCCCGAACTATATGTAATTACCTTACCTGGTATGTTGCTCAGGCCGCTTATCCGGCCTGTGCTAGTCACCCATGGCTCCTGTATGAAGGCGATATCTGCACGCTCTTCTCTGAACCGTTTGCCAAGGAGAAAAGAGGCTCCTTTGGCATGGTGCAGGTTGGCCTGCACACATCTCACCGTCGGGTACATCACTTACCCGACGGTGATTTACCGCCCCTCTTTGGGTGTGCCTTGCCCCTTAGTGGACCCTTACCCTTGGCCGATGTAGGCCTAGGATGTGTCCTTTGGGGTTCGCTTGGTCTTCCGCTGCCGCCGGCCACCTGGTCGACTGAGAGGGTGGTTGGAGTCCGCTCCTCCTCTGTCTCCCCTGGCTCTGCAGCAGGGGGCTTATTGGCCTCCTTGTCCCTGCCTTTGACCCTGAACGTCACCTGTCCATAGCCGAAGTAGGGTTTGAGGTCCATCTCCTTGAGATAGGCCAATGACCCGTCGTCCATCGAAAACGTCCAGGTCTGCCCCGGTCCTGCATCCTCATGGCGTAGAACTACCCACTCCTGAGCCTGCAGTCCCGGGTTCATGACCCTCAGTCTTCTAAGGACTACTTCTGACGCGAGCCGTTCTCCTGCTTCGTCGTCTGGGATATAGGCCACGCATATATTTGGTTTAGGCAGCTCCTTTCCCCGTACGAGTTTGAGCCTCGCGTCGCTCCACGGCTGCAGGCGTACTAACACCTCCTGCAGCCATGAGACGGTTGGCTCATTCGCACAGGTCAGGAGCAGCCAGCCTGGCCTTGCTATGCATCCCTGGAACCTGACAGGCGGTCCGTTGTCCGGCAGCCTGTCTACTTCCGCCATGATGCTTTTGCGAAGTGTCGTGAGTTGCTCAGTCGTCAGGGCAGTGCCGGGGTAGTCAGTGTGGATTATACCCACTCTGATACCCGCGACTGCAGCCCTGTACGACAGCTTCGACACCCTCGCAGTGACGTCTGTCGGTGTGTCCTTCTTGCAGGTCTTTTTTGCGCCCTGCTCAGGGGTAGTCACGTTAGAGCGTTGCCGTTTTTTTGTCGTGTCGGCCTTGGGTTGGATTTCCGCCCCTTCGGGGTGGGTACCAGTCCCTTCGGCCTCACGACGTTTACGGCCTTGCTCGATTACAGTGCTCAAGGCGGTCTCGTACGGTATTCCGCTCTTGAGCATTCTGGAGAGTCGTTTTCTTGCGGCTTCCCCGAATTTCTTGTATTTTAGCGAGAGGTTCGTCATCTTCTCGATGTCCTCATCGCTGGGTCCTGCTAACAGCCTCTCCTCTGTGCCAGGGGAAACTGTCTCCCGCTCGCCTTCTGGAGAGGTCTGTACTGGCTTTTCTGGAGCGGGATTGACCCCAGTCTCCATCGCCTCCACTTGTAAAGTCACGAGGCTCCCCCCCTCGTCCGGGGTTTTGGTTTTATTCTTATGGTCCATAAATGATCCCACGAGATGGGCAGAAATAAAGGTCCACTCAGGCCGTGCTCCCTTGCCTGAGTAAGCCTATTGAAATCTGGAGGTCGGCAGGTATCCAGAGTCCGCCTATTGGTGACCAGACTTACCCATCTGGCCAGCTACCAGTGCTTGCTGGCAGCCATGGAAGTAGGCATAGGCTGTTCCACCGTGACCATGGGGTTTATGTGAGGTTGTCTCCTCTCGGCCCGGGCGGTTAAGCCAGGACCCCCTTCACCCTTGAGTCATATCAGATACGTCCCAAGGGCACGTGGTATAACGGCTGTTCTAAGACAGCCGGCATCGTTAGGAACCCTGTGCAGTCCCTTGGCCACGACACGACGGCCGGGAAGGGCTTGATGTAAGGTGAGGATACATAGTGTAGGACTTCGGACAGAAGGCCCTATTAGTCGCCTTTTACGACAAGCGGGCATACTCTGAGCCTATTCTTACACCGAGCTCAGACGGTTTAAGTGGACAGTAAGACGAAGACTGCAGGAAAGTAACCTGACCCCTAAAACACCTGCGATTTGTCCAAAACTTACCCCAGCTCATCGTCAAGCACGCCTGCGTTTTCACGGGATCATCTGAATTGGACAGTGGAACAGTGGGGGTCTGTTCTGTTCTCAGATGAGACTAGGATATGATATATGGTAGCGACCGAAGAAAAAAAGTGTACCGGAGACCAGGAGAGCGCTTTGCAGAATGCTGCATTGAAGAACGGATTGCTTATGGGGGTGGTTCCTGCATGATCTGGGGTGCAATTTCTATGGGAGCACGAACTGACCCTGCTTTCATCCGCAGAGGCGACCGTGGTCACGAGAGAGGAGGTTTAACGGGTGCTAGGTACATCGAGGAGATTTTAGCAGTCCATGTGATACCTTATGTCGACTACATTGGAGACGATTTCCTTTTTATGCATGATAATGCGAGGCCGCACACCGCAAGAATCGTGAAAGATTACATTTCAGAAGTCGGTTTTCGGGTTATGGAGTGGCCATCATGCAGTCCCGACCTAAACCCGATTGAACATTTATGGGATGAGCTAAAACGAAGAATTCGAGCTAGACTTCGTGCCCCAACTTCGATCCCAGAGCTTATTGTTGCAGTAGAAGCAGAGTGGCTTAACATCCCACAAGAAACAATAGCGAACTTGATTCGATCTATGCCCAATCGTATGAGAGATGTTATTAGTGCAAGAGAGGGTCATACCCATTATTAAAAATTAAGTGTTAATTTAGATAAGTGTTAATAACAATATTAATTTTTGCAATAAAAAAAGTTAATTTGTTTCATGTATTAATTTCACTATGTTAAGCCAACATACAAGCATATTTTTTTTTTGATCTGATGAATAGTTTCTAAAAAAAAACTAGTTAAAGTCAAAAGTTAACAGTGGGCCGATTTCTATGCACGCAAGTGTACATAATGTATACGCTGTACATTTTTAGTCATTCGTCGATTTTATATAAAAAGTGCAATATTAAGTTTAGAACGAGTGTTTCCACTCCCAGGCTAAGCATGAAGTAAAATTTCGAGTTTAGAAAAGCCCCGCGTAGAAAATTTGTCGAGGGTCGCGCAGCGACCCGAGACAAATTTTCACGGGGCTTTTCTAAACTCGAAATTTTACTTCATGCGCCACGCGTATAAAACACTGAATTATTGTGAAGTTAGAAATGCAGTGATCTTTTTTTTTTTAAATCAGTAATAATCGAAATATTTAAATAACAAAATACATTTTTCTTCATACATTTTAAAGTCAGGTCAAATAATATAATATATTAAATTAACTTATTTAGTAATTTGATTAACAAAACATTAATAATGTTGCGTGTATGCACCAATGGCGCTTAATGGGTTAAGCATGAAGTAAATTTATTTTTTAAACACTTTTTTGGTCTTTTCTCACTCGTATAAAACACTTTATCATCTTTTAGAATACATGGAATTGGAAGATGCTATGTCCAAAGATAAACAAGCCCTTTTGGAGGAGTTTGAAAGGCGCAAAAAAGCTAGATCCATCAATGTTTCAACTGACGATGCCGAGGTAAAAAGGAATTTAAGACAACTCGGCGAGCCTATTTGTCTATTCGGCGAAGGACCCGCGGAAAGGCGTAGCCGATTAAGAGACATTTTATCATGGTACGAAAAAAATATACAAATGCCTAGTTTTACCAACGCCAGTTAAATCAACCAATACAGGGTGTCTACGCTAAACCGTTCGTTAAAAGTTTATGGGGTTGCCGTTGCACTAAAAATTTGAAAAAAATACTTGTCATATGGTTGAATCAGTTCTCCTTATGTAAAATATTTTCAACTTTATATCACTTCCGGTTCCACCGGAAATAGCACCAAATTTGTTATTTTAAATGGAACACCCTATATAAAGGGTTTTCCAATAAGAGTGACATGATTTCTTTAAAAAAAAACACACTTATTGTTAAGGAAATTCAAATGTTTTTTATTTAATGTGAAGTACAATCGATACAATTAAGTTCTAAATAAAACGTCATTCAAATGGCCTCCACGACTTCTTCTGCAGGAACGAATTCGATGAACCCAATTTTCGAGCACTTTTTCCACTAAATCAAGTCGTATGTCATGAATGGTGCGTTCAATATTGACTTGTAAAGCTTGAAGAGTCTGGTTTATTTCGAAAGACTAATGACTTCAAATAACCCCACAAGAAATAGTCTAATGGTGTTAAATCACAACTTCTTGGAGGCCATTCAATATTACAATTTCTTGAAATAATCGAATCTCCAAACTTTTCTCGCAATAATTCAATTGTTGCATTTGCTGTGTGGCACGTAGCCCTGTCTTGTTGGAACCAAATGTTGTCAAGATCAACTTCTTCCAATTTCGGCCATAAAACGTTGGTTATCATCGATCTATACCGCTCTCCATTGACAGTAACGGTGTTACCATCTTCATTTCGAAAGAAGTACGGACCGATGATTCCACCAGACCAAAAACCACACCAAACTGTCAATTTAGGTGAATGTAATGGTTTTTCTTGAATAATTTGTGGATTTTCTTCGCACCAGAATCGACAGTTTTGTTTATTTACCGCACCACTCAGATGAAAGTGAGCCTCATCGGAGAAGATGATTTTCTTAAAAAAATTGTTATCGTTTTCAAGTTGTTCCAAGGCAAAATCAGCAAATTCACGACGTTTACGGTGGTCCAATGGCTTCAGTTCTTGGGTGAGAACAATTTTATATGGATGCAAACCCAAATCCTTTTTAAAAATCCCCCAGGTTGTGGTTTGAGACAGTCCCAATTGTTGAGAACGTCTTGGAATCGACAAATTGCGGTCTTCAGCAACACTTGCCTAAACGGCAGCAATATTTGCATTACTTCGTGCGGTTCTTTGTCTTATTGGCACTTTAACATTATGTAAAGAAAATGTACGCTCACAATTTTCAACAATTCGACGAATAGCGAGACTTGGACGATTATTACGACCATAAAATGGCAAAAGCGCACGAAAAGTTGCAATTAGAGAACGATTATTTTGATAATAAAACTGAATCATTTGTAAACGTTGTTCTTGCGTATATTTCTCCATGATGAAATTGTAAACACTACTGAATACAATGAAAAATAAATGACAGATCATGACATATTACATATGGCCGAAACGTCACTTCAAAATCATATCATCCCTATTGGAAAACCTAATATTAGTAATTTTTTAGATTCCTCGTTTAAATTGCAACATATTTTATTCGAACATACGTACACTTATCTCTTATAGTTTTCAAGCAAAAAAAATATTTCTAAAATTTTGACCTTTTATTGTTCTTTGTGCCAAGATTAACGCCAATTTCAACCAGTGACTGAGCCAAAGCTTTAAATCCCTCCCCATTTACCGCATCAAAAGATCGTAGGTCACGACCCACAAATTTCAAACAATTTACCATTATTGCTTCTCTGTGTACTTCACTCACAGTAACCAACGTTTTTTTGTTTCTTGTTCCTGTGAAACTATCATCCGCATGTTTGCGTTTCTTTTTAAAACAACCGTGTTTCTTTAAATTTGAAGGACTGCACCCCTTTCCAAATCTAAATATTTTTTCACATACCACACATATTACGAATGGTTCAATTTTCCTTGATGATTTTTTGAAAATAAAGCCACACCTCACTCGTACCCGTCGCTTTGGCCCTTCTGTATTTACCACATTTAATTTTCTCGGAAATATTCATTTTTAACTGGTAATGTTTACAAAAAATCAATGAAATATGTGGATCACAACTTAAATGTAAGAAACAATTACAAATGTCAAACAATACTTGTAACTACTTCCGATGAATATTGATTCGAAAGAGCAACTTGTTAGATGAATTTAATTTCGGTTCATAATGGTCAGTAAATAATATCCTTAAACTGTGGTTGTAGTTAGAGGTATATTAATCAGTACTTAAAAATATACAAGTGAAAATGTCGCGTTGCCGATTATGTTGTTCGTTGTAATGTCTGATTACTTCTGTCGTCGTCGCCTGTTGTTGAGATCCTCGAAAAGGTTGGGGGCGGTACCCAAAGAGAAAGTGGTGGTGGTGAAGTCACCCTAATTGGTTGTTAGATGATGAACCTACCACCACTTTCACAGTGTTGCCAAACCGCCTTCATATTTGGTGACGAGGCCCGTGGGTCTGGCACCCACGTGGTAGAAAAACCACCGAGGGCTGGTCCTTCCGCACTTTTCGCGGAACACAAACAATAGCGCACTAAACTCTTTAGAAATGTACACATTTCTTCCTAAGTAATAAAAATCTATACAATTTCTAATTGCCCTGGACACAACCCGGACACCCCTTATGTTAATGAGGGTTGGGTTACGACGTATCAGGTAAAGCCGTAACAATACTGAGATTTTAAGTCAAATTATTATTTTTGATTAATAATAGCCTGACATGTTATATTTTTACGTACTCGTGCAGGACTCTATTTTGAACTAATGATAAAATAAACGTGGTAACATTACATTTGCATGTGTTCTAACTTCATTGTAATCAAGTCATTTTGAGGTTATGTTACACTGATTTTGTTAGTGTTTGTCAAAATGAATTTCTTCAGCTAAATTATTTGATTGAAGTTTACTTCTAACGAGTGTTGACAATCCCAAATTAAGCATGAAGTAAAATTTTGAGTTTAGAAAAGCCTGAAAATTTGGATTTGCCGGGCGGAGCGAAGCGAGCCCGGCAAATCCAAATTTTCAGGCTTTTCTAAACTCAAAATTTTACTTCATGCGCCACCGGTATAGGTTAGGTTAGGTTTATATGGCAACAGCCGAGGCTGTTCACTTAGGCCCATAGGGCCCGTTGTGATACCATGAGGGATCCTTCCCTACACAACCCAATTTGAGCACCTAATGAATCTGATCAGATCTCCCACCTTTATAGGTGAGAGCTCCGCCAGTTCACTTGCGTGGTGCAGACCGAGGTACTTGATTCGTTTCCCCTCAAGAGCAGGACATTGACCTAGATAGTGGAGTACTGTTTCTTCCTCCTCCTCATCTAGGCATTCTCTGCAGAAGTCGTTGTATTTGAAACCCATCTTTTGTGCGTGTCCACCCAGAAAACAGTGACCCGTGATGATGCCTACTGCCTTCCTTATGTCGATTCTGCTAAGTGCAATTAATCTTTTACTGTTTATAGTGTCACACATACGCCATAGCTGCCTTGTTATGTGACACGTGTCTTCTTCCTTCCACCTAAGGTTAACCCATGATGTCATTTGGTCCCTTAATAGTCTCTTGCATTCCCTAAGAGGAATGTCGGCGGAAAGTTCAGTAGATAGGTCTCTCATTCTTGCCCCCTTCCTTGCGAGGCCGTCGGCAATTGAGTTTCCCTTGATATTACTGTGACCTGGTACCCAGATGAGCCCCACTTCACAGCTGTTAGCGAGCTTGTTAAGCACTTTTCTACAGTCTCTGACCACCTTGGAGGTGCAGTAGGGACTATTTAATGTCCTAATGGCGGCCTGGCTGTCGGTGACGAACCTGATATGGTTTACCTGAAGGTCGGTTTTACCTATCCAGTCCACTGCCACTCGGATAGCCATGACTTCCGCCTGTAGGACGCTGCAGTGGTTTGGGAGTCGAAAAGATTTTTTGAGGTTGAACTCATGTGAGAAAATTCCACCCCCTACTCTGTTTTCGGACTTGGAGCCATCCGTGAAGAGCCAGACTTCATTTCCCTGAACAATCTTGCCCTCTACCCATTCGGTTTTGTCCGGGATGGAAATGGAGAACTTGTTCCCAAAGGTACGTTCTGGAAGACAGCTATCAGTCCTCAGTGGGATATCGACAAGCTCATTCAGGATCCTTCCATGGCCCTGTTTGCTACTATTCCATATCCCGACCGAGTTGATCCTGATTGCTGTGCTAGCTGCAGCATACCTGCAGTAAAGGTCAACAGGAGCTAGATTTAGTATTACATCTAGCGCTTTGGAGGGGGTAGATCTAACCGCGCCTGTTATGAGCAGTTCGGCTGATCTCTGTACCTTACCCAGTGCGGTCCGGTGAATTTTCTTATCAAGAGCAGTCCACCAGACCGCAACTCCGTAGAACAGAATGGGTCTCACCACAGTCGTGTACATCCAGTGGACAACGCTCGGTTTCAGTCCCCAGTTCTTTCTCACAGCTCTTTTGCATGAGTACAGTGCGACCTGCGCTTTCCGTACTCTCTCCTGAATATTGGGCTTCCAACTTAGCTTCCTATCGACTAAGGTGCCCAAATATTTAGCTTGCTCCTTTACCACCAGTCCCGTGCCGTTTAGGACGGGAGCTTTGAAGTTTGGTATCCTGTGCATTTTGGTGAAGAGTACAAGCTCAGTTTTGAGGGGATTTACCCCCAGTCCACATTCCTCACACCAGCGGGTTACCTTGCGGAGTGCCCTCTCCATGAGTTCAGATAGGATGCCTACGTGTTTACCAGAGACCGCGAGGGTCACGTCATCAGCATAGGCAATTGTTTTACACCCCGTAGACTCTAGTCCTTTCAGTAGTTCGTTCATAACTATATTCCATAGTAGTGGAGAGAGGACACCCCTTTGAGGGGTGCCTCTACTGACCTCTCTTCTTGAGCGTGAGCCGCCCAGCGCAGAGACAATGTGCCTCCTCGTTAGTAGCTCCTCTACGAAGAGGCATATCGACTCATCCATGTGCAGATTGCCAAGGGCCGACAAAATCGCCCCTGGGCGCACGAAGTTGAAGGCTCCTTCGATATCCAGGAATACCGCCAACGTGAACTCTTTCTTGCACATGGAATTTTCAACCTGACTTAGGAGGGCGTGCAGAGCTGTGTCTACTGATCTGCCCCTAGTGTACGCGTGTTGGCTAGTCGACCAGAGGTCTGGATGTATGCGCTCTTTTATGTACGCCTCCACTAACCTCTCCAGTGTCTTGAGTAGGAAGGAGGATAAGCTAATCGGCCTATAGTCCTTCGGTGTTGAGTGAGATATTTTTCCCGCTTTGGGTATAAACACCACATTAGTCTCTTTCCACCTCTGCGGGATGTACAAAAGAGTTAAGCAGGCTTCGAATATTATTTCCAACCAGGGATTGATAATATCCGCAGCCATCTGTAATTCAGCAGGAATGATCCCGTCCGGGCCTGCGGTTTTGAAGGGCTTGAAGCTGTTCACACTCCAAGCCAATTTATCCTTGCTCAGAATATCCCCAGTCACCGGTATGCAACACTGATTTTAAGTGAAGTTAAAAATATACTATTAATGCTAGAGCTTGGTCAAAATAAGAATTCACTTATACATTTGAAAACATTCAACTATTTGAATTAATCAAATATTTAAATGTTCGGTCGAAAACATATTCAAATAATGGAATTATTTAGATATTCAAATATATGAATAATTTAGTGATTGAAATAATTATATTTTTATATTAATAGTCAACTATGCAGACTATTTTAATTATTCACATTGGAATTCTAGCCTTAATATTTATAATATTTGCCTATCGGTGCCCGTTTTCACAGTACCAATGCAATTTGTCATCGGTGAGAAGTTGCACTGAAATGACGTCATTATTAGTGATATAAAGTTGAGAATATAACTCAAGAGTCACATGACTACATTCCCTCCAATCAGAATCGCTTATTTCCATAGATACATGTTATCACAGCGGTGATAGACTCCTATTACCTTGTTTTGGTCGTTGCTACAAAAATGATTTGTCAAATCTGGCAGTCGATAATTAAAAATGTCAACGGGGCGATGGGGTGAGGTTTCCAAGACGGAAATGTAGTGAAATTCGTTATATTCTCTCATCGAATATAACTCGAGGTATAATATTTATTCGTGAAACCGGAGCAGCACATTTAACTCGCCCTTCGGGCTCGTTGAATCTGCAGCTCGGTTTCACTCATAAATATTATCGATGATAATCATACCACTTGTTATATTACAGCTGAGAATATAACTCAAGCGTCACATGACTACATTCCCTCCAATCAGAATCGCGTATTTCTATAGATACGTGTTATCACAGCGGTAATAGAATCCTATAATCTTGTTTTGGTCGTTGCTACGAAAATGATTTGTCAAATCTGGCAGTCGATAATTAAAAGTGTCAACCGGGCGATGGGGTGAGGTTTACAAGACGGAAATGTAGTGAAATTCGTTATATTCTCTCATCGAATATAACTCGAGGTATGATTAATAATCGATAAAATTTATTCGTGAAACCAGAGCAGCACATTCAATTCGCCCTTCGGCCTCGTTGAATCCGCAGCTCGGTTTCACTCATAAATATTATCGATAATAATCATACCACTTGTTATATTACAGCTGAAAATATTTCACATGAGGAGAACTGATTCAACCGTATATAGGTTATAGGTTATATAGGGCCATTGTGAGGCGAGTCAGCCTCTCGTGAACTGCGACCTATCTGATCTATTGTTCTGCCCTTACCCAGTCACTTCCCAAGCAATCCCACGTCCTCTATGAACCTGGTAACTTCCTTGGGAGTGATGCTACTCACTTCTTCGTGGGATAATCGGTCCCTGCCGAAGTGTGAAAAACGCTTGTGGGCAATCGCGTCACAAGTGCAGAGTATGTGCTCGGTCGTCTCATCTGCCGAATCACATAACCTGCAATTTCCACGTTTCCCATTTTCCACAAATGGTACCGAAAGGCACAGTGCCCTGTCATGAGTCCCGTGAATGTTCTCAGCTCGTTCCTTGTGAGTTCGAGCACCTTATGGCTGTGATCTAATTTGATGAGTCGTTTTGATTGACGTAGGCCTGGGACTAGGGATTGCAATCCCGCAGCTCATTCAATCCCGCGGGATTGATATGCGGGATTGATCAATCCCGCGTGGGATCCCGCGGGATCCCGCATCTTTGAAATTATGTTATAAAATCGAATTCAAACTACAGGTTTTTGTTTTAAAAAATCAACTTTTATTAAATATGTCTTACATTATGCAACAAAAAATATTTGTTTTCTAATAAAATAACAATTGAATCATAATTAAGTACTAGTCTTATTAGACCTTAATTTTTAAATGTTTAGCATCAAAAGTATAGTTTAGTTACCCTTACTTCTAACAACAGTTTTATGTTACTTTTAATTCAGTCTTTTTCATATAATGATTAATAATCGAATCACAACTTTCTCTTACCTAGATGCTATTGCTATGACTGATGGTGATACCTTTTGAAAATGCCCTCTTAAGAAGCAAATGGTATTTATAGTATCATCTCCAAACCTGCTTCTGAGTAAACTACAAATATATCCTGATGCCGAAAACGCTCTCTCGGCTTCTACGCTAGTAGGCTGAACCGTCAGGATATATTCATAAGCGAGCGTCAGGTACTCTCCTCTGATACCATCAGACTCAAAGAATGCCATTTCTTTCTTCAACATTTTCCCATAATCCTTTTGCTTGTTGTCTGGCTTTTTCTTGAATACTTCTTTTTCCTGTTGAAGCTGTTTTTCTATTACTTCTTTAAGCGTTAGAGTAGGACCTGTGTCAGTTGTAGATGTTCCAGCTATAGGTGAATTTTCGAAGACGCCACCTGCATACATTTCATCGTCTTGAACTACGACTCTTTCTATTATCTTCTTTATTTCTTGGCGTATTGCAGCTTTTTTTGGCATGAAGAAGGTATGGGTACGATCTGTATTTATGGCTTCTTGGTCGTACTTTTTCGGATTTTGCAAATAAATTAAAACTCCTGTCAACTCAGTGCAGCGTTCTTGAATCCTTTCATGTAGACTTCGTGACAACTGGTTACTCAACACCGTGTTTTGTTGTTGCAATTTATCCAAAATAAATCGAAATGTTGTGTCCGCAGTTATAAGCGTTGACTCGCGCCTACAAAGTGCCTCAACTCCCAATTTAAAAGGCTGCAAGTTGGCAATGAGATCATTAATTTTGAACCACTCATTATCGCTGAATTTAATCTCAGATTCAATATCGATTAATGCTTTATCGATGCAATTTTTCAAGTTGTAGAATCGTTCTAACATATTTAAAAGGCTATTCCAGCGAGTACGGCAGTCTAATATCAATGCCAATTCTTTTTTAGGACCTTCCTGTTCCTTCACATATTTTTGTAAGAAGACGTAATTTTTGGTTAGGGACCGTTTAAAAATCTTGACCACTTTTCGTACTTTCTTCAATAGATCGTCGTATGTAGAAATTATTCCAAGTGGCGGTGAATTTATATTAACAGTAACTCCCTGTTCATTCGCATTCATATCATCGTTGTCATTATTATCAGATTCCGTTGTAATTTCTGCTGCTGGGCATTCTGATATTGGTGAATTGCCTTTCTTATACAGTGTATCAACCACCGCTAGCTGTAAGCCGTGTGCAAAACAAAGCTGCTGGGAACAAGACAAAAGCCTGCCAACCTTCACCATCACACTAGCGCCGTCCGTTGTACTTGTGATAATATCTGTCTCTAAGTTTAAACCAAAACTCGCAAGTCTTTCTTTTACTAAGCTAATGCAATGTACTGCGGTACCCGAGCCATGTATACGTACCAAACCCAGATTAAAATGGTTTTCTTTCTGGTGAACATTGATATTTAGGTATCGATTATTCTTTTGTGACGTCCATTCGTCAAATGTTAGTGAAAATCTCTGTTTTTTTTTTTCTTAAGCCGTTCAAATTCTATAATCATGTCAGCTTTGACTGTGTTACAAAAATTTGTTACGATAGATCTTATCGTATTTGGCGAATTAGGTAGTTTGTGTCCGCTTTTAGAAAGTAAATCTCTTAAATCCGAAGATGTGCAAAAGGAACTTAAGGTGAATCCGTCTTTACATACCATCCTAGAGATCATTTTGTCCATGGAGTTTTGTTTGATAAGAAAACTGTCCATAATTTTGGGTTTCTTCTTCGGTACTACTGGTAAGGATTCTTCTCCGGTGTCATCGTTTCAAGAACTGATATCGATATTGTGTTTAGTGTTTAATGTATTTTCAAGCATTTGGTAGATCGTTGACTAATTTTTAATTCACCTGAACACAGAAGACATTTGCCACCGTTGTCATTTTTCTTGAAATAACGCCATAGACCTTTACCAAGTTGGCTGCCATCGGGATTCTCAGTTTCATTGGACTTAGACATGACTCATTTACTCGTTACCTGCAATGCATAATAAATAAAGCTTGATGTACATATATATTTCACTATTATCATCGATAACAAAGAGTATGCGTCCATCTGTCAACAATGTATATTGGTGAACTATAACCAAACAACATATTAACTAAAACAAAAACAACTTGTAAGCGAATGTTCACGCAACATTACGACATCATATTCCTTTTTACGGCACAATCTGCTTTTGAAATAATAGAAAACAAAAACTAAATCGAAAACATTAAAATTTATTTACTTACGTTAAACGCCGGACGGTGAATACCAAAACACTCTGTCTGTTACCTACAGAAACGACGCTCGCAGCGCAACACTCTGCGAGTCTATTGGTAACAACTGATTGACACGAACCGCATGCATGCATGAGCCGCCAGCCGCCGCCGCTGTGCGAAACCGTGTCGAGACGTTGCGCGCCACTTACGTTCTTACGCGAAACTCCACGAAAGTTTTAGCACCGAATTTCAAATTTGCGGGATCCGCGGATCCGCGTTTTGAAGGTGCGGGATCCAGCAGATTAATAAGTGCAGCGGGATCCCGCGGGAATGCGGGATCCCGTTTTGCGGGATTGCAATCCCTACCTGGGACGTTGTTCCAGTGTTTACGTATTCTGTCCTCTTCCCATTTTTGCACCACCTCTCTTCGGTGCGCCATGGGGAGTCCGCAAAACGGATTAAGGATTTTTTTTTAATTTTTAGTGCAACGGCAACCCCATAAACTTTCAACGAACGGTTTAGCGTAGACACCCTGTAGTCATTCATCGATTCAAATTTAGTAATAGTTACATATATGACAAAAAAATCGATTCATGCACTTGATATTAATTTTTATGACATGGAAAATGTCTATTCTAATCGACAAATAAGTTTGACCAGCAAATAAGATTTAATTGAAGTTGGTGAAACCGGAGAAAAATTGGTCATGTTAAATAATATTTTGCAACTTCGTACAATATTTTTTTTTTAGCATTGGAGAGGACGCGATTATTCGAAAAGAAGTGGAGGAAGAGAAGAAGCAGATCGTAAACAATCAAGAGACGACGTGGTATCACGAAGGTCCGGAGAGTTTGAAGATCGCCAGGATGTGGATAGCGGACTACTCTCTTCCGAGAGCGAAGACGAGGTTGGACAACGCTAGGGAATTGGCCAACTTGCCGACGGCGACGAGGACGGCGAGGTTGCAGGAGATGCAGAAGAGGCTGCAGGTTTTGTCGATTTACAGCAGCCAAGTGGGGGACACGAGGCCGATTTCGTTTTGTCAGTTCAGTCCGAATTCGGAGTTATTAGCAACGGGATCATGGTGAGAACCAAAGAGCCTTTATACAGGGTGTCCCATTTTACATTATTTTCTTGAATATCTTGAAATTAAAGCATTTCACCGAAAAGTATGCCGAATCATAATCATCATGGTTTTGAGGGGGAAATCGGATTTTCACAAAATGGCCCCCCAGGAGGGGGGGCAACTTGAAAATTTTAAATGGGAACCCCTATTTTTTATTGCAGATTCTGAAAGAGCGTTAAAAAATATGTAGTGTTTATATGGATACTTTTTATTAAATTTCCAACAGGTGGTGCTGTAATCGTGAAAGTATGATTTTTATGTAAAATGTTCGTGAATTAATGGGTGATTCGAGGGTCATTTTCTGTAAACGCTTGCACCGGTGTAATAAATGGGTGGAATTTCCCAGCTTTTAGAATGTGTTGCGGTGTAGACTTCGAAATTCCCAGTGCTTGTTCGATGCTGCGCAGACTGATGTGTGGATCCATGTGCACCAGTCCCAAAACAGCCACAGTTCTTGGATCGGCATTGTCATCATCCATCCTAACAACCTTCTCGCGATGCCGTATCAGGTGACCTTCTCGACCTTCTCCCTTGCCTCGATGTTGCAAATTGTCGCCGGTGTTGGATGATCGTGATCAGGATATCGTTGGACATAAAGCCGGGCTGCTGCAGCGTAATTTTTCCAAGCTTCTCCAAGAATCAGCAGGATGTCCACTACCTCGTTGACCGAATAAGGGGTCCCGACCATTGCGAATTACGTTAACAATTGTCACGGAAACCACTCGTATACAAAAATCGAATGGTCCGTCACTGACAGTATGCCGAGACGTACTGAATTTTTTTCTTTTTGCGACTTCATAACATTTCGAAACACCAAATGTTATTTTTTATAAAGTTATTGAGACAATATTAATTCACGAAAATTTTACAGAAAAATCATACTTTCACGATTACAGCGCCACCTGTTAGAAATTAAAAAAATGTATTCGTATAAACCCTACATATTTTTTAAGGCTCTTTCAGAATCTGCAATAAAAAATAGAGGTTACCATTTAAAATTTCCAAGTTGACCCCACGCCCGGCCCTCCTGGGGGGCTAGGGGGGCCATTTTACCAAAATCCGATTTCCCCCTCAAAACCATGACGGTTATGATTCGGCATACTTTTCGGTAAAATGCTTTAATTTCAAGATATTCAAGAAAATAATGTAAAATGCAACACCCTGTAGGTGTTCGAACGTTTTCAAATAACGAGTCGAAGCATTGCAAATTATTTTTAATGGTGAAAACAAGATAAATCGGAGTAAGGTAAAATACACAAATTGACATAAACGCAATCGGAACGCCAAGGAAACATTACAGGTTACTGCCAACCCCCGAATAGTAAAAATAACTTGCGATGTTTTGACACGTTACTTGAAAACGTTTGATCATTTATGAACTCTCTGTATAAAGATTAATTTTGTTTCAAATCAAAATATCATAGAAAATCAATTACCTACTTATTATTTATACAAGATAGCGATGGTAATTGTTAAGAACCGGCTAGAATAGGAAGTAGAAGAAAAGGGGTTGTTGCCGGAAACGCAAGGAGGGTTTAGAAAAGGGAGGGGGACTAGAGATCAAATCTTTACGCTAGCAAGAATAGTTGAGAGAGTGTTAGAGGAAAAGAGAAGTATGTATGCAGTGTTTCTCGATTTGAAAGCAGCGTATGATTCGGTTCCGAGAGAAAGGTTGATGTAGTGTTTGAAGAGGAGAGGTGTGAGCAAGGTAACAGTGGAATGGGTGAGAGGAGTATGTGAGGAAACATGGGGGAGAGCAAAGGTGGACGGAAAGGTATCGGAAAAGTTTAGAGTATGGACGGGGATGAGACAGGGATGTCCGCTTAGCCCGTTACTATTTAACTTATATCTGAGTGAACTCGAAGAGGTCCTGAGAAACGGGCAAGCGGGCGGGTTTGTGATAGGGAAAATGAAGGTGTGGATGTTGGCGTATGCGGATGATGTGGTGTTGCTGGCGAAGAAATGGGGAGAAATGAATGAAATGTTATAAAGGGTTGAGAGGAATATGGATAAGCGAGGATTGTGTGTAAATGTAGAGAAAACAAAGTGGATGAGATTTAGGAATAGAGGAAGAGAAGGCAGAGTGAAAGAATTGGCATGGAAGGGTGAAGTGATCGAAAGAGTGAAAGAGTTTAAATATTTGGGTTTTGTGTTTAGATGTGGTACAGGGAGCACGCCAGAGTGGGTCCAAGTGAAGGCAAGGAAAGCCACAGTTTCCCCACTTCCCCACTTTCCCCACTTGTTCTTTGCCACATAACAAGTGGGGAAAGTGGCTTCAGGGAAATGTTCAGATGGCTTGCAAACTGTGGGATTCGTGTGTTAAGCCAATTTTAATGCATGGGGTGGAGGCATGGGGAATGAGAGCGTATGAATGTATTGAGAGAGAGCAGGTGACATTCCTGAAGCAGCTACTGGCGGTGGAAAGATCAACGCCCAGTTATATTCTGCTTCAGGAAACGAACAGAGCATGTATGCATGGAGAGGCAATGGAAAGAGTGGCAAGATATGAGATAAAATTGATTGGATTGGTTAGTGAAAGGCTGGTAAAAGACGTGTGGAGAACATGTGTGGGAGTAGGAGAGAGTGATTGGAGAATGGAGAGGAGAAAAATGTATGAAAGAGCAGGGGTGTCTAAAAGTTTGGTAAATGAGTGGTTGGAAAAAGGAGTGAATGTGGCAGCGTGGTTGAAGGAAAAATGGGAGGAAGTGGAAAAACAGGAGCGTCAAGGGTATATTGAGAGAAGTACCTATAATCCTCTATATAAAAGGTGGTAGGTACATGGGAAACTGCCAGGGTACCTCAGCAGGAATTTACTAAAAATAGGGGAGAAGGTAGCACTGGCGAGGGCTAGGTGTGGGTCGGAGGAGAGAGGAAGAAAGGTATGGATGGGTGAAGAGTATGGTAGGTGTGTGTTGTGCGGAAGTGGAAGGGATACGTGGAGACATATAGCGGATGAGTGTAAGGAGATCAGAGCTGGGCAGGATTCGAATCATTCAGGATTCGAATCCTTTTAGAGGATTCAAAAGAGGCATTCGAATACTTTAGTTCAACTGGATTCGTGATCCGGATTCGTTCCGTTTTTTTAAGAGGATTCGTATTCGAATCCATATGTGGGTGATTGGAATCCTTATAAAAGGATTCGAATATTTATAAAAGGATTCGAATATTTATAAAAGGATTCGAATATTTATAAAAAGATTCGAATACTTACAAAAGGATTTGAATCGTCAAAAATAATTCGAATTAATTGTGAGGATTAACATGAAAAATGTCTTTTGTGTGTTTTTAAATTTCTCGTTAAATCACTGTTTTATACGTGTGGCGCATGAAGTAAAATTTCGAGTTTAGAAAAGCCCAGAAAATTTGTCTCGGGTCGCTGCGCAACCCTTGACAAATTTTCACAGGGCTTTTCTAAACCCGAAATTTTACTTCATGCTTAGTCTGGGAGTGGAAAACACTCGTTTAAAGCTTCGAATTGAACTTAATAAAAAACAAGAAATATCTAAAGATTTACAGAAAATAGGCTGTTTTGCGGAAAACACTATTTCTACTAGCAGAAACAACTAGCACTATTACCAGCCAGAACTTCTAGCTCAGATGGTTGTAGCTTCAGATATCTTGCTACCAGCAGACGAGGCCTGTACTAGTACTACTAAGTACTATTAGCCGAAAGAACCACTACTAAAAAATGTAACGTTTACTTTTTTTCAGTTAAAAAAGATTTGTCCACTTGCAGAAAGAACTGCCGCTATTAGAAGACAAAGCTTCTAGTTCCGCAGATGGGACCTGTACTACTACTACTTCTAGTAACAGCAAAAACTAGTGGTAGTAGAATAAAAAAAACTAGTGTCAAGCTGAAAGAAGGGCCAAGGCCGCAGCCAGAAACAAAAATCGGAGGGGGTTATACAAATTTCGTGGGGGGCTTAGGGAAAAATATTGTTTTTGCTCTTACGGTCCCGCTTTTACATACAAAAATTTATCATTTTGAAAATTTCAAGGGGGGTATGAACCCCCACATCCTCCCCCTCCTCTGGCTACTGTCTTGAAAACAACTGCTACTAGCTAAAAGAATTACTACAGCAGAAAGAACTACCGCTATTAACGGAGCTTCTAGTTCAGATGGTTTTAGCTTCAGATATCTTACCATCAGCAGACGGAACCTGTAGTACAGGTTCCGTCCATACTAGTAGTAGTAAGACCTACTCGTAGTAGTAGTAGAAGGAACAAAATAGTAGTTGTTCTTTCTACCACTGAAAGGACGAACGCTACTAGCACAAAGAAATTGTACTACTAGCTGAAATAATTACTACTACTGATATAAACGTTCACTCTTTAGCAGAATACGCTATTTCTACTAGCAGAAACAACTACCGCTATTATCAGACAAGGCTTCTGGTTCAGATGGTTCTAGCTTCAAATCTAGCCACCGGCAGATGGTGCCTGTACTACTACTAGTAGCAGAAAGACCTAGCAGTCGTTTTTTATAGCAAAAAACACAATTTCTACTAGCAGAAAGAACTACTGCTATTAACAGAGCGTCTAGTTCAGATGGTTCTGGCTTATCGTGTCTTGCCACCAGCAGACGGAGCCTGTACTACAACTAGTTGCAGAAAGTCCTAGTAATAGTAGAAGTCTAAGTGCCAAGAGTGCGGAAAAATCATTACCAAATACGAAGACAGTATAAAATGTAAAATGAGATGCGAAGATGCATTCCACCTAGAGTGCATACAAATGTCCATCGGGACCCTGAACCAATTGAATTCAAGTGGCGAAATAAAAAACTGGAGCTGCAATAAGTGCAACGTCGAAAACACAACCCCACAAATTAGCAAGGAAGAAAGCGGCGAAAGCAACCAAGGAAAAGAAAGCGAGGCACAACCGCAACCAACACCAAACAAACATCCCTTAAAGAAATATACACAACAAATCTTCCACAACAGCATGTTTCAAAAAACAGGCGACAGGCCACGTTCACAATCGTTAAGTGAAAACCCAAATACGACAAACAAAAACCAATCAACGGGAGGAACCAGCAACTCAACACCACCTAGCCACAAACAGACCTCACTCGACTGGCAAGAAGTAACCAACAGAAAGAGACGAAGAATAAAGAGCCCAGGGGAAAAAAACCAGTCACAATCAGATAAAAAAGACTACTGGCTGGGTACAGCAAACAGATTCAGCCATCTAGAAAATGAAGATAACGTACCAGCCGAAATCCAGGTAAACAATAACGCTAACGAACCTAAACCACCACCCATATTTATCGAGGGAGTTGAGAACATCAAGCCACTTATAGAACAACTAGATATAACCGCCAAAAACATGTACATACTCAAAGCTATAGGTAGTGAACAAGTCAAAGTGCAACCCAAAACAGCAGAAGCATACTCGGAAATCACAAAAGTCCTAATAGAAAAAGGAACCAGATTCCATACCTTCAAATTAAAACAAAACAAAACATTTAAAGTGGTACTAAAGAACCTACACTATTCCACAAATGTGACAGAAATCAAAGAAAACATAGAAACCCTAGGGCATATAGTCACCAACGTTTGGAACGCACGGAGTAACAAAACAAAACGCCTACTGCCAATGTTTTTCATCGACCTGCAACAAAACGAAAATAATAAAGAAATATACAAAACAACTTTACTCATGAACTCAAGCGTTATCTTTGAAGCATATCAGTCAAAAAGAGAAATCCCGCAATGCACTAGGTGCCAAAGATTTGGCCACACCAAAAACTTTTGCCAAAGAGAACCAAGATGCGTCAAATGCGCCGAGACCCACACGACAGCAACCTGCCCGCGGAAAGAACCAAACAACCAAGTAAAGTGTGTTAACTGCGAAGAAAACCACCCTGCCAACTACAGAGGATGCATCATACATAAGCAACTACAACAAAAACTCTACCCCAAACTTAGAGAAAGGAACCTCAACCGACAGGACACCAACCAGCAATATGTAGAACCAGGGACCAGCTATGCAGAGAAAACAACCCAACATAACAACGCAAACCAAACAACTATGGAAACACAAAACGATATGCAAGAGTTAAAAATTATGATGAAAACTCTTATAACACAAATGGGAACCATGATGAATCTCATCACCACCCTCGTCAACAAATTACCACAATGACGCAATTACTCAAAATTGTAGAGTGGAATGCCAACGGCCTGTGCCAACATGCACAAGAAATGAAAGCCTACCTAATAGAAAATAAAATAGACATCATACTAATTGTAGAAACACGTTTCACCGCAAAATCCCACATTAGTATACCAAAATATAATTTATACCATACAAATCATCCCGACGGAACAGCCCATGGTGGAACAGCAATAATTATTCGCAGCAACATAAAACACAGCGAACTAGAAAACTATGCAAGCGAACACATCCAAGCCACAACAATTACAGTAAACACAGCCAGAGGTAACATAGTAGTGTCTGCAGTTTATTGTCCCCCAAAACATAAGAACAAACGGCAAGAATATTCAAACTTCTTAAAGACACTTGGCAACAAATGTATAGCAGGAGGGGACTATAATGCCAAGCACAAAGCCTGGGGTGCAAGATTGGTAAACACCAAAGGAAGAGAACTTCTTGCTGCAATGAACATAAACAGCATGAACCCGGTGGCAACAGGCGAACCCACCCACTGGCCAAGCGATCCAAACAAAACACCAGATGCCCTAGACTTCTTCATAACAAAAGGAATCAACCCAAAGCTTATGAAAATTGAATCAAGCCTGGACTTATCCTCAGACCACACACCAGTAATATTAACGGTACTCACAGAACCAACCAACCAGGATAAACAGACCACCCTATGGAACCGCAACATCAACTGGGAAGCATTCCAAACAAAAACAGACCAACTAATAAACCTAAAAATTCCCCTAAAGACGCCTATCGACATAGAAGTAGCGCTGGAAAATCTGACAAAGTCCATACAAAAGGCGGCATGGGAATCAACACCACAAAGACCCAGCAACAAAAGGGATGAAAACCCAATAATAATAAAAGATAAAATATCTGAAAAACGAAAGTTACGCAGGACCTGGCAAATCACAAAAGCACCAGAAGACAAAAGAAAACTTAATAGAGCATGCCGCGAACTAAAGGCACTATTGGTGACCAATAAAAACCAATCAGTAGAAACATACCTCGAAAATCTATCACCCTCTCTTGCCAGCAACTACTCACTCTGGCGGGCAACAAGAAAACTCAACAGACCACTTCTACCAATCCCCCCCATAAAGGACCAAAACGGAAAATGGGCCAGAAACGATGAAGAAAAGGCCATTGCATTTGCCCAACACCTGACTGGAGTATTCAAACCATTTGATATTGATGACCAAGATAGCACGGAAGAAATATCGAACTTCCTTGAGACCCCATTCCAAATGGACATACCCACAAAACCCTTCAAATATTGCGAAGTCAAACAAACAATTTTAAAAGGTACCAACCCCAAAAAAGCACCTGGGTATGACTTAATAACTGGACGGATCCTCCAAAAGTTAACAAAAAAAGCAATCACGTCAATTCTACAAATATTTAATGCCATACTACGACTTAGCTACTTCCCACCGCAATGGAAAATAGCAGAGATAACCATGATCGCCAAACCGGGCAAAAACGAAAATGAAATAAACTCATACCGACCAATAAGTCTACTGCCAGTACTGTCCAAAATTTTCAAAAAACTACTGCTCACCAGGCTGGATCCCATCCTAACACGACAAAAGCTAATTCCCAACCATCAATTTGGGTTTAGAAAAAAACATAGCACAATCGAACAGGTGCACAGGGTAGTAAAACAAATCAGCAACGACATCGAGAATAAGAGATTCTGCTCGGCAGCCTTCATTGACGTCAGCCAAGCATTTGACAAAGTGTGGCATACTGGCCTACTCTACAAATTAAAACAAAATCTTCCCGATCACTTGTACGAACTATTAAAATCATACTTAACCAACAGATTTTTTCTAGTAAAAGTACGGTCGGAATACACGGACCTAAACCACATCAGCTCTGGGGTCCCGCAAGGAAGCGTATTGGGACCAATACTCTACCTTCTATACACTTCAGATCTCCCTACTACAATGCTAACCACAGTCTCCACCTTCGCAGATGACACGGCAATACTGGCTTCCCACTGCATTCACAACATAGCATCAAGAAACCTGCAAACCCATCTAAATAAAATAGAGGTATGGATGAAGAAATGGAAGATAAAGGCAAATGAGACCAAATCTACACACGTAACATTTACAACAAAGAGAGACCAATGCCCCCCTGTCACCCTAAACAACCATCAGTTATCACAAACTGACAGCGCAAAATACCTAGGTATGCACCTAGACAGACGTTTAACGTGGAAAACACACATTTTTAATAAGAGGAAACAACTGGGGCTCAGGTGGCAACAACTATACTGGATCATCGGCAAAAAGTCCAAAGTTACTCTTCAAAACAAACTGCTCGTGTACAAAGCAATCATAAAGCCCATCTGGACTTACGGGATCCAGCTCTGGGGATCAGCCTCCCACTCCAACCTGGAAATAATCCGGAGATTCCAGAGCAAAGCACTTAGAAGCATGACAAACGCCCCATGGTACGTCCCAAACAAAACAATAGATAAAGACCTGCAAATTCCCTCCATCCAAAGTGAAATCAAGAAATACTGTGCTACATACCAACGTAGAATATCATCACACCCAAACGAACTTGCAAGAAACCTATTCAATACTAGCGGTGAAGTGCGCAGACTTAAACGTTTCAAGCCAACAGACTTAACAACAAGATTCGCCTAATGAACTAAGTGCTCGCTATAAAAGGAAACAATTCATAGGAATTATTACCTACTACATCGAACTCACAAAACTAACAAATCATTTACCTATTGTCAACATTCAAGACAGATTGTAAATAAACTGGAGTAATAAAAAAAAAAAAAATAGTAGAAGGAAGAAAATAGTAGTTGTTTCATCTACTACTAGAAGGACGATTGCTGCTAGCAGAAAGAGCTTGTACTACTAGCTGAAAGATAGTTTACTTCTTTTAACATAAAACCCATTTCTACTAGAAGATTAAAAATACATGTTTTTTCTTTGTCGCCACCATTGTTTAAAAAACGCCAATTGTGTATAATATTAATTAACGAGTGTTTTTAGAGAATTATTTGTTATCTTCATTATGGTTTATAAACAGATAGAGGGAGTTTTTCTTTTAAGTATACGTATTCCAAATTCAGCCTATTTTCTGTAAATCTGTATATATTCCTCGTTTTTTGTTTTAATGTTCAATTTGAAGTTTTGAACGAGAGTTTTCCACTCCCAGGTTAAGCATGAAGTAAAATTTCGAGTTTAGAAAAGCCCCGTGAAAATTTGTCGAGGGTCGCGCAGCGACCCGAGACAAATTTTCGGGCTTTTCTAAACTCGAAATTTTACTTCATGCGTCACGCGTATAGAACACTGATTTGAAGTGAAGTTCAGAAACACACAAATACATCTTTAATCAGAGTAACAGGGAGTCAGATATTTAGTCTGTTATCAACGATGTTCAGTGGTAATAATAAATAATAAGGTTTTGAATATTTTTGTTAAAACAACTGGTAACGATATTTATATAATGGTTGCAAAAAAATAATAAAATTAAATTTATTCTTAAAGGATTTGTATTCGTGATTCAAAAAAACAGGATTCGAATCATATTTATCTCTTACGAATCCTTTATTCTAGTATTCGTGATTCGAATCCTTTTTACGAGGATTCGTCCCAGCTCTGAAGGAGATAAGTGAGGAATGGACGAGAGGTGTTAAAAGGATAGAGGAGTGGATGCGAGAGGATGGGGCGGGCGTAAAGATTGTGATAAGATTAGAGAGGGAGAGGAGAAGAAATGATTAGCTGGGAATGTGGTTTCATGTGTTTAGTTTTGTATTGTTTATGGAAATGTATATTAGTTTTGGATGCCAATAAAGGTTTTTTTTTAATTATTTATTGGAAACTTTAATCCAGGGCCCGTATTTTCAGTACCGATGCAATTTGTCATCGGTGAGAAGTTGCACTGAAATGACGTCGTTTTACTTCAAACGGTTAGGTAAATTCTTCCCAAAATGACGTCATTTCAGTGCAACTTCTCACCGATGCAAATTGCATCGGTACTGTTAAAACGGGCCCTGATAGGCAATTATTATAAATATTAAGGCTAGAATAACAATGCGAATAATTCAAAAAGGGGTTTCCCGTGAGAGAATAAATGAAAATTCAAATAGTCTGAATATTTGACTATTAATATAAAAATATAATTATTTCAATCACTAAATTTTTCACATATAGGGGTTTTCAAAAGTAAGTAGCGTTTTAAACTACTTGTATTGTGGCTGATTTTTGTGCATTTTTATAAATAAGGACAGTATCAGGTTCAGGGAAAACGGGATTTTTTTATTTTTACCTTTTGGTCGTCATAGCAACAAATTTGTTTAAAACAGTTGCATGAAAAATAGCATTGTATGCAAGTGTCATCACTTAATGGTGGTGTGAACACACATAATTATCGAATTTGGTCATTAAATAATTCTTATTCGGTCATTCAACAAGAACTTCACGATTTAAAAGTTACTGCTTGGCGCAGCTTTACATCACGTTTTATCATAGGTCCGTATTTTTTTGAACAGATTGTGGATAATAATAATAATAATAATAATGTTTATTCGTGCTAAGACTTACAGGTTTACACACGTCAGTAAATATATGAGAAGGAATACCTAAACTGGATATACATTGCAGTATTGCAAACTTAAAATCTATTAATGAGTAAGATAAACTAAGTATATATATATATATATATATATATATATATATATATATATATATATATATGGGCCATTAAACAACTATAAGAAAGGTGTGCAAGTAAAATAAAATAAGATCAGTGTATATATAAATAAAATACGGATCACTGTTAAACAGACCGGCAAAACATTTCAAAATTTAGGCGGTCCATCAGACTGGACTAATGGCTTAAATATCTTATTTATGATTAAATACATTAATTAAAACTAGAAAATAGGTGTACAAGTGAAGTAGAATAAAATCAGTGTATATATAAATAACACAAAATCACACAAAATCACAAATCCACCAGACAAGCACAGACATTTTAAAAAAGAGGCGGCCCATCAGACTAGATAACTAATGGCTTAGAATAAAACTTTAAGCATTGATCACATAAAATAGGGTACACGTTACAATCCAAGATCGGAAAAGTTGTTTGAGATACAATCATCAATTGAAAATAATGCTTTATTTGTTAAGTAATTTTTAAGAATATTCTTAAACTTCTTATTGGGGAGAGATTTCGCTGTCTGTGGCAGGATGTTAAATAACTTTGGCCCATAAAATCTTGAGCTGTTCTGGCACCTAGATAGTCTTAATTTTAGGGGACAAATTTGATCACGACTTCTGGTATTGTGTCCATGAATTTGGTTATGTGTGACATAATTATCTGCATTTTTATGAACATGCAGTAGACATTCTAAAACGAACAGGCCTGGCAATGTAAGGATTTTCAGGCTTTGAAAGTGGTTCTTGCATTCATCTCTATATCCTATACCCGCTAGGATACGGACTGCTCGACGTTGTAAACTGAACACACGAGAAGCAATACTCGAGTGTCCCCAGGCCAAGATACAGTACCCGATTTTCGATTGGAAGAGAGCATGATACGCAGCCATAAGTGTTGATAAAGGTACAGACTTACTTAGCATTCTAAGTAAGAAAGTGACGCCATTAAGCTTACTGCTCAGGTCTTTTTCATGCTCTCTCCAACTTAGCTTGGTGTCAAGACACAAACCGAGGAACTTGCAAGACCCGTGTTCTTCATTGCCAGCATTGAGTGAAAAAGTAAGTTTTTCCGTCTTTGCTGCATTGAGAGAGAGCTTATTGGAGTTGAACCATATCGCGACTTTGTTATTTATATAATCTCTGTGTTGCAGCGCATTTTCATAGTTACTAGATTTGTTTATTGAAGTTGTGTCATCTGCATACATGATTATTGTACCGGTGCTAATATGTGGAGGTAAATCGTTGACATATATTAAAAATAGCAGTGGTCCCAAAATAGACCCTTGGGGTACACCACATGTGATTTCAGCAAGTGCTGATGTGCGGTTTTTAAATGTGACGCACTGTGTCCTATTTTGTAGATATGAGCACACTAACCGACAACATTCTGGACTAAAATTATAAAAGTACAACTTTCGCAGCAAGACGTCATGAGGAACGCAGTCGAAAGCCTTGCTGAGGTCGAAGAATTGGGCCGCTGAATATTGACCAGATTCGAAACCAGTCATGATTTCCTCAACAAAAGCAATAACCGCGCTCCCCGTAGAACGTCCACCGCGAAACCCGTACTGGTTATCCGTTAGTATCTCATTTTCGTCCAAGAAATGTAAAATTTGTTTAAAAAGCAATTTCTCAAATATTTTTGAAATGATGGGCAAAAGAGAAATCGGGCGGTAATTATTGATATCTGCAACGGAGCCCTTTTTATGCACAGGTATGACCGTTGCTATTTTTAGGCAGGTTGGGAATACGTTGTTGCGAATGCAACCATTTAATAATTTGGTTAGAGGAGTTATAATTACGTCTATCGCATATTTTATTGAGCCACATGTCATACCGTACACGTCTCGAGCATTTGAGTTTTTTAAAGACATTAAAGCTTCACGCACGTCAATCTCGCCCACTTCTTCAAATGTGAGGTAGTTTGTGAGGGAAGTATCAGTTTTTAATAAATTCTAGTGGGTCTGTCTGAGATTGCGGTAGGTCGGATTTTATGGATTCCGAAACGGTGGTGAAGAACACGTTAAAATCGTCCGGCTCTATATCACAGTTATTGCTATCACAGTTCGATTTCTTATAATTAATTAAGGACCACATTGCCTTTGGTTTATTTGTGCATGTATCAATATAATTTGCATTAGCCTTTTTTTTAGAGTTACATAGGGCAGTCTTGTATTCTGATTTCAATTTGTTAAATGTTTGTTTAAGCTCAGGAAGTCTTGTACTTGCCTCCTTTATTAGCGAGAGGTTTTCACGCATAGTTTTTAATTTGTTATTATACCAAACAACATGATTATTTCTGGCTAACGTTTTTTTAGTTGGGAAACAGTTTAAAAAGTATTGTTCCAGCAACTGTAGAAATGATTCGAACGCCGAACTGACACATTGATAATTGTTAATAAATGAAAAATCTGTATTTTGTAGTACCTGATACAATTTGAATTTTCCCTTTTCTGTTATGGGTCGTGATACGCGTATGAGTGGCGTTTTTTCCGAGATCCTTCTGGACACTCTAATATGGATACCAGCATGGTCGGATAGGCAATAGTCTAAGCGTGTGACATTAATTTCTGTTTCTTGCATGTTCGTGAATACGTTGTCCAGGCAGTTGTTCATTCTAGTATTAAAAGTGACCAAGGGACAGAGTCCGTATGAGGCCAGGAGATTGATTACGTCGGCTGCTCTGTAATCTTCAGTAAGAAAGTGTACATTGAAATCTCCCCCTAGTATAATATTCTTGTCAAGAGAAATATTATTCAGTGTGTTTACTAAGACATTTAAGAATGTATTTAAATCCCCTATGGGTGATCTGTAAATATTTATGATGATTATATCATGT
The DNA here is from genome assembly GCA_932526585.2 of Philonthus cognatus. Taxonomy (NCBI): domain Eukaryota; kingdom Metazoa; phylum Arthropoda; class Insecta; order Coleoptera; family Staphylinidae; genus Philonthus; species Philonthus cognatus. The sequence goes on from OW052252.1 coordinate 16,193,076, forward strand.
AGTGGGAGGTGAGATGCAACTATCTCACAATGTTTTTCAATCGCTGTAGTATGGATTTCACTGAAAGATACATTGTGTTTCATAAGTTGCATAACACCTCCATGTGAGTATTGAGACCTAATAAAATTTGCTGCAATTTTATACTTATCTAAAGTAAAATGTGCCACCTCTAGTTTGCGAAGCCAATGCTCACAAATACAGATTACATCAAATACATACTTATAATCAATCAAAAAAGCATCCAACTCATTTGTTTTGTTGCGTTACAGTAAATGGACAACGTTATTTGAATATGCTTTGTGATTATGCAATACCATTATTACGAGAACATGACATTGAAAATATCATATTTATGCAAAATGGTGCACCTTTGCACATCTTTACTCTAGTAAAACAGTTTTTAAAGAACACTTTTGGAGACCGTAATTTCCTGTAATTTGGCCCGCAAGATTGCCAAATCTTAACCCTGCTAATTGTTGGTTATGGGGATATCGAAAAGAAATGGTGTTTTTGACTAAAAATAATTCAATCGATCAATTGAAGAAATCTATTACACAAAACATAGCAGACATTCCAGCAGACCTACCTAGAGCTGCGGTTTATAGTATTGAAGAAAGGTTACTTCTTGTTCAAGAAGAAAATGGCGACCAAATACAATATTTACATAAATGTAATATTTTTATAAATCCCATTTCTTTCTGCACATAATGGCATTTTTAATTTTCAAATTGCTCAATGATTGATAAAAATATCAGTATTACGAAATACGACTTACTTTTGAAAAACCCTATATTTCAATATCTAAATAATTCCATTATTTGAATAAGTTTTTGACCGAACATTTAAATATTTGATTAATTCAAATAGTTGAATGTTTTTAAATGTATAAGTGAATACTTACATTTGACCAATTTCTAGCATTAATAGTATATTTTTAACTTCACTTAAAATCAGTGTTGCATACCGGTGGCGCATGAAGTAAAATTTCGAGTTTAGAAAAGCCTGAAAATTTGGATTTGCCGGGCTCGCTTCGCTCCGCCCGGCAAATCCAAATTTTCAGGCTTTTCTAAACTCGAAATTTTACTTCATGCTTAATCTGGGAGTGGCAACACTCGTTAGAAGTAAATTTCAATCAAATAATTTAACTGAAGAAATACATTTTGACAAACACGAACAAAATCAGTGTAACATAACCTCAAAATTACTTGATTACAATGAAGTTAGAACACGAAAAATGTGGTCGACCGACAGCTTTCGTACTGAACGGTTGTGTTTTCCTATTTGCGACCTTGGGCTCCGATATTTAACCTATTGTGTATTGTAAGTCGTTTTTTCTTATCTTTGTGTTTTTGTTCCCTATAAATCTATTTTTATTCATTTTCTTACATACATATCAGTAAAGAATCATTAATATTCGTATAAATTCAAGTTAATAAAATGGATGTTTGCTCGGGGGGGGGGGGGGGGGGGGGCGTCCCCCCCGGCAGCTATCCCTGGAAAAAATATAAATAGTATTTTGGAATTTGGCAAAGGAGATAGAGCCCCACATATAGTTTATATAGAAAAAATAGTTAATAAAGATATAAATAATGATAATACTCCTCAACCTTCCATCACTCCTGCTTTGCATGAGATGGTCGTTGGTAATATTTTGTCTAAGGCTGGATTTAATGTAATCACTTCTAGAAGAGGCAGAAACAGAGTCAGTGTGCAATTTAAAACAATTAACGAGGCAAATAAATTTTTAAATTCTAAAGAATTAATATACAAAAACTCATTTAAAGTTTTCATTCCTACCCAATTTTTAACTACAAAATGTATCGTTACAGATGTAGATCCCTCTTTCACTGAAGAGGAGATATTAAATAACTTAAATGTATCAAATAATTTTCAAACTATAAATGTCAGAAGGTGGAAAAGAAAAGTAATAAATAATAACATTACTGAATATATTAATACTCATTCCATAGTAATTACTATCCGCACAAACTCGATTCCCCTAAATCTAAAACTATTTTGTACTAACAAAACACCAGAAATATTTATTTATCCTGTGACACAATGTATAATGTGTTTTAGATATGGGCATACAAAAAATTTATGCAAGAGTAAATCTAGATGTAATACCTGTGGAACAAATGAACATATCACAGAGAATTGTAAAGCCCTTCAGGCTATATGTATACACTGCAATGGACCTCACACGTCCACTGAAGTGGGTACATTATCTAGAAATCGAGTTTGCCCGGAATATCTTAGACAAAAAAAATAAAAGAGTATATCTCGAGACATAATGTCTATTTCACAGAAGCTAACGCTCTTTTCCCTACATCCCTTCCTTCACAACTTTCCAATAATTTACAGCACAACACTAATCTAATTCCAAATCAACAAAATTTTCCCCTTATATCACCAACATTATTAAATCTCAGCTCTAATTATAATTTTGGTAATAATCAACATTCATATATATCAGTGTTAAAAAATAATAATAAAAAACGAACATCACCTTCTCAGGAAACTGACCAAACATTTAGACAAAATTACTTAGAAATTATCAATCCTAGCCGTACTCCTTCTCCTAAAAAATTATGTTTTAATACCCCTAACCCTTCATCATCTTCCACTACTTATGAATGGAATGATGAAGAAATTACAGAATTATTAACAAATTTATGTTCCCTCAAACCCTCATATTTTGTTCAAACTTTTTTAAATTTAGTACCAGTCGACACTCTGAATAATTATAAGACTTCTTCTACATACAATGTTCCCAGTGAAGATATTACACTGGAACATTAGAAGTTATAATGCTAATAAAGTCAACTTATCTAACCTTATAGATGAATATATCCCTGATATCATATGTCTATCCGAAACGTGGACGAGTGAAAATTCAATAAGATTTAGAGGTTATAATTGTATTCTTAAATCTAGGGGGGACGGTAAGGGTGGGGTTGCCATTCTCATTCGTAACTCCCTATCTTATACAGAAATACCCCTTAATTTTCCAAATTTTAATAATCAAGTTCAGTTCATCTCAATAAAATGACCATACTTTACCCTAATATCAGGATACATCCCTCCTTCTGTTAAAATTAGCAGCAATCTTTGGGACTCTATATTAATGGGACCTGCGCCATACATAATTGTGGGTGATTTTAACTCACACATCTCTCAAATTAATGGTTCATATTCTAATTTAAATGGAAAATTATTATGGGAATTCATAGAATCTAATAACTTTGTGGTATTAAATGATGATAAATCTACACGTTTTTCATATAATTGTTCACAAAAAAGCATTATTGATATCACTCTAGTATCCCCATCACTTGGACCCTATTCCTCCTGTCAAACCCTTCCAGACACTTATGGTAGTGATAATTTTCCCATTCTTGTTAAAATTCAACTTAATTCTAATCCAAACTCCACTTATAAAAAATCCTCCCGTATATGCCGAAACTTCAAATTAGCAAACTGGACAACATATACAGAAAAAGTAGCAAGCTCAATATCTTATGAATTTTCATATATAGATTTTATAGATTGTTTAAACCAGGCAGGGAATGAGTCCATCCCTTTTCATCACCCTTTTTTCTCGCCCTTCTTTATGTCCTTGGTGGGATGCTACTTGCACAAAAATTAAAGAGTCAAGAAAACAAGCCATTCAAAAATTTTATAGAGAAGGGACAACTGAATCATTTATTTCTGCTAAAAAAGCCATAGCCTTATCTAGAAAAATATTTAAAGAAAAAAAGAAAAAATCGTTCAGAGAATTCTGTGAATCAATTTCCCGATTTACTCCAATTACTGAGGTTTGGAGGAAAATAAAAATATTTAGGAAGTCATTTATGTCTCCTTCCATTCCAACCCGTGATACAGAAACCCTAAATTCCTTCTTTTCAACACTGGCTCCCCCATATGTAGAACCTTTTTATAAATTGAAAATCCCCCCAATATCTTCTTCCTTTCCCCATTCTAATTTTACTCTAGGAGAATTAAACTCTATTTTAGAAAATGTCAAAGGCTCTTCTCCAGGAATAGATGACATTTCTTATTCAATGATTAAAAATCTTCCATTCTCTGGAAAATCCGTGCTATTAAAATTGTTTAATGAATTTCTCTCTTCGGGGTCAGTACCCGAATCTTGGACCAGGCAAATTATTTGTCCTATCCTTAAACCCGGCAAGAGTCCAAATAGCCCCAATAGTTATCGTCCAATAGCCCTTACCTCTTGTATAAGGAAAATTTTTGAACACCTTATAAAATTAAGATTGGATTGGTGGTTGGAGAGTAAAGATATTTATCCACCTACACAATGTGGGTTCCGAAGGGGTAAGAGTGCTATAGATAATTTAATTAAATTAACTACGGATATAAATTGTTCATTTCTTAATAATCAAACAACAATTGCATTATTTGTAGATATCTCTGCCGCTTTCGATTCTGTAATTCCTTCCTTATTAATTGATAGGCTTATCTCTATCGGAGTTCCATCAAATATTATAAGGTGCATTTGGTCAATGATAAAAACAAAAATCCTTTATTTAAAACATGATTGCTCGTTCTCAAACCCTAGAGTTTCATATATTGGTCTCCCTTAAGGTTCAATCCTTAGTCCCATATTATACATATTGTACACTCTTCCTCTTCAATCTTTAATGTCTCCCTACTGTTCTATTCTTCAATACGCCGATGATGTAGTTTTGTATTGTTCGGGTAATAACATCCAATCTTTATGTAATAGGATTAATCAAGCTCTATTCGAATTGTCGGACTGGCTTTATTTATATGGATTATCTCTCTCTCCTGGTAAATCCCAGAGTATGATATTTAAGAAGAGATCGAAAGTTCTTCCAGATTTTCATTTGTACTTCCAAGATGTAGAAATTCCAAAATTTAGAACAGTTAAATACTTAGGCATCACTCTTGACTCAGCTTTGTCTTGGAAACCTCATATATTGGACTTACAAGAAAAAGTTCATAAAACCCTAAATGTGTTTAAGAGTCTATCTCACATCTGGTGGGGATCAGACCCTGCCACTTTAACAATTTTGTATAAATCACTAATTAGGTCAAAAATAGAATATGGCCTGTTTTTACTTTCTCCTCTGAATAAATCTTTAGTTATGATCATTGATCGTCTACAATCATCTTCATTGCGAACGGTATTAGGTTGTATGAGATCAGCTCCTTCAAGAGCATTAGAGGTAGAGAGTGGTATACCCCCTATCTTTATAAGATCCGATTTTATAGCCAGAAAGTATTTTTTAAAATGTTTAGCTAATAACAATAATTTAGTTACTTCATCTATTAATAGTCTATCAGAGTTATACAATGTTAAAGGCAAACCTCACTGCGCAATTATCGAAAATTATGTTATTTCTGAATCTTTTAACATTTTTACATCTTCTAAACTCCCTTGTTATCTTTCCCCTTATTTCTCTAATTTTTTCTCTATTAAAAACTGGATAAATCTAGATAGTAACATTCATAAAGAGGCGCATGAAAAATGGCTCGATAGTATCTTTTGTTACACAGATGGTTCGTTTACTACAAATCATACAGGGTGTGGAATATATATAGAAAACAATCTAAGTTACTCCTTTAAAATTCCTCACACCTCTTCTATTCACACTGCTGAACTTACATCTTTACTTGAGTGTATAAAATTAATTAAAGAATTAAAATTAATGAAGACAGTTATTCTTACAGATTCTAAATCTGTGCTACACTCAATACAAAAAATTGGAATCAACTCTAAAATGCATATGCTAGTTTAAAATATTAGAACTTTATTGTTTGACTTATTTAAAGAAGGATATATAGTAAATTTATGTTGGGTACCAAGCCATTCAGGCATTATTGGAAATGAAACCGCAGATATGTTAGCTAAATCTGCTAAAGATAGTCCATTGTCTGAATTTTCTTCTCCGTTCACTGACTATTTTAAGGTTCTTAGATCCAGCCTTAGATTGAAGTGGAAAGCAGTTTGGTCTACATCTTCTTCCCACACCAAATATTTCTCCCTTCACCCTGTTATACCATCCAAAGTATGGTTTTTCGACCCAAAAGTTCGAGGTAGAAGATTTGTGACATCTATCATACGTATGAAGATGGGACATAACTCATCTCCTAGCCATTTATACAAAATAAAGGCCATTGACTCTCCAAATTGTTGTTGTTCGGAAGTGGGAGATTTAAATCACATATTTTTTTCATACAGTAATTATTATGATAAATGTAAAAAACTGTACTTTTCTCTTATAACAGCTGGAAATGCTGCTCCACTCTCTATTCTATCTGTACTATCTAAATGTTGTATAAAATCTTACCTTATCCTATACTCCCTATTACATGAAACTAATATATTTATCTAGTAATGTTTGTGTTTGTCTGAATTCTTTTAAGGGATTTCCTCTACTAACTAATCATTATTCCATTTAACCACAATTACCTACAACTTCAGTATTTGCTGTGGCTGGTCAACAGAGCTGTTTTGCTGAGGCCATAAATAGTGCAAGAAGAAGAAGAAGAAGTTAGAACACATGAAAATGTAACGTTGCCACGTTCATTTTATCACTAGTTCAAAACAATTAAGAGCATGTAGATTTTATTCTATGAAAACGAATCGTGTTTGTATGCGTCTAGTAGAGATTACCTCGCATTAAACTATAATTATATCTACTGCAATTCTATTAAATAGTAAAGTACTGTATTTCATTGATTTTTAAAAAATTCAAAATCAGTAACGAAGTTTTCTTTAAAATTAATGAACTATTAAATACGTTAAAGTTGAAAAAGAGGATTTATTTCAATGTAAATTAATTAACTTGTCCAGGTCTTCTTCCCTTCGTCCTCACCTTGGGATTTGTGGGCGTTGACTCCCATCTCGGGCTAACGGTATTGAGAGAATTTGAATTTTTTCTTCTTCTGTGCTCCTTTTTTATTCGTGTTTTTTTATTTGATGTTGTTGTTTAATATTAAATTTTTAGTTTGTAGGCTGTGTAATTTAGTTTTTTTATGTACTCTTCAAGTTTATTGTATTTAATTTAGGACTGGTTTATGCAAAGTTTGGACTATTCCCGATTGTGAACTGAAACAAACACTAAGAGGACACACATGCAACATTGGTGCTATTGTTTTCCATCCGAAAGCAACGATTTCACAAGAGGACACCATCTGTAATATGGCATCATGCGCATCTGATGGATCTGTAAAATTATGGGATTTTCAAAGGTAACTTCCCCTGCTTTCTAGACTAGATGACAGTTTTAAGTAATTTTTTATTCTATTGAAAACCTTTCTTTAACCTAGAAGTGTGTGACATAGGCATCGTGCACAAAGAGACTTGCACAATTCATTTCATGCAAACCTTTCTACTAACCTAACCTAAAAGTATGTAGAATGGCTAGCGTGTGCAAAGGTACTTCAATTTCAAACCTGAAAACAAAAAATTATGTGGCACTGCCTAAATATGCGGGATTACCTAGATATGAAGAATTGCCTAAGTGTGGACAATCGTATAAGTATGTGAGATTGTGTACCGTAGGTGGAATTGTCTCGGTATACAGGACCACCAATATACAGGGTGTCCCATTTTACATTATTTTCTTGAATATCTTGAAATTAAAGCATTTTACCGAAAAGTATGCCGAATCATAATCGTATTGGTTTTGAAGGGGAAACCGGATTTTTACAAAATGGCCCCCCTAGCCCCCCAGGGAGGCCGGGGGGGGGGTCAACTTGAAGATTTTAAATGGGAACCCCTATTTTTTGTTGCAGATTCTGAAAGAGCGTTAAAAAATATGTAGGGTTTATATAGATACTTTTTTTAATTTCCAACAGGTGGCGCTGTAATCGTGAAAGTATGATTTTTCTGTAAAATTTTTGTGAATTAATATTGTCTCAGTAACTTTATAAAAAATAACATTTAGTGTTTCAAAATGTTATGAAGTCGCAAAAAGAAGAAAAATTCAGTACGTCTCGGCATACTGTCAGTGACAGACCATTCGATTTTTGTATCTGAGTGGTTTCCGTGATAATTGTTAACGTAATTCGCAATGGTCGGGACTAGTGATGGGAATAATCGATATACTAATTAGTAATTAGTCGATTATTGAAATATTATATCAATATAATCGATCATTATGCGGAAATTAGTATATACTAATTTAAGCGATTATTTGATCGGGTAAATTAGTAATTACTAATTTAAGCGATTATTTGATCGGGTAAAATAGTAATACTAATTTAAGCGATTTTTTGATCGGGTAAATTAGTATATACTAATTTAAGCGATTATTTGATCGGGTGAAATATTTATATGATTATTTGATCGGGTGAAATATTTATATGATTATTTGATCGGGTAAATTAGTAGGTACTAATTTAAGCGATTAATTGGTCGGGTAAAATTGTATATATTAATTTAAGCGATTATTTCGTCGGGCAAAGTATGTACTAATTAGTATACTAAAATAATTAATTACTATTTCGGTAGATTAGATTATTTAAATTATAAACAAATGTATCTCTTATTATCTCGGTAGATAGGACTACTTATATATTATAAATAGGGCCCGGCAGCGTTACCAGACGGTTTTTAAAATAGCACAACTCAATCGATTTTCAAGATATTTTATTAAACAAAAATGTTTTGTAAACAGGAAGATTGGAAGGTTTATAACGTGCACAAACACTAAAAAAAAAACTCAAGTATGGAAAATAGCATCAGGTAAATGACGACCTCCGTTTTTGATGCACATCTGAAGTCGGGTAAATTTTTATTTGTGGGGTTACCTAAAGAGAAAAGTGTACCTTGACAAGCCTTGAAATTTGGCTCAACTGCGTGATAATATTTAGCGAGAAATTCGTGCGATTCCTCGAGCAACTTTACAAGGAGTGAAGACTAACTTTTCTAATAAAATATCTTGAAAATTGATTGAGTTGTCAGGTAACGCTGCCGGACCTTGTGGTAATATTAATAATTACTGATTTGACGGTTGTTTTGTATTTCATTAAATAATAATTATATAAAATTTCTAATCTTCACTACTAACAAACATCACTACCAGAAAAAACGCTTACGAAACCATGGGCTTAAAAACAAACCCTAGAAATTACTCCCTCAAAAAACTACACTTTATTGAAAATCACACCTACGGAAAAAAACACGTTATAAAAAACTACCCTATCTAAAATTATTTCTGGAAGATCAGCCCCACTCCCGAAAAAATATCTCCCGAAAGGAACAATGCCCCTAAAAATCATCCTTACGGAAAACCATTCCTGAAATTCATCCCCCGAAAACCAAAAACCCCTCCATAAAAATCAAATCAAATCACTCCCTGAAATATCAACCCTTCGAAATATCACCCCCCAAAACAACCACCCATAAAAAACTTTGCCTGTAATATCACCCCCCCCCCCCCCCAAACACCCTAAAAAAAAACCTCCTGTAAAAAACATTGTTTTACAATATCACTTTATATCGCTTGTTTGTACTACATAATTATTCAGCCCCCCCCCCCCCCCCCATCATATTTTTGAACTGAAAGGTTAACTACTAATTAAATCGATTATTAAAATATCTCTTTTCAAAATAATCGATTAATAAAATTAAAAAAAAAAAAATAAAGACCTTTATTGGCATATCCTACAGTTATTTACAATGTCGACACTATATCACATCTTGCCCTCTTTCTCCCGTCCCACTTTCTCCAGTGTCTTTACCCTAGCTCCGTCCTCCCCCATCCATTCTGTCACCCTTCTATTCCCTTTCACTCCCACCCATTCCTCACTCACACCCTCACACTCCTCCGCCAAGTGCCTCCACGTATCCTTCCCCCATTCACACAACCTACATCTCATATATTCTTCCCCCATCCATCTCTTCCTTCCCCTCTCCCCAGACCCACACCTTGCCCTCGCCATTATCACCCTTTCATCCCTGTTCCACCCATCCTCACTCATGTATCTCGGCACCCTCCCATATACTTGCCATCTCCCAAACATATCATTATATTCACTTTTGTCTATCCGTCCCTGTCTCTCCTGCGCTTCCACCTCCTTCATCTTCTCTCTCATCCACACCGCCACCTTCACCCCTCTACCCAACCATTCCTGTACCTTCCTCTCTGCCAGTCCTCCCCTTTCATACATTCTCCTTCTCTCTTCCCTCCACCTCCCCCCTTCTACTTTCATGCACGCCTCCCATACTATTCTCACCAATCTCTCCTCTTCTACTCCGCATAATTTCATTTCATACTTCACCACTCTCTCCACCGCCTCACATTCCAATCTCTCTCTATTCGTTTCCTGCAACAGTATATATCCCGGTGTAGACTTCTCTAGTCCTAGCATCCGTCTCAGCAACCATAGCTGTTCTCTTTCAATCACCTCATACGCTCTCGTTCCCCATGCTTCTACCCCGTACATTAGTATCGGTCTTACACACGCGTCCCACACCTTGCATGTCACCTTAATACTATTCTCCATCCATCTCCCCCATTTTCTCCATGCCATTCCCCATGCTCTCCTCCCTTTTCCTTGTACCCACCTTATATGCTCTTCATACCCACCCGTCCCTTTAAAAATAAATCCCAAGTATCTGAAACTTTTCACTCTCTCAATCACCTCTCCCTTCCATTCTAGCTCTCCCACTCTCCCCTCTCTCCCTTTATTCCTAAACCTCATCCATTTCGTCTTCCCCACATTCACACACATTCCTCTCTTATCCATATATCTTTCCACCCTTTTCAACATGCCTTTCACTCCCTCCCAATCTCTCGCCATCAACACTATATCGTCTGCATACGCCAGTAACCATACTTTCTCCTTTCCAATCACCACTCCCCCTTCCTGCCCCTTTCTCAACACCTCTTCTAGTTCACTTATGTATATATTAAACAGGACCGGACTCATGTGGCACCCCTGTCTCAAGCCCTTCCATGTCCTAAACCTTTCCGATACTTCTTCCCCCACCTTCGCTTCCACCCATGTTTCCCTATACACCTCCCTTACACACTCAACTACTCCGTCACTCACTCCCTTTCGCCTCAGACACTCTACCATATCTTCCCTCGGTACTGAATCATACGCCGCTTTCAGATCTACAAACACCGCATACACACACCCTTTCTCTTCCATCACTTTCTCTGTCATCCTCGCTAGGGTAAATACCTGGTCCCTCGTTCCCCTCCCCCTCCTAAATCCCCCTTGCGACTCTGGTAGCATCCTCTTCTCTTCTACCTCTACTTCTAGTCTGTTCTTCGCCATAATCATCAGTATTTTGTATCCCGTGCTCATAATCGTCACCCCTCTATAGTTCTCTGCTTTCCTCTCATCTTTCCCTTTATATATCGGGCATATCCTGCCTACTCTCCATGCCTCTGGCATGCTCTCCCATCCCCTCCATATTCCATTTACTAGCTCTCGGAATTTCTTCTTCCCCCCTTCTCCTATCTCTCTCCACATTTCCGCCTACAATCCATCTCTTCCGGCCGCCTTTCCTCCCTTCACCTCCTTGAACGCTCTTTCTGTTTCCTCTTCCGTAAATTCCTCTCCTCCAATCCCTCGCCCTACTTCTCTTACTGTCCCTTGTTCACCGCACTCCTCCTTACACTTTCTGGTCCAGTCTTCTAACGACACCCCTATCCTCCTCATCTCTTTCCCTCTCCTCAATACATTCCATATTTCTCTCTCGTTCCTGCACTCCTTAATTTCCTCCCCTGCTCTCTCTGCCACTTCCAGCTTCTTCCTTTCGCACACCTTCTCGTATGCCCTTCTCGCTTCCATCATCCTCTTTCCCTCTCCTCCGTTCTTTATATATTCTCTCATTACTTTCCTCACCTCCCTCTTCGCTCGTTTACATTCTTCATCAAACCACTCTTGCCCCTTCCTCCTTGTTCCCTTCATCTTTCTTCGGCATCCTATTATGGACTTCTCCATCTCTTCCATTGAACTTATCTCCTCCCATTGTACCTTCTCTAATTTCCTCCTCATGGCCTTAATCGCCTCTCTCCCACTCTCTAGCTTCTCATTTCCTTGCTCCTGTTTTCCTTCTTCATTCCTTCCTATCCTTAGTTCCACTCTCAACGGCAGGTGATCCGATCCCAGCACCTCCTCCACTTCCATCTTCCTCACTTCCTCTCTTGCTATTCCCTTGATTATCGGGTAGTCAATTACTGTTGATCCTTGTGCTCTCACGTATATTTTCTTCCCTCCCCAGTCTCCTTCTGTGCACCCATTCAGAATTTCCCAACCCTCTTCCGTCGTCCACTCCTTCATCCTCCTCCCATCTCCGTTTATACATTTATCTTGGGATCTCCTTTCTATTTCCATGCCGTCCTCCCCAATCCCTCCTCCCAATTCCCCCATCCTCGCATTAAAATCCCCCATGATCACCCACCTTCCTGCTTCCCCTGTTCTATCGTCAATCTCTTTTCTCACCTCATTCCAGTTTTTATTCACATAGACTATCCCCACATTAATTTGTTCTCCTGCCTCCCGCCATCTCATCCACATCAGCCCCTCGCCTCCTTCCCTTGTTTCTACCTTGCCTCCTATCATGCTCTCCCTCCATCCCACAATCATCCCCCCTTTCGCATTATTATATATTAATAAGTACTGATTTGACGGTTGTTTTGCATTTCATTAAATAAATCATTAAATAATAATTATATAAAATTTCTAATCTTCACTACTAACAAACATCACCCCCAGAAAAAACGCTTACGAAACCACGGGCTTAAAAACAAACCGTAGAAATTACTCCCTCAAAATACTACACATTAAAAGACCACCCCTTGTAAAAACTTTTATTGAAAATCACACCTACGGAAAAAAACACGTTATAAAAAACTACCCCATCTAAAATTATTCCTGGAAGATCAGCCAGCCCCACTCCTGAAAAAATATCTCCCGAAAGGAACAATGCCCCTAAAAATCATCCTTACGGAAAACCATTCCTGAAATTCATCCCCCGAAAAAACAAAAACCCCTCCATAAAAATCACTCCCTGAAATATCAACCCTTCGAAATACCACCCCCCGAAACAACCACCCATGAAAAACTTTGCCTGTAATATCAGTCCCGCCCCCCCCCCCCCCCCCCCCAACACCCTCAAAAAAACCTCCTGTAAAAAACATTGTTTTACAAGATCACTTTGTATCGCTTGTTTGTACTACATAATTATTCAGCCCCCCCCGCCATCATATGTTTGAACTGAAAGGTTAACTACTAATTTTCAACTACTAATTTAATTGATTATTAAAATATCTTGTTTTAAAATAATGGATTATTAAAATATATCGATTATTCCCATCACTAGTCGGGACCCCTTATTCGGTCAACGAGGTAGTGGACATACTGCGGATTCTTGGAGAAGCTCGGAAAAATTATGCTGCAGCAGCCCGGCTTTATGTCCAACGATATCCTGATCGCAATCATCCAACACTGGCGACAATACGCAACATCGAGGCAAGGGCGCGAGAAGGTCACCTGATACGGCATCGCGAGAAGGTTGATAGGATGGATAATGACAATGCTGATCCAAGAACTGTGGCTGTTTTGGGACTGGTGTACATGGATCCACACTAGAGATGGGTAACTCCTGAGCGAATCGACTCATAGAGTCAGTTCAGTGAAGTGAGCTAGTGAGCCAAGTGGCTCAGTTCAAAATGTTCAGCTCTTTTTGAGCCATGACTCATTTTGATTCGCCCGCTCTTCTAGAGTTACACGACTCACCTTGAATGTTGATTCGCACTGTATTAACGGTTCTTGATTTTCACGCGGCTCGTCGATCGGCAAGCTGTCTGGGCTCGGCCTTGCTGAGCATGCACTTTTTAATTTGGGCATTTCTTAGTCTGCGGCATTTTAGTGAATCATCTTTATTTTTTTTCAATTATGTGTGTTATTATGTTTCGTTATGTAAGTAATTCAAACATTTTTTTAATTAAAATAAAAAATATCAGAAATATTAGAAAAAATAAAAATAATGTTTATAGTTGATTAAATTACGTAGTAAGATTAGAAATATAATTAAAATTAATTTGTAAGCAATTTTAATTTGGCTAGGGTTACGACCACACTACTTAATTGATTTCTAAAAACAACATTTTTCACGGCATTTCCTAAACCTATGTTATTTGTTTATTCTAATTAAAATTTGCCTCTGTTAATTCACATATACTACAATTTAAAATATCATAAGCAAACACCCATGTTTACTGTATAGTAATCATTAGAAGTCTAATTTTTCTTTCGTCACCTATTTGTAACCACAATTGTAACTTTAATAAGAAGTGTTTATTATTGCAGTAAGAAAATAAGTATCGTTATATTCCTATCTTATTTTATTGCAGCATCATTGAGCAATTTGACTCTAAAAGAGTCATGTCGGTTCTTAAATCCGATTGAGCGGCTGAACCGATTGAGCTAGCTCGCTTATTGCGACCCAGTTCCACGTTGCATCGCGATGATTCATAAATCGTCGCGATCCAGGTCGGAGATTTGGAGTTGGATCGCTGTTTTCGTGCTGAATGTATGTGCGTTTTTATAGGCGCGCACACGTATTCAATATATTTAAACACACTTGAAGTGTAATCGCATGAAATTAATACCCGATTGTTATAATTTTGATTACATATTTATACTCTTACGTATTTATATAAATTATGATTACATTATTGCAATCATTGTATAACCGACATTATTAATCACCGTATTGATCAATTTAATGAGTTTGAGAATAGGATAAATCTATAAGAGTCAGAACTTTTGGCCGGCTCGGTCGCTCGTAACTGAGTCATGTAACTCTTTTAAGCTGGCTCAGTGAATCGACTCTTTGAAGTGAGTTAGATCTTTTGAACCAGCTCACTGAAAAGAACAATTTCGCCCATCTCTAATTCACACACCAGTCTGCGCAGCATCGAACAAAAACTGGGAATTTCGAAGTCTACAGCGCAATGAAATTAATTAACAATCAGTAAACATACATAAAAATCCTTGCTAAAATCGAATCATTCATAATTAGTTTTTTTATATCCCGTTTTCGTTCCCCCCAGTGTTTGGGACTGATATTTTCAGAAATTTAGGTATTGATTGAAACACCAAGTATTATTTTTTATAAAGTTATTGAGACAACATTAATTCACGAACATTTTACAGAAAAATCATACTTTCACGATTACAGCGCCACCTGTTGGAAATTTAAAAAAAGTATCCGTATAAACCCTACATATTTTTTTAATGCTTTTTCAGAATCTGCAATAAAAAATAGGGGATCCCATTTAAAATTTTCAAGTTGACCCTCCTCCCGCCCCCCCTGGGGGGCCATTTTGTCAAAATCCGATTACCCCCTCAAAACCATGACGATTATGATTCGGCATACTTTTCGGTAAAATGCTTGAATTTCAAGATATTCAAGAAAATAATGTAAAATGGAACACCCTGTATATGCAATACGGGAGAAGAAATGACACAGCGATTAACTGGCCCGCAATGAATTGGCCTGGCAATGAAACGGCCGGCAAAGAACTGGCTCGGCGTTGAAACGTCCCATTCCCATTTTACATTCCTTAAAAGCAAAGGGTATTAAGTATTACATAATTACGTATTGACCTTTTATTGTTTACAGTGAAGAACCTATTGCGGATATCGAGGGACACATGCCGCACAGGGTTTCGAGAATAGCCTTTCATCCTTCCGGCCGATTCCTAGGCACCTGCTGTTTTGACAGTTCGTGGAGGTTATGGGATTTGCAACAGTGCGCAGAAGTGCTTCATCAGGAAGGTCACGGAAAACCCGTGTATTGTATAAGCTTTCAAGTGGATGGATCTGTCTGTGCAACAGGGTAAGTTAAAGAGTACAGTCAAAGCCGTAGCCAGAAAAAAAAATTGGAGGGGGTTATAAAAATATGGGGAGGGGGGATTTAGTAGCAAAAATATTGTTTTTGCTCTTACAGCACCGCTTTTACATACAAAAATTTAATGTTTTAAAAATTTCGGGCGGGGGTTTGAACCCCCCATATCTCCCCCTTGGCTACGGCCTTCAGTATGGTAAATCCAATTGATTATCTGTACACAAAACAGCTAAAGGTCAATTAGTGCCCTAGGCATCCATTTTCTTTTTAACAATTGGCAAATTACAAAAATATATAAAGGAAATCTGAGAAAAAGTGGAAAAGACCCTTACTTTTCCACTTTTTGACCTTGACGAAATTGAGCCAGCTCTCCCTGGTGGATTATTTTATGCATTATTTCAACTGAATTTTACATTTTAATTTGTACATCACGATATATTTCACTGAAACCGGTTGGTCTGGTTTTGTCACTGTCACCGTGGGTTGGGGGGAGTAGAATGGGTATGCATTTATTCGTATTCTCGATAAAATTATATTTTCAAGCCAGCCAAACTATGATCCCTCTCATCCTTCTCTTTCTAACTTCAACGCTCTTTGTCGTTTAATTTCGCCGTCTGTCAAAACGATTTCATTCTCTGGTTATGTTGATAATTTCAAATTGTACACGATTTCAACACAAGTGAAACATAATTATAATTTCTGAGATTATGAATCTTTCTTGTACTACACGGGAAAATTGCAAGGGTGTGTTTATGTTGAAGCTGACAAATTATAATCGCAGGAGCGTTAATACTAGTAAAGCAGGGATAAACTTAAGTTACTGCAGAATTGTTTGACGATTAACATGTTAATTGCGGTACATGTCCCCGGGGATATTTGTGTATCCTAAAAAAAATGCATGCAATATGCCGAAGTTAATGTGTTATTATGGTGTTAAGGTTTATCGTGTTTTGGAAAGATGGTACATGCTAATGTCTCAGTTATCAGGCAACAAGCAACTTTACCGTAGATACAACAATAATCCGAAGAATTTGAAGATATTTACAAAAAGACAAAAAAGCAGTTTTCAGTATGAAACATCATAAATACATTTATTTGTATTATTCAATCTAATTTACTAAGCTGTACAAACTTACTAATTTTATTAAATTGAAATTTATTTTTGAAGGGTTTTTGAGAAATAACTAGCTTAACAAACGTTAAGCTAAAAATGTAAATTCACTTTTCCGTAAAAAGTTAACATCCGCTATTGAAACAAGTTATTGTCGTAGCATCTGATATGTTAAACTAAGACTCTCTAATAATAATCGATTATAAAAACATTTGTGTTTCAAGTAGTCTCCGAGAAAGAAACATCAGTTGTTTCATAAGATATAATTATTGGAATATTTTCTCGAGTAATTAAGATCTGCATTTTACATTTTTATGGGAGTTGGTGTTCGGCCGGAAAACGCAATATGTTTGACAACTAATAGTTGAGGGTGGAACAGTAACGATTTGATAGTGTTAATGCATAGTTTAAAATCTTTTTGTTTGAAGTAAATAAATTAAAGTTTGTGAACATGTTTAATATTTCAAAAAGATTGAAATTATAACAATAGTAAATTAATTAAATGATCTCTCTAATAAAAACTGGAAGGTTTTCTCAACAAGAAAACCTTCCAGTGATTATTAGAGTAGGTTCGATAGATCTACGCTGTCGTATTATAACTACGTTTTACATTTTCTTTCCACCACTGCTCTTATGTTTCATCACAGCTCCAAATTGCTTTTCATGTAAAACCTTTTTTGTACTCTTTACTGAAAATATTTACTTTCATACATGTTTATCAGTCATGATAACAAAACATGTGATGAATAAAAAAAAAAAAAAAGACCTTTATTGGCATATCTTAATATCTTACAGACTATTTACAATTCATTCGTTATTTCTCCATTTCCGTATCCCTCTTACCCTCCCTTCTCTTTTCCCTCTCCCTCCCCAGCTTTTCCAACGTCCTTACCCCGATCCCATCCTCTCTCATCCACTCCACTACCCTTCTATTCCCTTTCGCTCCCAGCCACTCCTCTTTCACCCCCTCACATTCCTCGGCCAAGTGTCCCCACGTATCCTTCCCCTGTCCACACAACACACACCTTCCATATTCTTCCCCCATCCATACTTTCCTTCCTCTCTCCTCCGATCCACACCCTTGCCACAATCACCCTATCCTCTCTACCCCATCCCTTCTCTATCAAATACTTCGGCACTCTTCCATACACCTGCCACCTCCCATACATATCATTATACTCACTTCTCTCAATACGCCCTTGCCTTTCTTGTCCTTCCACCTCCTTCCCTTTCCCCCTCACCCACTCATCCACCTTCACCCCATTTCCTAGCCATTCCATTACCTTCGCCTCCGACAGCCCTACCCTCTCATACATTTTCCTCCTCTCCCCCCTCCATCTACCCTCACCCCCACACACACTCGTCACCCATACATCCTTCACCAATCTCTCTTCCTCCATTTCCCACAATCTCATCTCGTACCTCACCACCCTCACCATTGCCTCCCACTCTAGCCTCTCTCTGTTCGTTTCCTGAAGCACTATGTAGCTGGGCGTGGACCTCTCCACCCCCAACATGCGCTTCAGGAACCACATCTGCTCCCTCTCTATCAGCTCGTACCCTTTCGTCCCCCACACTTCCACTCCATACATTAACACCGATCTCACACACGCATCCCATATTTTACACGCAACCGTCATATTGTTCCCCATCCACTTCCCCCACTTGCCCCACGCCATTCCCCACGCCTTCCTCGCCTTACTCTGCACCCACCTCACATGCTCCTCATACCCTCCCGTTCCTTTAAACCAAAAACCTAAATACTTGAAAGTTTTAACCCTCTCAATAACTACCCCCTTCCACTCCAATTCTTTCACCTTCCCCTCTCTCCCTTTATTTCTAAACTTCACCCACTTCGTTTTCACTACATTCACATTCATTCCTCTTCTATCCATAAACCTCTCCACTCTCTTCAACATCTCTTTCATCCCTTCATACTCTCTTGCCACTAACACAACGTCATCCGCATATGCCAACATCCATACTTTACTTTTACCCATCACCACTCCCCCTGCCTGCCCTTTCCTCATCACCTCTTCCAATTCACTCACGTATACATTAAAGAGCATCGGGCTCAGCGGGCACCCCTGCCTCAAACCCTCCCACGTTCTAAAACACCCCGACACCTCCTTCCCCACTTTCGCCACTACCCATGTCTCCTCATACACTCTCCTCACCCACTCCACCATCCCCTCACTCACTCCTCTCCTTCTCAAGCACTCTATCAAACTCTCCTCGGCACCGAGTCATACGCTGCCTTCAGATCCATAAATACCGCATACACACATCCTTTCTCTTCCATCACTCTCTCCACCATTCGCGCCAGGGTAAAAACCTGCTCCCTCGTCCCCCTCCCCCTTCTAAACCCCCCCTGCGTCTCCGGTAGTATCCCCTTTTCCTCCACCTCCACCTCCATGCGATTCCTCACAATCATCATCGCCAGCTTGTATCCAATGCTTGTTATTGTTACCCCCCTATAGCTACTGGCCTCCTTCTCATCCCCTCCTTTATACACCAGACACATCATCTCAACCCTCCACTCTTCCGGAAAGCTCACCTCCCCCCTCCACATCTGATTCAACAGCTCCTTGAATTTTTTCTTCCCCTTTTCCCCAATCTCCTTCCACATCTCTGCCTTGAGACCATCCCTCCCTGCCACCTTTCCACTATTCACTTCCTTAAACGCCCTCTCCACCTCCTCTTCCGTGAACTCTTCCCCTCTGTCTCCACATCTGCTTTCTCCAATCTCCCCCGGTACTCCGCTCCCTTCTCTGCATTTCCTTGTCCATTCCCTCAGCGATACCCCTACCTGCCTCCTTCTCTCCCCTCTCCTCAATATTCTCCACATTTCCGCCTCGTTTTTACATTCCCTCAAATCCTCGCTCGCTTTTTCCACCGCCTTTAGCTTCTTCTCACATACATCCTCATACCTCCTCCTTACCTCCGCCACTCTCCTTTCTCCCCCTACGCCTCCTACACACTCTCTCACCGCCCTCCTCAGCTCCTTTTTTCTCTGCCTGCATTCCTCATCAAACCACGCATCCGCCCGTGCTCTCTCCCCCTTTCTCTTTCTTGCACACCCCACTATTATCCGCTCCATCTCCTCTATCGTGCTGACCTCCTCCCATTTAACCCTCCCCAACTTTCTCCTCATATCCTCCATCGCTTTTATCCCGCACTCCAGCACCTCGCTTTCCTGCTCTCTTTCACTCCCGTGTCCCTCCTTTATCCACATCTTCACCTTTAACGGAGGTGATCCGATCCCAACACCTCCTCTACCTCCATACTCCTTATCTCCCCTCTTGCTATTCCCTTCACCACTACATAGTCAATCACTGATGCCCCTCTTGCCCCTGTGTACGTTTTCTTCCCCTCCCAGTCCCCCTCCGTGCACCCGTTTAACAGTTCCCACCCTTCCTCCATCACCCACTCCTTCCCTCCCCGTTTATACATTTATCCTGCGAGCTCCTTTTCCTCATTGAACCGTCCTCCTTAAGTCCTCCCCCCGCTTCTCCTATTCTTGCGTTGAAATCCCCCCCACCATCCACCTTCCCCCTTCTCCTGCTCTTTCATCTATCTCCCTCCTTACGTCTCCCCAGTTTTTACTCACATATAACACCCCCACGTTCATCTTGTATCCCCCTCGCTGGTACTTCACCCACACCAGTCCTTCACATCCCTCCATCATCTCCCCCTTGCTTCCTTTCCTGTCTTCTTTCCATCCAACAATCATTCCCCCCTTCGCCCTTCCCTTTTTCGCACATTTGGTCGCCTCTTTCATCTCCCATCTAAACCCCCTTGGTAACCATCCTTTCACCTCCCTCCAATCCTTCTTCACCATCCACGTCTCCACTATCCCCACTACGTCCTTCCCGATTACCCACTCCTCAAAATCTCTCCTCCACTTGCACTCCTGCCCTTTAGACTTTATTCCCGCCACATTCCAAAACCCTAGCGTTATCACCTCTTCTTCCTCCCCTCCCCCACACCTGCTTCGTCGTCCCCCGTTCCTCTCACGGCTCTTCCGCCTCTGCCCTATCTTCCCCCCTTTGACCCTTCTATCTCCGCTCTCCCCATCTCTCCTCCCCCCTTCCTCCACCTCCACACTGTGATGAATATCATACAACATTTATAACTGTAGAGTTAAACGTTGTATATCATTTATAGTCTTAGTCGTTGTATTAGGATCATTCCAATGAACATAATTGATTCGTTTAATTACGAAAATATTTAAACATTTTGAGAGCTTCACGAGATAACTCAAATAATTTCTTAAATGATCGACTTCATCACTCGTACGATTCCAAATTGAATTTGAGTTCAGTACTCCGGCACTGAACCCACAGACGCGTTTCGGACTTCAAGGTCCTCTTCAGTGTGGTTCCGACCCAGTGCTGAGGAATACTGAACATTTCTGACTATTTCAAGCCAATATGTGAAAACTATTAATGGATTCGATAGCTAACGGCATCTAATGCTTCATAGTGGCATCATCAATAACACGAATGCACAAAAGTGCATATACAGGTTACTCTTGCGTCCACAAACGAGCTATATTCTGTTTGTAAAACCAGAAAAAACATATCAAAATAGAATTTGAGTTCAGTACTCCGGCACCAGATACCCATGTCGTTGACGATGCCACTATGGAGCATTAGATGGCGTTAGCTATAAAATCCATTACTCGTATGATTATCGAATTATCACTAGTATGTGGATGATATTCACATGATATCCGTATAAAGTTTTAAGCCACATATTTCTCTCCCCAGAGGTTATTTTTATTGTAATAGATTATTATCTGAGTTATCATTCCAGTGATTCTTGCTAGCAACAATTTGAGTGATCATTTGAAAAATCATATGTGCAATCTCTCGAGCAATCATTGAAGTGATTGATCGATAATCAATTTAAGTACAATCCCAATGATTTGACTATTATATATTCCATTTGTTTCTGGATCTCGCCTAGCTATGGAAAAGTGACAGTTTAAGTATTGTAAATGGGGCTGGTTGTGTTTTAAATCAGGGTTTTTAAATGTCACAGTCAGATGTTCGATTTTAAGGTTATAATTTCTGACTATTGTGATCTTACACTGTTGCCTGTTTTACAAATTTTCAGATATAAAAGGATAATAATATGCAGTTTTAAGATTAACAAAATTTACTACTTGGTTTTTGTACATACAAACACAGCAATAATATTGTATATAACAAATATAATGAATTCGGCTCTGCAAACTTATTTCGTCATCCATTTGTATTTCTCGCTTGGGTCTTCCCGTTAACACATTTTGATCAACTCCATCCATCCACCTTAATTTTGGTCATTCTCTCTTCTGTTGGCCCTCAGTATTTTTTTGTAGAATTGCAAATTTATTCCCACCCTCTTGTGATACTGATAATTTTCATGTCAAACAATTTTTAAGCCCTCATTCCACTTTTATTATTTAGCATTGCAACACTAGATTAATTTGATTTAATAATAAAATGCTCGAAGAAGCGACCGCGTGGCGAAATAATTGTTGCAAGATTAACAATAAACCTCTTGAAAATTAAAAAGAGGATTACTTATGATATCATAAATTATTGCAACACTGTTAAAATAAGGAATCAGGAGTGGCAACTAATAAAAAATGTAAATGTTGATACTGCAACATAACAACACGAAAGCATGGCTAGGCGAGATCCAGAAACAAATGGAACGGTGTATACACACATCACTACGTTACATGACATGTATTATTAGGTTTCGTTCCATATTTTCATTTGCCTTAAATATGTTTCGATCCGTTATGATCATTTTCTAAGTTATACTCAGTTTAACAAGTGTTAAGTAGCACAAGTATCAAGTATAATAAAAACAGTAAGTAATGAAAGAAAAATACTAGTATTTTCAGGCTGGTGCGAGAAAAGTTTTCCCTTGCACATATTTATAAATTTCCAGAGTAGCTTCTGATTTATTTACTCTCTTTTTTATAAAAGAGGATTTATGATATATCTCAATAACTTTTGCACAATAAGAAATTAGAGATCATTTATTAAAATGAAAATAATCAATTGGTTCTATTATATAAATAATCTAACATCTTCAGACCTACCAGAGATCACTTAAATTGGTCGAGAAATCTCTCATATGATTCCTGTAGATATCGCTTGAATGGTTGCTCAAAGGATCCGCTCCATCACCTGAATCATAGCTCGTATGCTCATTTCATATTCCAATTGGATTTGTTTAAACTTTTAAGCTGAATATTTTTTTCATGCAGAATATTTTTTTATCGCCATTATTTTTAGAATCATTATCAAGTGATCGTACAAGCAGTCACTCTTGCAATTCTTTTAGCAATCATTTGAGCAATTTTTCGAGCAATCATTGGAGTGATCATGTATCTAAGGGCTGTAGAATCTTTTACGATTCCTGAAGAAGTAGTTGGGTTGAAACATTAAAAGCATTGTTTAAAAGCAAATACTTATAAAACATTTAAACAAAATCAATGCATTGCTAAATGAAAACATTGCGGTGATAATAAATTGTAATTGTTTTGTTCTAGGAGAGTGTTTGAAAGATTTCTAGGATAAATTAGGGTTACAGATCTAAACGATACAGGAAGCCGACCCAATTTTTTATTAGTGCATTTACTTTCTACTTGCACATGCTCCGCTATGAACATTTTTTAAACAGAATTAAACGAATTAAATGCATTTCAAACGATTCGTAATTCGTTTCAATCGTTAAATTCTGTTTAACAAATGTTTTTAACTAAAAATTGGGCCGTCAAAGCATGTGCATGTAGAAAGTGTATTTATTAATCAAAATTTGGATCAGCTTCCTACATGGTTTCGATCTGTAATCCTAATTTATCCAAGAAATCATATAAACACTCCCAGGACAAAACAATTACAATTTACCAAAAATACTTTACAAATGATAAAAGAAATATGTAAATTATTGAATCACTATCTTGCACGCACACCAAATTTTATAAAACACTCCACCAGCGACACAACGTTGGGACCGACACATCCAGTTGCTGGGTCCAGTCGAACTAGCAGAATTGTATGTATTTCAAAAAGGCGAGCAATGAGGGAAACGGTTAATCAAATCATACCTAATCAAAATAATTCCATTTTGTTTAGTTCACTTCATTATGTTTTATATCAACTAATTATAAATTAAGTATGTGTTAGCTTGACGATCCAAGCTAACACACATACTTAATTTATAATTATGATGAGTATTTGGAATATTATTTCCTGGGACATCAACAGAAATATTCGTTTTTCGCTATATAAATCTGATAATTGAAAGTTTTGATAAAATGCCATTGTTTTATTAAAAATATTTTTTGGTAGTATATTACATAATAAAACAAGTAGGTTATGTTATCACAGCTGTTTTGATTTATGTTGAATAAAAATTAAGACTAATTTTTATTAAAATAGCACTTTATACAACTTTATGGTACCAAATATGGTTTATAAAAGTAGATAAATATAGAAAAAATATTAAATTAATACTTTTGATTCAACTATTTCTCTGATCGCCATCTATTAAAATAAATATAGACTGTTAAATGGCTTCGGATTCGTATCTAACCCCTAGTTGGCGAGGCGACATGCTGAAAATTGTAAAACGAGTGCAAATTTTTATTTGAGCTTTTTTGAGCAGACAATTTCGGGAAAATCTAACTTTATAGAAATGTTCAGAGGGCAAAAATAGGTCCGGTGTGCATCGGTTTTGCAAATCCGTGAGAATGTTTGAAGGTTATTTCGTGATTGAAAATAATTGCAATTTTCATGATTTTTTTTTTGGGAAAAACCATAGCTAGAATCACAAGCGATGCACACAGGTCCTAAAATGGGGCCAAGATTATGTGTGAATTTTTTCGTAACTCTAGCTTTTCTGGAAAGGCTGGAATAAAAAATGACGATTTTCGTACATCAAAAATAACCCTTAAGGGGAATATAACAGTGGTCTGAAATTTAATGTTAGGTTTATTTAAAAACTAAAGGTCCTAGAAAGTTGAAATTTTTACAGCGTATATTAAGCCCAATTATCTAGTAAAATATCGAAGTACTTTTTTTTTAAACAATTTGCTTTCAGAGGTATGAAAAAAATAATGTTAAATTTTTCAAAATTAAAAAAAATATTCCCATATCTTACTAGTTTATACTATAAGGAATATAATGTGAACATTTCATAAGGATGCGATAGCTCATGCCCGAGTCAGGTTAAAATAAAAATCTTGAAAAATAAGACCGTAAAATACCGCCGCCTTGCGGATCTTCTCTTAGTTGAACGCGTTGTACACTCATCTGCACAATTAGTGGAGGGGCGAGCAGCATGCGGCCAGCGTTTATCTCTGGGCCGGTGAACGCTGTGCGACTTCGCGTTTGTTTTTCTTTTCTTTTTTCAATCATAGTTAACAAAAACGGCTCGCGTCGTTAGCATTTAATCTCGTAAAATTAATATTTCGCAATTATAATCGATATTTTATTGTACTAGTGTTTTATTTTCATGCTTTCTGACTACTAATGGAATAAGTATTTTTTTATACTGCATGTTCACTAATATAGAAAACACGAAATGTTTCACTAATTTAAATAAAGATGTGTAATATACCTTTAATATTGGCTTTCCTTATTATTTGACAGTGTCGGTATTATTAAATTATTTTTAAAGTTTTTTAAGCTGATTAATAAGCCAGAAGCAATCGAATAACAATCAGTCTTGTTCAAATCATTATTTCGTCTTAAATCTTTCGTTATTAAAGCAGTTGTTAAATGCCATTAAACTTCTCGCAATAAAACTATTAAAGTAAATTGTAAAGTTTCTAGCAATCGGACCTATTTGAACCAACTGCGACTTCATCAACGAATCAATGAATCAAAACTATAAGAATAGTAAGAATAACACCAATATGACGTTGTTGTAGATTAATGTTACAAATCAACTATTTTTTACTGAGCACAGGTAATATTTGTTTGACGAATGTTTAAACAAATGTAGGGTTTAACTGCGTGCATATTCATTGTTAATTATTTTAGAAAATATAGAACTATAATAATAATAAGGTAGTTATTATAATGCATTTCAAATAATAAGCTTCTTGCTCAACATTGCACCGAGCCCAATATATTTTTTTCAAATTTGGCTGATTTATGATGAGTCATATTTTGATAGTAAGTAAATAAGGAATAAATGAATTGAAATTGAATGTTATTGCAATCCTCTATTTATACGGCTCAGTCAACTTAGCCCCCCGAAGTTCGACTTTTTAAAAAATAACTGTTGCGCTAGACGGGCCTTAGCTAGCGCTAGCTAGCGCCACAAAAATTAGAGCTAGCGCCGTTTAGACAAGAAAGTTACGGGGGTTTGAACTTTCGGGGGGCTAGGTTGATGCTGGATGTTTCAAGTTTTCTTACAGTATTCGGATTCCTCAGAGCTAGCGCTACCAATTTAAAAGCTAGCGCCACCCCCACAACCCCAAAAGATTATACAACATTTTAAACCCTAGCCCCCCGAAATGAGATTTTTTTAATCAAATTGGGTGCAAAAGTTCAATTCAAGGCTTTAAACGAGTGTTCTCCACTCCCATACTAAGCATGAAGTAAAATTTCGAGTTTAGAAAAGCCCCGTGAAAATTTGTCGAGGGTCGCGCAGCGACCCGAGACAAATTTTCTGGGCTTTTCTAAACTCGAAATTTTACTTCATGCGCCACGCGTATAAAACGCTGATTTCAAGTAAGGTTCAAAAATACATAAATTTCACAAAATTTTAATGTTCTATACGCGTGGCGCATGAAGTAAAATTTCGAGTTTAGAAAAGCCCCGTGAAAATTTGTCGAGGGTGGCGCAGCGACCCGAGACAAATTTTCTGGGCTCATGCTTAGTCTGGGAGTGGAAAACACTCGTTTAAAGCCTTGAATTGAACTTTTTTTAAAAAACAAGGAATATCTAAAGATTTAAAGAAAATAAGCTAAATTTGGAAAACGTATACTTTAAAGAAAAACTCCCTGTATATTGTAGAATTAGGATATTGAGATAGATTGTGTTAGAATGAAAATAAAGTCAATTGAATAGCAAGGAAAGGAGCTTAATCACAATTTTGTAGCATCGAAAAGATACCCATGTTTTGATTAGGTACATACATAACCCGATGTGTACTAGGTAAATTTTCAGGCATTCATTGTTTTTGAAAAGCGTTCAGTTTGAAACTCCCAACGAGTGTTTTCCACCGAGTAATAACGATTTAAGTTATCACGTAGTAAAAAAAAACAACCGTAAGGTACGCCACTGTCTTGCTAGCACTAGCTATCTCTTGAATAACTTTCTCATTTATCACTTGGTGAAACATTTTGAAATAATAATAAAGGATAAATTAAAAACACTTGGTTTGTTTCACTATTTGTTTCTATTTACTTGACTAGTTTCGCTTTTTATGGCATTATCAGGAGTGAACTTTGAACTAGTCGAGTAAATAGAAACAAATAGTGAAACAAACCAAGTGATTTTAATTTATCCTCTAATATTACTAGCTATGTCGTTGTTAGTGTTTATAGACTTCAGTATAGCAATTACAATGCCAAAATAAATTTTGACAGTTAGTTTCCGAGTTATAACGATTTCAATTATCAAAAACAATCGTCAGTTACGCCACTGTCTTACTAGCGCAAGCTATCTCGTTGCCAGTGTTTATAAACATTAGTATAGTAATTACAATGCCAAAAGAGTTTTTTAAATCGTACGGTAAGTTCTTGAGTTATAACGATTTAAATTTGCTAGAAGTGAAAACACAATTGTCAGTTACGCTACTGTCTTCTAGGCATCATGTTTCTAATAGCCAGTGTCTATCAGAGCTGGGATGAATCCTCAAAAACAGGATTCGAATCACGAATCCGAATCACCTAATATGATTCGAACCACGAATACTCGAATAAAGGATTCGTAAGTGAAAAATATGATTCGAATCAAAGATTCGAATCCTCATTTTTGAATCACGGATACAAATCCTTTAAAAATAAATTTGAATCTATCATTTGCAACCAGTAACACTTTATTCCATCAGTTTCTATTAAGAAATATGTTCATTTACCGACTAAATATCTGATTAAATAATGATTTTAATTAATTATGATATATGTGTTATTGAACTTTATTCTAAATCAGTGTTTTATACGCGTGGCGCATGAAGTAAAGTTTCGAGTTTAGAAAAGCCCCGTGAAAATTTGTCTCGGGTCGCTGCGCGACCCTCGACAAATTTTCTACGTGGGGCTTTTCTAAACTCAAAATTATACTTCATGCTTAGTCTGGGAGTGAACAACACTCGTTCTTAGAAGTTTCAAATTGAGTGATCACTCTAGATTACTAAGTTTATTACCATTTTACAAAGGATGCAGCTCGAAGGACCAATCATGGTCTTCGGGGACCGAAGGACTACAGGGAATCGAAGTTTCTTTACAAGAAAACAACGAATAACTGAAGGTTTATAGCATGGATAGGAAAGAAAACATCCAATTTTGAAAAAATATTGAAATTGGGTTGATTTTCAGTGCGTTCTTAACTTTAAATCAGTGTTTTATATGCGTGGCGTAATAAAATAATTGAAGTTTTTTTTACAAGAAAACAATGAATATCTGAAGGTTTAGGGCATGGATAGGAAAGAAATAATCCAATTTTGAAAAAATTATCGAAGTTGAGTTGGTTTTCAGTGCGTTTTTAACTTCACTTTAAGTCAGTGTTTTATACGCGTGGCGCATGAAGTAAAATTTCGAGTTTAGAAAAGGCCCGTAAAAATTTGTGTCGGGTCGCTGCGCGACCCTCGACAAATTTTCTACGCGGGGCTTTTCTAAACTCGAAATTTTACCTCATGCTTAGTTTGGGAGTGGACCGTCAAGATTTTCTACATGTCGAGATTTTCAATATTTATAGATTATTGTCGATTTATTCACAGTTTGTTATTATATTAAATGCAACTTTAATATTAAATAAATATCGTTTTTCTTAGGAATAGAATATTTACCCATTAAGAGCCGAGCAAATTATAAAGTTAACTCTAAAAGTTCATTTTAGGTAAAATTTTGCATCTTTTTCTATGATTTCAATGAATGATTTATTATATTACATACGTAGATTTTAATAAACAGTTAAATTTAAAGTTCAAACGAGTGTTGTCCACTCCCAGACTAAGCATGAAGTAAAATTTCGAGTTTAGAAAAGCCCCGCGTAGAAAATTTGTCGAGGGTCGCGCAGCGACCCGAGACAAATTTTCGCGGGGCTTTTCTAAACTCGAAATTTTACTTCATGCGCCACGCGTATAAAACACTGATTTAAAGTGAAGTTAAAAATGCACTTAAAACCAATCTAACTTCGATATTTTTTCAAAATTGGATGTTTTCTTTCCTATCCATGCTGTAAACCTTCAGATATTCGTTGTTTTCTTGTAAAAAACTTCGATTCCCTGTAGTCCTTCGGTCTCCGAAGACCATGATTGGTCCTTCGAGCTGTAGCCTTTGTAAAATGGTAATAAACTTAGTAATCTTGAGTGATCACTTAATTTGAAACTTCTAAGAACGAGTGTTGTCCACTCCCAGACTAAGCATGAAGTAAAATTTCGAGTTTAGAAAAGCCCCGCGTAGAAAATTTGTCGAAGGTCGCGCAGCGACCCGAGACTAATTTTGACGGGGCTTTTCTAAACTCGAAATTTTACTTCATGCGCCACGCGTATAAAACACTGATTTCAAGTGAAGTTAAAAATATACTATTAAGGTATTAAGGGTATATATGCATTTACAAATATTTTAATTATTGATAATGTAAATATTTATATTCAAATATGAATAATTGAGTGATTTAAATATTCATATTAGAATATTTAACTATTTGAATTAATCGAATTCGAATCCCAGCCTTAATAGCGATGATTCGAATTATTTGGGAGGATTTGAATCCGTGTATGAGGATTCGAATCCTTTTATAAGGATTCGAATCCTTTTATAAGGATTCGAATCCTATTATAAGGATTCGAATCATCTACGTCTGGATTCGAATACGAATCCTTTTAAAAAAATGTAACGAATCCGGATCACGAATCCGTTTTCACTAAAGTATTCGAATACCTCTTTTGAATCCTCTAAAAGGATTCGAATCCAGGAATCGAATCCTGAATGATTCGAATCCTGCCCAGCTCTGGTGATTATGAACATAAATAAAGTAATTACAACGCCGAAATATTTGTTGGAAGCGGTATATTATATGCCAAACAATTTTGTATTAAAATTCAGGATCTGAAAGCTCTCGCATCAAAATTTGGATGTGAACTTTTTTTTACCTGATATTTTTGAAAGAATATTTTTGTCATATTCTTTTGGCGCTAGCTCTAAGTTATATTTTCCACCCAATTTGATTAAAACATCTCATTTTAGGGGGCCAGGGTTGAAAATGTTTTATCATTTTTTGGGGTTGTGTAGCTCTGAGGAATCCGAATAGTGTAAAAAAACTTAAAAAATCCAAACTCGGGGGGCTAGCATCAACCTAGCCCCCCGAACGTTCAAATCCCCGTAGTTTTCTTATCTAAATGGCGCTAGCTCTAATTTTTGTGGCGCTAACTAAGGCCGGTCTAGCGCAATCGCTTTATTCAAAAAAGTCGAACTTCGGGGGGCTAAGTTGACTGAGCCTATTTATACACATCATCATTTTGTAAACCCTGTACTAAACATAAAAAAACAGGGCAGCTTTCCGTTTAATTTTTTCTCAATCTATTATTTATTTGTTGCATTCATAAAAACTAAAATATTTGACCGAATATAAATTGAAATTCTCCCCAAAATTTGGGGTATTTACCCAATTTGGCAGAGGCCAAATTAATACACATTATTTTCATGGCAATAGCAATTAGGGAAGATAATATTCCCAATTAAAAAATATCATTGAAAATCCTATCTTCCGTTTTTTTCATATATGTATGTCCGGCATATAAATATTCACAATGAGCTTATGAACATGAATTACTTTATTATTATATTTTTAAGAAATAATCTATAATTTAATAAAATAAAACACATAGTTTGTTCGGCTGTCGAAACTGGTGTCTTAAAAGTAAAAATAATGTGTTATAATGACAAGAATAAGAATCATCAGTTTTGTAAATACCGAAAAATAACACAGGATTGCTTTCTAACGAATTGAAAACAATACATAGCTTGTATGTATTATCAGCATGTTTAAATAATACGAATCGACACTTTCTTTCGGTCCGTCTTTTTTATACGCTTTTTTTTTTTCGTCTATTCCACGCGACGCGAGACCCCACCCGTTCATGCCAAGGAGCAATGCACAAATGCACAGCGAACTGCCGCTTTTCTTTCTGCCTGTATTCGCCCCACTTATGCTGTAAATTTGGCATCGGATGAGCTACTCTAAACTATGTGGGTCTTTCCAACACGATCGACGTGTTACACTGCAATAATCCCCTTAATTGAATATTTCAACATTTCCTGAAAGCGTTTTTTAAATTAAATGTTCATTTACCTTGGAAATATATTCTAAATATATTTTATTTTGAATCATTTTCACATGGTGATGTCTTCTAGCTAGTAGCATGCACTCTAATATTAAAGCCATATGGCATGATGCTAATTCTCGAGATAAAAAAATTGAATCCAATTTTTAACACAGAAAATGTGATACAAAATTCTTGTATGAAGTGTTCTATTTTCATCACATTTTAGGATGAAGGCACGTGCACTTTCATTCACATGGGTTTGTATACAAACATAACCTCAACAGCAGAATTATAAATTTCATGTCTTGGTGTTTGTGTTTACAGAACGTTTAATTCTTTGCATGCACTCTAATATTAAAGCCATATGGCATGATACTAATTCTTGAGATAAAAAAATTGGATCCAATTTTTAACACAGAAAATGTGATGATACAAAATTCTTGTATGAAGTGTTCTATTTTCATCACATTTTAGGATGAAGGCACGTGCACTTTGATTCACATAAGTTTGTATACAGACATAACCTCAACAGCAGAATTATAAATTTTATTTATTGGTGTTTGTGTTTACAGAGCGTTTAATTCTTTGATTTTAAAAGCATTATATAATCATTTAAACTGCCAATTGTGCACCAAATGATTATTGTAATAAAAGGTTACGATGCAAGGCTATTTGTTTCACGTAATTATTTATTAAAAACACTGATTCCACTACTACTATTAATATTCATATTTTTTTAGCCAAATTGGCATCGAGTATACAGAGACATTTCATTTCATAACATTTTTTGAGACAAAATTTTCATACTAAATGTTTATCTCAAAAATTAGTCTCATTTCATATGGGCTTTAGTATAAACATA
The DNA here is from genome assembly GCA_932526585.2 of Philonthus cognatus. NCBI lineage: Eukaryota > Metazoa > Arthropoda > Insecta > Coleoptera > Staphylinidae > Philonthus > Philonthus cognatus. Next base: position 16,225,422 of record OW052252.1, read on the forward strand.
CAGAGAGTTTTATATAACACCGAACAATTTTATAACGAGAATTTTTCTTTGAAGTATCCATATGCATTCGTTGCATATTTTCCGATACTCGGTTTATTAAAAGAATTCAATTTGAGGCTCTAAGCGAGTGTTTTCCACTCCCAGGTTGAGCATGAAGTAAAATTTCGAGTTTAGAAAAGCCTGAAAATTTGGTTTGGTCGTTCAGCGCGCAGCGCTACGCGACCAAACCAAATTTTCAGGCTTTTCTAAACTCGAAATTTTACTTCATGCGCCACCGGTAGAAAACACTGATTCAATGTAAAGTTTAGCGGTGTGTTTTTAACTTTTTAATATGTCAGTGTTTTGCACTGGTGGCGCATGAAGTAAAATTTCGAGTTTAGAAAAGCCTAAAAATTTGGTTTGGCCGCTCTGCGCTTCGCGCTACGCGACCAAACCAAATTTTCAGGCTTTTCTAAACTCGAAATTTGACTTCATGCTTAGCCTGGGAGTGGAAAACACTCGCTTAAAGCTTCAAATTAAATTCTTTTAATAAACCGAGCATCGAAAAATGTGCAACGAATACATATGGATACTTAAAAGAAAAATTCTCAGTATAAAAATATTTGGTGTTACATAAAAACTCTCTGTATATTAAAAACTGTGACAATATTTTTCAGAGGTCTAGATTCTTTTGGTCGGGTTTGGGACTTACGAACGGGACGATGCATAATGTTCATGGAGGGCCACTTAAAGTCCGTTTACGGCATCGACTTCTCACCGAACGGCTACCACATAGCGACGGCCAGCGAGGACAACACCTGCAAAATCTGGGACCTGAGGAAACGCAACATACTTTACACGATACCTTCACACACCAACTTAATTTCCGATGTTAAATATCAAAAAGACAGCGGAGACTATTTGATAACGGGCTCGTACGACAACACCATAAAAATATGGTCGAACAGGACGTGGCAACCGTTGAAGACGTTATCAGGACACGATGGAAAAGTGATGAGTGTGGATATATCGCCGAATAATCAGTTCATTGCGTCTAGTTCTTACGATCGTACTTTTAAATTGTGGTCGCCTGAAGGGTGATTGTTTTAGAAGGATTTATACGTTTTTTTTTTTTTGTGGATACAACAAAATAATAACAGGGCTAAAACTAACTGTTATTATTTTGTTGTAGTTATGTCAATTCCTAAACCGTGTAGTCAACTTAAATTAAAAAGAAAAAGATTAAATCATGGCACTTTGGAGGTTTTTTTTTATTGAATATACGATATATCAAAATGTATGATTGGAGTTACGCCTCTTTTTATTCTGAATCACACGTACGTTTATCTATTTTTTTTTATTGAACATAAGATATATCAAAATGTATGATTGAAATTACGTTTTTTTTATTTTGAATCACACAATTATCTTATTTTTTTAATTTAAAAAAAAAGACCTTTATTGGCATAATACTACATTACATCTACACACTAATCGCTGCCCCCTCTCTTCCTCCTGCTTTCCCTCTCTTCCCCCAACTTCTCGAGCAACCTTACCCCATTCCGTCATTTTTCTATTCCCTCTAATTCCCACCCATTCCTCCTTTACCCCCTCGCACTCCTACGACAAATGACTCCTTGTATCCCTCCCCCGCTCACACATTACACACACCTCCCATACTCTTCCCCCATCCACACTTTCCTTCCTCTCTCCCCTGACCCACACCTCACCCTCGCCAGCACCACTCTTTCCTCCCTACTCCATCCCCCCTCTACCAAATACCTCGGCATTCTCCCATGCACCTGCCACCTCCCGTACCTATCGTATTCACTCCTCTCTATACACCCGTCTTCCTGTGCTTCCACCTCCTTCTCCTTCTCTTTCTCCCACGCATCCACCTTTACCCCATTTCCAAGCCACTCTATCACCTTCGTCTCCCTTTTTTTTTTTTAATTAAACATACAATATATCAAAATGTATGATTAAAGTTACACTGTTTTTATTTTGAATCACACATTTAATATAAATTTATTGAGCGAGGATTTTTTTTTTTAATTTGGATCGATGATCCTGGCATAGACCCTCGCCACAGCCATATCTCTTATGTATTTTTATGCTAATTACACAATGAAACACTTTTAACTTTGTTTGTATAACACGTTTTATTTAATGTGACTGCAGTTTCGACAAATTTAGCTTGTCATTATCAAACATGGAGTAACTTAAACTAGAGGTTTTACAGGTATATATACACAATTACAAAACAGCGGTAAAAATGGGGGTGTACATTAGGTCAACCTGGTCGTTAATTAAGGGAATTCCCGGATTAGCGCGGGCTTTGTGTATCTCTAGTGCTTCTAGCAAATTCATTTTACGACCCTTTTCGGCATGATGGATTATGGTAAGTACATATTTTTCAAAAGTGTTATTTTCGTCTAAAATGTGTTTTGCAAAAGATGTTCCCTCAATCTTATGTTGAAATTACGACCAGATCCTTATATATAAGGAACTAACCGAGTTCAGAGATCCTCATTCAGTTAAAAATTCAGTAGAATTAACAACAAATTTAACTAACTTTAAAATGGAACCAGGATATAGGCTTGTATCATTCGACGTAATTAATATGTTTGCTAATATTCCTCCATCAGAGTGTATTAAACTAATAGAAGAATCTTTCGATAAATGTAATATTAATGTCACAGTAAAAACAGAATTTTTGGATTGCTTAGAAATCATCTTAAATAATAACTTTTTTTCATTTAACAATAAATTTTTTAAACAAACAGAAGGCCTAGGCAATGGGGTGCCCTTTAAGCCCATTGCTAGCAGATATATTTATGCATAATTTTACAAAAATAATATTAAATTCGTCACTAGCTAAAAAACATATTAAAATGTGGCACCGTTACGTCGATGATATATTAGCTTGTTTCCAGGAATCTGATAGACAACTCACTCAATTTTTAGATTTCTTAAATAAACTTCACCCTAAAATTAAATTCACAGCTGAAACCGAAATCAATAACAACATTAAATATTTAGATCTGTCTATTACCAGAGTAAATAACAAACTCTCTTTTGACATTTTTAGAAAACCTTCCTTTACCGACTCAATTATCCCTAACCATTCCAGACATCCCTATAAACATAAAATTGCTGCATTCAATTCAATGATTCATAGAGCCTTAAAAATCCCTTTGTCAGCTAATTTTTTCGAGAAGGAAATTAACTTGATTAGAGCTATGGTTATTAACAATGGTTATGGTTGTGATTTGGTTGATAGACTTCTTAAAAAACAGAAATTTAATAACATCAAACATTTATTATACGCTGGAATATCATTTGAAAAAGAAACAATTAAATATAAATCGTTAACTTATTTTGGCAATGTCAGTTTTCGAGTTAAAAATATCCTAAAAAAGCATAATATTCAAGTTGCATTTAAACCGTACTGTATAATCAATAACCATATCTTTAATAGTAAAACAAAATTAGATAAATTTAATAAATCCGGAATATATAAATTAACTTGCGCAGATTGTCAAGGGATATACATTGGCCAATCTGGTCGTAATTTCAACATAAGATTGAGGGAACATTTGCGCTCTTTTCGGCTTAAACAGAGTGATAAGTCGTCTTTTGCAAAACACCTTTTAGACGAAAATCACACTTTTGAAAAAGATGTACTTACCATAATCCATCATGCCGAAAAGGGTCGTAAAATGAATTTGCTAGAAGCATTAGAGATACACAAAGCCCGCGCTGATCCGGGAATTCCCTTAATTAACGACCAGGTTGACCTAATGTACACCCCCATTTTTACCGCTGTTTTGTAATTATATATACCTGTAAAACCTCTAGTTTAAGTTACTCCATGTTTGATAATGACAAGCTAAATTTGTCGAAACTGCAGTCACATTAAATAAAACGTGTTATACAAACAAAGTTAAAAGTGTTTCATTGTGTAATTAACATGTATAACGAAGTAGAAGCCTCCACAATACAGAATTTATGCTAATTATACTCTCATTCGGACAAACACACACATTTATACCACACCCAGGGTCACGACGAAACATTATTTTTCAAATAAAGTCTCCCCGTGCACGGGAATCGAACCTGAGTTTGTGGCTCGCCAAACGATACAGCCCGGCGACGTTACCGCTCGGCCACCACCTGCCCGAATGATTTTTTTAACGAAATAATTAAGAACAATGATAATTGTTAGTGTTAACGATTAAATAAACACAATCTAGGTTTGTTAAGAAGCTAAATTTCTCATCTGTCTGATAGCTAATAGCGGCAACATGTCGAGCAGAAAACCCAGCTCTCTGCGCTTGATATTGATCTGAAGTTTCAGCAGCGTCATCAACCATTTCAAATTCTCCACTAACGATAATCCCAAATCTTTCAGTATATTTTCTAAATAACCTAAATAAATTTAATGAACATTGTTAGTGTTAACGATTAAATAAACACAATATAGGTTTATGAAGAAGCTATATTTCTCATCTGTCTGATAGCGGCGACATGTCTAGCAGAAAATCCAGCACTCTGTGCTTGATATTGATCCGAAGGAAGTTTCAGCAGCGCCATCAATTGTTTCAAATTCTCCGCTAACGACAACCCCAAATCTTCCAGTACATTTTCCAAATAACCTAAATAAATTTAACGAAATAAAATAAATATGTACGAGTCGAATAATTTGCGTTTACCTATGTCGTGAGCTAATTGCCGACTGGCATGATTGCTCAGTTCGCAAATGCTCAAGATTTTATCACAGTAGACTTGGCAAGTGCCGCGGGCGACGACTTTCAAGAATATGTCGGCCATCGCTCCTTCACCTTCTTCGGCCGACCCGTACTCTGCATCAGCGGCTTTGAGGGCGCAATTTAAAGACGGGTTTTCTCTGAATAAAAACGGCTCCAAATGTTGGGGTAACGTCATTAAATACTGTCCAATCTACCAAACAGAAAAAAAGATACAAACTATAATTCAAATACGAGTATTTTAATCACTAACGGCCTTATGCATAGTGCTGTGATTAAACTGTTACTAACGTGTGATTAACTAATCACAATTAAGGTGTTATTAGGTACTCTGTATGCACAGTCATGTTTTAATACATACTTGTTTGCAACACCTAACTTTAATCGCTCGGTTCGGCAACAATACTTTTTCTGCCATTTCCATGTCAAATGAAATCATAGACTAAGAACAATATACAGAGAGTTTTATGTAACACCGAACATTTTCATAGAGAAAATTTTCTTTTAAATATACATATGTATACGTCGTACATTTTCCGACGTTCGGTTTTTCGTTTTTTTCGGTTTTAAACGAGTGTTTTCCACTCCTAGGCTAAGCATGAAGTAAAATTTCGAGTTTAGAAAAGCCTGAAAATTTGGTTTGGTCGCGTAGCGCGAAGCGCGGAGCGGCCAAACCAAATTTTCAGGCTTTTCTAAACTCGAAATTTTACTTCATGCGCCACCAATACAAAACACTGATTCAATATAAAGTTCAAGGGTGTGTTTTAAACTTCGTAATATGTTAGTGTTTTGTACCGGTGGCGCATGAAGTAAAATTTCGAGTTTAGAAAAGCCTGAAAATTTGGTTTGGCCGCTCCGCGCTTCGCGCTACGCATCCAAACCAAATTTTCAGGCTTTTCTAAACTCGAAATTTTACTTCATGCTTAGTCTGGGAGTGGAACACACTCATTTTAAGTTTCAAATTGAACTCCATTTAAAAAAATAACGATTATCTAAAGATTTACAGCAGAAGAAAAACTCCTTGTATGTACAAGTTGAGGTATTAACTGCAATTGATTAACTACAATTTGTAATGGTCATATAGGCAACCCAATTTACACACAACCTAAAAATTAAAGGTGCCAAATCGTATTTTATGAAAATGTTCGGTGTGCTATCGGGGCGCGGGACGTCGCTTGCTGTTCTTCTCAAAACTTCGTCGGTCGTAAAACAGCAAGCGACGTCCCGCGCCCCGATAACATTTTAGAAGCCCCACGTTGGGCGCCAAAATGTTATCGGGGCGCGGGACGTCACTTGCTGTTTATGCTAAATTTAATAGATAATTTGAGAGAGCATGAGTTCTGCATAAAAAAAACAACGTCCCTCCGTAACAACTCCGATTAGCTCAGTACACACACACAATAATAACAAAAGAAACTTACCGAAATTCTAGTTCAAAAGACACTCGCTTTTATTATGTTTAATTTAAAATGATTTGTAAATTAACCTCAGACTTCCAAAAACAAGGATAAAATATTTATTCCCGACACACAAAGCAAAATAACACAAGAATGATAATGAATGAAATAAGTGACACAAATAAAAGAAAATAGAATAACAATAATAAACAATGAACGAACGCAACGACTTACGAACTGACTAATTCGCGACACTTAATGATTTGATGGAAACTTGGTGAAACTTTGTTGATGATGATAACTCCGATGATGATTCGAGCTTGACTCAATGATGTCAGAAGTTCCGAACTGTACTGACTTTCCGAACTGTACTGATATTCCGAACTGTACTGACGTTGCAAACTGTACTGCTTTCCGAACTGTACTGAAGTTCCGAACTGTACTGAAGTTCGAACTGTACTGAAGTTCCGAACTGTACTGCCTCTCCGAACTGTACGGCCTCTCCGAATTGTACTGCCTCTCCGAACTGTACTGGCCTTCCTCTGTCTTCCGCTGTCTCTTATCTTCCCAACCACCGCTGTCTTCACCCCCGCCATGTATCTTGGGGGTGGCGGTGATTGGTCGAGAACGTGGTGGAAGAAGCAGAGGGTGGAGTTTTCATGTCTACCTGAGGCCAAAAAGTTTTGGGCTTCTGGTTTTCAACTGCTCCGGCGTGTCGAAGTTTGTGCTGCAGATGTTACGGCCATAAACCTTTGTTCTCGCTGTTTTTCCGAAATTTTGAGAAATTCCCAAAGGCTTTGTTTTCATGGTCGTAAACATCTACAGCGCGCCGTGGGTTTTATGGCGCTGGTCCTCGGAGGTGCGGAATTTTATGACCTTTCTCGGGGTTGTAAACATCGGCCGGTGCTGGTCGCGCGGTTTATGATGGGGTGGTTTGCAAGTCGTCATTGTTGGTCACGTTCGGGGGAATTCAATATTGGACTAATTTACATAATTACAAGGAACACCGAATGATCTGTTACGAACTTGAGCCATTTGGAATTAAAATGATTATGAAATGAAATGAGCAAAACAAATGGAGACCGATGTTTTAGTGAATGTGAATAAAATAATCGAATTCCGACGTCTTGAATAAAATGCCGGTAACAGGTGTTATATAAAACTCTCTGTAGATGTATTTATAATTTAAACAAAAACACAGCTCTGTATTCTAGGAATGACAGGACTTAAATGCTCACAATCACGAGAATGACGTTTTAGGTTAAGTATAATCACATGTAAAATTAGGGGTATGATGTGATACACGTCAGTTGGGATTAGCGGATTATGCATAAAGCCGTGAATTATTCACACATTTGAATATCCAAATGTTTGAATATGTTTTTGAACAATTATTCGAATATTAATATATTTTGAATGCATTTTCAAATATTTAAATTTGAACAATTCCAAGCCTTTATACAGGGTGTCCCATTAGTGCGGTCTCGGAAGATATCTCAGCTCTCGTTAAAGATAGAAAAAAAATGTTTTCACGAAATTTGCTTGATTTTAAGAGCTGCATAACCTAAAATTATTTTCAAATATACAGGGTGTCCCATTATTCCATACTTAATACCAACTTTGTTATTTTAAATGGAACACCCTATATATTATTTTTTTATTTGATCCGCCTTTAAATAACCTACACAAAGATATATCATTATCGGCACTTTAGGTAATTCGTTACTTAAAAAAAAAAATATTTTTTGAAAATTTTGGCAGTTTTAGTACTTTACTTAAAAATTCACTGTGTTCGTATTTTTTAAGATACCAGTCTGAAATTTTACACACATATGCAGTAAAGAATACTCTATCCATTGACTATAACACATTTTAATATTACTTATAAAACCTAGTAAAAAACTACCCTCGAATATTTAATATTTAAAATGTACATTACTTCATTTTTTTAAATGGGACATCCTATATTTTTTTATTTTATCAAATCCGCAATAAAAAATGCTTTATTTCTTGTATAACATAACCCTATATCTATTTTCATTAGTTTTTGGAGATATTAACATTTTTCTGTCAAATATGGGAAATTAGGTCACAATCAGCATTAAATTAGTCTTTAAAGGTTGTCTAACTTTAATGGTATTTAGATATTTCAGTTTTACTTTACTTTATTTATTTATGACATATTATAATTACATTTATAATATCAAAGTAAACAATATAAACAAATTTTGTCATTTTTTAATATATCATGAATGCAATAAAGGAGGCCATGAAAAACAATTGATAAAGTAAACAAACGTATTTATTTGACATACAGATAAATAAAGTGCTGTTAACACTATTATTAATATTATTGAATTTTTGATAACGCAATAATGAATTTTTCAAAAGAAGAATTAATAAAAATGACATACATTTTGGGTGCAAGTGAAGAAAATTGTTTTCTTGCAAGTCGAATATATGCACAAAAGTATCCAAATGCGGAACGGCATCCTAATGCAGCAGCGTTTGTGAGATTGAAGAACCGATTTGAAAGCACAGGAAGTATCATGTACCCTCTAAAATTAAAGAGAAAGAAAAGGACAACGAAAGAAGAGAATGAACATTTGGTAATTCAGTCCATTGTTGAGAACCCTCAAATTTCTTCCCGCCAGTTAGAAAAACAACTTGATATTCCCAAATCAACAATAAACAAAATAACAAAGAGATTCAAATTTCATCCCTATCACGTTCAGTTGGTGCAGGAATTAGGTGAGAATGATTTTTTAAAAAGATTGGATTTTTGTAATTGGGCGTTACAAAAACATCAAGTTGAACCGAACTTTTTTAACAATATTTTGTTTACCGACGAAGCGATATTCCATAGAAATGGTTTCATTAATAGACATAATTATCATTATTACGATGACCATAACCCGAACCATATTGTTTGTATAGACCATCAACATAAATGGTCTCTTAATGTTTGGGCTGGAATTATTGGGAATAGGATTATTGGTCCGTATTTCTTTAATGGAAATGTTACTGGTGATACATTTTTAAATTTTCTTCAAAATCAGTTCGAAACCTGGTTGGATGAATTGCCGTTAAGAACGTTACAAAATGCATGGTTACAATTAGATGGCGCACCACCACACTATAGTCGACAAGTTAAACAATATTTAGACCAAACTTTTCCTAACAAATGGATTGGAAGAGGAGGACCAATTCCATGGCCAGCGAGGTCACCCGATTTAACAAAACTGGACTTTTTTTTATGGGGTGTTGTGAAGGAAGAAGTTTATAAAATACCTGCAACAACACAAGAGGATATGAAAAATAGAATTAGTAATGTTATGCGTGCCATTACTGTAGACAACTTAGTAAGTGTCAATCAAAGCTTCATACGGAGGCTTCAAGTGTGCCAAAACCAAAATGGAGGCCATATCGAACACTTAATATAATTATCAAATTCATTATATGCTAATCTGTTAATATTAATACGGTTTACTTGTTTCCATTGTCGTTATATTGTTTACTTTGATATTATAAATGTAATTATATTATGTCATAAATAAATGATTTGAAGTAAAACTGAAATATCTAAATACCATTAAAGTTAGACGTCCATTAGAGATTAATTAAATGCTGATTGTGGCCTAATTTCCCATATATGACAGGAAAATGTTAATATCTCAAAAACTAATAAAAATAGGGTATGTTATACAAAAAATAAAGCATTTTTCATTGCGGATCTGATAAAGTAAAGAAATATAGGGTGTCCCATTTAAAAAAATGAAGTTATGTACATTTTAAATATTAAATATTAGAAGGTAGTTTTTTATTAGGTTTTATAAGTAATATTATAATGTGTTATAGTCAATGGATAGAGCATTCTTTACTGCATATGTGTGTAAAATTACAGACTGATATCTTAAAAAATAAGGACACAGTGAATTTTTAAGTAAAGTACTAAAACTGCCAAAATTTTCAAAAAATATTTTTTTCTGAAGTAAAAAAAAACCTAAAGTGCCAATAATGATATATCTTTGTGTAGGTTATTTAAAGGCGGATCAAATAAAAAAATAATATTTAGGGTGTTCCATTTAAAATAACAAAGTTGGTATTAAGTATGGAATAATGGGACACCCTGTATATTTGAAAATAATTTTAGGTTATGCAGCTCTTAAAATCAAGCAAATTTGGTGAAAACATTTTTTTTCTATCTTTAACGAGAGCTGAGATATCTTCCGAGACCGCACTAATGGGACACCCTGTATAAACCAAATTTTTAGTTTTTTTGCAATGACATTTTAAGAAAACTTGATTTTGAGTATCTGTAAAAAGAATTGCGATTCGAAATTGGCTTCGGCAAATTTTAATCAACAATCACTCACTTGTGTAATATATTCCTGAGGTGTAAAGCTGTAATCTGGCAAATCGTTACTGTGCATCGAAGAATCGGCAAACTGCGTCCAAGTCTTCCCGTTCTGCACAATCTCCAAGTGAACAGCGATCGGCGCAAACACCACCTGATAAGTCGTGTGATGTATATCGGAGCACAACTTCGTAAACTCCGTAATCACGAAATCCAGCAAAGATAACTGCGTGCCCTCCGTGACGCACTTCACCAGCGACTCGAATTCTTTTAGTTCATTGCTACTCAACAACAAATTCTTATAATCGCCTCTATTCCAATCGTTCAACTCCAATAGAGCCGACGTCAGCTCCTTCTCGAACTGTTGCAAATTACTCAAAACATCCCCGGAATTTTGCAACAACGACAAACACAACTGAAAAGTATTCCAATCCTCTTTCCTACCTTTACTCCTGTCGATCTGTCGCAGAGCCACTCGATACTGATCGGCGTAGTTAACGAAGTAAGCACGAAGGGCGATCAGCAGCCCGCAATATCCGCAGTTTTCCGTTATCTTCTCGCATCGTTTCTGCGATTCTCTGGCTAGATCGAAGACGGGGTTTATCGAAAAGCCGAGGGCTTGAATAGTGTCGGGTAATTCTTCTTTGATGCACGACATCGCCGAGAGCTTTTGCGAGAGGAACGCCTGCTCGTAAGCCGCGTATTTGGATACGTAAGGTACTAGTGGGCTGTAGATTATTTGCGTGAATTGTAAACGTTTGTTTTGATTAGCTAGAAATATACGTAAATGTACTTCAGCTTAAATTAAAACTAGGGATAAGGTTTGTTTTGTTTAGTTAAAAATGTACATAAATATACTTCAATTAATGTCATTATTTCATGTAAAAGCTATAATACTGGATGATTTAAATTAAATTTAAATTAAAACACTTGGTTTGTTTCACTTATTTATATTTTCTCAGACTAGTTTTGACCATTGGTCGAGGAAACTAGTCGGAGAAAATATAAATAAGTGAAACAAACCAAGTGTTTTAATTTAAATTTAATTTAAATCATCCAGTATTAGATTCAAAATTGTTTCACCAGGGGTTAAGTAAGAAATTAATTAGGATATAAAAACTATAAATTTATTTACTTACCATCTGTACCTTCGAGGATCTTCATACAATTATCTGAAAACTGTTGGATAATTTGTTTTATTTCGTACAAAAACGGCAACTTCTCCGCAGTTTGCTTCAAAGCAGCATCAATACACTCATTCATGCTAGGATCCAAGCTCGCCAACACGTCCATGTAAACATCCATGAACATATTAAACCCCGACTCATTAGGAAAAACCTCGTTAAACCACTTGAACTGTGTATGCCAATTCGACAGCAACATATTAAAATAATTGTGTATCCACTGCGGAACGCTCTCGTCCTGCTCGATCTCCAATTGGTTCCTCCATTTTTTAATGAGTAAATCTTTCTGGCATTTGTGGTAGTATTTTAAAAGCTGAGAGAGCCGGCCGATCGATTGGAATATTTTCGCGTAGAAGACCGATTGTTCGGTGTTGTTCGAAGTGAAGGCTTGTACTATCGAAGGGCTGGCGATGGCTTCCAGACGGTTTTTCAGGCCTTCTAGTTGGAGTTTGCGGTCTTCGTAATCGGATATGTTTACGAGGAGTTTCAGCGATTGTTGCATGCCGAGCAGTTTTTTCGAGATGGATTCGATGTTTTTTGAATCGAAGACTTCTTCTAAATCATTTACTAAAATTAAATATTTCATTAATAATATACAACTGACTGCTTCTTGGTAATTTTTAGTGCAGTTAAACTTGCACGGTTCAACCACAGATTACGGTCTATACTTTTTTTATCAAGTATTTTACAAAGTTGTTTACGAGTTTACCATTAGGTGACGCGTATTAATTCGGACATTTTTATCTTAAAGTTGGCAGCGAAATGCTGCTAAACGATACGAAATGTTAATTAGGGTTAGAGTTATGTTTGTTTGATTTTTACTGTATAAATTGCATTAAAAACGCGTGTAACGCTTGTAAGTACATAATAAAACTGCAATCTAAATAAAAAAAAACAAAAATTGATTTTATTGACGAAACTAGTTTGAAGCGCGAAATATATCGGGCGTTTACATTTAAATTAAATTTTCCTTCAATATGCAGCTAATTATGCTTTTGTCTTTATTTTTGTTTATGTTGTAAATTTTTAATAACGATCTTCGTTTCGACGTGCCATTATCCTTATTAAAATGGCAACACATTATAATTTGAGTTCTTCACAGTATGCCTGGCAGATAATGCGAACGTGATTGAGTGGTTGATGAGTGTGGGTATAATTGGAAATGAATATATGTGCTGTAAATGTGGTGATAAAATGATTTTAACAAAAAAAAAATGATCTGTCTGATGGGGGTTTGGCGTTGTCAGAAGCAAGGTGTGAATGAGCATGATGTTAAAAGAAGTGTACGAAAGAGTTCATGGTTTGAGGAGAGCAGGTTGTGCATGCGTGATGTGTTGCAACTCACACATATGTGGTGTTATAGGACTTTGAATGAATTTATGGTAAGAGAGTTATGTTGTAGTGAGACAACGGTAACCGATTGGAAGAGTCTTTGTCGGGAGGTGTGTATGGAAGTGTGCTTGCGACAAGAGAAAATGATTGGGCAAATTGATGAAAGTAAGTTTGGAAAAAGGAAGTATAATAGAGGAAAGCGAGTAGATGGAAAGTGGGTGTTTGGCGGAATTGAAAGGGGGACAAATTATTGTTTTATGTGTGTGGTGGGTGAAAGGAGTGCGGCTGTGTTAGTTGCTTTGATTAAAAAACATATTCTGCCAGGCACTACCGTTGTAAGCGATTGCTGGAAATCTTACGACTGCCTCCAGAACGAAAGATTCACCCACTTTCGAGTAAACCATTCGATCCAATTTAAAAATCCGAAGACAGGTCCTCACACGAACACCATCGAGGGCACATGGGCAGCGGTGAAAAGAAATGTTGGCGGCAACCATTGTAAGAGTCAATTTGCCTCCTACTTGTTTGAATACATTTGGCGCCGCCAAAACAAGGATGATGTCTTCGGAAAATGTCTGGAGGCAGTAAAAATTGTATATCCCCCTAGCCGTGAGGACTGATTGATCGTCAGTAAATTCTCGGTTCTTTTCAGAACCACAACTAAAATTTTGATACTTATTCATAATAATATTTAAATACTAATTTTTTTTATTATAAATTATTATTCATAAGTAAATTGATTACAATTTTCGTGAGCAATATTAATTTTTCTTATTACAAGAAAATAAGATTATTTTGTGTAACGAGTGAATGAGCTTCACTTTAATTAGGGTATTTTAGAAACAATATCCTATTTTTTTAAAACACAAAAAATGTAACAAATATATTTATGAATACATTTAGTGATACCATTATTGTGAAAAATAATTTAAAAATAAATGGTCAAAAATTAGTTATTTTTTCTTAAATTATTGGATAAGGGTTCATTCTCTTTTAAAATTAGTAGTCTGTATCGACTAAAACATTTATCCGCTGCCTAACACTAATGTGGCCCGTTGCACCAAGTGAATACTAAACAGCAAAACATGGTGCTATGCAATGCAGCCGATCGTTAATAAGCAATCTGTAAGACGGCTCCTTACCACTAAATGTTACGTTACACTGTTATGCAGCAGGTAATAGTTCTTTTTAATATGTGGCTTTAAATATTTTAAAGGCATGGTGTGCCATCAATGCCACAAACACTTTTGAGAGAAAAAAATAATACTAAAAACGACTTATATCCTTTTCTTTGACCACAAAATATTAGAAGTAAAATCGAACAGTGTGAGTGTATACGGCTGCCAGTACTTGTAAATAACCATGAAATATAGCTATCTTGATGTGAGCAACAGAAATAAGTCGAAGATACATTTTTGCCACTCTAGTGTTAAGCTACGTCTAAGCATTTTGGCTTTAAGCGGGAAATTTCTAATTTTAAAGCTTAACATTTTTTGGCAAATGAAAAGATCATTTCTTTTTAATGCTTAGCTTAGTACCTAGGATACTTGAGGTTATTTCATGGGTGTAGCTGTATCAGTTATACATTCCTCCCCAGACCATGACCTGGCGGTCCCTCATTTCCTAGGATCGAGGGCAGCATGATTCCATGTGCACCAGGGCTAGAGCCGTGATTCTAACAGTTATACATCTTAACTCGGGTCTCTTTGGCTGTAAGGCCCCCGTTCTGTAAGATCGAGGGCAGCATGATACCATACACGATACTTTTGATCCTGGGCCCCAGAGCTAGGGCTAGGACTCCCTTGTGGGGGCCATGTTACGTGGGTTCTATTGTAGGCCTTAACCAAATGAAAAATATTTTGCTTTAGGATTAGAAATTTCGCGCGAAATTTCTAATCCTAAAGCAAAACATTTTTCGATGAATAAAAAAAAAGAATTAAATGTATTTATGTCTAATAAACATTTGAAATTGGTGTTTCAATACGAATTCAATGTTGCTTGGCCGTACCTTGAGTACTCGAAGTTGTTTCATGGGCGTAACTACACCGCTTAGCAGCTGTAACAGTTATACGTTTTTACTCCTCCCAGGCCAGGATCTCTGGTGGCCCCCCTTCCATAGGATCGAGGGCAGCATGATACCGTACTTGATACTCCTGATCTGGGCATCAGTCCCCCTGTTTCATAAGATCGAGGGCAACTCAATGTGGCCAGTTGCACCAAGTGTATAATGGACAGCATTACGTCACACTGTGTCAAATTTTGACATGATGCTACGCAATGCAGTCGATTGTTATTATATAATCTGTAAAACGGCTATGTGTAACCAAATGTTACTTTACAATGTTATGCAGCGGGTAAATGTTCTTTTCAATATGGGGCTTTAAATATTCTTAATCAGCTTTATATAAATGGCACAGAGACAAAAAAATACTAAATACAATTTACATTCATTTCCTAGACAACATCAATGGCCTATTTATTAATCACTTCACTCCACAAAATATTAGAAGTTAAATCGAACACAGTGTGAGTGTATACAGCTGTCAGGACTTATAGCATCAATGTTGATTTAAATCTTAATTACTGGCTTACAGATATCTATAAAAAATAGAGATCTTGAAAGCAACTAAAATAAATCGAAGATACATTTTGCCACAAGGGACTAGACAAAGATTAACACTTTATTGCCCACAGTGTTTTTCTACAGATACTGAGTGCCTCCAATATACAAAATGAAACATTTTAGTTTTAACTGGGAAATTTCTAATCCTAAAGCTAAACATTTTTAGACAAACAAAAGGATAATTTCTTTTGATTGCTTCTCTGATATATATGAACTGTGGCTGCAGCTTGAGTACTTGACGTTGTTTTGTAGGCGTAGCTATACCGCTTAAGCTGTATCAGTTATACGTCCTAATCTCTGGTAGCTCCCTGTTCCCTAGGATCGAGGGCAGCATGGTATCATATACGATACTCCTGATCCCGACCTCTAGAGCTAAAGGTCTGCGAGCCCCTCCCTTGTGGGGGCCATGCTACGGTGGCCCTATTGGAGGCCGTAACCAAATGAAAAATGTTTTGCTTTAGGATTAGAAATGTTGTGCGAAATTTCTAATCCTAAAGCAAAACATTTTTCGATTAATAAAAAAAAAAGAAGTAAATATATTAATATCTAATAAACAGTTGAAATTGTTTTTTTAATAAGAATTAAATGTTGCTTGGCTGTATCCTGAGTCCAACAATTCATCATAAAGTATTATTATTTTGACCCATAAAACTATCCAATCATATTTAACATATTGAACATAGATGTACGATGATGTACGTGCAACATAACCGATAGCCCCTGCAAGCGCAGTGAGCGATGCTAATAATATAAATGTGTTTAATGATTTATTAATTTTTAAACAATTAGACATTGTTTGGCCGTTGAAGTGATACACAGCTTTGGTACTTGGGGTTGTTTTACAACACTGTAGCAGCCATGCCCCCATTCTAAGGAGCCACGCTCCACATCCTAATGCGGGCTCCCACGCAAAGATCTCTGGTGAGAGCTAGGATCGAGGTTTTGTGATATGACAAGGCGCGCCGGGACCTCTTGATCCGGGGCCCCTGTGCTAGAGCCCTGCCAGCCTCCCCCTTTTTGGTCGACCATTGTAACCAAATGAAAAATGTTTTGCTTAAGGATTAGAAATTTCGCGCGAAATTTCTAATCCTAAAGCAAAACATTTTTCGATGAATAAAAAAAAAGAAATAAATATATTTATGTGTAATAAACATTTGAAGTTGGTTTTTTAATAAGAATTAAATGTTGCTTGGCTGTACCTTGAGTCCAACAATTCATCATAAAGTAATTTTTTTAAACGAACATACCCATAACACTGTCCAATCATATTTGACATATTGGATATAGATGTACGGTGATGTATGTGCAAAATAACCGATTGCCGCTGCGAGCGCAGCAAGTAATACTAATAATATAAATGTTTTTAATGATATATTAATTTTTAAACAATTAAATGTTGCTTGACTGCTAAAGTGAACGACACCTTAGGTACTTAAGGTTGTGTCATAACATTGTAGCAGCCATGTCCCCATTCTACGATACGACGCAGCACGCCAGTACCTGCTCATCCCAGGCCCCACGACTAGAGCCCTGCCAATGGGCGGCATGCTAACCAGATGAAAAATGTTTTGCTTTAGGATTAGAAATTTCGCGCGAAATTTCAAATCCTAAAGCAAAACATTTTTCGATGAATAAAAAAAATGAATTAAATGTATTTATGTTTGATAAACAGTACTCGAAGTTGTTTCATCGGCGTAGCTACATGTTTTGTTTTAGGACTAGAATGAGCTAAATGAAAAATATTTTGGGACACCCTGTATATCAAAGTTAACGAATACTAATTTGACAAATTCAACAGTTGGTGAAATATATTAATACTATAGTGAAGTATTAATGTTTGAAGATAACAAAGGGCCAGGCATGCTAGAGTTCAACACTACCAAGCATAAGAAAGAACCTTCCAACATGCATTCAAACGAAGACATGTCTGTTGGCACTATGGCCAAAAAGAGACGTTTCTGAAGCTCACAAAACAGAAACTTCTTATCTTAACTGGCAATATATTGGTCACTATAGCATACTAACAATGACCTTTGTCAAGGGTGCAATAAAAAAGAAGAAACAAGGAGTCACATCCTTTACGAGTGTCTGGCTCTCTCAAAGACAGGGGACATGGTGCTAAGGGTAGAACCCCCTAATCGGATGGGAATGGTCCCCTGCACAAATGATTGCCATTACTGTGGCCAAAGTGGGTGCGCAGTCGCTACTCTCTCACCAATCAATCCTTATTTATTAACGTTGACATGTTATTAACTCAAACAAATAATTACTTAATTTAATAGTCTAAATTCAAATTTCAAATAAAAAATTGTTCCAATAAAACTATTTAATTTAAGAGTAATAGGAAATTATTAAACAAAATATTTGAATTTTAGATGAAACTACATAAGACAAATTTGACGAATAAACGTGTGAAGAAAGGTTATTAGTGCAATCAATCAACCTACACAAGACAACATTAATCTAAACTAAAATTATGTATTGACGTTCAGTACTATGTTGTTGTACATACACAACTCAATATCTTACAACTACAACTATTATAATTATTATAAAACTTTAACATTTATAATTTTTTAATGAAATTTCATTTATTATAAAATAATTGCTTTTTTAAATAAACCGCTACATCAGCAGTAGCGCCCCTGGTAGTGTATACGGTATATTTTCTTAAAATTTCATGACAAATTTAAAATATCAAGATCATTAATCATTTTATTTTTGTACATAACCTCAAAACTTGAATTGTAAGTTGGTTTTTTTAAGCTTTATTTCATATAAAAATAAGCATAAAATCTCGAGATAATTAGGCCTGACTAAAATTGAGAGGAAATCTACGTGATAAGTGCATCACTAGCACTTAACTAGCGCAGTAACGACGAATATAACCTCCGAAAAAAGGCAACTTTCAGACACAATTTATAAGCAAAATGTAAGTTTAATTACTTAAGAAACTAGTGTTTTCCCCTCTTTTTTTATCATTAGAAGTAAATCCAATTTGGTAAAATTCGGTATTCTGTGAAATTTCGAAAAAAACGGCTCTAGACCGTAAATTGTGGTTGTATCACTTGCACAAATAAAAACACAGTTTAATTTATCTTATATGTTATGACCCTCTATTTTCGTACTCACTCATTTTTGAGCAAGCAAATCTGCGCAATTTATTTAGAGTCTAAATCTGCTTAAACAGTTCTGAATGTTGAAAACATTTATTAAAGGTTCAATCATGAACGCAAAGCTTAAATACTACACAAGTTTCTCAAATTTTGAGAGAGCTTACTTTTGAGGTTATGTTGTAAGCAAAGCGTACCAGGTTAAGTTATAAGCAAGGTGTACCAAAAGCATTTGTGAAAAAAACACTGAGATAAACTTCGTGAACTATAAACATTAAAAATCTAAACTTAATGCATCACAATCAGACAAACTTATCTTATACAAAAAAGTTCATGTCAATGTCGTATTGACAACTCCTTCAAAACAAAAACATATTTTTTACAAATATTCTATCCACCCTTTAAAATAAATGGTAATGAAAAGCAGGAGCGAAGGAAACCTCCCGACAACAAAACTACAAAATCTCCCGACAACTAAACTACAAAACCCAATGAAGCCCGACAAGCGGAAAGAGAAAGAAAACCATGCCAAAATGAACTCGCTAGTCAAAAGCCTAGAATACAGCCTCTACGAATCCCAGAAGCACGGCGTAAACCTGCAGAGGCAGCAGTCCGATAACAAGCTCGACGAGGCGAAGAAGGAAAACAAGACCCTGCTGAACGTTTTGCAGCAGCAGTGCGGCAATCACGACATGTCGAGGTCGCAGGTGGACGTGGCGTCTTCGTATTCGACCGTCAGCATGGTGCACTTGCAGTACAAGTACGAGGAGTTGTTGTCGAGCCACGAGGGGCTTTTGAAATTGTTGGAGAGTAAGGTTAGGGAGGTGAGGAAGTGCTATAAGGAAAACGAGAAGTTGAGCGCGGAGATTAAGGCGGGGAAGGAGAGTTACGAGGAGTTGCAGAGGACGTTAAAGATGGTTTGTGAGAAGTATTTTAGGTATTTATTGTATGCTATTGGTTAAAAATAAAAAATTCTTCTGCTATCACGCCTTGGGGTGTCGGGTAAAAGAAAAATTAAGATAGTTAAAGCCTGAAGGTGTCCATTCAAATACACAGCAGACGAATAAAAAACGTTTTTATTTGCCAAAGTTTAGTTACTCACTAATTTCTCACATCCTGTTATAAGCTTACCTTATTAATAGACATTAGCATACTGATACTGGATGATTTAAATTAAATCTAAATTAAAACACTTAGTTTGTTTCACTTATTTTAAATAACAACCCGTGGTGAAACATTTTTGAATCTAATACTGGATGATTTAAATTAAATTTAAATTAAAACACTTGGTTTAATTCACTTATTTTAAAAAAGTGAAACAAACCAAGTGTTTTAATTTAAATCATCCAGTATTAGATTCAAAAATGTTTCACCACGGCTTGAGTGAGAAATTAATTAAAGATATTAGCATACTGCTTTAACACTACTAAGAATGATATTATTAACTCTTTCGTATTAATCAAACATTTTAATAGATTACTATTGTTAGTTTAAAACTAATAATTCAATAACATCGTACTCCTAGTTTAAGGCACTATCCGTGTTACACATAATCTCAAAGGCCATAGTAAAACGAATTTATTTTATTATAACGCCATGATTTGTTGAGGATTTAAAAATGTACATACCTGGGCAGTTTATTTTGAACTTCACTTGAAATCGGTGGTTTATACGCATGGCGCATGAAGTAAAATTTCGAGTTTAGAAAAGCCTTAGCGCTACGCGACCAAACTAAATTTTAAGGCTTTTCTAAACTCGAAATTTTACTTCATGCTTAGTCTGGTTTGAAGTAAATTTCAATGAAATAATTCATCGGAAGAAACACATTTACACAAACAAACAGTGTGACATAACCTCTAAATGATTCAAATTTAAGTAGAATAAAGTTGGTACACATGAAAGTGCGATGTTGCCACGTTTACTCCGTTTACTGTAGCAGTAGTTCAAAACTAATTGATAAATAAATGTAGATTTTGCTCTGTTAATACGATATGATTGTATCATGTTTTGACGGTTTATTTTGAACTTCACTTGAAATCGGTGGTTTATACGCATGGCGCATGAAGTAAAATTTCGAGTTTAGAAAAGCCTGAAAATTTGGTTTGGTCGCGTAGCGCTACGCGACCAAACCAAATTTTAAGGCTTTTCTAAACTCGAAATTTTACTTCATGCTTAGTCTGGGAGTGGAATCCTTCGTTTGAAGTAAATTTCAATGAAATAATTCAGCGGAAGAAACACAAACAAACAATGTGACATAACCTCTAAAAGATTCAAATTTAAGTAGAATAAAGTTGGTACACATGAAAGTGCGATGTTGCCACGTTTACTCCGTTTATTGCAGTAGTAGTTCAAAACTAATTGATAAATAACATGTGAAATTTGCTGTGTTAAAACGATATGATTGTATAATGTTTTTACGGATTTAATAGAAATTAAATAACACTAAACTATAATGATATTACCGATAACGGCTTCATAATTTTTGAGACAATAAAATTGGATTAAAACTTTGCAGATTTTCATAGAATGCACAAATCGGGATAAAATCAATTCTTGTACGATCATTGTGTGGTCGATTTTCACCAGATTTATCATGCAAATACGAACAGTTCGATTAAATTTGTGTTTTTACAGTATGAAAAAACGTAAAGAGGAAAAAATAAAGAAACTGAAGTTTGAACGAGACACGCTGAAAATGGCGCACGATAAGTTAGTGTTCTTGCTGCATGAAAAATGTATGGAAAACGACGAAGTCTTGGTGCTGCAATTGGGAAAAAGTTCGGACTGCCTGAAATCGTTGTTAATCAATGAAATCCGTCGAGCTAATAAGTTACAATACGAAAATGTTATTTTAAAGCAAAAGAACACTTACTTAAAAGCAAAACTAGGTTGAATAAACAATTTAAAATACTATTGTCTTTTAATTTTGTTAGGTTAAAAGTCAAAAAACAGAGAAAATATATTTGTTTCGAAATAGACAGAGTACATACGAGTAAACAAAGTAATGCTGTGTTTATAAGACGTTTAAGCATGTTAATGGTTTACCATTTAAGCAGAGTTTAACGTATGCGTTCATATCAGTGATGGCTCGCAGCCATTTTAGTAGATTACTATTGTTAGTTTAACGCATTCAGGACGGCCAATGATTGGCATCGCCACTTGTGCTGGCCGAGCTCAGGAATATGCTATCGCGTCAACTAAAACTATTAATTTTTAATCCATTTATAATTTTGCGTACGTTGTAATTGTATTTGTACACGTGTTAAATTTGAGTTATACTCATATATGCAACTGAGAGTACAGTCGTGTTTACCTAGTTTCAGAGCGTGGTTCTTTAACCTATTAATTAATTTTCTAACCTATTTGCAATTTTATTTGCACACACGTATTTTGTTCAATAATAAAGTGTGAGTAACAATTTGTGAAAATGACTAGACCGCTCACCGATAAGGAGATCCAGGAGGAGGTAAATCTAATTATGAATGAGGATACTGATAACGAATTCCTACAGGAATACAGTGAAAGCGAACATTATTCTTCGAGTGAATGTGAAGACGACATTCTTATAGCCGATGTCAATTCTTCGAGTGACGATAAAGAAGAAGATATACCAAGACGTCCAGCCAAGATGCCTCGAAGAAATGTTCCATTGCAACAATTTATTTGGAAATTCAATGAAGAATTTACACCTATGCAATTTATGTTCGATTCAAGTAAGTCTGGCGTTACATCAAATTTCACATTAGCAACAGAAGCCTCAGAATATGAATATTTTACACTATTTTTTGATGAAGCTATAATGAATCAAATTGTTACCGAAACAAATATTTACGCTAATCAAGTTAGGGATTCAAGAATATCGAATACTAATTGGGTCGATACAGATATATCGGAAATATATTGTTTTTTAGCAACATCAATTCTGATGGGAATTTTGCAAAAACCTACACTAAAAGACTACTGGCCAAAGAAAACAGCCATTTAAACACCATTTTTTGCTAAAATATTTACGCGTGATAGATATTTGAACTTGCTTTATAACCTGCATTTTATGGACAATACTAAAGCGAATAAAGAAGACCTGCTAAGAAAAATTAGGTACATCTTTTATGGAGTAAAAAAACATTTTGCTGATATGTTTTATCCATTTTAAGACATAGCAATTGATGAAAGCCTTATATTATGGAAAGGAAGACTATCCTTCAAACAGTATATTCCGTCTAAACGGCACAGATTCGGGATAAAATTGTTTGAAGCCTGTGATGCTGAAACTGGGTATATTCTGAACATAATTATTTATACAGGTTCAAAAACTGAATTGGACGAAGATGGGAAAGTTTATGGAACTTCTGGAGCACTAGTCAAAACGTTGATGAAACAATATCTAAATCAACAACATGTTTTGTATGTGGACAATTGGTACAGCAGTCCCTCATTATTTCAACATTTATTGGATCAAAATACAGGGGCTTGTGGGACCGTACGGTTAAATAGGAAAGGAATGCCTCAATTTCCTTGCAGCGTAAACAAGGGTGAAAGTGTAACAGCTTGTACACATTCCATGCTTGCTCTAAAGTGGTGTGAGAAGAGATATGTTCACATGCTTACAACAGTTCACCGAGCAACACCCACAGAAACTGGTAAAATAAGTCACAAAACAAAAATGCATTATTGAGTATAATATGAAAATGGGTGCAGTTGACAAAGTTGACATGCAAGTTAGTTTTGTTGATTGTGCTCGAAAAACTTTGAAGTGGTACAAGAAGCTATTTTGTCACCTTGTGGATTTATCATTGTACAATGCATTTATTTTATATCAAGTAAGATCTGGAAAAAACCATCCTTTTCAGATTTTCGACTAAATGTGGTAACTCGGATAATAGAAAAATATCACACCGTTACGTCAAAGCGTCCATCAGTTGCAACTGTCGATTATCCATTACGACTAATTGAAAAACATTTTATATCTCCAGTTCCTCAAACAGAAGCACAAGGGTCTCGAACACAACGAAGATGTCATGTTTGCAGCACATCTAAAATTCAAAAAAGGCAACGACGCGATACGAGGTTTATGTGTGTAGAATGCAATGTTGCATTGTGCGTGCATCCATGTTTCAGACTTTATCACACCATAAAAAAATATTGATTCATATAAGTTTATAAAATATAATGCAAATGTTATGTTTATTTGTTTTCTTTGAATGAATTCATCAATAAAAAGATATAAAAAATAATTATAAATTTATTTATTATACATTTTCCGTACAGGTAAGACAAATTTATACATTTTAAATTTTCCGTACTGGTACGGCATCCGGGTTCCACATTATAAACCTTTAACTTACGGGTACGTGAATAAAGTACCGAGATAGGCAACTAACTTGTATATGTACGGCACCCGGCTGGCAACTAGGCGTCAAGCCTGACGTACGCGAACGGCGACCGTCCTGAATGGGTTAAAACTAATAATTTAATAACATCGTACTCCTAGTTTAAGGCACTATCTGTGTTACACATAACCTCAAAGGCCATAGCAAAACGAATTTATTTAATTATAACGCCATGATTTGTTTAAGATTTAAAAATTTACATACCTGGGCAGTTTATTTTGAACTTCACTTGAAATAGGTGGTTTACACGCATGGCGCATGAAGTAAAATTTCGAGTTTAGAAAAGCCTGAAAATTTGGTTTGGTCACGTAGCGCTACGCGACCAAACCAAATTTTAAGGCTTTTCTAAACTCGAAATTTTACTTCATGCTTAGTCTGGGAGTGGAATCATTCGTTTGAAGTAAATTTCAATGAAATAATTCAGCGGAAGGAACACATTTACACTCAGACTAAGAATAGAATAGACAAGTAATACCATGGTGGGGACGGGCCTCAGACTAAGAATAGAATAGACAAGTAATACCGTGGTGGGGATGGGCGTTGTTATAATTCCGCAATAACCTCACAAATTTACGTCTGCGTTTAGATGTTTGTAAACAATGATCTCGTCACAGCTGATCGTGTAAACAGTGGTTCAAGCTTCACTTCAAAAATGAAATTATATAAATCACTTCGACTGATGATTTTGTGAGACTTTTGGTCAGTGAAAAATTAACATTATTTTGATACTAACTTATGCTAAAGAGTGTTTCAAAAGATAAACAAAATTCTTAAATAGAAGATATTATTAAAATTGAAGCAACGCTTTTTTTGTCTAAGACAAATGGAAATGCTCTTCCTTCTAGCAATAAACGATATTTTCTAACCCTTTAATGCACAATCCCGTGCCTGACATAATTGAATCAGAACAGTGGCTCGTACTTACTTTATATAGAATAAGATGGCAAGTTGTGTTTACCATGGTTGTTATGAATATCAAATTGGTAAGTGAATTTAAACTTGTAAATGTAGATCGAATGATTTATATATAACTAAACAATAAAGAATTACATAGTTTTGTACACAATACAAAGAGATTAAGGGAAAACGTTCATATAACCTAACTTAATAGCGTCTCTAAAGAATAAAACGAGTTTCCTACACTACACTACACTAAATATAACTAAACTTAACTAAATCAATTTAAGGTAATAAACGAGTCCTAAATTTCGAAAAATAAATAAGTAAACAGTAAACATAAATATTGACGAAAAACCGCGCCCCACTTCCTCAGCATGGCGGAATCACAACAAAGAGGGGCATGCTTCCTTTAGACCAGTGGTCTCCAAACTACGGCCCGCGACTTGCATGAATAAAATTAATCGGATCTGGCCGACTTTATTATGTAGAATTGTATTTGTGGCCCGCAAAGAAGATAGTTTGGAGACCCAGGCTCTAGACCAGGGGTCGGCAACGGGGTGCCCGCGGGCATATTGGTGCCCGCGAGGCAATTTTCAGGTGCCCGCATTCAATGTATCTAAAAATTCGTAAATATTCAAGTTTTCAATATTATAGAAATATTATTTTAGCCAATGACATCATTGACTTTCGCTTTACATACTTATGCACTAATATTATATTCCCCCACTCCGTCCACTAGCAGTCATCTAAAGTTTTAATCGGGGTGAAAGCAGTGATACCAGAACGGAGCCGTAGAACACAATCCCCGCCGTGCTTACACGACTACCACTGCACTTCATTGCTGCTCGCTTGCACATACAAATTATTATTAAGATTATTTCGAAATGTAAGTATAAATCGTTTTAGCTTATTCTGTGGCATAGCGTGGGTTTAAGCCCGTCCGGCGTAAGCATAAGTCCTTGTCCGTGACAGTCCGTGTCCGCTCTCATGTAAGCGCACGTCTCCGCATGACACTGCCTTATAGCCTCTTCTCTGTTGCGCACATTATTTGAAAGCTATTTACTTCCAGTTAATGTGCACAACAGAGAGAAAGCTGTAGCGTAGTAGCAGGAGAGGGAAATCGCGCACGAAGGACGCCATTAATTTCCAAATAATGTGCACAACAGAGAAAATGCATAACACAGTCTGGGCAGAACGGGCACATTCGGTGATTTTCGTAGCGTTTCCGAGCGTGTCATGTCAGGGCGCCTAACTCAGGCGGACAAATGCGCTGACATGAGAGCAGGGCACTGACGGATGCTTTGCCAGGACATGTCCCTTGACACGAAAGCATGACGGTGACCGACATTTACAACGCTAGGCGGATGCCATTGTTGCAATCATGCGAGATAGTCAGTAATCAAAATAATGCTTCAAAATATTGTTAGCCCAAAACTTTTCATATTTTTAATACCAATTTTAAAATCACATATGGGTATTTGATTTTTTATCAGTACCGCACAAACTGTTTATAAAATATTAGCTATAATAATAATTGTTGGGCATATTTTACCTATGAACATTTCTTAATGCAGTAATGAAATTTCATTGAAAACATTTTCATTGGACACATCAATACTACCTATGGATACAGAGATAAGAAAAATATCACACGAAACAAAACAAAAAATTGTAATGATAGTACTTTTCCCGTTAATAACGATATACCTCGAAAACTAAGCGTCAGAGGACAAAAAGGCATTAGGCATAAAATACGTATTTTATAATTTCCAGCAAACTTTTGTTAGACAGATTTTTTCATATTTTTAGTATTTCAGTAGATATATTAAAAAAACTAAAAATCCTAAGTGTAAATCTCAAAAACTAAGCGTCAGACAACAAAATGTCACACGGCACAAAATAAGTATTTTTTTTATTTCTAGTTACTTTTATTTGAAAGATTTTTTGATTTGATCAATATTTAACGAAATGTCGCCACAGACGTCCCCCCACGCTACGGGTATATTTCAAAATGTTCTTCTCATTCCCAAATAAAATGACGATATTTTATTATAGTATTCGTCATGGAAAGCAAAAATAAGAAACAAAAGACACACCATTTCAATGCCGAGTGGGAAGAGCAATTCTGCTTCATATATTATAAAGACAAAATTGTATGTTTATTGTGCAATTCCAGTGTAGCAATCGCTAAAAAATGTAACGTGGAGAGACACTTTAATACTACTCATAAAAATTTTAATACGAATTTTCCATTAAATTCGGAAATTCAAAAGAAAAAAATTTCTGACCTGAAATTAAACCTAACTAAACAGCAGTCTATTTATCAAACCAATATCCCAATCAAAAAAAGCAACCACTGCTTCTCTTAAAATTGCACATTTACTGGCCAAGAAAATGAAACCGTTTGTGGAAGGTGAGTTAATTAAAGAAGCCATGATATTATCTGCAGAAACACTTTTTGACGACTACAAAAATAAAAACGAAATTATAACAGCTATAAATGCCGTCCAACTCTCGGCCAGAACAGTAACTCGAAGAATCGAAATTATAGATACTGACATTAAATCGCAGTTGAAAAAAGATATTCAAGAAAGTGTGTTCTTTTCACTGCAATTAGATGAATCTACGGATGTATCGGACACATCTCAGTTATGTATTACCATAAAAATGGTTTTCGACGACTTTTCCATAAAAGAAGAATTCCTAAAAGTCCTTCCTTTGAAAGGACGTACAAGGGGCACAGACATATTCATGTTTTAAGCAATATTTGCAGGACGATAGTATACCTCTAGTAAAATTGTCTGCAATTACAACAGATGGTGCGCCTGCGATGAGAGGGAATAATAATGGATTAATTGCGCTATGTAAGAAAGATCCAATATTTCCAAAATTTGCATCGTATCATTGCATAATCCACCAAGAAGTGTTATGCTCGAAAGTAAGTCCTTTCCAGGATATTATTAAAAAAATTACAAAAATTATAAATTCAATAAGAGCAGCGGCAATGCAACATCGATTATTCAAATTACTTTTGCAAGACAATGATGCAGAATATGACGATCTTATCACGCACACAGAAGTAAGGTGGCTGAGTAAAGGAAAGGTACTCCAGCGGTTTTTAAATTTATTACCTCAGGTGAAAGAATTTTTAACATCGAGGAATGAAAACTGTGATGAATTGGAACAGAAATCATGGTTAATTAAACTTGGTTTTCTAACGGATTTAACGTTAAAATTAAATGAACTAAATTTGAAATTACAAGGCAAAAATCAACATATTGCCTCAATGATCAGTGCTATTAATTCTTTTAAAGCTAAATTAGCTATCTGGAAATCACATATGGAGAAAGACAATTATTCGCATTTTCCAAATGTAAAAATGGTAACCGATAATTATTGCAACGGAAAAGCTGCAACTCGTCAATTTGCGAAACATTTTGATTCTTTATTGGAAGAATTTAATAATCGATTTGAGGAATTCTATAAATTAGAAAATTTTATAATATTTTTCATTAACCCTTTCGCTCAAACTGATGAAAACGTGGTTAATAAAATTGCAACATGTTTTGATATTTCAAATAAGGAGGACTTAGAATTAGAAATTATAAATATCAAAAATGATATTGAATTAAAGGCCCAGCATAGCGAAGAAAATTTTTGGAAATTAGTTGACAACAGTAATTACCCATTGTTGAGAAATTGTGCTTTAAAATTGAGCTCTCTTTCTGCATGAACACATTTTTGCCAATGTTTGTTTTCAAACATGAAATACATCAAATCGAAGTACCGATCAACCCTCACAGATGCTCATTTGGATCAATGTCTAAGACTTCAACTTATGTACCAAATTACAATAAGTTAACGGAAAATTTGCAATGCCAATCATCACATTAAATTAAAATTATTAGTTAAGTTGTATTGATATGTATTATTTTTTACTTTGTTATAATATACCAATTATTTTCACATTTAAAAATTTATTTTTTAATCGGGATGTAGGAGGTGCCCGCCATATTTTTCAATTTCAGAAATATGCCCTGCTACTAAAAAAGGTTGCCGACCCCTACTCTAGACTATTCAAACTCTTTGCATTTACACAAACAAACAATGTGACATAACCTCTAAATGATTCAAATTTAAGTAGAATAAAGTTGGTACACATGAAAGTGCGATGTTGCCACGTTTACTCCGTCTATTGTAGTAGTAGTTCAAAACTAATTGATAAATATAATATGTAGATTTTGCTCTGTTAATACGATATGATTGTATCATTTTATGGATTTAATGGAAATTAAATAATACTAAACTATAATGATATTACCGATAACGACTTCATAATTTTTGAGACAAAAAAATTGGATTAATAATTTGCAGATTTTCATAGAATGCACAAATTGGGATAAAATCAATTCTTGTACAATCATTGTGTGGTCGATTTTCACCAAAGATTTATCATGTAAATACGAACAGTCCGATTAACTTGTGTTTTTACAGTATGAAAAAACGTAAAGAGGAAAAAATAAAGAAACTGAAGTTTGAACGAGACACGCTGAAAATGGCGCACGATAAGTTAGTGTTCTTGCTGCATGAAAAATGTATGGAAAGCGACGAAGTCTTGGTGCTGCAATTGGGAAAAAGTTCGGACTGCCTGAAATCGTTGTTAATCAATGAAATCCGTCGAGCTAATAAGTTACAATACGAAAATGTTATTTTAAAGCAAAAGAACACTTACTTAAAAGCAAAACTAGGTTGAATAAACAATTTAAAATACTATTGTCTTTTAATTTTGTTAGGTTAAAAGTCAAAAAACAGAGAAAATATATTTGTTTCGAAATAAACAGAGTACATGCAAGTAAACAAAGTAATGCTGTGTTTATAAGACGTTTAAGCATGTTAATGGTTTACCATTTAAGCAGAGTTTAACGTATGCGTTCATATCAGTGATGGCTCGCAGCCATTTTAGTAGATTACTATTGTTAGTTTAAAACTAATAATTTAATAACATCGTACTCCTAGTTTAAGGCACTATCCGTGATACACATAACCTCAAAGGCCATAGCAAAACGAATTTGTTTAATTATAACGCTATGATTTGTCTAAGATTTCAAAATGTACATACCTGGGCAGTTTATTTTGAACTTCACTTGAAATCGGTGGTTTATACGCATGGCGCATGAAGTAAAATTTCGAGTTTAGAAAAGCTTTAAAATTTGGTTTGGTCGCGTAGCGCTACGCGACCAAACCAAGTTTTAAGGCTTTTCTAAACTCGAAATTTTACTTCATGCTTAGTCTGGGAGTGGAATCATTCGTTTGAAGTAAATTTCATCAATGAAATAATTCAGCGGAAGAAACAAACAATGTGACATAACCTCTAAATGATTCAAATTTAAGTAGAATAAAGTTGGTACACATGAAAGTGCGATGTTGCCACGTTTACTCCGTTTATTGTAGCAGTAGTTCAAAACTAATTGATAAATAACATGTAGATTTTGCTCTATTAATACAATATGATTGTATCATGTTTTTACGGTTTATTTTGAACTTCACTTAAAATCGGTGGTTTATACGCATGGCGCATGAAGTAAAATTTCGAGTTTAGAAAAGCCTAAAAATTTGGTTTGGGAGTGGAATCATTCGTTTGAAGTAAATTTCAATGAAATAATTCAGCGGAAGAAACACAAACAAACAATGTGACATAACCTCTAAAAGATTCAAATTTAAGTAGAATAAAGTTGGTACACGTGAAAGTGCGATGTTGCCACGTTTACTCCGTTTACTGTAGCAGTAGTTCAAAACTAATTGATAAATAACATGTAGATTTTGATCTGTTAATACGATATCATTGTATCATGTTTTTACGGATTTAACAGAAATTAAATAACATTAAACTATAATGATATTACCGATAACGGCTTCATAATTTTTGAGACAAAAAAATTGGATTAAAATTTTGCAGATTTTCATAGAATGCACAAATCGGGATAAAATCAATTCTTGTACAATCATTGTGTGGTCGATTTTCACCAGAGATTTATCATGCAAGTACGAACAGCCCGATTAACTTGTGTTTTTACAGTATGAAAAAACGTAAAGAGGAAAAAATAAAGAAACTGAAGTTTGAACGAGACACGCTGAAAATGGCGCACGATAAGTGCGCCATTTAAGAGTTTAAAGTATGCGTTCGTTTATGGCTCGCAGCCTAACTTCAGGGTCGGCCAGAGACCCAACATATTCGTTATTTGTTGTGCAATTCCTTGTATTTATAAAGCGCGATCTTAACCTCAAATTTTGTGTGCCTTGGTGCTGTGGCCGACCCTGAAGTTAGGCTGCCAGCCGTCGCTGGTTCATATAACGCTTAAGGATTTTAAGAATTACTGTATAGTGTTTAAGAGTTCGCTATATTTTACTTTCCTTAAATATCTTTAAACATAAATGGTTCTCTGCTTATTTTTTGTGCCAACACGAATTTATACTCTATTTTAACATAGCAATGCCAGATTTTCTGAATTAGCTGTTACTAAATAATAGTCCAGTGATTTTAATAATCCGACTGAATTGTTAAGGGTAAAAATTACTTGTACAACAGTATTTTCACAAATTTGTGATTAAATAGTTGGTAACGTTGCTATGCACACACATAACCTTTAACTCTTAAGGCCCAGTTGCACCAGAAATGTTAAACTTAGGTTCAAGCTGAACTCAGGTTCAAGATGACAGTTCCTATTGTTCTAATGTCACTTTGAACTCAGGTTCAAGACGACAGTTCCTATTGTTCTAATGTAAGGCTGCTCCCGGATTAGGCGGGACAGTCCCGGATTAGTGACCCATGTCCCGCTTTACTATTGATACCTAAATTCGTCCCGGAAACTTAATAATTGTCCCGCATTCAGAAATATTGCACTTATTCTAATTTAATACCGAAGTGAGCCTAAATTCAGAGCGAACACGGCTTTGCGGGGATCGAGAAGGTGGAATTTCTATGCAGCGACTGCGAGTGGCGAAGAACACGAAGAAACCCGAGCGCCGGCTCTCGCACTTCGTGAACAGCACGTGCTGCGTACACTGAACGTAAAATCTCAGTACGCTTTCAACTGTAAAAACAGTAAATGTTTTCGACATTCAAATAAAAAAAAATTATTTTCATGTGAAAAAAGTTTTAAAGAATAGGCTAAGTAAGCGGCGATTGCAGCGCCGCCACGCGGTTTTAAGCCTAAGCAGCATCGGTGCCGGTTGTCATTTCGTCAGCATCAGTCTTAGATTGTAGATTCTCTTCGTTTATAAATAAGCACGCAGCAGCCGCATGCTTACAGAAGCCTTTGCCACCTTTACAGGTGCAAAGCGAGTCAATAACAACCCGCTTCTCGTTAATCTGAAATACCCTAATACTTAACGAGGGGGGAAAAGTAATTTTTAGCGAGTTTTCACACGACTGTAAAATTACTATTTCCTCCTCCGTTAAATACAACATTTCGTCTTACAAGTTGAAGAAGTTCACTCTCACTAACTGAAACAGTAGGAGAAAGTGGCACTTCTGTTACGAGTAAGGAAAATAAGATTGTTTGAAATTGTATATCAAATTGTAGAAGCAGAAACTTAAAAAGCTTAAATGAAATGCGTATATTTCTTATTATGCGTTCTATTTGTAATTGTAAATAATAAGTAAATTAATAATTTAACAACATTTCCAAACAATTCTACGTGCTACAATGAACTTGTTGAAAATGAAATCTCATTATGACACAGAAACATTACAATTTTGTATAGGTTACCTATACTGACGGTTTGTAGTACAGGGTGTCTGCTTTGGAGTTCAATGCCCCGGGTGTTTCTCGTAAAACAACCCCGCGCAAGATATTATTCTCGTCTCCTCTTATTTCTTCGGATACGTCGGTTACGTGCGAACTTTCACAAAGCTTCCTACCTTTCGACAGGCTTTTCCGTCGGAAAATGGTTGTGTCAACCGTTTCAAAGCCGCAACTTATTATGACATGCATATTTACATCGGTTTTGTACGAACAAATGCCACGAACAGCATTAAATTATGACGTTACACATTAAAAAACCAACTGACACCATGCAACTCATACGCAACCGACACCGATGCTGCTTATACAGAAATCCGCTAGGTGGCGGGTGCCACGGCGCGAACAGCTGTTTACTTAGTCTATAGTCTGTCAGTGTCTGTGCATTAGGGTTGTCAATTTGTTGTGTAAGTTGGAATATTAGTGTTGTTAAAACTGTGTGGTTAAACTAATATTAATTTCTGTTGCCCTTAACATATACCATGCCGCCGACAAAACGATCCTGTAAATTTAATGATGACATACGTAAACAATATCCCTTTTTAAAAAAGGGTGTGGCAGAGTCGGATGTTTATTGCAATAAATGTATGGGGCATATTTCAATCGCACACGGGGGTAAAAACGATATTATACGACATTTGTCATCAGAAAAACACAAAAAAGCAATAAATATTGCTTCTATGTTACATCTACACCTTTGACTAATTATTTTCGTCATGATAAATTTGGTGGAAAGGAATCAGATCTCGCAAAATCAGAAGGATTGTGGGCCTTTCACACGGTACGTCATAATCACAGTTTTAACTCCATGGAGTGTACCTCAAAGTTAATTCAAAAAGCTTTTGAGAAGAAATTTTCGTGTGGAAGAACAAAATGTGAAGCGATTATAAAAAATGTTATTGCACCATGGAGTCTCGATTATATCAATAGGGAATTGGAGGTTGTGCCATTTATTTCTATATTTTCGGACGCTTCTAACCATAAAGATATAAAACTATTCCCCACTTTGGTAAGATATTTTCACCCAAAAACAGGTGTTAATATAAAATTAATAGATTTTGTGAGTTTACCGGGTGAAACTTCAGATATGATACAGAATTCTATTCTAGAAATTTTAAACAAACATAATATAACAGACAAAATCGTCGGCTTTTGTGCTGATAATACGAACACGAATTTTGGTGGTGTTGCCCGTGCAGGACGCGGCAACGTATTTTACAAGCTGCAAGAAAATTTAAAGCGACCGATTGTCGGAGTCGGTTGCGCAGCGCATATTGTACATAATGCCATACAGACAGCGGTCGATCTCTTACCGATTGACGTTGAAAACATTGTCATTAAAGTATATTCATACTTTTATATATACACGGTATGTGTGGAAGAACTAAAAGATTTTTGCGAAGACGCCGAAATCCAGTATAAAAAAATCTTGCGATACAGCAAAACACGATGGCCCGCTTTATTGCCTGCGGTGGAACGAATTTTACAGATGTACAATCCACTGAAGTCGTACTTTTAGTCACAAGAAAAAGTTCCGATTGTATTACAATTTTTTTTTTCCGATGAATGCTCCGAGTTATGGCTGAAATTTGTCCATAATCAAGCATCTATTTTCCACAATACAGTAAAAAAGATGGAATGTGACATTATTAGTTTTGCTGAAGTGTCGGATATATATTTTGAATTAAAAGAAAAGTTGGCAAGTAGATTGCTAGAAAATTTTATACCCATCATTATAAAGCAACACTTATCCAAACTAGAAGAAGAGGGTCTTATCAACAGAAATTACTTCATGGAACACGTGAGAAATTTTTTTCAGAACTGTATTCAATACTTAGATAAATATAGCCACCAATATGACAATTTTCAAAAAATAACTTGGATTCGTTTAAATAAATCTGTTACATGGGATGATATTGTAATTACTTTACAACTATACAAGGAAAGAGTTCAAGCCAAAAATCAAATTAATGAAGATGAAATGTTTGATGAAGTGCATACTTTAAAATCTTTTTTAACTAATGCAATGTTGTCAAAGTGGAGAGAAGGTAGCTACGACACAGTGAAAAGATGGCAAGAAATTTTTGAACATTTTGATGATAATTCAATTCCATATAGTAACCTTTTACTACTCATTCAGTATGTGTTTTGTCTACCTGGAACAAATGGACCTATTGAGCGAGTATTCTCCCTTGTAAATGCAATGTGGACGTCTGAAAAAACGGCGCTTAAAATTGAGACTGTTCATGCAATGTTGCAAGTAAAATTTAATATGGGAAAATGTGAGGACTTTCATGAAATTTTGAATTCTGACTCTGAACTACTGAAGAAAATTCACAGTGTGCAAAAATATGATTTTAAAAGACAGTGACATATAATTTAATATAATCTTAATATTATTATGATAAAACATTAATATTTTCCTCTTTTCCTTTTTTTATGACTTGTATTTTTCTAATATGTAATAAAATTATCGTTATTATTATTATGATAAAACATTAATATTTTACTCTTTTCCTTTTTTATGACTTGTATTTTTCTAATGTGTAATAAAATTATCGTTATTATTAATATGATAAAACATTAATATTTTCGTCTTTTTTATGAATTGTATGATAATTGTAATGTAAAAAGTGAGGGTGTTGACTAAGAAACAAGGTGAACTGTGAACTGGGGCATAGTGACTTATTTAAAACAAATTCAAAATACACACATAGTTGAAAGTTTAAATGTATTCAGTATGATCTAAGATAGTCTAAGTATTATTTAAAAAAAATTTCACCAACATAAATTAATTCTATTCAAAGTGAGATTTTCCACTAAAATGGCGCGAAGTGGGGCGGTTACGATACACAGATAAAAATGGTAGGTAGGAATTTTTTTGTTGATCCTAAAAAAATGTCCCGCATTCAGTTATCCAAAAGTTGGCAGCCTTATTCTAATGTCACTTTGAACTCAAGTTCAGAGTTTAACGTGTTTGGTGCGACTGTCCCTAAAACTTGATTCTTGTATAAACGGTCTCATTTCCTTAAACACTTAACATTACAACATCTTATAAACATAGGAGTAAATAATTGCAATTAATTTGTTGATAACATTTAAACTTACCTAAAACTGTCCAATTATCACTCTCGTGGAGCCCTTGTTTCGCCTCCTGCAGTTCCGTCTTTACCCGATCCAGTTTTTCGATGCTATTTATCGAATTGCCGGTCTCCATCTCGATTTTGACGATCTCCTCCCGTACGGTGGCCATTTTCTCCTTCAGGATTACAGCCTCCTGTTGCAAATCCTTGGTGTCCCTCATTATCTTCGGCAGAGACGCCAGAACCTGCTGACTAGTGTCCTCTAGGGCGTTGTTCACTTGCTGCACGTACAACTGTAACTTCATCACTAGGGACATTGTGTAATTCTGGGGAAAATAAAAGGCGAACTGTTAAATCACAGATTTATTGTCATAACTATTACATATCACAACACTAAATTTCACTAAGAATTTAATTATTTATTTGCAAGAAAAATAACCTCACTTTACATTCATTGCTAAATTAAATTGAATCAAACACTTCATCTTTAGCTACTTCCGGCTCGCAGCCTAACTTCAGGGTCGGCCAGAGACTCAAGGTAATATCTATCAATTATTGAAAGGTGACTGCAATTCCTTGTATTTATAAAGCGCGATTCCAACCTTAAATTTTGTGTGCCTTGGCGCTGTGGCCGACCCTGAAGTTAGCTTGCGAGCCGTCGCTGGCTACTTCCCTTTGCCCTTTATAGAGCATTTGAGTAATAATTAGTTAAAATTGTAAACAATGTGATGTTAGATGGGGGTTACATGATAAATCTGGTATCAGTTCAGTCCATGATCGTGTAAATCGTGGACTGACAGATTCCCAATATTAAGCCCAGTATCGATTAGAACATTTGCCCGTTGAGTGTCATTATTACGTTGCTTTATCGCACCCAATGGAGATAGGGAAACGTTGCGTTGCACCGTGTCAAATTATACGGATTAAAATAAGCAATGCTTTGCACCATCGTGTCTCAACAAATGTTACGCTACGGTGACACGCAACAGGCAAATGCTCTAATCGATACGGGCCTTTATGGTAGCACTTGTCAGTCCCTCAATCTGTCATCAATCCAGATTCATGCGGGATCGATCGTGTAACCTCCATCATATCATACAAATCGAAGTTTGATTAACCATATTTATTTGAAAAATACTTCTTTTGTTTAAAACAATGCTGCTGTTAATAACAATCTCGATGTGTGTGTGTTAATTAAAATCTGTAAGTGTTTTGTTGTTGTTTGTTGGATCGATTTACCTCTTTCTTTTCGGCGTTTTCGCCAGCCTTCAGGATGTTGTTGATCCATGCTTTCGTGTCGAAATTGTCGTCGGAAAACGATGTGATGTCCTGGAATTGGTGAGAGATTCGATTAATCGCGGTTTTCTCGTTAATTCGAGCGTAAATTTACCATTTTCGATCGGGTGGTGACGTTAAATTGTAAACATAACCTATGAATGTGGGTGTTGCGCGAGCGGGAATTTCGAATTACGACTGGGCTTCGTCGACGATCGAACGGACGATGTCCAAGACTTTTTGATATAAAAACGATTCCCTAAAATGGTTTTGGACGAGTCAATGTTAAATTATTATTACTAATTAGCAGAGCTGGGACGAATCCTCGTTAAAAGGATTCGAATCACGAATCCGAATCACCTGATATGATTCGAATCAGGAATACTCGAATAAAGGATTCGTAAGAGATAAATATGATTCGAATCAAAGATTCGAATCCTGTTTTTTCGAATCACGAATACAAATCGTTTAAGAATAAATTTGATTTTATTATTTTTTTACAACCATTAACATATAAATATCGTTATCAGTTGTTTTAACAAAAATATTCACAACCTAATTATTTATTATTAACACTGAACATCGTTGATAACAGACTAAATTTCTGTGTTACTCTGATTAAAGAGGTATTTGTGTGTTTTTTTACACTTCAAATCAATGGTTTATACGCGTGGCGCATGAAGTAAAATTTCGAGTTTAGAAAAGCCCCGTGAAAATTTGTCTCGGGTCGCTGCGCGACCCTCGACAAATTTTCTACACGGGGCTTTTCTAAACTCGAAATTTTACTTCATGCTTAGTCTGGGAGTGGAAGACACTCGTTACTTTAAAATATGTCACAACTGCTAAAGTATGTATCGTCGGATGCCCGTCTTCAGAGGTGATGTGTAAGCAAATTATGGGTCCTAGGAGTTGCCAAATAAGTGAGTTACTCAACTGTTTCCAAGGCACACTTTGAAAAACCAAAAGATTAAAATTTTACATATAAAATGTACAATAAACTATAAGTGTGATACATCATTGAATTCAGTAAAAAAAATATCAAAATCCAAAATAGCGCTCATAAGAAAAACAAAAGTTAGCTATGGTCTCTAGGTAAATGTTATAGTTATCTTAGAATAAAATATGTTATTGGATTTATCGTTAAAAAGTGCTTATAATGTCAAAGTTGTAAATGCCTGGATTCAATAGTTTTTGAATAAAAAAATAAAAACGAATTTTCAAAAATACGTTTTTTGACAATATCTCATTAAGGAAATAAGATATTTCAAACTTGTTTTTGGGTTATTATTGGGCCCTAAATTATGCAACTTTGCCCCAATTTAACCGACTCTCTATTTCTTTAAATAACCGAAATCCCCATACTTTCTGTTGAAATACGGACACCCAGTATAATAATAATAATAATATAAAATTCCCTCGGGGGGATCCTACCCCTACAGGGCGCGTCCCCAGGTGGCGGATAGGGGAACGTCGTCACTCGTTGACGGCAGGAGGATTGGCCTCCCGCGGACCAGCATGGAAGGAGGGAGTGAAGCGATGTTAAGATACCGTCTAGGTATCTCTAGCCTCTCCTCCCTCAAGACTGGCATGCGTGGTGATGAGCCACACCCGCGCCCTAAAGGTGCAAACATGTCGGATCTAGAGGAGTAAACCTCGATAAAAGAATCCGTAATCCCCGGTGTTATACGTACCGTGCCGATGGGATGAATGGCACTACGTTAGTGTGTCTATTAACGGTGACCTCCGGATACCTGGCGACCTCCGGTTGTATATTGCCTTTCACCGGTAAGGGAGCACTGCCGGTGACGACTTTTAGTTCTGCCCATCTCGTGGGAACAAAATGAATTCTCAGCAAAAATCAAATAAAAATCAAAACAGGCAACTGACGGAGGAGTTCATCCCCCGGTTTTTGCTTGTTTCTAAAAGCGAAGGAAACTTCTATAAGGTTAGCCCTTTCGTTATTGACAAAGTTGTTTACAGCAACTTGGGTGAGACAAAGTCAATTAAAAAGGTCAAAGACGGCTTACTTATTGAAACAATAAGTAACGCTCAGTCTAAGAAGTTGTTAGAAATGAAGAAGGTAGGAGAAGTTAATGTTACAGTCACCTCGCATAATACCTTAAACCATAGTAGGGGAATAGTTTATTGTCGAGATTTCCTCAATTGCACTATTGAGGAAATTCAACAAAATTTGGCAAGCCAAGGTGTTATAGAAGTTCGCCGCATTACAACAAGGCGCGATGGAGTGGTTCAAGAAACCCCGAACCACATATTAAAATTCACCGATCAAATCTTCCGGCAAACGTTAAAGGAGGGTTTCACAGTCTACCAGTGCGTGCCTACATCCCTGCACCACTTAGATGCTTTAAGTGCCAAGCTTTTGGCCACACCTCAGTGCGTTGTTCAAAGGATCAAGTTTGCGTCTGTGGCAAAAGCACACACAAAGGCACAAGTTGTTCAGAGCCTTTGACTTGTGTAAACTGTGGAGGCGGACATTCTGCACGCTCAAGAAACTGTACAAAATATAAACTGGAAGTAGCAATCCAGGAATTAAAAACAGGGTATTCCGATTTTTTAAATCAGTTACTGCCACAGTTAAGGGAAACAATTATTAAAACAGTTAAGGAAGAAATGAGTCAATTTAAGGCTCATCAGGAGGCAAATAGATTGCCTCCTCCAAAGGAGGCAAGTCAGATGCCTCCACCCTCGACGGTCGCCCCACGACCGTCGAAACAACAAGGGGCCAATTCCGGTCCCAGTTCCTCTGGACAGCAGGAGGCAGTCTTACTGACCTCTACTGTCCAGCAAATTTTGGCGGCTGCGTCTGCCAATTCGGCCTCGCCGGCCACAACACCGTTGCCGGAAAGCCCAATAAACGAGCAGGCCCCGATCGACCTAGACGACTATATGTCGTCTAGTGAGCTGCCCTATAAAAGGGCAGCTGCCGATGCCTCTCTCTCCTCAGCGGATGACAACGTTGAGGAGAAAGTTAAATTAATAAAATCCAAAGGAAAGAGAAAGCCTGGGTGGCAGAGAGGTGTTCCTAGGAAGTAATATTCCTGGGAATAATCTATGCCGTCTTTGCTTGTAATCTTTATTTATTTATTCACATTTATTTTTACTATTTTGTTAGTAACTTGTGCTTGTTTTCTTATTGAAGTCCTTTACAGCTTCAGTATAATCTGTGATAATAGGTTTAAAATTAGTGTTGTGTCCGTTTTAACACTGAAGTCTTTTATGACTCTAGTGTTTCTTGTTTCTGGCATCAGAGACGTTTACAACTCCGATGCCATTTGTGATATTAGTTTTAAGGTTTTTGTTGTTTTTGTCCTGCCGCCGGAGTCTTTTACAACTCCGGCACAATCTGTGATATTAGTTTTTAGGTTTTACTGTAT
Source organism: Philonthus cognatus (assembly GCA_932526585.2). NCBI lineage: Eukaryota > Metazoa > Arthropoda > Insecta > Coleoptera > Staphylinidae > Philonthus > Philonthus cognatus. The sequence continues at coordinate 16,266,021 of OW052252.1, forward strand.
TCGGTCTGGCCTTGGGCATTTTACTACTCCAATGCTATCTGTGATACTAGTTTTAAGGTCATTTGTTGTAGTTGTTTTAGCATCGGAGTGATTTACACTTCCGATGTTCACTGTGATACTAGTATTAAGGTTTTTGTTGTATTTGTCCTGCCACCGGAGTCATTTACAACTTCGGTGCTATTTGTATCGTTAGTTTTAGGGTTTTATTGTATTTGTACTGACATCGGAGCATTTTACATCTCCGATGTCACTTGTTATTTGTTTTTCTTAGTGTTATTTATTTCTAACTTATTATTTGTGTCGTCTAAATTTTTGAATAAAAATGGCTGAACAACTGATTCAATGGAATTGTAACAGTTGCAGAAAACACTATTACGAGCTGAAACTACTCTTGGCAAGGCACACGCCGTTTTGCGTGTGTCTGCAAGAGACACATTTCAAGCCGGGAGATATGTTTCAGCTACGTGGTTTTTCGGTCGTGAGAAAGGATGTCGTGCCTGACGTACGAGCCAAGGGTGGTGTCGCCATCCTTCTGAGAGAAGACCTCCCTTATGAGGAGGTCCATCTCAGAACGAGGCTCCAGGCACTGGCAGTCCGGATATCTTACCCCCTGAAAACCACTCTCTGCACCGTTTACCTCCCTGAATTCGATTGGACAATGGCAGACATCACCGAATTAATCGATCAGCTCCCCCCGCCGTATATTTTAGTGGGCGATTTTAACGCCCACAGTCCACTATGGGGCTCTCAGAGGAGGGATCCCCGCGGTCGCCTGATCGAGGATCTTCTCGATCAGAGAGATGCGGTCCTCCTCAACACGGGATCCCCAACGCATTTGAGCGCCAGAGGGTCGGAGTTTTCAGCAATCGATCTCTCTCTTTGTTCCCCCCGTTTAGCCACTAGTCTTACGTGGCAAGTCTTAAATGATATGTACGGCAGCGATCATTTTCCGATCGCTGTTAAAACCATCGTTAGACGAGTAAGACAATCTGTCCCTCGGAGATGGTGTCTCGACAAGGCAGACTGGCTTGGTTTTCAAGCCAGTCTTAATCCGCCTACGTCATATAGTGACGATGTCGAGACCGCCATGCAAGACTTTACAGAACGGGTAATAGCAGCAGCATCTAGACACATTCCCATGTCTAGTGGGATAATGGCCGGTCCACCTGTTCCCTGGTGGAACCATAAAGTGAAGGTGGCTATAGAGGAGAAGAAGAGGGCGTTAAAGAAGTTTAAGCGAGCCCCCACCCGGGAAAACCTGATAGCTTTCAAGAAGCGGCGGGCTATAGCACGCCGCACTATTCTTGAAAGCAAAAGGTTATCGTGGGAGAGCTACGTGTCGGCGATCACGCCCACAACACCTATTGGTGAGGTGTGGAAAAAGGTGGGTGCAATAGCTGGGAAGAAATTCCCAGCAGTAGCACCCATCCTCAAAGTTGATGGGCGTGAAATTGTCGACACACTAGAAATAGCGGATGCAATAGCGTCTAACTTTAGCTCCGCTAGTAGCTCTCGTAACTACGAAATGCTGTTCCAGGGTGAAAAGGGTAATCGAGAAGTCCCTCTAGATTTCTCCTCGACGGGATCCTTATGTTATAATTCTTCGTTTTCTTCGGAAGAGTTTGAAGAGGCAGTTGGATTGATGGGTGAGTCTAAAGCCCCAGGTCCAGACGGCATCCCATATCAGATGGTCCGACAACTTCCCTCACGTATGAGGAAGTATTTGTTGGCCATCTATAATATGATATGGGATAGGGGCGTCTACCCCAGCCGCTGGAAAGTCGCCGCTGTACTGCCTCTTCTTAAACCGAGTAAGGACCCCACAAACGTCAACAGTTACCGGCCTATATCACTTACGAGCTGCTTGGGAAAAGTCTTGGAGAGAATGGTCAACAACCTTCTGGTATGGATGCTGGAGACGAATGGTCTCCTGGCAAAGTACCAGGCGGGGTTCAGAAAGTACCACAGTACCGTTGACCAATTAGTCTGCCTGGAGAACTCCATCCAAGAAGCCTTCCTAGAGAGAAAGCACCTCGTAGCGGTGTTTTTCGACCTAGAGAAGGCATATGACATGACTTGGAGGTACGGAGTTCTCCAAAAGTTACATGAATGGGGATTTAGGGGCCATCTGCCTCTTTTTATCAAATCCTTCATGTCTAATCGTTCGTTTAGAGTGAAAATTGGGGACACCGAATCAGCACAATTTGTGCTGGAGAACGGGATTCCCCAAGGTTCCACTATCAGTGTCACACTATTTGCAATCGCCGTAAACGAAATCGCTGCATCCGTAAATTCCCCTGTAAAAAAATGTCTATATGTCGATGACCTAGTAATATACATGGCGGGAGATACTATCCCCGCCATAAATCGTCAACTTCAAGCGGTCATCGACAAGGTGAACAGCGATGCTGAGTCCAGAGGTTTTCGTTTCTCTGAAACGAAAACCTCATGCGTCCACTTTTGTAGACTCAGACATCCACACCATGACCCCGGACTATCTCTCCGGGGCACTAGGATACAAGTTGTAGAAAGTATCCGTTTTCTAGGGCTAAGGCTCGATAGGACTCTTTAACTATCGGGCCCACATCGATGAGCTGGTCCAGCGCTCTAAAACAGCGTTAAATGTAATCAAATGTCTGGCCAGCATCAACTGGGGCGCTAGAAGAGAAGTGCTGTTGCAGCTTTACACGGCTCTGGTTTTTATCTAGAGTCGACTATGGCTGCGCAGTATACTCTTCGGCAAGAAAGTCTTGGTTGAAAGCCCTAGATGCTGTTCACCATACCGGAATTAGGTACGCCACAGGTGCTTTCCGGACGAGTCCCGCACCGAGTCTCTGCTGCGAGTCGGGTGTCCCTCCACTATCCGCACGCCGCAACCGCTTCGTATTACAATACGCGGCGGCAATGCGTGCGAGGAGGGGACACACTAACCGACGGCATTTTATTTCGATTACAGAGCAACAGAGAAAATACGCTAGAAGACCTACCGTCAGTAGGCCGGTGTGCGTCCGTGCGAAGGAGCTGTTGGAGAGTCTTAATTTTAGTCTCCCAAGGGTATTCGAGGTTGGATTCCTGGAGGTACCTCCTTGGCTTATGCCAAGGGTAAGGTGTCGGCTGGATCTGACCTCAGTTAAGAAGAGCGATATGTGCCCCTACGTCTTAAGGGGCCAATTCCTCCAAATTATCGCTGAATACCCGGACTCTCCGCGGTTGTACACAGACGGCTCGAAATCCGATCACGGTGTGGGCTCTGCCTTCGTTATCGACGGCATCCCACATTCGTGGTCACTTCACGAGTCGGCCAGCGTGTACACCGCCGAACTGTACGCAATATATCAAGCCCTTCGTTTCTGTATTTACAATAACCACCATAGCTCATTTCTCATCTGCTCCAACTCTCTGAGTGCCATCCAGAGTATAGTGTCATTATACTCAGCCGATCCGCTGGTCCAGCTCATACAAGCCTCGATATTTGAAGTGTCTCGGAAGCGAAAGACAATTGTCTTCGTCTGGACTCCGGGACATGTGGGTATCGAGGGCAATGAGCTGGCCGACGAAGCTGCTCGTCAAGCAGCGGAAGCGGACGGCACAGATGATGTACCCGTACGTCCAGACGACGTTAAAGGGTACATCAAAAAGAAAATCATAGAGGATTGGCAAGAGAGTTCGAATGGCTCCGAGAGCAAACTAAAACATATTAAGCTCTCCGTGACTCCCTAGCGGTCGCCGGTTACACTTACGAGGAGGGAGGAGGTTGCCCTGTGCCGTCTCCGCATTGGGCATACCTTAAGTTGGTATGCCCAATGCGGAGACGGCACAGGGCAACGTATCTTCTTGCCGGCGATGAAGAGCCAGAGTGTCATCTATGTCACGACCGGTTCACGGTGGAGCACGTATTATTATATTGTCCAGTCTACGCTATACAGCGAAATAGGCTGAGGCTTGGTGGTACTGTGGCGTCCGTATTGGCAAATGATAAGGGGTCCGTAGAAACATGTCTTAGTTTTCTACGTGATACGAGTCTTTTAAAGCGATTTTAGCGATTTGTATATGTTCTTTTATGTTAATTTATTATTAATTTATTATTAATTTATTGATTGTTCTGTTTGATGTCACCTTTTAATTTCGTGTCTGTCCGCTCCAGAGTCTTTTTACAACTCTGAAGCACGTTTTGTATATAGTTTTAGGATCCGGCATCGGGGTCTTTTACAGCCCCGATACCGTATATCTGTGATATAAGGTTGTGTTGTCCGTTTCGTGTAGGCTCCGGCATCGGGGTATTTTACAACCCCGGTGTTGTCCGTTGTGATATTAGGTTTAGGTTGTGATTATCTTGTGTGTGTGTTGGTTCCGGCATTGGGGTCCTTTACAATCCCAATGTCGTCTTATCTGTGATAATAGGCTCCGGCCTACTTGTGATATTAGGTTTAAGGTGTGTTTGTCTATTCTGTGTATAATCGATGCCAGGGTCTTTGACAACCCTGGTACCACAAAATCTGTGATTTTAGGCTTAGGTTTATTTATGTATTATATATTTTTATCTTATTGTTTTAGTTGTTTCTTTTGTTTTATTATTAAGTTTTCAAAGAAACAAGTAAACCGGCTAATGACCTTGTAGTCGAAGCCGGTAGGGTGGAAGGGGTTTTTAGTCGGTAGTCCTCCACCTGGAGGGAGTCCGACACTCCGTCCGTAAATGGATTTTCCCCTCCCACACCAAAAAAAAAAAAAAAATAATAATATAAAATTTATTGTATTGTTATTATTTTCTAAATATTTTAATTAAATAAATATTTTACATTGTTATATTTACGAATATATTAAAAATAAATACTTAATTCAATATTAATTATACCATCAAATGTCTAAAAGTCTTGCGTTGAAAATTACCAGAAATCATTAATGTTTTTTGATTAAACGAATTCCACTATGGCTTTCGACGTCTAAGTCAAAAAATGTTTGAAACAAAAGTTGTAGCCAACGAAAAAATATACCTCTTTTACCTAAACACTTTTCACCTCAGCTCTTTTGTTTCTGAATTAGAAACTAAAAAATCTAGTGAACATCAACAACTCACCGATTATGGCTTTCGACGTCTAAATCAAAAAATGTTTCAAACAAAAGTTGTAGCCAACGAAAAAATAAACCACTTTTATCTAAACACTTTTCACCTCAGCTCTTTTGTTTTTGTTCAATAAACCGAGAAAGATTTTTTGAAAATAAATACACAACTTTATGATAATTCGAAAATTTACGAACGAGTGTCTCCACTCCCAGACTAAGCATGAAGTAAAATTTCGAGTTTAGAAAAGCCCCGCGTAGAAAATTTGTCGAGGGTCGCGCAGCGACCCGAGACAAATTTTCACGGGGCTTTTCTAAACTCGAAATTTTACTTCATGCGCCACGCGTATTAAACACTGATTTTAAGTAAAGTTAAAAATATAGAAACATATTAAAACTGTTTTCAGTTTTAAAAGTTATCAAAATATGTCAAAATTATTTAAAATTGCCAAAAACAAAATGACCAAAATGTCATCTCGTAAATATAAAAAATATCAAAAACGTCAAAAATTTGGCGTGCTGATAAAATCGATTTACGTTAAAATTATCGTTTTATGTCAGTACGTGACAGTTTGACAAAAACGTTCTTACAAAAACGAAAATTTCAGTTAAAATCAGTAATAATGTCAAAAAAGTTATCTAATAATATAAAAATTGTTATCTAATGTAAAACAAGTAAATATGTAATATCAAAAATATCAAATGTCAAAATTGTCGTCTACTGTCAAAAAATATTATACGGAACTGACACAAACACCGTGAATGAAATTACTACGAATGAGAATATTATCGACGAACATTTGAAACAAATGAAAATTTTACATGACTTAGTAAAAACCACGAATGTAAGACAAAAAGAAAAATATATCAAATATCATAACGACAGATTAAAAAATGTTCAAAATTTTAGGCCAAATCAAAAAGTTTATATAAGAGAAAAAATTAAAAGAGGTCAGAAAACCGTCGCTAAATACCACGGCCCTTACACAATAATATCTATCGACCCAGACAATGTTGCAAAAATACAAATAAAAGAAAACGTAATTAAAAAGGTTCACTTAACTAATCTAAAATCAACATTTCAGATGAAGGATCAAAACCGAAATGATCAATCAAATACCAGATCATCCAGGACTAATAACATTTAGAATGGGAACAGCGAGCAATATAATATCAGAATGGGATTTAATACATTCAATCGACATTACATCATTAATCAAAATTTAAACCAGAATATTCCCCATCGTTAATTACAATGCCTAATATTCATGTTAAACAAAGTGAATTAAATGTAAACTTAAAAACAATAAATATAACTGGAATCGATATATTGAAATTCTCAATTACAACAAATCTCAGCAAATGCTTGAAACCCATAACTACAAAATTAATTGGATGCTAGTTGCAATCTCATGCATACTGATTTTGATAATAATATTGTATTTGCTTAAATATTTTATTAAGAACAGACAAAAATTAAAATCTTCCATAATTAAAAGTAATGCAAATCCTATTAACGTTCCATCTGGACCTTATTAGCCGATGTCACTTCTACGGATGGAGGAGTTATCGCACCACCCACACTGGAATTGTGCTTAGCGAAGATCCACAGTATTATAAATACATTTTATCTCATGAAGATAAGGCAATTTACGCTGCGACGTTGAGCAGGTACAGTTGATTTCCACTCCCAACAAAATAAATTCTTTTTAAAAAGTTAATCTTCGGTCCGCGAAAGATAACTCGCGTAGATCTCTGCTTCGGATTGTTTCTTGTCGGCGTGTGGTTTTCTTTGGTCCTGGGTTTTCTCATGTATTTCCTTTGCCAACTCGAATGTTGTGACTAGGCTCTTTAGTCTGGAAGTGATGTCCGGCAAGCGGATGTCTGTCTTCATTATTTCCCTCAGGTCGAGCTGGACATGGAATGGAGTTCGGAGTTCTCGTCCGAACGTGAGGTAGGCTGGAGACATTCCTATTGAGGCACAATACGCCGTGTTCATCGCAAATCTAATTGCTGGGATTTTGCTCGGCCAATCCGTGTGTTTGGTTCCAACCTGGATAGCTAGTTGTGTTTTCAGGTCCCTGTTTCTCCTCTCCACAGGATTTGCAGCTGGATGGTACACCGGGGTAAAGTGGTGATCGATTTCTAGCCAGTGTGTGATTTGCTGCATTATTGAGCTCACTGTGTTCCATTATCGCTTATAATTCTTCTTGGAAGTCCATATCGCATGAATATCTCGTCTACCAGGCTTGTTCCGCAGGCGAAGGCCGTTGCTGCGTCTAGCGGGAACAGTTCTACCCATCTGGCTGCGGTGTCTTCTATGATGCAGATCCATTTTTCTTCCTTGGGTCCTTCTGGAAGTGGTCCGAATAGGTCGATCGCTAGGACCTCGAATCGCCTATTCATTGCTGGCTTCTGGAGGAGCCCCTGCGGTTTTTGGTTTGATGCCTTGTATTTCTGACACTCCTGGCAATGTTTTATGTATTCGGCAACATCGTACAGTATCCCTGGCAAGTAATTAGTTCCTAATACCTTCCGCAGAGTTCTTTCGGCTCCGTAGTGACCCGCGACTAGGTCGTCGCGGAACTTCTTAAGTAGCTCCTGTCTCCGTGACACAGGTATGATGAATTGCGGCTCTTCCGTCTAGTCATTTGGAGTGTATCGCTAGAGAATTCCTTAATTCATTATGTATCCTCGGGAGGTCCATTGGCTCACTTGTTCTAAGCTGTCTGCTTCGAAGGTGTCCGTTATCTTTCGGATTTCCTCATCGGCCTATTGTTCTCCTCCAAGTTCGGTCATCGTCTTGGCTGGCAGGTCGATGCTGATGAGAACAACTGGTACCTCTTCTTCGGGTGGCCTCGACAAGAAATCCGCAATTACGTTCGCTTTTCCCGGTGAATATTCGATCTTAAGGTTGAACGGTTGTAACTGTAGGGCCCATCTTGCGAGTCGTCCGCTGGGTGATTTCAGCGACTTCAACCATTTCAGGGAACGATGATCCGTCAGTACAATCGTGGGGTTGTCTTCAATGTAGCCTCTGAATCTCTAGACTTCCCAGACTACGGCAAGCGCTTCCCTCTCAGTGATGCTGTAGTTTACTTCGGATTTGGTGAGGAGGCAGCTGGCATATTCAACTGGTTTTTCATCCTTTCTTTCTTTTCTCAAAGCTGCTCCTATAGAGTATGAACTTGCGTCTGTTCTCAGTAGGCTGATCTGGCTTCGCCTGTTGTAGGATTGGTGTGGAGACGAGCGCCTACTTCAGTTTCCTGTATACCTCTTCTTGCTGAGGTCCCCAAGTCCAAGGCGTGTCTGCTTCCGTAAGATTCTCAGCGATTTTGCAATGCTTGCGAAACCTTTTATACATTTTCGGTACCAGCTACAGGCCTGTAATACACTCTGCAACTGCTTCACGTTTTTGGGGGCTGGTCGTTCTGCGATGGCGGCCACTTTCTCTAGGTTAGGCTGGATTCCCTCCTTGCTGATTTTGGGGGTTGTAGGTGTGTGGTGGAGAAGCTTCTCCAACCACTTCGATGCGAGAATTAAAAAGAGATATTGAACGTATCAGTGTTCTTTTATTTACAATATTTTACAGGTATCGGTATTATTTATTTGCGAGGACGTTGAAGTCGATGGTTCGTCGGTATGCGCTTCTGACGTGGTACCGGCGTGGGTCGCAGGAAAGGATGCGGAAGGGGTCCACACTGCGATACCGTGGTGGACTGACCGGTAACGTTGTCACTCGGAATCCTTTTCTCGGTGTCCTCGGCAGGGGTGTGACCGGGCGGCTGCAGGCGTCCTGTAGTTCCGTTTCGTCCGGGAGAGCGTACCAGGTGTGGTTGGTCCAGGGAGTGACGTCCTCATGCGTCGGGCACTGTCGCCTCTCCTGAATTCGTCGCGGTTTCCTCGGTGTCGGTGGCAGCGGGGATATCGGCCTCAGTATCGCCGGCTGTCGATGTGCCTTTCGTCGGAGGTTCCGTGCGTGACGGCTCCTGCTCTTTGATGCGGATTCGGGTCATCCGTTTGCCATGTAACTTGCGATTTACTTGATGAAAAGAAACAACGGTTCTAGCGGCTATGAGTGAACACGCTAGGCTGTCTGGCTTTTAGCGGCTGTGAGTGAACATACTAGGTGGCTGATTTATCGCGGCTATGAGTGAACACGCTATAAATGAGCCAGGCAGACTAACTTCTTATCGCCAGGGCGAGCGTTTTTATATGGCTCGGGTTTCCATCCTGGTAGCTGGTTCGAGCGATGGGGTTGTATTTTTTGAGTGCGCGCGCTGTCGTGGGGGTGTACGCGGGTCGCCTCGTGTACTTGCGTACGTTGGTGAGTCACCCTACTCACGACGCTGTTCCGCGCGCCGGTTCTCTGCACGGTGTATTAACCCCACACTGATGATGTGCCCCAGGTAGCGAACTTTTGCACAGCAGAAACGGCTCTTCTTCCTATTTATTCGTAGGTTTAGCTGTTCCAATCTCTGGAATACTTTTCTTAAGTCTCTCAGGTGCTCCGCTACGGAGGAGGATAGGGTGATGATGTCGTCGAGGTACGCCAAGATCCTGATCGGGTCTAGGCCTGTCTTCACTTTGTCCATCAGTCTTTGGAAGGTGTCTTATCCCGGTCTTCTCTTCGTACTTTAACTTGGTGGTATCCTGATTGCAGGTCGAGAGTAGATAATATCTTGATTTCGCTGGTGGCGTGCAGGAGGTCGTCAATCCTCGGAAGTAGATAGTTGTCCTGCTTCGTGATGGCGTTCAGTTTCCTGTAGTCTATACAAAGTCTGACACGTCCATTTGGTTTGGGGATTAATACAACTGGTGCGGCCCAAGCGCTTTCGCATTCCTCGATGATGCCTTCCTGTAGTAGTTTCTTCAGTTTGGCTTTCAGCAGGTCCGTCTTCTGCGGTGACAACCTGTACGGCGGCTGGGCAATCGGGAGGTGCTCTTTCGTGTTGATTATGTACACGGTGGCTTCTGTGGGGGGTCCAGCTTCATTGAATATTTCCCGGTATTTTTCTAGAAGGCTGCTTGCTTTCCCTATCTCCTCCGGGGTTAGGTCTGCGGCCTCTTCCTCCGGGTTCAGGAGAATTTCCTCCAGGTCTAACGTAGCTATCTGGACGTCCCATTCCGCCTCGATCTGGGTGATCGCGTCGTAGAACATGAAGTCGAAGGAGCCCGTCTCCAAGTCATACGAGGGCCTGGGTTGCTCCTGACGGCGCGGGGTTCGGGGCAACGCAGTGATTACCAGCTCGCAGTGGGCCATCTCCTTCGCGTATTCGTACGCCATCGTGATCTCCAAGTCTTTTTCAAATTTTGGGGGCTCCTTCCTTCTTTTGGAGGGATGCTCTTCCTTCTGGATGAATACATGTCTTTCTGGCCTGTCCCAGAATGACCACGTTCTGTCCTTTACTCGTAGGACTAATCCGACGTCCTCCACGAAGTCAATCCCCTAGAGCGTATTTGAGTTTGACGTGTTCTTGATGTAAAAAGTGAGTGTGAAAGTGGTAGGGATTTTCCCTCCTTGCAAACTAACAGCCACTCTCGTGTATAAGGCCGTTCTCACCTTACTTGTCCCATCAGCAAGAGTGAGGTTTACGGGTTTCTCTTGAAACTTCGTACCTTGTTTCAGGAGTTCCTGGTATAATTCTTCACTAGCAAGGCTGGTGTGGGCGCCAGTGTCCACGTAGGCTCTTCTGGGTGTTCCTCCGATCTCGATTGTCAGTGCTGGACGATTTTGGACCCGTGGTCCTATGTCAGCTGCACAGAAACCGATGGGCTGTGCCTGGGATGCGGCCTGTGCTGAACATTTTGGACAATTTCTTTTTATATACCCTGGCGTCTGGCATCTATAGCAACGGATTTCCTTTTTCTCTGCGGCCGTCGTGGTTTTAGCTGGTGTGTCTGTTATAGGTTTGTAGATGGTTGTTGTACTTTGTAAGAGTACGTAGTTGTCACGACAACAAGAAAACACAGACAAATTTGGTTTCAAAATTGATTCTACTAACTGAACTGTACAAAGTTTCGATTGGTAATGAATATTTACAAAAAATATTTACAAAACAAAATTACTGTCCTCGTAGGGGGGGATGGTGGTGATGGTAACTTTAGGTACCTGTTTTTCAAGCCCCCGAAGGGTGCTAAACACATGTTTTCGAAAAACAGCAAAGTCCCGAGCTGGCCGCGTCTTCCGGGAATAATATCAATTAGACGCACTGGACACAATGGAGCGCACTTTACACAATGGGGCGCCCTTTGTCGCGTATTTGGGCCCGGTTTATTGGGATAACAAACCCGTTGCCTCCGACGACGCTTTCCAAAAACGGTTTCGGAAAGCAGGTAATGATTTCGTGAAAAATCCTGTACCTAATCCGAACAGTGTCCTTTTTCCGGCACTCTTCTGATGAGTGGCCGAAAATCTTTCAATAAGAGCATCTGTTCCTTCATTTAGCATCAGTGCGGTTTTAAAACTCTTCCTTCAAGTGGGCTTCAATCAGTCCTGCTTGGTTCAGCAAATCCAGGAAGCTAGTGATCGAAGTCCTAGGGATTCTATCTCTTATCTCGTATCTCAGGGGGCCGTATAGCATATCAACCTGCGTTGCCTCTGGACATTTTTGTTCAAGCTGCGCTAGCAATGACCTTTTTCTCATTACGAAGTCGCAGGTGGCTTCTTTTTGTCGCTGTGATGTAGCGAAAGCCTTTACATAAATAAATGTAGGCCGGCGGTGTCGGCGCGTACTCTTCCAGTATCGTCCTCTTTGCTTGTTCCCAGGTGAGGATATTCTCTTTTATCCCGGTCCACCAGGTGTTCGCCGGTGCCTCTAGCAATATTCTTAACCCTTGGATCGCATTTTCAACGGAGATGTTCTCGCTCTGTTTAAAAAAATCAATGCTGTCTATAAAATCCGTCACCACATCAGGATTTCTAGTGCCGTTAAATCGAGCGGTGCAATGCGTAAAATGTTTTCGCTGCGGTTGGATGGCGCTTATGAGCTGTTGCAGCTGGTCCTGTGAGAGGGCCATGCTTCCGGTCGACTGGCTCCTGGTTGTAGGAATTATCGGCTTTTCTTCTCTCCTTCTTCGGCCCGCTCGTTGGGCGTCAGTTTGTAGTGGGCTCAGTTAAAAATATTTATTTTACAACGTATGTACAAGGTAAGGTTTATATGCGGTGTCTCGTGGGGCGGCTGGAGTTGTAGAAATGTGGCGGCAAGGGGCTGTCCACAATGGGGAGCAGCTTCCTTGAGGCGGCTACGACAGGAGCTGTCCACGCAGGGGATCGGCTTCTTTGAAGGCGGTTTCGACAAGAGCTGTCCACACAGGGGATCGGCTTCTTTGAAGGCGGTTACGGTGAGGGCTGTCCACACAAGGGATCGGCAACCTTGAAGGCGACGTTAAACGAGAAACTGTCCACACAAGGGATCGACTTCCTTGGGAGGATTGCACAAAGATCGTTGCTGAAAGCAGCTTCTGACCACACAAGGGTTCGGACAACTGCTTGAGCTAAGAGCTTGTGGAACTCTGCTTTTGGGTGCTGCTGTGGTATTTATGTTCGTGTGATCATCTCTTTCTAACCCCGGTACTCACGGGGATGCAGTAGTGTTTGCGATGGAGGCGTAAGCGGGAAGGGTAGTGCGGAGCGCTTTGGTACTACAGCGCTGTATTGCACGTACCCCATTACAGTATTGGATTGAATAGGTATGAAGAACAATTGTAATTCTTTCAATGGGCCCGTTCATCAGAGACAACAGTTGGAAGTTTACTGCCAACTGTTGCGGAATTCTCTGATGACCGGATTGTTAATCGTGAACGTGTTTGGGATTTTTGCAATCGTACGAAATGGACCGACCGAAATACCGTCCATTAGATACCAACATACATCACAAACAAATCCAAACATGTTGAATGTTGAACATTTTGATGAATAAGCCCATTGTTTCATCGTTTTTATCCTTCCCGGTGTATTACTATGTTTTTATACCACTTCATTAAAAACTTAGTAATACTCCTCGATCATTAATTAATTAAATTAAGGTAACAATTTTTTTTAATAGTTGAATATTTAAAATATTTTAGTATTCGAATATTTGCATACATTTTTGAATGAATATTCGAATACATCAATTTTAAAAATTCGCAGCCTTAGTTAAAAAGATACCAATAACGCTATTTTTATTTACCTGTTACAGGGTTTGCAAATTCCTAGATGGTTCAGCGGCACTTCGAAGCATTCGCCCACTCCCGGATTCCCCGAAGTCTTTTCCACCAACATAAAATTGAGCTTTAAAGCTGAGACCAAGGTCGATTTCGTTTCTACGAAGCTGTAGACTTTTATCGGCACGTCCACGAGCACTTTTAAAAAGTTTTCGTGGATCCTTTTCAAAATTGCAGATCCTGATAAGTGAGATTAATTAAAAGATTAGTCACAACTCGTTTTAAATAAGACAATCTATTTTATTATTGTTTATTACGTTCTACACACATGATAATACTCGCAGAAATGAATTATATTGTTTAGAATTATCAAGAAATAAATTAATCAAAATCAATGAGTAGACAGGGAAAAACAAATCGTTCTTGATAAAAGTGTCACATTAGAAATCATTACAGTATTTTTGAGTCCAGAAGTTCCGTCCCCCGCAAAAGTACATATATATCGAAATCTACTGATCTTCACCAACCTCGCAACAAAAAATATTACAGGGAGCGGCAAAACAGACAGTGCAGTTTTGAAGGGTTATTAAAAAAAAACGGCGCAATTTAAAGAAATGGAATTTATTTTATCTTAATAGGTACATTATGCCGTTTTATGCATTAAGTCCTGAAGATGACATCAGAAAGATGATGACCCCCAGCAGCGATACATTGATGAAGGCGATTTCTGAAATTTTCGGCCGCATTTTGGCACATCTCGATGGGTATAGCGGCGATTTCCTCCCGAATTCGATCCCAGAGTTCTTCCAAGGTGCGAGGTCGATGCCTAAAAACCTTTTTCTTCAGGTAGCCCCACAGGAAAACGTCGCAAATGCTCAGATCAGAGGAGCGTGCGGGTCACTCCACATCACCTCTCAGAGAAACAAGGTGCCCAGGGAACACCTGTCGCAGTTTCGTCATTGAAACTCGAGCAGTATGAGAAGCTATGCTGAAACCAGATGTCTCCCAGATCTGCTTTCTCCACCAGTTCTTCCAATCGAGGTTGAAAAAAATGTTCCAACATGAAAGCATAACGTTTAGCAGTGACAGTTACGGTTCGTCCGTCCTCTTAAAAAAAAAGTAAGGCCCAATCACCCCAAATTTGGAAATAGCACACCACACGGTTACTTTTGGGAAGTGAAGAGGTCTCTCGTAAGGTTGCCTTGGGTTATTTACAGCCTAGTATCGAAAATTTTGTTTATTCACCCTACCACAGAGATGGAAGTGGGCCTCGTCACTACTGAAAAAAGTTGACCTCGCATGGATCCAGTTCAACATTTCTTGGGAGCGATTCATGCGGTTTTCATAATCAGGGGGCATTAACTTTTGAACAAGCATCATCTTTTAGGGGTGAAATAAGTCTTCATGCAATATCCGTCTTAGAGAGCGATCAGCAATGGCCAATGCAGTTGCATGCTTCCGGGCAGAGCGCGTAGGTGACCGTTCGATAGCTTCTCATACTCTTGCTACATTTTCGGGTGTTCTTACCGTTCTGGGTCTTCCTAAACCCCTACGCCTTTGTGTGGAACCAGTTTCTTCTAATGTATGCACCCAACTCGCGATTAAATTAGGGTGAGGGACGGAATCACGACGCGCAAGATTGAAATGCAGCCGGAAGGCCCGCTGGGTGGTGACGGCAGAACCGTCATTTTCACGAAACGTGTGGACTGTGAAGCCCCGATGTTCTCCAGACCAAACCATGGTAACGACTAAAAACGGCACGACCCCCCCGACACAATGATATCCCTCCCAGGTAGGTACCCCCACCTAACCCCCCCCCCCCCGCCTAATTTATTATGCCTTTTTAAATAGAAAGAACGATGTATCTTTCTAATTCAAGGTTACTTTGAGTTGTTAAAGAAAGGTTTATGTATCGAACATGTTTTAAAGCAATTTATTTATAAGCCAGGGATTAGAATCAAAAAAGTACATATTGTAAAAAATATTATAAAGAGAAGGTTAAATAGTACGATATATGTCCATTCGACGTTCCTTTTTATTAGCAAATAATTCAATCACTCGTTTATTAAAGTTCTCGATATTAGTAATGAACGCTTTTTCAGTTGACAGCATTCCCAGCGCACTCAATCTTTCTTCACCATGGAGGAAGAAAGATTGAGTGCGCTGGGAATGCTGTCAACTGAAAAAGCGTTCATTACTAATATCGAGAACTTTAATAAACGTAAAAATGTCTTAATTCTTTTTAACATTGAAAAGCATCGATCTGCTTCAGATGTTGACATAGGTATTGTCACTAACACTTTTAAAAGTTTTAGAGTTTCTTGAAAAGTGTCACACATTTCTTCTTTTATAACTAGTGATAAAATTGAAACTGCTCCAGAAACACCCCGCAATTCTTCTCGTTCGTAAAGTACCTGCAGTTCGGTCTTCAATCTATTTTTTTCCAAAGAAGGATAAAAACGAATAATTTCACAAAGAAAATGTTCAGGAAATTTCTTTGTATATTCTGTAAATTTTTCCACCATGAATAAGTTTGCAGCTACTAGATGCCCAGTAAAACTAAATCTCGTTCTTATTTGCTGGACAATAGAATCACAAATTTCTAGGGCTTCTCTTTCTATTTTCAGAAGCAATTTATCTCTTCCTGGGAGGTGGTCCGTCTTCTGAGAATTCCAATTCGAATTCTGCAATAATTTGATCCATTTCGTCACGAATTTTCTGTATTGCATTTTCAAATATTTGTAAGTCATGCTTAACCTTAACAGCGTCGGTGGTTTTCTTTTGCAGTTGGTTGAAAATGATCTCAACGTGGGGCATTATTTTATGGAAAATTGTCAACCAAAATAAAAAAACCCTTGTCTAAGTTTGTAAGCACCCGCTTGTCCAATCGTCGAACCCAACTTGATATTTTTGTCATTTTCCAAATTTTCCATAACGTTTATTATTTCATTTCTGTATTCAAAAACAGTGTTGACTCTCCGTGATTGGAAATTCCATCTCGTCTGTGGCGACCGCGGTAAGCGTCTTTGAACAATTTCATCCAGTACTCTCGTTCTTTGCGGCGACGAAGAAAAAAACGAACAAATCCCAGACAAATGTGCAAAAAATATTTCGGCTGATCGATTAACTGTCGCCGCACTGTTCATAATTAAAAAAAAAAAAAGACCTTTATTGGCATATCCTACAGTTATTTACAATGTCGACACTATATCACATCTTGCCCTCCTTCTCCCGTCCCACTTTCTCCAGCGTCTTTACCCTAGCTCCGTCCTCCCTCATCCATTCTGTCACCCTTCTATTCCCTTTCCCTCCCACCCATTACTCACTCACACCCTCACACTCCTCCGCCAAGTGCCTCCACGTATCCTTCCCCCATTCACACAACCTACATCTCATATATTCTTCCCCCATCCATCTCTTCCTTCCCCTCTCCCCAGACCCACACCATGCCCTCGCCATTATCACCCTTTCATCCCTGTTCCACCCATCCTCACTCATGTATCTCGGCACCCTCCCATATACTTGCCATCTCCCAAACATATCATTATATTCACTTTTGTCTATCCGTCCCTGTCTCTCCTACGCTTCCACCTCCTTCATCTTCTCTCTCATCCACGCCGCCACCATCACCCCTCTACCCAACCATTCCTGTACCTTCCTCTCTGCCAGTCCTCCCCTTTCATACAATCTCCTTCTCTCTTCCCTCCACCTCCCCCCTTCTACTTTCATGCACGCCTCCCATACTATTCTCACCAATCTCTCCTCTTCTACTCCGCATAATTTCATTTCATACTTCACCACTCTCTCCACCGCCTCACATTCCAATCTCTCTCTATTCGTTTCCTGCAACAGTATATATCCCGGTGTCGACTTCTCTAGTCCCAGCATCCGTCTCAGGAACCATAGCTGTTCTCTTTCAATCACCTCATATGCTCTCGTTCCCCATGCTTCTACCCCGTACATTAGTATCGGTCTTACACATGCGTCCCACACCTTGCATGTCACCTTAATACTGTTTTTCTCCATGCCATTCCCCATGCTCTCCTCGCTTTTCCTTGTACCCACCTTATATGCTCTTCATACCCACCCGTCCCTTTAAAAATAAATCCCAAGTATCTGAAACTTTTCACTCTCTCAATCACCTCTCCCTTCCATTCTAGCACTCCCACTCTCCCCTCTCTCCCTTTATTCCTAAACCTCATCCATTTCGTCTTCCCCACATTCACACACATTCCTCTCTTATCCATATATCTTTCCACCCTTTTCAACATGCCTTTCACTCCCTCCCAATCTCTCGCCATCAACACTATATCGTCTGCATACGCCAGTAACCACACTTTCTCCTTTCCAATCCAACACCTCTTCTAGTTCGCTTATGTATATATTAAACAGGACCGGACTCATGGGGCACCCCTGTCTCAAGCCCTTCCAGGTCCTAAACCTTTCCGATACTTCTTCCCCCACCTTCGCTTCCACCCATGTTTCCCTATACACCTCCCTTACACACTCAACTACTCCGTCACTCACTCCCTTTCGCCTCAGACATTCTACCATATCTTCCCTCGGTACTGCAGCATACGCCGCTTTCAGATCTACAAACACCGCATACACACACCCTTTCTCTTCCATCACTTTCTCTGTCATCCTCGCTAGGGTAAATACCGGGTCCCTCGTTCCCCTCCCCCTCCTAAATCCCCCTTGCGACTCTGGTAGCATCCTCTTCTCTTCTACCTCTACTTCTAATCTGTTCTTCACCATAATCATCAGTATTTTGTATCCCGTGCTCATAATCGTCACCCCTCTATAGTTCTCTGCTTTCCTCTCATCTTATATATCGGGCATATCCTGCCTACTCTCCATGCCTCTGGCATGCTCTCCCATCCCCTCCATATTCCATTTACTAGCTCTCGGAATTTCTTCTTTCCCCCTTCTCCTATCTCTCTCCACATTTCCGCCTTCAATCCATCTCTTCCGGCCGCCCTTCCTCCCTTCACCTCCTTGAACGCTCTTTCTGTTTCCTCTTCCGTAAATTCCTCTCCTCCAATCCCTCGCCGTACTTCTCTTACTGTCCCTTGTTCACCGCACTCCTCCTTACACTTTCTGGTCCAGTCTTCTAACGACACCCCTATCCTCCTCATCTCTTTCCCTCTCCTCAATACATTCCATATTTCTCTCTCGTTCCTACACTCCTTCATTTCCTCCCCTGCTCTCTCTGCCACTTCCAGCTTCTTCCTTTCACACACCTTTTCGTATGCCCTTCTCGCTTCCATCATCCTCTTTCCCTCTCCTCCGTTCTTTATATATTCTCTCATTACTTTCCTCACCTCCCTCTTCGCTCGTTTACATTCTTCATCAAACCACTCTTGCCCCTTTCTCCTTGTTCCCTTCATCTTTCTTCCGCATCCTATTATGGTCTTCTCCATCTCCTCCATTGAACTTATCTCCTCCCATTGTACCTTCTCTAATTTCCTCCTCATGGCCTTAATCGCCTCTCTCCCACTCTCTAGCTTCTCATTTCGTTGCTCCTGTTTCCCTTCTTCATTCCTTCCTATCCTTAGTTCCACTCTCAACGGCAGGTGATCCGATCCCAGCACCTCCTCCACTTCCATCTTCCTCTCTTGCTATTCCCTTGATTATCGCGTAGTCAATTACTGTTGATCCTTGTGCTCCCACGTATGTTTTCTTCCCTCCCCAGTCTCCTTCTGTGCACCCATTCAGAATTTCCCAACCCTCTTCCGTCGTCCACTCCTTCATCCTCCTCCCATCTCCGTTTATACATTTATCTTGCGATCTCCTTTCTATTTCCATGCCGTCCTCCCCAATCCCTCCTCCCAATTCTCCCATCCTCGCATTAAAATCCCCCATGATCACACACCGTCCTGCTTCCCATGTTCTATCGTCAATCTCTTTTCCCACCTCATTCCAGTTTTTATTCACGTAGACTATCCCCACATTCATTTGTTCATAATTAAGTTAATTTGGTGAGCGTAACAGTGTACATAGTACGCGAAAGGATACTTTTCTTGTATTATTTTTTGAACCCCGTTTAGGCCTCCGCTCATGACTGAAGCCCCATCATAACTTTGTGATATTAGCTTTTCTGGAGTATCACTAATTAGCGGGGCGATTTCCTTCAAAATGCAATTTGAGATTATAACAGCATCGTAACCGATAGGATTCACAAAATTCCAAAATCGTTCTACTGGTTCAGTCCCAACAATGTATCGCAATAAGACAACAAGTCGGAATTTGCTCGCCACATCCATAGTTTCATCCGCGATAACTGCAACACAGTCTGTATGCTTTATTTCTTTGGACACTTCTTCATGATAAACATTAAGCATGCATTCTAGTAAATCATTTTGAATTGTTTTAGAAGTCCCTTTAAATACAGCCGCTTTGGACAAATGATCGTTTAAATCTCTGTCCAAAACTGCACTAAAATTTATCAATTCTCGAAATACTCCTTTATTGTATGATTCTTCGGTTTCATCATGACCCCTTAAGGCCAATTCTAGTGCACCACAAAATCGAATACAGTTAATAATAATATTTAACACGTACCTATTTTTGTCCACTTGCTCATTATGCGCAGCAATTGTTTGTCTATAAGCCGAACTTAATTGAGTTAATATGTTTGTCTTTCCAAGCATAGACAAACTGAAAACATTACTTATATGCACTTTCGATTTATCGTGTGTTTTAATTTTGTCCCAGATATGCACTAAATCAGTAATACCGTTCTCCGTCCAAGTAACCTCGCCTCCAAACAAAACACATGGAAAGCAAAAAAATGCGTTTTTTTATCACATCCGCAAAGCCAATTGTTTTTCAAGTATATATCTGGATTAAATGTTCTCGTTCTGGTTCTACGAGTATTTGAAGTTGACGCACTAGAGCTGGAACTTGTTGCCAAAGTCTGTTTTTTTACGATAATCAAATTAGGCAAAGGTCTGCCTAACTGTTTAATTTGCACTTTTTCCTCAATAGTACATGAGCGAAAAGGCTTATTCTGTAATGCACTAATTTTATTCATCCTTTATGGTGCGGAACGGCGGTTAGTTTTGTCTTGGCGTTATCAAAATAAAATTGCACGTCAGCGTCGCACGAGATGAGCCAGCAGGCGTTTGGCTCCAAACGCACGTTTGCTCTGCCCGCAGCAGCCCATATTCAATGGAAATGCCGGCCACAACCAAGATGGCTCGGACGCGCGGCCTGGCGTTGCGTTTTGATTTTTCTCTACTTGTTAAACTTACGCAGACATTATTGAACATTTGAACTAAGGAAATAGAATTTTTACAATTAATTTAAAATTCTTGCTGGGGTTAAAACTCAGGTAGTGCCATGGCTCCTTAGCTCTATAGAACGGGCCGCCCCTGACCCCCACCACACGGGATGTACTGGGCGTTCCAAACTGCACTGTCTGTTTTGCCGCACCCTGTATAAGTTTATTCAAGTGTAATACAGCCATTTTTACAATATTTTTCTCGTGAGAAAAATATTAAACGTGTTGAATATAATTTACAATAGATTTATAAAATTCTAGAACAAATTTCTGCGAGCATTCTTGTGTATGTAAAACGGCTCTTATGGATGCCCATTTTATCTTTACCCTCTCTTAACTCGGTAACTTCCATTGATGGCCAAATGACATAAGAAGCAGTCTGATTGAGGGTAGCTGTTTTAGAGCCGTTGTGCGGAGTGCTGTAAAAAAATATTGCCTTTGTGTTTTCACATATATTCCTCTTGTTTGGATCATCAGAGTTTTTCACTAAAAGAAATAAAACAAAGGCAAAAAATAATACACAAAAAGTTATTTATCACTTTAACCCATTAACGGCCGAGGAATTATATAGTTAACTCTAAAAGTTAATTTTAGGTAAAATTCTGCATTTCTTTTTATGATTTTTTATGAATGACTTATTGTATTAAATATTATGAATTTTTCTTTAACATAAACATTAAATCTTTAGGCAATCGTCGATCTTTTCTAAAAATGTGCAATATAAAGTTTAGAATGAGTGTTTCCACTCCCAGACTAAGCATGAAGTAAAATTTCGAGTTTAGAAAAGCCTGAAAATTTGGTTCGGGCGCGTAGCGAAGCGGAGCGACCGAGCCAAATTAGGCTTTTCTAAACTCGAAATTTTACTTCATGCGCCACACGTATAAACCACAGGAATATTGTGAAGTTAGAAATACACCAACATTTTTTGTTTTAAATGACTAATGATCAAAATAATTAAATAATAAAAAATTTACATTTTTCTTCATACATTTACAAGTCAGATCAAATAATACCGGGCTTTCATTAATTCCCGAACCCCACGTGACCAAAAATAATAGGCAACCAAATGTACAAGGTGGTATGGCTCACACAAAAATTCTCTAGATTTAAAAATATTTATTCGCCGGTGTATTTTTATGACGACTGAAAATATTATATTTAAAATGATTAAAACATAGGCTCATCTTCAAAAATGTAACTAATTTTTATTAATTTTCGCAGTATTTGCTTATCCTAGCAAATTGACTCTGCAAAATAAATAGAAATAAAACTCAATGTTCCAGAATAATTAAACAATTTTTACTTACCTGAAAATTCCGGGCGAATCTTGTAAGATCTCAAAGGTTGGTTTAACGATGCACCGCGCATAAACGTTTATGTCAAATTTGACTTTAGTAACGTTTGGTTACTTTTTTCAAAGCCTCCAACGTACAAATACAATAATTTACGCGGCAATTTTAAATTTAGTCACGTGGGGTTCGGGAATTAATGAAAGCCCTGTATAATAAATCAAAGAAACTTATTTCGTAATTAATTTTAAAAAAATTAATATAGTTGCGTGTATGCATCAATGGCGCTTAATGTGTTAATCTATAACAATTCATAAGTGGGGATTTTAACACGCTACTCAACTGGGATCCAAGCGCATAACGCCAAATATCTGTGTGAGCAATGTTACCAGATTTTTGGTACCTCAGGTCGCTAAAATAACTAGTTTTTTAATTGAACAGAACTGTACCTATTGAGAGTAGATTTTTTGTAATCAAACCGCCCATGGAATGCGTCACCCACACTATTGGCCTCTTTCCGACGCCCGCTTTAATTAAGCTTTCCACCAAAAGAGCGCTCCTGTCGTCCAAAGTTCGGTCGTGAGGAGTTTCGGGACAATTATGCGCCCAGACGGAAATGTTCGTCTCGTAATTCACACCTAATACTCTCAAATTACTGCAGTCTTGCGGTAGCCAATCCTTAGGCCAACACTGGGTTACTTTTTGTTTTGAATCAACGGACTTTTCACTCCTAAAAATGATTAAACAATTAACAGACCGCTAAAAATAAATGTTATAATTAGCACATATACGTTCAATTTAACATTTCGCGTACAGAATAGCCCTGAATATGAAGTTTCATCATGTTTCCTTCTCAACAATTAAATATTTTAGATTTATAGTTCGTCCGAGAATGCAAGCAATATCTAGTTGTTTTCATTGCCATTCCGACATCTCTAAACTCCCTAAACACAACGTTAAAGCAAGCGTTAAATATATGACGTTTTGTTGGTAATACTCCACAGCGTTGTCGCTTCACCACTCGTAATAAATCCGGGCAAAAACTCCGAGTCCGAAGAAAAGTGAATTTGTTAAAACATTTCAATGCACGTTCAAATTCTTATTGATAAATGGCAGTTTTATGTTATTTTTTGTGGATCTAGGCCCTCTCCTTGCTGCATCACTACAGCTTAACCATAATTTACCACTTTTTAGGTCCGTCTGAGCTCGGTGTAAGAATAGGCTCAGAGTATGCCCGCTTGTCGTAAAAGGCAACTAATAGGGCCTTCTGTCCGAAGTCCTACACTATGTATCCTCACCTCACATCAAGCCCTTCCCGGCCGTCGTGTCGTGGCTAAGGGATTGCACAGGGTTCCTAACGATGCCGGCTGTCTTAGAACAGCCGTTATACCACGTGCCCTTGGGACATATCTGATATGACCCAAGGGTGAAGGGGGTCTTGGCTTAACCGCCCGAGCCGAGAGGAGACAACCTCACATAAACCCCATGGTCACGGTGGAACAGCCTATCCCTACTTCCATGGCTGCCAGCAAGCACTGGTAGCTGGCCGGATGGGTAAGTCTGGTCACCAATAGGCGGACTCAGGATACCTGCCGACCTCCAGATTTCAATAGGCTTACTCAGGCAAGGGAGCACGGCCTGAGTGGATCTTTATTTCTGCCCATCTCGTAGGATCATTTATGGACCATAAAGAAAAAACCAACAAAGCCCCGGACGAGGGGGGGAGCCTCGTAACTTCACAAGTGGAGGCGATAGAGATTGGGGTCAATCCCGCTCTAGAAAAGCCAGCGACACAGACCTCTCCAGAAGGCGAGCGGGAGACAGTTTCCCCTGGCACAGAGGAGAGGCTACTAGCAGGACCCAGCGATGAGGACATCGAGAAGATGACGAACCTCTCACTAAAACACAAGAAATTCGGGGGGGCCGCAAGAAAACGACTCTCCAGAATGCTCAAGAGCGGAATACCGTACGAGACCGCCTTGAGCACTGTAATCGAGCAAGGCCGTAAACGTCGTGAGGCCGAAGGGACTGGTACCCACCCCGGAAATCCAACCCAAGGCCGACACGACAAAAAAACGGCAACGCTCTGACGTGACCACCCCTGAGCAGGGCGTAAAAAAGACCTGCAAGAAGGACACACCGACAGACGTCACTGCGAGGGCGTCGAAGCTGTCGTACAGGGCTGCAGTCGCGGGTATCAGAGTGGGTATAATCCACACTGACTACCCCGGCACTGCCCTGACGACTGAGCAACTCACGACCCTTCGCAAAAGCATTATGGCGAAAGTAGACAGGCTGCCGGACAACGGACCGCCTGTCAGATTCCAGGGATGCATAGCAAGGCCAGGCTGGCTGCTCCTGACCTGTGCGAATGAGCCAACCGTCTCATGGCTGCAGGAGGTGTTAGTACGCCTGCAGCCGTGGAGCGACGCGAGGCTCAAACTCGTACGGGGAAAGGAGCTGCCTAAACCACACATATGCGTGGCCTATATCCCAGACGACGAAGCAGGAGAACGGCTCGCGTCAGAAGTAGTCTTTAGAAGACTGAGGGTCATGAACCCGGGACTGCAGGCTCAGGAGTGGGTAGTTCTACGCCATGAGGATGCAGGACCGGGGCAGACCTGGACGTTTTCGATGGACGACGGGTCATTGGCCTATCTCAAGGAGATGGACCTCAAACCCTACTTCGGCTATGGACAGGTGACGTTCAGGGTCAAAGGCAGGGACAAGGAGGCCAATAAGCCCCCTGCTGCAGGGCCAGGGGAGACAGAGGAGGAGCGGACTCCAACCACCCTCTCAGTCAACCAGGTGGCCGGCGGTAGCGGAACACCAAGTGAGCCCCAAAGGACACATCCTAGGCCTACATCGGCCAAGGGTAAGGGTCCACTAAGGGGCAAGGCACACTCAAAGAGGGGCGGTAAATCGACCTTCCGGGGAGCCAAATCACCGTCGGGTAAGTGATGTATCCGACAGTGAGATGTGTGCAGGCCAACCTGCACCATGCCAAAGGAGCCTCTTTTCTCCTTGGCAAACGGTTTAGAGAAGAGCGTGCAGATATCGCCTTCATACAGGACCCATGGGTGACTGGCACAGGCCGGATAAGCGGCTGAGCAACATACCAGGTAAGGTAATTACATATAGTTCGGGGCAAAAACCCAGAGCTTGTATATTAGTCCGTAAGGACATTGAATACTTTCTGTTGACAGGATACTGCACCAGAGATGTAGTCGCTGTGCAGCTGAAACTTCCGGTGGGGAAGAGCAGGCTGGACGTAATAGCCTGCTCGGCATACTTCCCGGGGGACAGCGCAGACCCACCACCTCCAACAGCTGTGAGAAGACTGGTGGCCCACAGCAAGAGGGAGAATATCCAGCTTGTTGTGGCATGTGACGCCAACGCACACCATCTAGCATGGGGCAGCACTGACACCAATCCGAGGGGTGAGTCTCTATTAAACTTTATTATGGGGGAAGAGCTAGCCATACTTAATACTGGCAACGAACCTACCTTTGTTACGAAAAATCGCGCAGAGGTATTAGATATTACTTTCTGCTCAAACTACTTGAGCACAAAAATTTCCGACTGGAAGGTGTCAGAAGACCCCTCCTGCTCTGACCATCGGAACATTCAATTTAACATTGAAGCAGGCACTAGACCAATAGTGGAATACCGTAATGCTAGAAGCACTAAGTGGGACGGTTATACGCGTACACTTGGAGAGCTTCTGGGATCAACGGCACCCACTATTAAAAGTCATGAGGACATTGAGACGGCGGCGGAGCATATCTGTCGATCAATCGTCTCAGCGTACCATGAAAATTGTCCACTACAAAGGAAAAAGGACAGTAGAAATGTCCCCTGGTGGAACAATACATTAGAAAAAATGCGAAAAGAAGTCCGGAAACTATTCAACCGGGCTAAGGAGGCGGGCAAATGGGAACCGTACAGTACGGCTCTAACGGAGTACAATAAACAAATTCGCAGGGCCAAGAGGGAATCTTGGAGGAAGTTCTGCGAGGGTTTTCATGATACTCCCCGTAGTGCAAGAATCCACAAGATTCTAGCCAGAGAGCCGGCGCAAGCACTTGGGTCGATAAAACGACCTGATGGCTCATATACGGCCTCTGGTAAAGAGACGTTAGAGATCCTGGCCCAAAATCACTTCCCAGATTGTTCCCTTCTAAGTAACGAAACACCGGATACAATGCTTCCACGGGATCGAACTAAGAGACCGGGGAAGCAGGACTGGAAGGTGGTAAACAAAATCGTTACCTACAGATCAGTAAGTTGGGCGGTCAAATCCTTCCAACCATACAAAGCACCAGGAATAGATGGGGTCTTCCCTGTCTTGCTCCAAAAAGGTTTGGAGAAAGTAATCCTCCACCTTATAAGACTGTTCAGGGCGAGCCTAGCGTGGAATTACATTCCAACTAGCTGGTCGGAAGTAAAGGTAGTCTATCTACCTAAGGTGGGAAAAACAGATCCCCTACCAAAATCCTTCCGACCTATAAGCCTGATGTCATTTATCCTAAAGACCCTGGAAAAGGTGCTGGATGGCTACATCAGGAGGGAGATACTGAGTATTAACCCTCTTAGTGTGCACCAGTATGCCTACCAAAAGGGGAAGTCAACGGACTTGGCGCTGAATAACCTAGCCGGGAAAGTTGCGCAAACCCTGGACTACAAGGGAATTGCGGTAACAGCTTTCCTGGACATAGAAGGGGCCTTCAACGCTGCTCTGACGGGATCACTCTGCAAATCCGCGAGGGACAGAGGGGTTCCACCGGCTATTATAGGCTGGATCAGAGCAATGCTCGACACCAGAACCGTGACAACGTCACTATGTGGCGACACGGTCAAGCTGAGGACTGCCAGGGGATGCCCGCAGGGAGGGGTTCTTTCCCCCCTGCTGTGGTCTTTACTGGTAGACGATCTGCTTGCAATAATAGATACGCTTGACGTCGAAGTGCAAGCGTATGCTGATGACATAGTCATTCTTGCAAGGGGCACGTATGAAAACCAAATCTGTGAAGCCATGCAGGAGGCACTGGATGCGACTCAGAACTGGTGTATAGGGGAACGGTTAAACGTAAACCCTAGCAAAACATTAGTTGTCCCGTTCACGAGAAAGAGGATCCTGAAAGTGAGACCTCTTACTCTACGGGGAGAAACCATACCATTTGTGGAGGAAGCGAAGTATCTAGGAATCACCCTGGATAAATCGCTGAACTGGAACTTCCACTTGGACAAGACAATCCGCAAAGCAAGGTACGCCCTGTGGACGTGCCATAGAATTTGCGGGAAGTCATGGGAATTAAACCCCAAGCAAATGTACTGGCTATATGGTTCGGTCATAAAACCAATAATAACCTATGGCAGTATCGCCTGGTGGCCGATTACAACTCGAAAAACGGCCATATCAAGGCTCTCCTCACTGCAGAGAATGGCGACAGTGGCGGTAACTATCCCATCAGCGGCTCTAGAAATGCTACTGAACCTCACCCCCCTGCATATCCTAATACAGGGCGAGGCCAGATTAGCAACGTATCGATATCACCACGCGGCCCTATTGGATCCGAAGGTGATAGTCTTCTTACCAAATGGGCTGTCAACTGCCATTGAGGCGGATGACACCCTAAGTATGAGGACTGACTACGCAGTCACGGACTACTGCGAGGATCAGCCGTACAAGGTCCTGTTCCCAAGCAGGGATGACTGGGAGCGACACAAAATTACCCCAGAAATGGCTGATTCCTACTGGTACACTGACGGCTCAAAACTGTTCACTGGAACAGGAGCCTCAGTCGTCGGACCAAGGACTGAACTTTACTACAGCCTTGGCAGGCATGCTAGCATACTTCAGGCTGAAATATACGCCATTGAAATGTGCGCCCACGAAATCCTTTCAAAGGGTTGGGCGGGCAGGACAATAAAAATATGTTCGGACAGCCAGGCGGCCCTTAGGGCCCTGGCATCTTCTAGATGCTCCTCGCTGGCTGTACGGAACTGCAAGGAAGCCCTCTGCCAAATGGCACAGGTTAAACGGGGTCAGTCTGATGTGGGTGCCAAGCCACTCTGGCGTGAAGGGAAACGAATTAGCCGATTCCCTAGCCAGAGAGGGGGCGCGTACAGCCTACATCGGACCAGAATCCGCTCTGGGGATACCCAGATCAACAGCTAGAGACCGTAACAACGGATGGATGAGACACGAGGCACAGGATTTCTGGCAAAACCGCCCTGGGATGAGACATTTCAGAGCGGGTTGAAGCTGAGCAGATCAGATGTTCACACATTAACTGCTCTCTTTACTGGACACAGCCGTCTAAGGCATCACCTTAATAAACTAGGACTAAGCGACACCACTGAGTGCCGCCTATGCCTAGAGGATGATGAAACAGCAGAGCACGTCATATGTGCCTTTCCAGCTGGCGACCAGATCAGGACCACGGTGTTTGGCACACCGAAGCTAAACCTGAAGGACCTGGAAAAAACTTCACCTGACAAGATCCTTGACTTCATCAAGAAGATGGACTTGGAAGGTGAGCTGTAAGGTCGGATGTTCGACCTTAATTGTGAGCCACAATAGATCCTGCGGGCGCAGTGGAGGGTAGCATAACTACCCACTCACTTTCAATAGAATAGAAATAGAATACCACTTTTTAACCATTCATAACTCAACGTTAGGAATCTAGCAACCTAACGTTTTCGGACGGGCAACAATGCTAAAACCCATTACCCATTACCATATTGCCTGGATTCTTGGATATACTATATATTAAAAAATAGAATGACTACAGCATTAATCAGATGCTCAGGTTACGCTGAATTTTAGGTTAGAAGCAAAGTAAAATACTCGGAGTAGCATTCGCTAGATGCAAACGTAAAGCACAAAAAAAACCAAGCACATTGGGAGCAAATTTTTCTGGTGAATGCGCTCAGTGATTGTTATTAAAAACAGTTGAAAGATACATACTTCGTAAATGTATATGGACCTTCAGCTATTTCATTTGTGGCCTCAGGTATGTCGTAGTAAACAAACTCGAAATCATAGCCAACGGAATCCCAATCACTTTGGTACTGTTCGGTAATCTCGTTGAAATATTCCTGAAGAGCCGGATCGCTACTGTGCGCTAAGCGATCCTCGTCATCGTGAGAATTCAAGCCGATGCTCTCTAAACAGTTAAAACCAAATATAAATATCACTTATATTCAATTGTATTATTACATACTTATTATTATTGAATAATTCGGAATCGATGGACTTTGGATACATTCATGTCCAAATTCCAATTGAGGAGCGATTTAAGGTTATGGTAAACTATGTTATAACAACTATCAATGGATTTCGATAGCTAACGCCATCTAATGCTTCATAGTGGCACGAATGCACAAAGTGCATATACAGATCACTGTTTCGTCCACGAACGAGCAGAACTCTGTTTGTGAAACCAGAAAACAAATATCAAAATTGAATTTGTGTTCAGTATTCCGGCACCAGATGTTATGTTATAACAGTCAGTAGTGCTAATCTAATTTAAAATTCAAAGGCTACTTCAATTTATATTTTAGATCATCGCACTGTATAAGTTAAAATATTAAAATAGTGAAAAATAAACACATACTTTTTAGAAGTTACATGGAGCATGGATTATGGCTGGAATAAATTGTAGGATCATTGGAATCAAGGATAAGGTTAGTCAATCTATCAACACTGTGTTGACTTACCTCTTTCCTTTGCTTGCTTACCGATGAGGGCTATGTTAGCCTCCATTTTCTCGCTAGTCCTCCAAGTATAAAAAACATTCCCTAATAATCCGTGAATAAATATGACATCGACGGCTTTTTTCTCCATCGATCTATTCTTTGGATACAATAAATAAATATTCGTAGAAAATTTCTCATCCACATCGTCACGGTCTAAATTGGCTAGCGCTTGAACTGCGGGACCCGATATTCGAATATCATGATGGTTCGCCCATTTTGCCAGAATTGATATCCAACCTAAATATATAATATTTTTCATATTAAATTATTTGAGCTTATAGGACCTGTAGAAATGCAGGTTGAGATTGGAAGGATTATTATTATTTAAAGGATAAATTAAAAACACTTGGTTTGTTTCACTATTTGTATCTATTTACTCGACTAGTTTCACTTTTTGCGGCATTATCAAGAGTGGATTAGAAACAAATAGTAAAACAAACCAAGTGGTTTTAGTTTATCCTTTAATATTATTTCAAAATGTTTCACCAAGTGATAAATGAGAAAGTTATTCAAGAAATATTATTATCTATTATACGAGGGTTGCCTTTTATATTTCGGGATTAGAAAACAAAAATAAATATTAATCATTGAAAATCGCAAAATATTCCCCATTAAGATCTATACACTTTTGCATGCGTTTGAACCAATTGTCGAAGCACTTTTGCCACTCTGATTGAGGTATCTCCAAAACATGCATTCTGAACGCATCAACCGCTTCTTCAGGTGTCGAAAAACGTTGACCTCTCATTTTATTTTTTATGGATGGGAATAAAAAGAAGTCATTCGGTGCCAAGTCAGGACTCTATGGCGGATGACTCATCAAATCGATGTTTTGCGTGGTCAAAAATGCAGTTGTTTGAGCCGATGTGTGAGAGCTCGCATTGTCGTGGTGAAGAGTGATCCGTTTTCGGCGGTTGGTTTTCCTGATTTCTTGGATGACAACTGGCAAACAAATGGTTGTGTACCACTCAGAATTGACTGTTCTGCGTTATTCTAGTGGCACGGTTGCGACATGTCCAGTTTTTCCGAAAAAACAGGCGACCATTTGCTTGGAAGTGCTTCGTGCGCGAACCACTTTTGTTGGATTTGGCTCATCTTGAAACACCCATACGGTCGACTGCTGTTTACTTTCGGGCTCATACGCGTAAATCCATGATTCATCACCTGTCACGATGCAGAGCTGGGCAGTATTCGAATCATTCAGGATTCGATTCCCGGATTCGAATCCTTTTAGAGGATTGAAAAGAGGTATTCGAATACTTTAGTGAAAACGGATTCGTGATCCGGATTCGTTACATTTTTTTAAAAGGATTCGTATTCGATTCCAGACGTAGATGATTCGAATCCTTATAAAAAGATTCGAATTCTTATAAAAGGATTCGAATCCTTATAAAAGGAATCGAATCCTCATACACGGATTCAAATCCTCCTAAATAATTCGAATCATCGCTATTAAGGCTGGGATTCGAATTCGATTAATTCAAATAGTTAAATATTCTAATATGAGTATTTAAATTACTAAATTATTCATATAAATATTTAAATTTTCGAATAATTCAAATATTTGTGAATGTATATTTGGTTACTTAACCATGAAAAATATCCAACATTAATAGTATATTTTTAACTTCACTTGAAATCAGTGTTTTATACGCGTGGCGCATGAAGTAAAATTTCGAATTTAGAAAAGCCCCGTGAAAATTTGTCACGGGTCGCTGCGCGACCCTCGACAAATTTTCTACGCGGGGCTTTTCTAAACTCGAAATTTTACTTCATGCTTAGTCTGGGAGTGGAAATACTCGTTCTTAAAAGTTTTAAATTGAATTATATTAATTATAATCTTTGATTCGAATCATATTTTTCACTTACGAATCCTTTATTCGAGTATTCGTGATTCGAATCATATTAGGTGACTCGGATTCGTGATTCGAATCCTGTTTTTGAGGATTTATTCCAGCTCTGTCACGATGTCATAGACGTGTTTCGAAGCACCGCAATCGTATTTTTTGAGCATTTCTTTGCACCAATCGACACGAGCCTTTTTTTGAGCGATTGACAAATTGTGTGGGATCCAACGCGAACAAATTTTTTTGACAGTAAAATGTTCATGCAATATTGAATGTATGCTGGTCCCACTAATGCCTAAGGTTGTCTCAATCTCACGATAGGTCACATGACGATCTTGCAATATTTGTTTGCGCACAGCATCAATGGTTTCCGGAACAACAACTGATTTTGGACGACCTCCACGAAATTCGTCTTGGAGTGAACTACGACCTCGGTTGAATTCATCATACCATCGATAAACACTGGTCCTTGAAGGAATTTCATCGCCAAAAATTGAATTAAGTTCATCCATGCACTGTTGTTGAGTTAATCCACGTCGAAAGTTGTAAAAAATAATCGCACGAAAATGTTCACGATTTAATTCCATTCTTTGGCCGAGATAAATCTTTTAAGTTAGTGTAAACGACACAAATAACGCCCCTATGTCAAAACGTTCTGAGTACGTATAACCTCAAAAATTTCAAACTTTACGATAGAGCTCTCAGTTGCCAGATTGCAACACTAGGGTTACCCAATCCCGAAATATAAAAGGCAACCCTCGTACAGGTGTCCTAAAATAAATATTGGCGTTTCAAAGAGCTAATTTATTTCAGGATTTAGGCCGGGTGCAAGATGAGACGCAGGTTAGCCGCAGATGTCCACGCCACGCAGGAAAAACTGTGGGCACGTACCGAACACAAATTGGGACGCAGTTTTTTTATAAATGCATCTTGTAATCAGGATTATTTGTATCGTATAAAATATTCCTTGTTGGCACAGCCTTTATAACATTTTCTTCCAATACGCGTCAAGTGCACGCAGGAAACAGTGGCATGAGAACTGCGACACCCAGGCTCACCTTGTGCAGAAACTGCGTCACGTCACCCTGCGTTTTGTTTTTGCACTGTCGTTTTTAAATATACGTGTTGCAGAAAACTGCGTTACTTTTCCTGAGTGGCGAGACTCACCTGCGTCTCATCTTGTGGTCGGCCTTAAAGTTCATACAAAGAGTTTTATGTAACACCGAACATTTTCATAAGTAGAATTTTTTTTTTTAATATTAATATTAATATTTATAATAAATTACCTAATAGAATAAAAGAGATGCCGAAAAGGACTTTTATCAATACCATTAAACGAATAATAGAAGAAAATTCTTTCTATACTGTTACAGAATATGAAGACTATCTTAAAGATCTTTAAAACATGTAAATAACTGTCCCAGTACGCAATTTATTTTTTTTTGTCAGTTATATAATATTATTTTATATCTACACTTAATTTTAATATGTTTTACACGTTATATTTAAGTTTTAACTTGTATAAACTGTTCTGTACTATTTGCAATGTGTTATGTGTTCCTATATGTAATTCTTATGCCTGTATTTATTACGTATATCATTTTACTCTATACAGTAATTTTTAAAATGTTATACACCTTAGTTTTAAGTTTTAATTTGTATGTTACATTGTCTTTTTTTACTTATTTATATTCACTTTTTGTTTGTCAGTTTCTTTACTAACATTACATTAAGCTACCAATTACTAATATATTCATTTTTATATGTATACTAATATACTGCAACAATATTGACTCATCCAGGAATGTATTCATTTAAATTGGAAATAAAAACTTACTCTTACTCTACTCTTACTTACTCTTTGAAGTATCAATACGCATACGCTGCACATTTTCGATGCTTGGTTTATTAAAAGAAAGAAAGTAAAGGACTTCCTGAAGGAGGCGCTGGGCATAGACGCGGAGGTGCAGGAGAGTTATGTGGTGGATAGGGTGGGAAGATTGGTGGTGGTAAAACTGGGAAAACTGGACGAAAAACTGACTATAATGAGAAGCAAAAGTAAATTGAGAGGAATGAAAGAAAGGATTTTTATAGACGAGGACCTGACAAAGGAGGAGAGGAGGGTGCAAAAACGCCTAAGAGAGATAGCAGGACAGGAGAGGGAAAAGGGGAAAGTGACAAGAGTGGGGTACCAGAAAGTGATAATTAAGGGGAATATAACAGTGGTCTGAAATTTAATGTTAGGTTTATTTAAAAACTAAAGGTCCTAGTAAGTTGAAATTTTGACAGCGTATATTAAGCCTAATTATCTAGTAAAATATCGAAGTACTTTTTTTTTAAACAATTTGCTTTCAGAGGTATGAAAAAAATAATGTTAAATTTTTCAAAATTAAAAAAAATATTCCCATATCTTACTAGTTTGTACTATAAGGAATATAATGTGAACATTTCATAAGGATGCGATAGCTCATGCCCGAGTCAGGTTAAAATAAAAATCTTGAAAAATAAGACCGTAAAATACCGCCGCCTTGCGGACCTTCTCTTAGTTGAACGCGTTGTACACTCATCTGCACAATTATTGGAGGGGCGAGCAGCATACGGCCAGCGTTTATCTCTGGGCCGGTGAACGCTGTGCGGCTTCGCGTTTGTTTTTCTTTTCTTTTTTCAATCATAGTTAACAAAAACGGCTCGCGTCGTTAGCATTTATTCTCGTAAAATGAATATTTCGCAATTATAATCGATATTTTATTGTACTAGTGTTTTATTTTCATGCTTTCTGACTGCTAATGGAATAAGTATTTTTTTATACTGCATGTTCACTAATATAGAAAACACGAAATGTTTCACTAATTTAAATAAAGATGTGTAATATACCTTTAATATTGGCTTTCCTTATTATTTGACAGTGTCGGTATTATTAAATTATTTTTAAAGTTTTTTAAGCTGATTAATAAGCCAGAAGCAATCGAATAACAATCAGTCTTGTTCAAATCATTATTTCGTCTTAAATCTTTCGTTGTTAAAGCAGTTGTTAAATGCCATTAAACTTCTCGCAATAAAACTATTAAAGTAAATTGTAAAGTTTCTAGCAATCGGACCTATTTGAACCAACTGCGACTTCATCAACGAATCAATGATATCAAAACTATAAGAATAGTAAGAATAACACCAATATGACGTCGTAGATTAATGTTATAAATCAACTATTTTTTACTGAGCACAGGTAATATTTGTTTGACGAATGTTTAAAAAAATGTAGGGTTTACCTGCGTGCATATTCATTGTTAATTATTTTAGCAAAATTAGAACTATAATAATAATAAGGTAGTTATTATAATGCATTTCAAATAACAAGCTTCTCGCTCAACATTGCACCGAGCCCAATATATTTTTTTCAAATTTGGCTGATTTTTGATGAGTCATATTTTGATAGTAAGTAAATAAGGAATAAATGAATTGTAATTGAATGTTATTGTAATCCTCTATTTATACGGTTCAGTCAACTTAGCCCCCCGAAGTTCGACTTTTTAAAAAATAACTGTTGCGCTAGACGGGCCTTAGCTGGCGCCACAAAAATTAGAGCTAGCGCCGTTTAGACAAGAAAGTTACGGGGGTTTGAACTTTCGGGGGGCTAGGTTGATGCTAGCCCCCCGAGTTTGGATTTTTCAAGTTTTCTTACAGTATTCGAATTCCTCAGAGCTAGCGCTACCAATTTAAAAGCTAGCGCCACCCCCACAACCCCAAAAGATTTTAAAACATTTTAAACCCTAGCCCCCCGAAATGAGATTTTTTTAATCAAATTGGGTGCAGAATATGAAAAAAATATTCTCTCAAAAATATCAGGTAAAAAATAATTCACATCCAAACTTTGATGTGAGAGCTTTCAGCTCCTGTATGCGTATTACCATTTACTTGCTGAATTTCAATACAAAATCATGATTGGCATATAAAATACCGCTTCCAAGAAATATGTTGGCGTTGTAATTACTTTATGTATGTTCAAAGACACTGGCTATTACAAAGATGATGCCTAGAAAACAGTAGCCTAACTGACAAGTTTTTTTCAACAAAGTCGTACTTCGGGGGGCTAAGTTGACTGAGCCGTATAATGTAAGCAACAACTATCAAAACATTTAAGCTAAATATTTGATATGTAACATGGATTAGATATTTAGGTTTGCTTAGAGAGTTGCTCCTTTATCAGGCAAGAAATGAATCTTAAACTTAATATGAGTAATAACCTAATAATATTTAAGTTGAATACAACATAATAACATACAGGGAGTTTTTCTTTAAAGTATACGTTTTCCAAATTTAGCTTATTTTCTTTAAATCTTTAGATATTCCTTGTTTTTTAAAAAAGTTCAATTCAAGGCTTTAAACGAGTGTTTTCTACTCCCAGACTAAGCATGAAGTAAAATTTCGAGTTTAGAAAAGCCATGAAAATTTGTCTCGGGTCGCTGCGCGACCCTCGTCAAATTTTCACGGGGCTTTTCTAAACTCGAAATTTTACTTCTTGCTTAGCCTGGGAGTGGAAAACACTCGCTTAAAGCTTCAAATTGAATTCCTGTAAAAACAACATATATCTAAAGATTTAATGAAAATAAAGTGAATCTGGAATACGTATACTTTAAAGAAAAACTCCTTGTATACATATTGTAGAATTAGGATATTGAGATAGATTGTGTTAGAATGAAAATAAAGTCAATTGAATAGCAACGAAAGGAGCTTAATCACAATTTTGTAGCATCGAAAAGATACCCATGTTTTGATTAGGTGCATACATAACCCGATGTGTACTAGGTAAATTTTCAGGCATTCATTGTTTTTGAAAAGCGTTCAGTTTGAAACTCCCAACGAGTGTTTTCCACCGAGTAATAACGATTTAAGTTATCACGTAGTAAAAAAAAAACAACCGTGAGGTACGCCACTGTCTTGCTAGCACTAGCTATCTCTTGAATAACTTTCTCATTTATCACTTGGTGAAACATTTTGAAATAATAATAAAGGATAAATTAAAAACACTTGGTTTGTTTCACTATTTGTTTCTATTTACTTGACTAGTTTCGCTTTTTACGGCATTATCAAGAGTGAACTTTGATAATGCCGTAAAAAGCGAAACTAGTCGAGTAAATAGAAACAAATAGTGAAACAAACCAAGTGATTTTAATTTATCCTTTAATATTACTAGCTATGTCGTTGTTAGTGTTTATAGACTTCAGTATAGCAATTACAATGCCAAAAAAAAATTGAAATCGTACGGTTAGTTTCCGAGTTATAACGATTTCAATTATCAAAAACAATCGTCAGTTACGCCACTGTCTTACTAGTGCAAGCTATCTCGTTGCCAGTGTTTATAAACATTAGTATAGTAATTACAATGCCGAAAGAGTTTTTTAAATCGTACGGTAAGTTCTTCAGTTATAACGATTTAAATTAGCTAGGAATGAAAACACAATTGTCAGTTACGCTACTGTCTTCTAGGCATCATGTTTATAATAGCCAGTGTCTATCAGAGCTGGGATGAATCCTCAAAAACAGGATCCGAATCACGAATCCGAATCACCTAATATGATTCGAACCGCGAATACTCGAATAAAGGATTCGTAAGTGAAAAATATGATTCGAATCAAAGATTCGAATCCTCATTTTTGAATCACGGATACAAATCCTTTAAAAATAAATTTGAATCTATCATTTGCAACCAGTAACATTTTATTCCATCAGTTTCTATTAAGAAAAATGTTCATATACCGACTAAATATCTGATTAAATAATGATTTTAATTAATTATTATGTGTTATTGAACTTTATTCTAAATCAGTGTTTTATACGCGTGGCGCATGAAGTAAAATTTCGAGTTTATAAAAGCCCCGTGAAAATTTGTCGAGGGTCGCTGCGCGACCCTCGACAAATTTTCTACGCGGGGCTTTTCTAAACTCGAAATTTTACTTCATGCTTAGTCTGGGAGTGGACAACACTCGTTCTTAGAAGTTTAAAATTCACTCTAGAATACTAAGTTTATTACCATTTTACAAAGGATGCAGCTCGAAGGACCAATCATGGTCTTCGGGGACCGAAGGACTACAGGGAATCGAAGTTTCTTTACAAGAAAACAACGAATAACTGAAGGTTTATAGCATGGATAGGAAAGAAAACATCCAATTTTGAAAAAATATCGAAATTGGGTTGGTTTCAAGTGCGTTCTTAACTTTAAATCAGTGTTTTATACACGTGGCGTAATAAAATAATTGAAGTTTTTTTTACAAGAAAACAATGAATATCTGAAGGTTTAGGGCATGGATAGGAAAGAAAACATCCACTTTTGAAAAAATTATCGAAGTTGAGTTGGTTTTCAGTGCGTTTTTAACTTCATTTTAAGTCAGTGTTTTATACGCGTGGCGCATGAAGTAAAATTTCGAGTTTAGAAAAGGCCCGTAAAAATTTGTCTCGGGTCGCTGCGCGACCCTCGATAAATTTTCTACGCGGGGCTTTTCTAAACTCGAAATTTTACTTCATGCTTAGTTTGGGAGTGGACCGTCAAGATTTTCTACATGTCGAGATTTTCAATATTTCTAGATTATTGTCGATTTATTCACAGTTTGTTATTATATTAAATGCAACTTTAATATTAAATAAATATCGTTTTTCTTAGGAATAGAATATTTACCCATTAAGAGCCGAGCAAATTATAAAGTTAACTCTAAAAGTTCTTTTTAGGTAAAATTTTGCATCTTTTTCTATGATTTCAATGAATGATTTATTATATTACATACGTAGATTTTAATAAACAGTTAAATTTAAAGTTCAAACGAGTGTTGTCCACTCCCAGACTAAGCATGAAGTAAAATTTCGAGTTTAGAAAAGCCCCGCGTAGAAAATTTGTCGAGGGTCACGCAGCGACCCGAGACAAATTTTCACGGGGCTTTTCTAAACTCGAAATTTTACTTCATGCGCCACGCGTATAAAACACTGATTTCAAGTGAAGTTAAAAATATACTATTAAGGTTGGACATTTTATATGATTAAATAACCAAATATGCATTTACAAATATTTTAATTATTGAAAATGTAAATATTTATATTCAAATATGAATAATTTAGTGATTCAAATATTCATATTAGAATATTTAACTATTTGAATTAATCGAATTCGAATCCCAGCCTTAATAGCGATGATTCGAATTATTTGGGAGGATTTGAATCCGTGTATGAGGATTCGAATCCTTTTATAAGGATTCGAATCCTTTTATAAGGATTCGAATCCTATTATAAGGATTCGAATCATCTACGTCTGGATTCGAATACGAATCCTTTTAAAAAAATGTAACGAATCCGGATCACGAATCCGTTTTCACTAAAGTATTCGAATACCTCTTTTGAATCCTCTAAAAGGATTCGAATCCAGGAATCGAATCCTGAATGATTCGAATCCTGCCCAGCTCTGGTGTCTATGAACATAAATAAAGTAATTACAACGCCGAAATATTTGTTTGAAGCGGTATATTATATGCCAAACATCATTTTGTAATACACATTATTTTCATGGCGATAGCAGTTAGGGAAGATAATATTCCCATTTAAAAAATATCATTGAAAATCCTATGTTCCGTTTTTTTTCATATATGTCCGGCATATAAATATTCCCAATGAGCTTATGAACATGAATTACATTATTATTATATTTTTAAGAAATAATCTATAATTTAATAAAATAAAACACATGGTTTGTTCGGCTGTCGAAACTGGAGTCTTAAAAGTAAAAATAATGTGTTATAATGACAAGAATTAGAATCATCAGTTTTGTAAATACCGAAACATAACACAGGATCCGATAACGCTTTCTAACGAATTGAAAACAATACATAGCTTGTATGTATTATCAGCGTGTTTAAATAATACGAATCGACACTTTCCTTCGATCCGTTTTTTTATACGCTTTTTTTTTCGTCTATTCCACGCGACGCGAGACCCCATCCGTTCATGCCAAGGAGCAATGCAGAAATGCACAGCGAGCTGCCGCCTTTCTCTCTGACTGTATTCGCCCCACTTGTCCTGTAAATTTGGCATCGGATGAGCTACTCTAAACTATGTGGGTCTTTCCAACACGATCGGCGTGTTACACTGCGATAATCCCCTTAAAGGGGAAGAGTGGAGATGGAACAAGGAGAAGGAGATGTTGGAGAGGCAGGAGGTGGCAAAAAAGTAAGAAGGAATGAGGTAGTGGGAGGGGAGGAAGGTAAAAATAGGATGATGGAGGAGGAAGTTGGGAAAAGTGTGGAGGTGGAGGAAGGGGGGAGGAGAGATGGGGAGAGCGGAGATAGAAGGGTCAAAGGGGGGAAGATAGGGCAGAGGCGGAAGAGCCGTGAGAGGAGTGGGGGACGAGGAAGCAGGTGTGGGGGAGAGGAGGAAGAAGAGGTGATAACGCTAGGGTTTTGGAATGTGGCGGGAATAAAGTCCAAAGGGCAGGAGTGCAAGTGGAGGAAAGATTTTGAGGAGTGGGTAATCGGGAAGGACGTAGTGGGGATAGTGGAGACGTGGATGGTGAAGAAGGATTGGAGGGAGGTGAAAGGATGGTTACCAAGGGGGTTTAGATGGGAGATGAAAGAGGCGACCAAATGTGCGAAAAAGGGAAGGGCGAAGGGGGGAGATAGATGAAAGAGCAGGAGAAGGAGGAAGGTGGATGGTGGGGGGGATTTCAACGCGAGAATAGGAGAAGCGGTGGGAGGACTTAAGGAGGACGGTTCAATGAGGAAAAGGAGCTCGCAGGATAAATGTATAAACGGGGAGGGAAGGAGAATGAAGGAGTGGGTGATGGAGGAAGGGTGGGAACTGTTAAACGGGTGCACGGAGGGGGACTGGGAGGGGAAGAAAACGTACGTAGGGGCAAGAGGGGCATCAGTGATTGACTATGTAGTGGTGAAGGGAATAGCAAGAGGGGAGATAAGGAGTATGGAGGTAGAGGAGGTGTTGGGATCGGATCACCTACCGTTAAAGGTGAAGATGTGGATAAAGGAGGCACACGGGAGTGAAAGAGAGCAGGAAAGCGAGGTTCTGGAGTGCGGGATAAAAGCGATGGAGGATATGAGGAGAAAGTTGGGGAGGGTTAAATGGGAGGAGGTTAGCACGATAGAGGAGATGGAGCGGATAATAGTGGGGTGTGGAAGAAAGAGAAAGGGGGAGAGAAGACGGGCGGATGCGTGGTTTGATGAGGAATGCAGGCAGAGAAAAAAGGAGCTGAGGAAGGCGGTGAGAGAGTGTGTAGGAGGCGTAGGGGGAGAAAGGAGAGTGGCGGAGGTAAGGAGGAGGTATGAGGATGTATGTGAGAAGAAGAAGCTAAAGGCGGTGGAAAAAGCGAGCGAGGATTTGAGGGAATGTAAGAACGAGGCGGAAATGTGGAGAATATTGAGGAGAGGGGAGAGAAGGAGGCAGGTAGGGGTATCGCTGAGGGAATGGACAAGGAAATGCAGAGAAGGGAGCGGAGTACCGGGGGAGATTGGAGAAAGCAGATGTGGAGACAGAGGGGAAGAGTTCACGGAGGAGGAGGTGGAGAGGGCGTTTAAGGAAGTGAAGAGTGGAAAGGTGGCAGGGAGGGATGGTCTCAAGGCAGAGATGTGGAAGGAGATTGGGGAAAAGGGGAAGAAAAAATTCAAGGAGCTGTTGAATCAGATGTGGAGGGGGGAGGTGAGCTTTCCGGAAGAGTGGAGGGTTGGGATGATGTGTCCGGTGTATAAAGAAGGGGATGAGAAGGAGGCCAGTAGCTATAGGGGGGTAACGATAACAAGCATTGGATATAAGCTGGCGATGATGATTGTGAGGAATCGCATGGAGGTGGAGGTGCAGGTTTTTACCCTGGCGCGAATGGTGGAGAGAGTGATGGAAGAGAAAGAATGTGTGTATGAGGTATTTATGGATCTGAAGGCAGCGTATGACTCGGTGCCGAGGGGGAGTTTGATAGAGTGCTTGAGAAGGAGAGGAGTGAGTGAGGGGATGGTGGAGTGGGTGAGGAGAGTGTATGAGGAGACATGGGTGGTGGCGAAAGTGGGGAAGGAGGTGTCGGGGTGTTTTAGAACGTGGGAGGGTTTGAGGCAGGGGTGCCCGCTGAGCCCGATGCTCTTTAATGTATATGTGAGTGAATTGGAGAGGTGATGAAGAAAGGGCAGGCAGGGGGAGTGGTGATGGGTAAAAGTAAAGTATGGATGTTGGCATATGCGGATGACGTTGTGTTAGTGGCAAGAGAGTATGAAGGGATGAAAGAGATGTTGAAGAGAGTGGAGAGCTTTATGGATAGAAGAGGAATGAATGTGAATGTAGTGAAAACGAAGTGGGTGAAGTTTAGAAATAAAGGGAGAGAGGGGAAGGTGAAAGAATTGGAGTGGAAGGGGGTAGTGATTGAGAGGGTTAAAAGTTTCAAGTATTTAGGGTTTTGGTTTAAAAGAACGGGAGGGTATGAGGAGCATGTGAGGTGGGAGCAGAGTAAGGCGAGAAAGGCGTGGGGAATGGCGTGGGGCAAGTGGGGGAAGTGGATGGGGAACAATATGACGGTCGCGTGTAAAATATGGGATGCGTGTGTGAGATCGGTGCTAATGTATGGAGTGGAAGTGTGGGGGACGAAAGGGTACGAGCTGATAGAGAGGGAGCAGATGGGGTTCCTGAAGCGCATGTTGGGGGGT
Organism: Philonthus cognatus; assembly: GCA_932526585.2. NCBI lineage: Eukaryota > Metazoa > Arthropoda > Insecta > Coleoptera > Staphylinidae > Philonthus > Philonthus cognatus. The sequence continues at coordinate 16,308,085 of OW052252.1, forward strand.
GGAGAGGTCCACGCCCAGCTACATAGTGCTTCAGGAGACGAACAGAGAGAGGCTAGAGTGGGAGGCAATGGTGAGGGTGGTGAGGTACGAGATGAGATTGTGGGAAATGGAGGAAGAGAGATTGGTGAAGGATGTATGGGTGACGAGTGTGTGTGGGGGTGAGGGTAGATGGAGGGGGGAGAGGAGGAAAATGTATGAGAGGGTAGGGCTGTCGGAGGCGAAGGTAATGGAATGGCTAGGAAATGGGGTAAAGGTGGATGAGTGGGTGAGGGGGAAAGGGAAGGAGGTGGAAGGGCAAGAAGAGAAGTGAGTATAATGATATGTATGGGAGGTGGCAGGTGTATGGAAGAGTGCCGAAGTATTTGATAGATCCCGGTAGAGAGGTTAGGGTGATTGTGGCAAGGGTGTGGATCGGAGGAGAGAGGAAGGAAAGTATGGATGGGGGAAGAATATGGAAGGTGTGTGTTGTGTGGACAGGGGAAGGATACGTGGGGACACTTGGCGGAGGAATGTGAGGGGGTGAAAGAGGAGTGGCTGGGAGCGAAAGGGAATAGAAGGGTAGTGGAGTGGATGAGAGAGGATGGGATCGGGGTAAGGACGTTGGAAAAGCTGGGGAGGGAGAGGGAAAAGAGAAGGGAGGGTAAGAGGGATACGGAAATGGAGTAATAACGAACGAATTGTAAATAGTCTGTAAGATATGCCAATAAAGGTCTTTTTTTTTTTTTTTTTAAAGAATTTAATTTGAAGCTTTAAGTGAGTGTTTTCCACTCCCAGGCTAAGCATGAAGTAAAATTTCGAGTTTAGAAAAGCCCGAAAATTTGGTTTGGTTGCGTAGCGCGGAGCGGCCAAACCAAATTTTCAGGCTTTTCTAAACTCGAAATTTTACTTCATGCGCCACCGATACAAAACACTGGCATATTACGAAGTTTAAAACATACCGCTAAACTTTACATTGAATCAATGTTTTGTACCGGTGGCGCATGAAGTAAAATTTCGAGTTTAGAAAAGCCTGAAAAGTTGGTTTGGCCGCTCCGCGCCTCGCGCTACGTGACCAAACCAAATTTTCAGGCTTTTCTAAACTCGAAATTTTACTTCATGCTTAGCCTGGGAGTGGAAAACACTCGCTTAAAGCTTCAATTCGGATTCATGAAATAAACCGAGCATCAGAAAATGTGCAAAGTATGCATATGGATACTTTAAAGAAAAATTCTCGTTATGAAAATGTTCAGTGTTACATAAAACTCTCTATATGTAGAACACAATAGCATTTTACTCACCGGCTTTATAAATATCCTCAAGTACAGCGTCATTTACAGATATATTGGCTAAAATGTTACACAGTTGTATACAAATCGTCGAGTTTTCGTGGAACCTTTTGTAAACTTCCATTAATAGTCCGAGCCCATTAAAACTGACGATATCGTTAGCATACTTAGAAATCAATGAGTGATGCCTGATCGTTTCCAAACAAATGGGAATCATGTCGTTGGATTCTTTCGTGAGACTTCTGACATCTTCAGCACCGTGATCGAGATCGATTATTCTATCGATATCCTGTAAGAGTTAATTAAATTATTGTAGATTCTAGAAGTAACGTCATTCTGGGCAATCTTCACGTGACGTCACAAAACAATATGTATAATATATTCCATTTGTTTCTGGATCTCGCCTAGCCATGCTTTCGTGTTGTTATTTTGCAGTATCAACATTTACATTTTTTATTAGTTGCCACTCCTGATTCCTTATTTTAACAGTGTTGCAATAATTTATGATATCATAAGTAATCCTCTTTTTAATTTTCAAGAGGTTTATTGTTAATCTTGCAACAATTATTTCACCACGCGGTCGCTTCTTCGAGCATTTTATTATTAAATCAAATTAATCTAGTGTTGCAATGCTGTGTCAATGTCAAAGTGAAAAATAATTTCAGGCACATATTAAATATTAACATGCCAAAGATTATCTCTGAATCAAAAAGGTTACAAATTCTGAAATCCTACAAACATTTTAGACAAAGTAATCCAAATCTACAGCATCACAATATTATTATGATTTTAATAGATATTTATGGGGTATGTCTAGTATTTTAATTATCATATATATTTAATTAAAGATAATTACGTTTCAGGTAGGGAGATCTTCATTACAATTAATTTTACGACAAAGACCTGACGAATTGAAATCTACTACTTCTGGCAAACGATCTAAAAACAGCCATTTTTGGAATCACCTAGCTAGAAAAGATCTGCAACAACTAATTTGGCAATATAACTCTAGAAATCAGTATTTTACTTTGAGAGATCTTTTGAATGATATGAAAGAAAATTATGAGTTCCATGGGAGTAGAACAACACTTTATAGGGTTGTTAAAAGTATGGGGTATAAATTCAAATTAATTAATGGGCGCAAAATTCTCTGTGAACAAAAACATGTTGTTGCAGCTAAAATTATTTTCCTTAGAAAATTTTTACAGTATCAAAATTCCAGTGAAGATATCCAATTCGTATACCTGGATGAAACATGGATATATCAGAATGGATCCGTGGTTCGACGCTAGGTACATGAAACGGATATAAAAAGTAATCCAACTAAATTCAAAAATGAAGGCAAACGCTTCACCATTCTACATGCTGGGTATAGGGGTGGGTTTTTGGATGGGTGCGATTTTTTATTACATTCGAAAAACAATGACCGAGATTACCATGCCACAATGGATGGTAATACTTTTCAAAATTGGGTGGTTAATCAACTTATTCCTGCTTTGGCTAAGCTTTCAGGGAAATGTGTAGTTATTATGGATAATGCTGCATACCATTCTGTGCAATTAGACAAAACTCCTTCATTTTCTTGTAAGAAATGCGAAATGCAGGAGTGGTTGGTTAAACACAATGTAAAATTCAATCCAAAATTAACCAAAAAGGAACTATGGGCTTTATTTATACCTTTTCGATCAAATGACAAAATTTACGTAGTTGATGACATTTTGAGAAAGAACGGGCACGAAGTTCTTAGATTACCGCCATACCATTGTCAATAATTGAAATGGCATGGGGGTTTTGTAAGACTTACTACGATAAGCACATAAATTCTAAGCAACCATCTAAGGATCGTGTTCAGAATTTATGGCTTGAGTCTCTCTCAAAATGTACATCCGATATGTGGCAAAATTTCTGTAATCATTGTGAAAAACTTATTTCGGATGACTGGACAAAACACATGGGGAACCTTTCTTTTGAAACCATTCCTCCTTTTATTATTTCGCTTGGGGAATCTGGCTCAGAACAAACATCAGAAGATTCAGATGCAGGTTCTCTTGACTAAATAATAAAAGTGGAATGAGGGCTTAAAAATTGTTTGACATGAAAATTATCAGTATCACAAGAGGGTGGGAATAAATTTGCAATTCTACAAAAAAATACTGAGGGCCAACAGAAGAGAGAATGACCAAAATTAAGGTGGATGGATGGAGTTGATCAAAATGTGTTAACGGGAAGACCCAAGCGAGAAATACAAATGGATGACGAAATAAGTTTGCAGAGCCGAATTCATTATATTTGTTATATACAATATTATTGCTGTGTTTGTATGTACAAAAACCAAGTAGTAAATTTTGTTAATCTTAAAACTGCATATTATTATCCTTTTATATCTAAAAATTTGTAAAACAGGCAACAGTGTAAGATCACAATAGTCAGAAATTATAACCTTAAAATCGAACATCTGACAGTGACATTTAAAAACCCTGATTTAAAACACAACCAGCCCCATTTACAATACTTAAACTGTCACTTTTCCATAGCTAGGCGAGATCCAGAAACAAATGGAATCGTGTATACATATACATTGGAAAACTCGATTATAATCTGCAATGAAGTAAAGTAGCATATTATATAGGAAGAAAGCCAACCTCATAGTTTAATAATCTTGACGTGACATCACAAACCAAGGCTATTAAACAATATGAGGTCGACTTATTTTCAATACATGCCGACCTTGTTTACACTCGGTTTTACCTACCTTGGTTTGTGACGTCACATGATTATTGCCCCGAGTGACGTCATAAACCAAGGTGGGTAAAACCGAGTATAAACAAGGTCGGCATGTATTGAAAATAAGTCGACCTCATATTGTTTAATAGCCTTGGTTTATGACGTCACATAATTATTGCCCCCAGAGTGACATAAACCAAGGTGGGTAAAACCGAGTATAAACAAGGTCGGCATGTATTGAAAATAAGTCGACCTCATATTGTTTAATAGCCTTGGTTTGTGACGTCACGTCAAGATTATTAAACTATGAGGTTGGCTTCCTTCCTATATAATATGCTACTTTACTTCATTGCAGATTATAATCGAGTTTTCCAATGTACACTTTTGTGCAATTAAATAAAGCACAAATCTTATAACTATTTTTTACAATATTCTAGTTGTATAATTCGGATCTGTTTTAATTGCCTGGCAGCAGTTTTCAATAAATAACACGCGTGCCAACGTTTATGTTTGTGAAAATGTTTCTTCCGCTGAATTATTCCATTGAAATTTATTTCGATGGAATGATTCCACTCCCAGACTAAGTATGAAGTAAAATTTCGAGTTTAAAAAAGCCTGCAAATTTGGATTTGCCGGGCGGAGCGAAGCGAGCCCGGCAAATCCACATTTTCAGGCTTTTCTAAACTCGAAATTTTACTTCATGCGCCATGCGGATAAAACACGGATTTCAATTGAAGTTCAAAATATACTGCCATTTATAAATCTCAAATAAATCAAAGCATTTTAATTAAATAAATTCATTTTGCTATAAAACACGGATTTCAATTGAGGTTCAAAATATACTGCCATTTATAAATCTCAAATAAATCATGGCATTATAATTAAATAAATTCTTATTTATTTAGGTGAGTAAAACCGAGTATAAACAAGGTCGGCATGTATTGAAAATAAGTCGACCTCATATTGTTTAATAGCCTTGGTTAGTGACGTCACGTCAAGATTATTAAACTATGAGGTTGGCTTTCTCCCTATATAATATGCTACTTTACTTCATTGCAGATTATAATCGAGTTTTCCAATGTATATGTACATTTCGTTCCATTTAGCTACGTGAGAAATTAGAGCACGTTTGTGCGGTGACGCACGCCTTGAGTGTGCCAACGCTCGAGATCAGCTGTGGATATCTCTATTAAATTTTAACCATTTAGAGGTTATGTTATATTGTTTATATTTGTGAAAATGTTTCTTCCGCTGAATTATTTCATTTAAATTTATTTCGATGGAATGATTCCACTTCCAGACTAAGCATGAAGTAAAATTTCGAGTTTAGAAAAGCCTGAAAATTTGGATTTGCCGGGCGGAGCGAAGCGAGCCCGGCAAATCCAAATTTTCAGGCTTTTCTAAACTCGAAATTTTACTTCATGCGCCACGCGTATAAAACACGGATTTCAATTGAAGTTCAAAATATACTGCCATTTATAAATCTCAAATAAATCATGGCATTATAATTGAATAAATTCATTTTGCTATGGTATTTGAGGTAATGTAAATAACATGGAACTCGTGCCTTAAGGGCTGTCGACAGCCCTACACCACAATCGCAGGGGTCTATTGTGGCTGTTCGGTACTTACATGAGCTTCAGAAAACATTTTTGAAATCGTCCTCTCGACACACGGATGCCTATCGTGCCCACTCCCATTTCTCTTGTACAGCTTCTTCAAATAATCCTTAATTGCGTGCAACAACAGCCTATTATTATACGTCCCGTACTTCCTAGGTGGAGCCAGGAAATACTTCTCCTTCGTACCGTAAGTCCTCGCCAAACCGACGGCCGTCCTCGCGTCGCACATATGAGCTATCAACGAATACTGCCAGTTATCCAACTCCAATTTCGACAGCTGATCAATCGCACGTATTCTTAAAGAGGAGTTGTCGCACTGCGCTATGCTGAGCAATCTCCTGGCGTACATGAATTTGAAAAAGTTCGAGCCTTTGTTGAATAGGATTTGTGCGTATTCGGGTGTGATCCAGTCAGGGGTGTAGTTGTCGTTGCCGGCGACGTATTCAATCGCTGATTTAGAGATGTGCGGCTCGTAGATTTCGATTATGGATGTATCGACGGCACTTCTTAGGCATTCTTGGGTGTTGTGGATTTTCCTTAAACACCATCCTATTCTGAATTATTAGGACAGAGAAGTTTAATTAGAAACAAATAAAAGCTAATATACACAAATAAGACACTAAAACTTTGTTTGTATAACCAATGCTAATGGGAGAACTGGAAATCTAGTAGAAAAGGAGAGACTATGGTCAGGATGTGGCGTACGAGGAAGACAGACGACTATATACACCAATCAACGGTCTCGATTCTGGATGCAGCATCCAAACGCTGTTACCAAATTTTATACAGAGACTGGCTAACTGGATATATATGAACTGTGGTTTTCATTGTGACTATAGTTTGATAATGACAAGTTAAAGTTGTTAAAACTATAGTCACAATAAAAACCTCAGTTTTACAAACAAAGTTTAATGTACATATGTGTAAGTAATGATGTATAACCGATGTTAAGATAGCCATAGATTTTCCAGCCACGGATTTGCCCGGCGCATCCACCATCGATCGTGAATTAAAATAAATGTTTTTCTTAATTTAAGGCATATTAATAATGAAACAAAAAAAACTAAACTAATTCCAGCCCTAAAAATATAGCTCATCCAAACTTAAATTTATTTTCGTATATAGGCTTTATCAAACACAAATAGATAGTCCTCCCAAAAGCATGTAATAAAATGACCAGATTTCAAACTTAAATTAAAAATATGTAGTTGTGATTAAAATTATTTCTGTTAACTCTCACGTGTAGCTTAAAGCCTAACTAAGACATTTGAGTTATAAAATTTTGGCAAAAATGTTAAATGAATTTTTTATAAATTTTTTCCATCCGAACGACTCGAATAAAATGACCAAATTTCAAACTAAAATTAAAAATATGTAGTTGTGATTAAAATTATTTCTATTAACTCTGACGTGTAGCTTAGAGCCTAACTAAGCCATTTAAGCTATAACATTTTGGCAAAAATGTTAAATGATTTTTTTATATTTTTTTTCCATCCGAACGACTCGAATAAAATGACCAGATTTCAAACTTAAATTAAAAATATGTAGTTGTGATTAAAATTATTTCTTTTAACTCTGACGTGTAGCTTAGAGTCTAGCTAAGCCATTTAAGCTATAAAATGTTGGCAAAAAATGTTAAATGAATTTTTTTAATAAATTTTTTCCATCCAAACGACTCGAATAAAATGACCAGATTATAAACTTAAATGAAAAATATGTAGTTGTGATTAAAATTATTTCTTTTAACTCTGACGTGTAGCTTAGAGCCTAACTAAGCCATTTAAGCTATAAAATGTTGGCAAAAGTGTTAAATAATTTTTTAATAAATTTTTTCCATCCGAAAGACTCGAATAAAATGACCAGATTTCAAACTTAAATTAAAAATATGTAGTTGTGATTAAAATTATTTCTCTTAACTCTGACGTGTAGCTTAAAGCCTAACTAAGCTATCTAAACTATAAAATTTTGGCAAAAATGTTAAATGAATTTTTTATAAATTTTGTCCATCCGAACGACTCGAATAAAATGACCAGATTTCGAACTTAAATTAGAAATATGTAGTTGTGATTAAATTTATTTCTTTTAACTCTGACGTGTAGCTTAGAGCCTAACTATACATACTTTTAATTTAAGTTTGAAATCTGGTCATTTTATTCGAGTCGTTCGGATGGCAAAAATTTATAAAAAATTCATTTAACATTTTTGCCAAAATGTTAGAGCTTAAATGGCTTAGTTAGGCTTTAAGCTACACGTCAGAGTTAAAAGAAATAATTTTAATCATAATTACATATTTTTAATTTAAGTTTACAATCTGGTCATTTTATTGGAGTCGTTAGGATGGAAAAAAATTATAAAAAATTCATTTAACATTTCTGCCAACATTTTATAGCCTACATGGCTTAGTTAGGCTTTAAGCTACACGTCAGAGTTAAAAGAAATAATTTTAATCACAATTACATATTTTTAATTTAAGTTTGAAATCTGGTCATTTTATTCGAGTCGTTCGGATGGAAAAAAATTATAAAAAATTCATTTAACATTTTTGCCCAAATTTTAGAGCTTAAATGGCTTAGTTAGGCTTTAAGCTACACGTCAGAGTTAAAATAAATAATTTTAATCACAACTAAATATTATTAATTTAAGTTTGAAATCTGGTCATTTTATTCGAGTCGTTCGGATGGAAAAAATTTATAAAAAATTCATTTAACATTTTTGCCAAAATTTTATAGCTTAAATGGCTTAGTTAGGCTCTAAGCTACACGTCAAAGTTAAAAGAAATAAATTTAATCACAACTACATATTTTTAATTTAAGTTTGAAATCTGGTCATTTTATTCGAGTCGTTCGGATGGAAAAAAATTATAAAAAATTCATAACATTTTTGCCAAACTTGCATAGCTTAAATGGCTTAGTTAGGCTTTAAGCTACACATCAAAGTTAAAAGAAATAATTTTAATCACAACTACATACTTTTAATTTAAGTTTGAAATCTGGTCATTTTATTCGAGTCGTTCGGATGGAAAAAATTTATAAAAAATTCATTTAACATTTGTGCCAAAATTTTATAGCCTAAATGGCTTAGTTAGGCTTTAAGCTACAGATCAGAGTTAAAAGAAATAATTTTAATCACAACTACATATTTTTAATTTAAGTTTGAAATCGGGTCATTTTATTCGTGTCGTTCGGATGGAAAAAATTTATAAAAAATTCATTTAACATTTTTGCCAAAATTTTATAGCTTAAATGGCTTAGTTAGGCTCTAAGCTACACGTCAAAGTTAAAAGAAATAAATTTAATCACAACTACATATTTTTAATTTAAGTTTGAAATCTGGTCATTTTATTCGAGTCGTTCGGATGGAAAAAATTTATAAAAAATTCATTTAACATCTTTGCCAAAATTTTATAGCCTAAATGGCTTAGTTGGGCTCTAAGCTACACGTCAGAGTTAAAAGAAATAATTTTAATCACAACTACATACCTTTAATTTAAGTTTGAAATCTGGTCATTTTATTCGAGTCGTTCGGATGGAAAAAATTTATAAAAAATTCATTTAACATTTTTGCCAAAATTTTATAGCCTAAATGGCTTAGTTAGGCTTTAAGCTACACGTCAGAGTTAAAAGAAATAATTTTAATCACAACTACATATTTTTAATTTAAGTTTGAAATCGGGTCATTTTATTCGTGTCGTTCGGATGGAAAAAATTTATAAAAAATTCATTTAACATTTTTGCCAAAATTTTATAGCTTAAATGGCTTAGTTAGGCTCTAAGCTACACGTCAAAGTTAAAAGAAATAAATTTAATCACAACTACATATTTTTAATTTAAGTTTGAAATCTGGTCATTTTATTCGAGTCGTTCGGATGGAAAAAATTTATAAAAAATTCATTTAACATCTTTGCCAAAATTTTATAGCCTAAATGGCTTAGTTGGGCTCTAAGCTACACGTCAGAGTTAAAAGAAATAATTTTAATCACAACTACATACCTTTAATTTAAGTTTGAAATCTGGTCATTTTATTCGAGTCGTTCGGATGGAAAAAATTTATAAAAAATTCATTTAACATTTTTGCCAAAATTTTATAGCCTAAATGGCTTAGTTAGGCTTTAAGCTACACGTCAGAGTTAAAAGAAATAATTTTAATCACAACTACATATTTTTAATTTAAGTTTGAAATCTGGTCATTTTATTTGAGTCGTTCGGATGGAAAAAATTTATAAAAAATTCATTTAACATTTTTGCCTAAATGTTATAGCTTAAATGGCTTAGTTAGGCTTTAAGCTACACGTCAGAGTTAAAAGAAATAATTTTAATCACAACTACATATTTTTAATTTAAGTTTATAATCTGGTCATTTTATTCGAGTCGTTCGGATGGAAAAAATTTATAAAAAATTCATTTAACATTTTTGCCAAAATTTTATAGCCTAAATGGCTTAGTTAGGCTTTAAGCTACACGTCAGAGTTAAAAGAAATAATTTTAATCACAACTACATATTTTTAATTTAAGTTTGAAATCGGGTCATTTTATTCGTGTCGTTCGGATGGAAAAAATTTATAAAAAATTCATTTAACATTTTTGCCAAAATTTTATAGCTTAAATGGCTTAGTTAGGCTCTAAGCTACACGTCAAAGTTAAAAGAAATAATTTTAATCACAACTACATACCTTTAATTTAAGTTTGAAATCTGGTCATTTTATTCGAGTCGTTCGGATGGAAAAAATTTATAAAAAATTCATTTAACATTTTTGCCAAAATGTTATAGCCTAAATGGCTTAGTTAGGCTTTAAGCTATCCGTCAGAGTTAAAAGAAATAATTTTAATCACAACTACATATTTTTAATTTAAGTTTGAAATCTGGTCATTTTATTCGAGTCGTTCGGATGGAAAAAATTTATAAAAAATTCATTTAACATTTTTGCCTAAATGTTATAGCTTAAATGGCTTAGTTAGGCTTTAAGCTACACGTCAGAGTTAAAAGAAATAATTTTAATCACAACTACATATTTTTAATTTAAGTTTATAATCTGGTCATTTTATTCGAGTCGTTCGGATGGAAAAAATTTATAAAAAATTCATTTAACATTTTTGCCAAAATTTTATAGCTTAAATGGCTTAGTTGGGCTCTAAGCTACACGTCAAAGTTAAAAGAAAGAAATTTAATCACAACTACATATTTTTAATTTAGGTTTGAAATCTGGTCATTTTATTCGAGTCGTTCGGATGGAAAAAATTTATAAAAAATTCATTTAACATTTTTGCCAAAATTTTATAGCTTAAATGGCTTAGTTAGGCTTTAAGCTACACGTTAAAGTTAAAAGAAATAAATTTAATCACAACTACATATTTTTAATTTAAGTTTGAAATCTGGTCATTTTATTCGAGTCGTTCGGATGGAAAAAATTTATAAAAAATTCATTTAACATTTTTGCCAAAATTTTATAGCCTAAATGACTTAGTTAGGCTCTAAGCTACACGTCAGAGTTAAAAGAAATAATTTTAATCACAACTACATATTTTTTATTTAAGTTTGAAATCTGGTCATTTTATTCGAGTCGTTCGGATGGAAAAAAATTATAAAAAATTCATTTAACATTTTTGCTAAAATTTTATAGCTTAAATGGCTTAGTTAGGCTTTTGTTTCATTAATAATATGACTTAAATTCAGAAAAACATTTATTTTAATTTATGATTGATGGTGGATGCGCCGGGAAAATCCGTGGCTGGAAAATCTATGGCTATCTTAACATCAGTTGATGTATAATGCATCCACAGTTAAAAGCTAATATAGCTAAAATACTGCTATATTAAAAAAAATAATTTCTTTATAGGTAATATTATTTGTTACTATATTATAGTTATCTAAATTTAAATAATTTTATGTTATGCATGTTTGTGGAATAACGGAAACTATAAAACGGTGTTTTATACCGGTGGCGCATGAAGTAAAATTTCGAGTTTAGAAAAGCCGAATTTGGATTGGTCGCTCCGCTTCGCTACGCGACCAATCCAAATTTTCCGGCTTTTCTAAACTCGAAATTTTACTTCATGCTTAACCTGGGAGTGGAAACACTCGTTAGAAGCTTCAAACTAAACGCTTTTATAAAGATACCGAATATTTTCAACGATACGTAAACTGAAAAGAAAAACTCCTTGTATAAAAACCTGAGATATTTAAGTTGTCTTTGGAGAACTTTAAAATCGATTGTATTTTTTTTCCAAACTTTCGCTAATTGGAATTGAAAGTTCAGATAGAAGTGAACATTTTATTTTACGTTCTACAGAATTCAAATATCTTGAAAAGTTCATTCAATAATTCATTTTGTTTAAATTTCATAAAGAGAAATACTCTTTTAATAAAAATGAAAGATTTGGAAGTATTTTTATGTTGGACGTTAAAGATCTCTACCGGTGGGTTGGAACTCCCACCGGGTTCGGCGAAATTCCCGGATAGCTGTAGACCTAATCTCCGGCGTCATGATAGGCCATAGCAGCGGAAATAGATGATGTAAAACCCAAAATATAAAAAAAAAATGTTCTCTCATTTAAACACATATAAACCTAATTAATAGTGATTTAATTATGTTAATGATAAGAATCCATAGTCAAAATAAGCCCTCGAGGTGTTTGAAGTGCTGCGATGCGTGTTGGTGTTAAAGTTTAATGTATCTGTAAGTAATGATGAATAACGAAGTAGAAGCCTTCACAGTTAAAAGCTAGTATAGCTAAAATACTGCTATATTAAATAAAATAATTTCTTAATCGTTTATAGGTAATATTTGATTGATAAGGCTGATAAATGTTGAAAGTTCATCTTCACTTTTATATAAATAAAATAAAATAATTTAAAACTTTCAAATATATATTGTAAACTCGCTACAATTGTTTCGCCACACTGTGGCTTCTTCAGGCGAAGAAATGATAAATTACATTTGTCAGTACAGGTATATATACAATGTTTATGGGGGGGTGGGTTTTCCAGCGAAATTTAAATTTAGGAGTGGTGAGTTTGTTAAGTCTAATTGGTCGTTCAAAAGTTGTCCTGTGTATTTTCTTTTATTAATTTCCATGCTCTCCAAGATGTTAAGTTTCCAGCCTTTTTCTTCTCTGTGAAGCACTTTGAAGTTTTCGTCGAAGTGGTGGTTTTCTTCGATGAGGTGGTTGGAGTATGTGGAGTTGGTTTTCCTTTGTTCATAAGAGGTTTTGTGCTCTTTGATTCTTTCTTTGAACGACCTTCCAGTTTGTCCTACATATGTCTTAGGACAGTCTTTGCAATTTAGCAAATAGACTCCACTTTGTTGAGTTATACAGGTTTTATCTTTGTTATTTTTAATTATTTTCCCTATTGTATTATTTGTTTTGAATGCTACCTTAATATTTATTTTTTCCAACATTTTCGCGACTTTATTGCTTATTTCTCCTGTGTATGTTAGTGATGAATAGTTTTTTATAGATTTGTCTTTGATAATAGGGTAAATAGAATTAATTGTTTTATGTCTTTGTTTTGTTTGTACTATTTTTTCAATTATAGATTTTTTGAAACCGTTTTTGTATGCAATTTGAAAAATAATGTTTAATTCTTTATCATAATTGTGTTGTGCCATTGGGATTGATAGTAACCTATGTACCATACTATGGTAAGCAGCTAATTTGTGTGAGATTGGATGGTTGTATTTATAATTAATCGTTGTGTCTGTATGTGTTGGTTTGTGAAAAATTGAAAAATCATGTCTATTATTAATTCTTTTTATGGTTAAGTCTAAAAAATGTATGGAACACTCTGTTTCTATTTCTTTTGTAAATTTTATTTTATTATGTTGTGAATTTAACAGATTTAAAAATGAATCTAATTGTCTGTCGGTGCTATTGAACGCTAAAATAACATCATCGACGTACCTGAACCAATAAACGCATTTCTTAAAGACCGGCAACTGAGATAATCCCTCTTCAAAGTTATCCATAAATATCTCCGCCATGAGGGGGCTTAGTGGGTTTCCCATGGCCAAGCCTTCCTTCTGGCGAAAACATTTATTATCAAACTGTAAATAGTTCTGCGAGAGGCAGATTTCCAAAAGGTTCAGAATTTCCGATTTTATTACGGGATTTGTGTTGTTTTTTATTAGCCTATCTTTAATCAATGCGAAAACTTCGGTCGGAGGCACGTTCGTGAATAAATTCTTAACATCAAATGACACTAGTTTTGTTGTGTTAGGTAAATATATGTCTTTGATTTTATTAATTAATTCTACGCTATTTTTAATTGAAAACTTTGATTTGAATTTAGTGTGTTCTATAATAATGTTGTTTAACTTCTTAGCTAGTCGGGTACATGGGGCATTAACATATGACACAACCGGTCTAATTGGGCTGTTCTCTTTATGGAGTTTAATTAATCCATATAATCCATATTAGAGAAGGGATGGGGTAGAGAGGATAGGGTGATTGTGGCAAGGGCGAGGTGTGGATCGGAGGAGAGAGGAAGGAAAGTATGGATGGGGGAAGAATATGGAAGGTGTGTGTTGTGTGGACAGGGGAAGGATACGTGGGGACACTTGGCCGAGGAATGTGAGGGGGTGAAAGAGGAGTGGCTGGGAGCGAAAGGGAATAGAAGGGTAGTGGAGTGGATGAGAGAGGATGGGATCGGGGTAAGGACGTTGGAAAAGCTGGGGAGGGAGAGGGAAAAGAGAAGGGAGGGTAAGAGGGATACGGAAATGGAGAAATAACGAATGAATTGTAAATAGTCTGTAAGATATTAAGATATGCCAATAAAGGTCTTTTTTTTTTAATCCATATAACTTAGGGGCTTGCGGGTTCATACATGTCAAAAAGTATTTTTCTTTTTCAGAGAACAATGCGTTAGAGTTATTTATTGCTGCTTTTACATTTTTTTGGAATTGTTTTGTCGGATCTTTAGTGATTAATGTGATTTTATTATCCGTGAAAAAGGTTTCTATTTTTTTGATGTATTCATTCTTATCTATTGCTATTACCGTGTTACCTTTATCAACTTTAGTAAAAATTAAATTATGTAGTTTTGACAGTTCTATAATTGATTTCGCTATTTTAATTTCATTATTATAATGATTAACACATTTGATATTATTTTTGTTCTTCAGGTAATTCGCGAATTTATATTTTTCTAGGAAAGTATTATCTATTTTATTTAACGCAAGTTCGGTTTCTGTTGCTAATAGTTCAATTTGTTTAATATTTTGATTTTGTTTAATATTGTATTTTTTTTTTTTTTTTTTTTTGTACTTAATATTATAACTAGTCACAGTGACTAACCAATAATTTACATCTGATTCATTCTTAACTTAGGTAGTTTTATTCTAGAGATGGTCCAGTGACGTCTTCTAGTTTTTTTGAAATGTACATTTCACTCGGGCACTATGCTCTGCTTTTTACACATATCACATTACACGAGATCTGATGGTTTTGTTCTCTTCAGTCTTCGGACTTGATAGTGGTTGTCCAGCAGCTGTAGAGCTTCTGCATTTGTGTGGAGGTGTAGTCTTGCTTCATGTTTCGTAGCGTACCTCTTGATCTCTTCTTTAACAGTAGGTATCTGAAGATCCCGATGAAGATCAGAGTTTCGGATGTACCATGGTGCTTTGACAATGTTGCGCAGCACTTTGTTTTGGAATGTTTGAATGATTTTAATATTACTTTCTCTAGCACATCCCCATAGTTGGATGCCATACAGCCAGACAGGTTTCAGGATTTGGTTATATATTGCCAATTTATTATGTATTGAAAGCTTGGAATTTCTACCAAGGAGCCAATATAGTTGTCTGTATTTTAATGATAGTTCAGCTCTTTTCTTTTTAACGTGCACTTTCCATCGTAATTTAGTGTCAAGGGTCATTCCTAGATATTTTGCATTTAGTTCGTTAGGTACTATTGCGCCATTTATTACTAACGGGAGGTGATTAGTCATCCTTTTGTTTGTGAAGTTGATATGGATAGATTTGAGCTCATTAAACTTGATCCTCCATTTTTTGGTCCAATCCATGATTGAATTAATTGCTGTTTGAAGTTTCCTGGTGGAGACCTCTTGTTGTTGATCTACTACTAATAATGCAGTGTCATCCGCAAAGGTTGCTATTGTTGTTTCTTCTAGAGTTGGTATATCACTTGTGAATAGAACATATAGAATAGGACCAAGAACACTGCCCTGGGGTACACCTGCTCTTATTTCTTTTAGTTCCGAGTATTCTTCCTCCTGTTTAATTCTATACAATCTGTCTGATATATAGGATGTTAATATCTGTACATATTGTCTAGGTAACATTTTATTTAATTTGTATACTAGGCCTTCATGCCAAACTTTGTCGAAGGCTTGAGCAACATCTAGAAATATTGTGGAGCAGACTTGCTTGCCCTCAAGTGCTTGTTCGATGATGTTTGTTATGCGATGCACTTGATCAATCGTGGAATGTTTATGTCTAAATCCAAACTGAAAGTCTGGGAATAGACATGTTTTCTCTATTATAATCTTAAGTCTTTTGAGCAGTATTTTCTCAAATAGTTTAGATACTATTGGCAATAAGGAAATCGGTCTATATGACTTTACTTCATTTGGTGGTTTTCCAGGTTTTGGCAGCATAATCATTTCCGCTACTTTCCAGCATGCAGGTACATGTTTTAATCTAAAAGCGGCATTAAATAGGTAGGTTAAGAGCATTATTCCTTTCCTAGGCAGTTGTTTCAGGATTTCGCCGGTGATTAGGTCAAATCCTGGTGCTTTTTTTGGATTAAGGTTTTTCTTGATCTCTTCATATATTTCTTTCGGAGTGACTGGAGTGATGTCTTCAGATTTTCGATTCTTGAATGGTGGCAGATTAATCTTTTCCTGCGTATTGTTCGGGGTAAATATGTTTGCAAGATGTTTTGCGAACATATCTGCTTTTTGCTTGTTATCTCTAGCCCATGGGCCCATGTCGCTTCTGATTGGTGGACTAGATGTGATAGGTCTCTTGATCTTCCTGGTCGCCTTCCAGAGAGAGTAATTTGTTTCTTCATCTGGTGTTAGATTTTGCAGGTAAGAGTTTAACGAGTCTTCTTTGAGTTTTGTGATTTCCCTTCTCAATTTCTGTGTTATATTGTTTAGAATAGTCTTGTGGGAGGGATCCCTAGATTGTTGCCATTTTCTTCTTATTTTTCGCTTTTCTTTAACTAAATTTCTTATTTCCACTGGGTAATTTGCTCCTTTCGTTATGTACGTAATTTCCCTAGTGTTGTTATAAGCAGTTGTTTGGATAAGTCTGGTAAATTTTTCAACTTCTTCTTCCAGTTGCTTTACTGTTTTTAGTTTAATGTTTAAGTTGATATTCTTTTCAAGATCGATTTGAAAACTTTCCCAGTCTGTATTTTTGTTGACAAGGGAAGGTCGTGCTGTTCGTTTGATTATTCTTTCACTTAATGTCAATATAACGGCAGAATGATCAGAGTCCAGGTCAAAGTTTTCTTCAATATTGATGAAGTTGGGAGAAACCTTCCTTGAGATGAAAATGTCCAGTAAATCAGGTATTTTATTAGGGTCCGTGGGCCAATATGTGGGCTTCCCAGAAGAGTGGAAATTGCAATTCCAGGCCTGGATAGCTTTTCTTAGTTCCCTGCCTTTAGTTGTAGTTAGTCTTGATCCCCAGTCTATATGCTTGGAATTAAAATCACCACCGATGATGAATCTTTCTCCAGAGTGACGCAGAAATGACAAATAAGTATCTTTTTTGTGATTATATTTTGGGGGACAGTAGATAGCTCCAACACTGAGCTTTTGTTTGGTAGATTTGATGCCAACTACAGTGAGTTGAACATCAGCTCGTTGCAGATGACATTCTTCGAAATGGTTAATTGATTCTCTAATTATAACCGCGGTACCGCCCTTAGCTTGGTTGTTGGGGTGGATAGTGTGGTATATTTTGTATCCTTTAAGTTTGATGTATGATTGATTAGTCATGTGGGTCTCCGAGACAAGACAGACATCTATGTGTAGTGTTTTTAAAAATACTTCTAAATCATGTGTTTTGTTTGGGATGCCATTTGCATTCCAGGTAGCTATTCTTAAATCTTGTAGCTCCGTGAATTAGTTCTCTTTTATACCAGAGTATCTGGATTCTAGCTTGTCAATTCTAGCATTGACACGTTCAATAGTCTGCATCACGTTTTGCATGAGTTGCATTGTTGTTAGCTCAGGGGATACATTACTCAGCGGGGCGGTTGTTTCAGCCATCTTTTTCTGCACGGTATTGGCATATGATACACCGGTTCTGACAGGGTTTGGTTCAATCACCTTTGGCTGGTTATTAGATTTGTTATCCTTTATTGTATGGTCCCTTCTTCTCTGAAGTTCTTTGGCAATCGCACAGCCTCTGTAGCTGGCAGGATGTGCTTCATGACAATTGATACACTTGGGTGGAGAGTTAATATTTTTATTACAGTTTGTAGTCAGGTGATTACCTGCACATTTGACGCATGATGGCTCTCTATTGCAGAATCTCTGAGTGTGACCGTGTCTTTGACATTTCTTGCATTGCGGAATAAGTTTGTTATTCCTTATGGCCTCAATTTTAATCTTCATTTGGTTAATATACTGGATATCATAGATTTTTTTGATATCCTCAGATCTATCAAAAGTTAGCATGAACATCGGAAGCGGGATGTAATGTTTCTTGCCGTTTTTGTCTGTTTTTTTTAGTTTCTGGTCTACAGACAGTATCTTGAGATTTCTGTCCTTAAGTTCATTGATAATATCTTCAGTATGGGTTGAGGGATGCAGGTTTTTCATCATAACTTTCATAGGCCTCTGGGCTTTATTTTCGTATGTATGCCATTGATATCGCTCTTCGTTAATGACTGCAGTAGCTTCTTTATAATCATTGTCTGTTTCGACATTAATTTTAATTTGCTTGCTTGATGTTCTTAAGTTTACTTTTTATATCATTATAATTTGTTACATTACTTAATATAATTGGTGGTGGTTTGTTTATTTTTGGTGTTTTATCCTTGTTGTGTTCATTTGTTGGGTTATCTACCACTTTTTCTGGTGATTCTCTGGCTTTACGCTTTTTATTTGTCTTTGGCAAGAGCCAGTCCGTCTCTCGACGAACCAGGGTTTCTTCTTCATCAGAATTATCTGGACTATATCTCACAGCGATATTCTTTTTGGTTTGCACTGCTTCTCTATTTTGAGAGGATGTGGCATATTTGTTGTTTTTGTTTTGTAGTTGGTTAATTTGCAGTTTTAGACTTTCTATTTCTTGTATAGCTTGCGCCAGTTGATGTTTTAGATTATCTAGGTCGCTCGCTGGTATTGTTATTAAGTCCACTCTGGGTGGCGGTACAATTTCATGTTTGCTGTTTTTGATTATTTTTTCTGAGTTTTTCTTGTTGTCTTCCTTCTTTGGGTTTGATGCTTTCTTCTTGGGGTCCCCCTCATTTGTGCAATTTTCTTCCCTGGTCCTTTTCTTTTGGTCTAGAACTGCTATAAACAGTGGCTCTGACAGGGAGTGGCTTCTTTCTCTTTGAGGTGATCTGTTGATTATCTTTCGTTTGGCAAACCCTAATAGGAGTTTCTCTTCGTCCTCTGAAAACGACATCGTGGTTGCCGTCTGGGCGACTTGTTTTGTTTTGTCTGATTTGTGGGCAAGTTGGCCTTCCCCAGAATCCTGTAGGCCAGCGTCGGTCACCAGGGCTTGCACCCGGTCGGAGCCAACGGCGGGATTTTTACCCGCCTGGGGTATTTGTTTTGTTTGTTCACTTATCATTTACTACTTCAATTTTTGTTGGGTTTTCTTCCCTAAGTGGAGTCCACTTGGTCCGCGGAGGCTATTTTATTTCACCTCTACCACCCCATTTCATGGGAGAGGCATTCCCCTATCCGCCACCTGGGTACGCGTTCGGTAGGGGTTAGTGGTGTCCCCATCTCTCTGTCCAAGAGATCCGCCGGTTTCCCAACGAAACCTTTTTCTAACAATTCTATTTGATTTTTGTTGAAATTGACCTTTGATAAATTTATGAATCTATTGAAAAAAATATGTTCTTGTACATATTGTTCGGTTATTTGATGAGTTGATTTTTGTTTTATTAATCGTTTAATTTTGTCGTTTTGAATTCTACTTTTTGAAAATGTAATTTGATTGACTTTATCTCTAATATCTCTATCTATAATATCAAACTCAACATTGTGTAATCTATTCGCTAATTCACTCTGACATACCTTCAAGTAGGCGGACAGCATATCTCTTTTGGCGTTGAGGATGGCGATTTCGTCACGTAACCATCTTAGTTGTCCTATGTTTTGGCCGTTCTTCGCGGGTCTGCTTATGTTGTTAGTTTTGAGGGATATGTGTTGTGGTGTAATGTCGTTTTCCTTGCACTGATGTTCGAACCATATGTTTAGTTCGCACGTTTTGTACTTCAATCGTAATTTGAAATACCATTTAGCCAATTCACCATCACTGGATTGTTTCAAATAATTGATTGATAAAGCTGATAAATGTTGAAAGTTCATCTTCACTTTTATATAAATAAAATAAAATAATTTAAAACTTTCAAATATATATTGTAAACTCACTACAATTGTTTCGCCACACTGTGGCTTCTTCAGGCGAAGAAATGATAAATTACATTTGTCAGTACAGGTATATATACAATGTTTATGGGGGGGTGGGTTTTCCAGCGAAATTTAAATTTAGGAGTGGTGAGTTTGTTAAGTCTAATTGGTCATTCAAAAGTTGTCCTGTGTATTTTCTTTTATTAATTTCCATGCTCTCCAAGATGTTAAGTTTCCGGCCTTTTTCTTCTCTGTGAAGCACTTTGAAGTTTTCGTCGAAGTGGTGGTTTTCTTCGATGAGGTGGTAAATCCAACCATCCAATCTCACACAAATTAGCTGCTTACCATAGTATGGTACATAGGTTACTATAATCCCAATGGCACAACACAATTATGATAAAGAATTAAACATTATTTTTCAAATTGCATACAAAAACGGTTTCAAAAAATCTATAATTGAAAAAAACAATTGTAGCGAGTTTACAATATATATTTGAAAGTTTTAAATTATTTTATTTTATTTATATAAAAGTATAGGTAATATTATTTGTTACTATATTATAGTTATCTAAATTTAAATAATTTTATGTTATGCATGTTTGTGGAATAACGGAAACTATAAAACGGTGTTTTATACCGGTGGCGCATGAAGTAAAATTTCGAGTTTAGAAAAGCCGAATTTGGATTGGTCGCTCCGCTTCGCTACGCGACCAATCCAAATTTTCCGGCTTTTCTAAACTCGAAATTTTACTTCATGCTTAACCTGGGAGTGGAAACACTCGTTAGAAGCTTCAAACTAAACGCTTTTATAAAGATACCGAATATTTTCAACGATACGTAAACTGAAAAGAAAAACTCCTTGTATAAAAACCTGAGATATTTAAGTTGTCTTTGGAGAACTTTAAAATCGATTGAATTTTTTTTCCAAACTTTCGCTAATTGGAATTGAAAGTTCAGATAGAAGTGAACATTTTATTTTACGTTCTACAGAATTCAAATATCTTGAAAAATTCATTCAATAATTCATTTTGTTTAAATTTCATAAAGAGAAATACTCTTTTAATAAAAATGAAATATTTGGAAGTATTTTTATGTTGCGTGCACGTTAAAGATATCTACCGGTGGGTTGGAACTTCCACCGGGTTCGGCGAAATTCCCGGATAGTTGTAGACCTAATCTCCGGCGTCATGATAGGCCATAGCAGCGGAAATAGATGATGTAAAACCCAAAATATAAAAAAAAAAGTTCTCTCATTTAAGGGGGTATTACCATTCGAAAGTTTATAAAAATTGATTTTATTTTTTTTGCATATTATGATACTTGATAGTATCTAGTTTCATGCCACAAAACCGTTTTACAATACGCGAATTTGTTAGTTAGTTTTTTGCTTGTTGAAGTAAACAATGCTGAGTAGGTGGCTGATTAGAAATACGCAGAACTCAAATGAAAGTTTAAATGCTTGTGTCTGGAAGCTGACTTCGAAGCACCTCAACTGTGGTGCAAAAACCGTCGCTATTGCATCTTTCATAGCTACCAGCATCTTCAACGACGGATACTCGGCAGTTTTTAAGACGATGGAGACACTGGGAATCCATATCGGCCTGCAAGCCAAGGCATTCCGGTGCGGAGCGCGAGTGTGGGACGAATTTTGCCTGACTCCAGCAGTTTAGAAGGCCATCCAACAACGCTGGCAGGAGTAAATCATTTAAACCCAGTTTTTAGAGGAAGAGGAGGGCCTACTGTACGGAGCTGGCATAGCTGACTAAAGCTAAAAATCTTCAAAAATAGTTAAAAATTGTTTCAAAACTTTAAACGCGTTTTTCTCGAAACCACTTTTATTTCGCAGGGCGGAAACTTTCTTTTCAAACTATGAAACGGATGGACTTGAGCTTTTAGTTTTCAGTTCTCCACATTATCCTCTGGAGTTTGAACCACAGTCATTCAAATATATTAATATTTGATATTTTTCATAGAGCCTTAAAGTCAGAAAAAGGAGGGCAAAAAGCGACCACTTTTTTCGAATAGCCTCCATTTTGTTATTTATCGAGATTTTTTATTGTCGGTGGTTCAAACTCCAGATAATTTAATACAGAATAATGACTACTACTTCATTTTACGTTTCAAATCACAGAATCGAAAAAATCTTTCCGGCCATGAGGAAAAACACGGTGGACACGGACTTATTTGAGGCCAGATTTAGAGGTCAAGCAGGACGATTGAAAAGAATTAAAATTCATTTTTTTATAGTTCATGAATCTATAAACAAGTTGCAAGAAACAGCAAGATCGCATGTATTAAATTTACCTAAAAAAAAAAAATTCTGAAAAACTGTCAAAAAAACACTATCCTAGTGGTAATACATATAAGCCTAATTAATAGTGATTTAATTATGTTGATAAGAATTAATAGCAAAAATAAGCCCTCGAGGTGTGCTGCGATGCGTGTTGGTGTTAAAATTTAATGTATCTGTAAGTAATGATGTATAACGAAGTAGAAGCCTCCACAGTTAAAAGCTTATATAGCTAAAATACTGCTATATTAAAAAAAATACTTTCTTAATCGTTTATAGGTAATATTATTTGTTACTATATTATAGTTATCTAAATTTAAATAATTTTATGTTATGCATGTTTAGATTATACCAAAACGCAATATAAATTTATCAATTTTTCCGAATCGACTTATAGGTTATGTGATGTGTGTCGGAAAGGGCGCTTACCCCAATGATAATCCAAAAGCTGTTACTAGCTTGGTCTTTCTGTATTTTATTGAGAATTTCATGTTGGATTCTTAGGAAATTTAAAAAGTCTCGTAATCGTCCATCTGAGACGAGATGAAAAGAAACGTCACACTGAATTTGTACACAAACCAAATGCGCATAAAAACCCTATCAAAAATTGATTGAATTGAATAAAAATAATATAAAACTACGGACGTTTCATAAATATATTACAATAATTAATTTTTTGAAGTAATTATGTTAATCACGAATAGTTTCACTAATTTCAGTCTAAAATAAATATGTAATTCAAATATGCATACCAACGTTGTCCTGATATAAACCCTGCTTAAAATTTTAAATATTTATTAAAAAAATATTGTTTTCTTGTGTTTGCAGGCATATTATATAAGACTGCGATTAACTCTGCAATGATCTATTAGTTAAAATAAAACCATTAATCAATTTAAATAAAAAGAAGAAAACAATCAATACACACGACTTGTCTTCAGTCTAACTGCATTGTTTGTAATTTAAATCAGTGGTAGCTGGCGGCCTAACTTCATGTGAGGCTCGAATTTAAGATACAATATCTGAGGTTGAACTCACTGCATATGCATTTTGTTTTTCAACTCTCTTTACGTCACATATGGATATGGCAGCAAAACAAGCTTACCTTTGTAGGTGATATTTTTGAATTACCCGCTTGCGCGCACCATCTAACGCCGCGGATAGGAAATGTATTTCCTGTTGGCTAGACTTATGAGATTTTAGGAGAGCTATGTTCAGGTTGTTGAATCATAGAGAATTATTAGAAAGATAAACCCTGCTTAATACTTTAAATATTTATTAAAAAAATATTGTTTTCTTGTGTTTGCAGGCATATTATATAAGACTACGATTAACTCTGCAATAATCTATTAGTTGAAACAAAACCATTAATCAATTTAAATAAAAACAAGAAAACAATCAATACACATGACTTTGAATTATACAAGTTAAAAATTGTCTTCATTCTAACTACATTGTTTGTAATTTAAATCAGTGGTAGCTGGCGGCCTAATTTCAAGTGAGGCTCGAATTCAAGATACAATATCTGAGGTTGAACTCACTGCATATGCATTTTGTTTTTCAACTCTCTTTACGTCACATATGGATATGGCAGCAAAACAAGCTTACCTTTGTAGGTGATATTTTTGAATTACCCGCTTGCGCGTACCATCTAACGCCGCGGATAGGAAATGTATTTCCTGTTGGCTAGACTTATGAGATTTTAGGAGAGCTATGTTCAGGTTGTTGAATCATAGAGAATTATTAGAAAGATAAACCCTGCTTAATACTTTAAATATTTATTAAAAAAATATTGTTTTCTTGTGTTTGCAGGCATATTATATAAGACTACGATTAACTCTGCAATAATCTATTAGTTGAAACAAAACCATTAATCAATTTAAATAAAAACAAGAAAACAATCAATACACATGACTTTGAATTATACAAGTTAAAAATTGTCTTCATTCTAACTACATTGTTTGTAATTTAAATCAGTGGTAGCTGGCGGCCTAATTTCAAGTGAGGCTCGAATTCAAGATACAATATCTGAGGTTGAACTCACTGCATATGCATTTTGTTTTTCAACTCTCTTTACGTCACATATGGATATGGCAGCAAAACAAGCTTACCTTTGTAGGCGATATTTTTGAATTACCCGCTTGCGCGCGCCATCTAACGCCGCGGATAGAAAATGTATTTCATGTTGGCTAGACTTATGATATTTTAGGAGAGCTATGTTCAGGTTGTTGAATCATAGAGAATTATTAGAAGACGAGAAGGTTACGTTACGTTATGTGAAATTGTTGTTAGCGATTATTTAAGTTTTAAACAAATGCAGTCTATCTAATTTCCAACCCCACGAAGAGGCCATCCCCGACTACAGTTTCTCAGAAGTGGGATCCAGGATATACGGACCGAGGGATAGATGGATTTTCGAGGACATAACCCCACTTAGCCACTTGCATCAAAAGAAAAAAAAAACCGCAAAAAGGGCGAGACGAAAACGTGCACCTTTGGCACGGAATTACGCGACATGGCGAACAAGGATAGCCTATTAGGAGATTTAGAAGACGATGTTAGCGAGGAGGCGCAAAGGCGAACGATGATGTGATGTCCGTAGACCAACTTATGGAAGCAACGGTGAGAGCAATTATGACTCACCAGGAGCGAACGTCTCGCAATGAACACCCCAACCAGGCCGCACCACCCGCAATGACGCATGTTTGGGTCATTTGTAATATTTTTTTGATCTAGTTTGTGTAATTGTTTTTGGATAGAATTATTATTTTGTATATGTCATAACACATTTTCAATTTGTCATTAAAATAAAAGATTGTTAATTCTGACGAGTTAAACTAAACTCTGTTGTTGTTAATTAACAATACACGATACTTCGAACGAGTCTTCAGAACCAGGAGGACAGCATCGTTCGCCCAAAACATTGGTCCTTCGAAACCGGATATTAACATCAACGCTTGGTTTTAAGAACGCTTTAACACACTCGGCGGTATCAGCGACCAGTCCACTCAGCGACCAGACCACTCAGCGACCAGTCCACTAAGCGACTCAACGTCCACTCAGCGACAAAAGGTCCACCACCGCGAGGAAGCTGTTAATCAATAGAACCCAGTTGGAGCTACATCGTTCCCGCCTAAGCGTTCCGGCAATCCAGAAACTTTCTGAGAAAACTCCAACCTGCGTAATATCTATAATCCAATTTTTCCATTTTATCCTTCTCTCCTGCCTTTCTGCTTGAATCAAAATGTTAGTACAAGATTTAAAATCACTCATATGCAAAAGAAGCAAACTTAAATCATCTTTGACTAGGGCAAACACTCTTTACAACCATACTAATCTTGCTAGGGTGACTGAAGCCCTGTATAATAAATTAAAACAGCGAATGTCTGAAGTATTGCCATTGATAGACTATTTCAATGAAATCATGAATCAGATTGAAGAGATGGACGAAGACAATATGGAAAATCATAACAGTGAGCGTGAGAATTTTGAGATTATTTATAATGAAGTAATCTCAAAATACGAAACGTTTTTAGAGGATACTGTACCTGAATCCAGTGCATCTTCTCATTCAAATATTCCAATGTCTAACCATCTTAATGTTAAATTACCTGTCTTAACTTTACCACAGTTTACTGGTCATTATGATCAATGGACTTCATTTTCAGAAACATTTCATTCCCTAATTCATAACAATCAATCTCTAGAAGATGTTCAAAAATTCCATTACCTAAAATCATGCTTAGGTGGCAAAGCAGCCAATACTATTAATTCGTTAACTGCAACTTCTAGTAATTATCAAACCGCTTGGAATTTATTAACCGAACGGTTTGAAAATAAACGCCTTATTGTTGATAAACATTTACAAGCAATCTGGGACGTTGAAATTAACAGCAAAGATTCGCATGGGTCATTGCGAACTTTATTAGATTCTGTTCAAGGCAATATAAGAGCATTGAAAAACATTGTACCCGTTACTGATATGTGGGATGTTACAATGTGTTTTTTGATACAAAGTAAATTTGATTTCAAAACCCGAAGCGAATGGGAATTTCAAAATAAAACAAACGATTTATCTACATTGCAATCTTTATTTGATTTTTTTAAATGTAAATGCGACTTGTTAGAAACACTACGTCCGCAAAGATTACAAAATGCATCTAAACCGAATGTCATTTCAAAGCAATTAAGATCTTCAAATGTATCAACAAAAAATAATAATTTTAAACTTCAATGTAAGTTGTGTAATTTTTGTAATGGCCCACATTCCCTTCATTTATGCCAACAATTTAATGAGCTTCTTCCTTAATGATAGGCTTCATACGGTCAGGGAACTTAATCTTTGTTCTAATTGTTTAAACAAGGGTGTTAAAAATTATGATTAAATTTTCATTATTATTTTGTTAAAATTTAAAACGTTTATTTCATTGTCCTTTGGATTGTATTATTTTCATTATAATTATAACTTATCAATTTTCGATCCATTTTTTAGGATAAAATGATCATCTGGCGATCGGTGTCCGCGTGGTCGTGCGCCAGGCGAGTCGGAGCGGCGCGCGCGCCTCTCCCACTCGACTCGCGGCTTGTCCCTACCGCTGCGGCCGGTCCCCACCGCTGCGGCCGGTCATAAAAGCGCCGGACGGAGCGGTAATTCTTCGGAATTCTCGCCCGCCTTGAAAACTCTACCATCAGCAGCAGACTCGAAACGAAACTCTCTCCAACCGGACTTAGTGCAATTGTTCACATTTCACTTCTCAACCCTTAGTCTGATTTTCATTTTAATTCTTTCTACACTTAGAAAATTTTAGTAATCAATTTTCGGCTAGTTCGTAGAAAGAGTGAGTTTCGTTTGGAGTCTGCCACCACACGGTATATATATATATATATATATATATATATATATATATATATATATATATATATATATATATATATATATATATATATATATATATATATATATATATATATATATATATATATATATATATATATATATATATATATTATATTTATATATATATATATATATATATATATTATATTTATATATATATATATATATATATATATACAGGGTGTCCCATTAGTGCGGTCTCGGAAGATATTTCAGTTCTCGTTAAAGATAGAAAAAAAATGTTTTCACGAAATTTGCTTGATTTTAAGAGCTGCATAACCTAAAATTATTTTCAAATATACAGGGTGTCCCATTATTCCATACTTAATACCAACTTTGTTATTTTAAATGGAACACCCTATATATTATTTTTTTATTTGATCCGCCTTTAAATAACCTACACAAAGATATATCATTATCGGCACTTTAGGTAATTCGTTACTTAAAAAAAAAAATATTTTTTGAAAATTTTGGCAGTTTTAGTACTTTACTTAAAAATTCACTATGTTCGTATTTTTTAAGATACCAGTCTGAAATTTTACACACATATGCAGTAAAGAATGCTCTATCCATTGACTATAACACATTTTAATATTACTTATAAAACCTAGTAAAAAACTACCCTCGAATATTTAATATTTAAAATGTACATTACTTCATTTTTTTAAATGGGACATCCTATATTTTTTTCTTTTATCAAATCCGCAATAAAAAATGCTTTATTTCTTGTATAACATACCCTATATCTATTTTCATTAGTTTTGGAGATATTGACATTTTTCTGTCAAATATGGGAAATTAGGTCACAATCAGCATTAAATTAGTCTTTAAAGGTTGTCTAACTTTAATGGTATTTAGATATTTCAGTTTTACTTTACTTTATTTATTTATGACATATTATAATTACATTTATAATATCAAAGTAAACAATATAAACAAATTTTGTCATTTTTTAATATATCATGAATGCAATAAAGGAGGCCATGAAAAACAATTGATAAAGTAAACAAACGTATTTATTTGACATACAGATAAATAAAGTGCTGTTAACACTATTATTAATATTATTGAATTTTTGATAACGCAATAATGAATTTTTCAAAAGAAGAATTAATAAAAATGACATACGTTTTGGGTGCAAGTGAAGAAAATTGTTTTCTTGCAAGTCGAATATATGCACAAAAGTATCCAAATGCGGAACGGCATCCTAATGCAGCAGCGTTTGTGAGATTGAAGAACCGATTTGAAAGCACAGGAAGTATCATGTACCCTCTAAAATTAAAGAGAAAGAAAAGGACAACGAAAGAAGAGAATGAACATTTGGTAATTCAGTCCATTGTTGAGAACCCTCAAATTTCTTCCCGCCAGTTAGAAAAACAACTTGATATTCCCAAATCAACAATAAACAAAATAACAAAGAGATTCAAATTTCATCCCTATCACGTTCAGTTGGTGCAGGAATTAGGTGAGAATGATTTTTTAAAAAGATTGGATTTTTGTAATTGGGCGTTACAAAAACATCAAGTTGAACCGAACTTTTTTAACAATATTTTGTTTACCGACGATGCGATATTCCATAGAAATGGTTTCATTAATAGACATAATTATCATTATTACGATGACCATAACCCGAACCATATTGTTTGTATAGACCATCAACATAAATGGTCTCTTAATGTTTGGGCTGGAATTATTGGGAATAGGATTATTGGTCCGTATTTCTTTAATGGAAATGTTACTGGTGATACGTTTTTAAATTTTCTTCAAAATCAGTTCGAAACCTGGTTGGATGAATTGCCGTTAAGAACGTTACAAAATGCATGGTTACAATTAGATGGCGCACCACCACACTATAGTCGACAAGTTAAACAATATTTAGACCAAACTTTTCCTAACAAATGGATTGGAAGAGGAGGACCAATTCTATGGCCAGCGAGGTCACCCGATTTAACAAAACTGGACTTTTTTTTATGGGGTGTTGTGAAGGAAGAAGTTTATAAAATACCTGCAACAACACAAGAGGATATGAAAAATAGAATTAGTAATGTTATGCGTGCCATTACTGTAGACAACTTAGTAAGTGTCAATCAAAGCTTCATACGGAGGCTTCAAGTGTGCCAAAACCAAAATGGAGGCCATATCAAACACTTAATATAATTATCAAATTCATTATATGCTAATCTGTTAATATTAATACGGTTTACTTGTTTCCATTGTCGTTATATTGTTTACTTTGATATTATAAATGTAATTATATTATGTCATAAATAAATGATTTGAAGTAAAACTGAAATATCTAAATACCATTAAAGTTAGACGTCCATTAGAGATTAATTAAATGCTGATTGTGGCCTAATTTCCCATATATGACAGGAAAATGTTAATATCTCAAAAACTAATAAAAATAGATATAGGGTATGTTATACAAAAAATAAAGCATTTTTCATTGCGGATCTGATAAAGTAAATAAATATAGGGTGTCCCATTTAAGAAAATGAAGTTATGTACATTTTAAATAATAAATATTAGAAGGTAGTTTTTTATTAGGTTTTATAAGTAATATTATAATGTGTTATAGTCAATGGATAGAGCATTCTTTACTGCATATGTGTGTAAAATTACAGACTGATATCTTAAAAAATAAGGACACAGTAAATTTTTAAGTAAAGTACTAAAACTGCCAAAATTTTCAAAAAATATTTTTTTCTGAAGTAACAAATAACCTAAAGTGCCAATAATGATATATCTTTGTGTAGGTTATTTAAAGGCGGATCAAATAAAAAAATAATATATAGGGTGTTCCATTTAAAATAACAAAGTTGGTATTAAGTATGGAATAATGGGACACCCTGTATATTTGAAAATAATTTTAGGTTATGCAGCTCTTAAAATTAAGCAAATTTTGTGAAAACATTTTTTTTCTATCTTTAACGAGAGCTGAGATATCTTCCGAGACCGCACTAATGGGACACCCTGTATATATATCTTTTATTTTATTTTGATTTAATTGATTTCAATCACTTTGACAGTGAACTTTCATATTTTGATTTTGTCTTGTTTTATTAATTTTACCAACTCGCAGAGTTCACACTCTAAACATTTTTACCTTCACCCTGTAAAGTGTCTTGATTTGAGGGATCAGTTTAATGCACATGAGGAACGTGGGGAACCTAGCGGAAATCAGTGTGCATTGTCTGTTTTACTTTAATCAGATAACTATTGAACGCTAACAGCTCTTTACGCACGTGGGGAAACTTGCGGAACTAGAGAGTTCCTAGTTTTCTCCCCTTTTACCTTCTGACCGTGGGGTACCTTGCGGAATTCAATGCACCAGCTCTTTTACTGCAGTTAAATCAGTCAGCAGATCTGATAGTTCAATAAATACGTGGGGAACCTTGCGGATTTGTTGGGTTCTCATTTCGAAGATCCTGATTCTATCAACAAAACCTTTACTAGGGACTTTGCGAGTACATTAATCAGTATTAACTAAATTAAAGACTGACAGGACAGAATCATAGCTAATTTGTTCTGGTGGTTAGGTTGGCGAGAATTTTCATTAAAGATACAAGTGAGTATCTACGCTAACACTTGCATGTGTTATATTAAGTTTTGTAGTTCTATTGTATTTGCGGTGAAGCCGATTGAGTTTAAATACTGTAACTTAATGAAGAAGAAAACCTCTATAATTCATATTTGTGTAACTATTATTGAAACTTGAAGTGTTCGTTGTTGTTTCTGATCTCTGAGAATTATTGATTGTGTTCTAATTATATTTAAGGCTTAAAAGACTGAATTTAACTTTATTAAGAGAATTTATATTTTGTTGAACTTGTTGATTTTATTTTGTTTGAATTCTAAATAAATATTACAACTATTTTTGGTGCTTTATTCCTTTGATTGACATTGAGCTGATATTTAATAAATCGATTAAAGCTTGTTGATGTGTATTTTTTCTGATAACCCTTTTCAACTTGAAAGTGAGATAAATTGTCCAGCTAAGTAAGAAGATTTAAGAACTTTCCTATGATATCAAATCCAGGTGTAAAAATAATATTGTTCGAGCTCAAGGAACTTTCACAGTCCACTGTTCTGCCAGTTGTTGAGCCGATTTTTAATCGAATTTCGAACAAAGGGCCACACTAATAAACAATGTAGAAGCACCTATATATGCAAAAGTTGCCATAAAAGACATCATTCTTTATTGCATTTAGAAACAAATTCACAAAGAAATGAACTGCCCGTTACAACATCAAATCACTCGGTTTGCAACAATATTCATACTCTTTTATCAACTGCATGTGTAAATATTGTTGATAGTCATGGTCGATTTCACAATTGCCGAATTCTATTAGATTCTGGATCTCAGTCTAACTTTATCACTAAAAGTATGTGCCGCAAAATAGGCGCAACTGAAGAAACTATAAGCATATCGATTACAGGAGTTAATCATGGAATTTCCCATGTAAATCGAAAAACAACAATTCAATTTAAATCGTATAGTTCTTCATTTCAAACAAGTTTAAGCTGCTTAATCTTAGATAAAATTACTGACCGACTTCCTCAATTTTCATTCAATACTTCATCTCTTCAAATTCCAAAAAATATTAAACTCGCAGATCCTACATTTAATAAAACCGATGAAATCGATATACTTGTAGGTTCAAACATATTTTGGAATTTAATCTGTGTAGGTCAGATTAAACTTGGAAATAATCTTCCTACTTTACAAAAGACAAAATTGGGCTGGATTATTGCAGGACCTATTCCGCTTAATCTAAATCAATGTAACAGCTCATCAAATATGTCAATTAATAATGATTTCCAAATTTCCAAATTTTGGGAGATAGAGGAAGTCACTAGCATTTCTCCGTATAGTCACGAAGAAAACCTTTGTGAAAAGAATTTCACTAATACGACAATGCGCCAGGAAGATGGCAGATTTATGGTCACCATACCATTACGCGATAACGCAAAAAATTTAGGACAATCACGGCACATTGCATTAAAGAGATTTTACTCACTAGAAAAGAAATTTGAAAGAAATCAGCTACTTCGCAAGTCTTATGTTGAGTTTATGTCAGAGTATGAACAATTAGGACACGTGTGTGAAGTTGAACCTTTGCAATCCAATTTGTTAATACATTTTTATCTACCTCATCATCCTGTTTTTAAACAAGAAAGCAGTACTACCAAAATTCGTGTTGTATTTGATGGATCAGCACAATCCAGCACGTCACTATCCCTCAATTCAATTCAGATGGTAGGGCCTACAATACAAAGAGATTTATTTTCAATTTTATTAAGGTTTAGGCGATTTAAGTATGCACTTACTGCAGACATCGCTAAGATGTACAGACAAGTTCTGGTAGGTCCCGAAAATAGATCTTTGCAACGTATTTTATGGCGAAAATCACCTGTGGACACATTAAAGGAATATGAACTAAAAACCGTTACTTATGGCACAGCTTCAGCACCTTTTCTTGCTATCCGATATTTAAAACAACTTGCAATTGAGAATAAATCAAAATTTCCACATGCTAGCTCTGTTATTGATAACGATTTTTACGTCGACGACTTATTGACAGGTGGTAATACTATTTCAGAAGTAATACGGCTACGCAATGAAATAACAACCATCTTAATTAGTGCAGGTTTCGAGTTACGAAAATGATTATCTAATAATAAATCAGTATTGCCAAATGTGACAAAAATAGATTCAATAAAATCATTATCGATCTCAGACTCATTAGAAATTAAAATATTAGGAATGCTGTGGGATTCCACAACAGATTCATTTAAATATAAAAATAAAGTCAGCACTAATATGCGCATAACAAAACGATCAATTTTATCATGCATTGGTCAATTATTTGATCCATTAAGGTTTCTAACTCCTCTTATAATTACTGCAAAATTAATTATGCAATCATTATGGCAGCTCAAAATAGATTGGGATGAGTCATTGCCGATTGAAATTCATACGAGATGGATTAGGTTTTGTCATAATATAAATTGTTTAGATAAAATAAAAATAAATAGGCGAATCAAGTGTAATTCATATAATAGCATAGAATTGCATGGATTTTGCGATGCTTCCCAGGTAGCATATGGAGCTTGCGTGTACATAAAAACAATACATGGAAACGGGGAAGTTAAATGAATTTACTTTGTGCTAAATCAAAGGTGGCAACAAATTTCCATACCTCGTTTAGAGCTCTGCGGAGCATTATTATTGGTCAAATTAATTAATAAAACCCGTAACGTTTTAGAAATCAAATTTAATAATGAATATTACTGGTGTGATTCCACAATTGTTTTATGTTGGCTTAAGGCTCCAAGTAATAAATGGAAAACTTTTGTAGCAAATCGCGTCTCAGAAATTCAAGAGCTCACCCAGACTGGAAAATGGTTGCATGTTAACACATTACAAAATCCAGCTGACATTATCACAAGGGGTATAGACTCTAATGATTTAGTTGATAATCAACTATGGTGGTCAGGTCCTACATATTTAAAATTAAATCCGGATAATTGGCCAACGGTTGAATTTGCAAATTTAGATTTGCAAGGTTGTGATTATGAACAACGCAAAACATGCATTACTGCTATAAATACAATTGCAGATTTTGATATTTTTAGTAAGTATTCTGACTTAAATAAATTACTACGCGTAATAAGTTATTGCTTTAGATTCGTTGCAAATTGTAAAAAGGCAAACGATCTTAAACAATCAGGCCCGTTAACTGTTGAAGAGTTAAAACATGCCAACTTTTCGTTAATTAAATTATCCCAATCTGAACACTTTCATAAAGAAATTAATGATTTAAAAAATAAAAGACCCTTAAATAAACGAAGCTCAATTTTAGCTCTAAATCCCATTCTTGATCATAATGGTTTATTAAGAGTAGGTGGACGCCTAAATAATTCTAATTATTCGTTCGATAAGTGCCATCCTATAATTTTGCACAACAAGCAAAAATTGACGATTTTAATTGTTGAAAGAGAACATAAAATTCAATTGCATTGTGGTGCGCAAACATTATTAGCATGCATTAGAAATAAATATTGGCCATTATTTGGACGAAATTTATGTAAAAACATTGTGCGAAGATGCATTGTGTGTTTTAAATATAATCCTATCAAACAAGCGCCATTAATGGGCAATTTACCAGAAAGTCGCATCACGCCCACTGGTCCATTTCAAACCTGTGGGATTGATTACGCTGGACCTTTTATTATAAAAGATAGAAAGGGTCGTGGTGGCAAAGTCAGTAAAGCTTATTTGTGCATATTTGTATGTTTTTCAACAAAGGCTTTACATTTAGAACTAGTCTCTGATTTAACAACGGCTACCTTTATTGCTTCATTTCGCCGGTTTTGTGGTAGACGCGGAAAACCTCTCCACATATATTCTGACAATGGCAAGCAGTTCATTGGAGCACAGAATGAATTGCATGAACTTGTAAAATTTATATCAAGCAATGAAAATCAAAAAATTATTATTGATAATGCAAGTAATATTGAGATCAATTGGCATTTCATTCCACCACGTTCTCCTCACTTTGGTTTACTTTGGGAGGCAGGTGTAAAATCTGTAAAATCTATTTTAAAACGTGTCGTCGGAAATGCTTCTCTTACTTTTGAAGAATTAAATACATATTTGATTCAAGCAGAAGGTATCCTCAATTCCCGACCTTTAACCCCCCTATCGAATGATCCAAATGATTTTACCCCTTTGACACCGGCTCATTTTTTGATTGGACGATCACTGATTGGACCTCCTGATGCTAATATAATTGATATACCTGAGTCAAGGCTGTCCAGATTCCAGAGGATTCGACAACTTATCCAGCACTTTTGGAAAAGATGGTCAAATGAATATTTGTCCGAACTTCAGCAACGTTCAAAATGGAAGTGCAACTCTACGAAAACGATTCGTGTTGGTGATATGGTACTCCTCAGGGAGGATAACTCTATAACCTCATTATGGCTCCTAGGTCGTGTGCACGATGTGCATCCTGGTGCAATTGGTATAGTGCGCGTAGTGTCCGTCAAAACATCGACCAGTTTACTAAAGCGTTATATAATGAGTTTGTGCCCTTTACCAATTGACTTTAAATAATCAGACAAATACTTGTATTTTATACACAAATATTTAATTTGTTTCTTCGTTTTAATTAACTATTGAAAAATCAGATATTTCAAGGCGGGCGGCATGTTTGGGTCATTTGTAATATTTTTTTGATCTAGTTTGTGTAATTGTTTTTGGATAGAATTATTATTTTGTATATGTCATAACACATTTTCAATTTGTCATTAAAATAAAAGATTGTTAATTCTGACGAGTTAAACTAAACTCTGTTGTTGTTAATTAACAATACACGATACTTCGAACGAGTCTTCAGAACCAGGAGGACAGCATCGTTCGCCCAAAACAACGCAATATAGTAAAGAAGTTGCAGAACCCACCTTCGATGGAAGAAATTATGAGATCGATGTGACTTCATTCGTTGAGAGAGTAGTAGGGTTAGCAATGAAATCATGCATTTAATGGTAGTTTCCTAACTTATGTGTGCCGCCAAGAAATGGTATCACTTGAACACATAACGAAGACCTTAGATGAAATTGTGGAAAGTTTACAAGAAAACTTTAGCTGCAGACCTGACAGAATAGTGTTGATGCGAAAATTTGAATCCAGGAGGTGGAAGAAGAACGAACTATTTAGAGATTACTACCATGATAAAGTTATATTGGGAAACAGAGCGAACCTTGAAGAGGAAGACATAATAGCATACCTTATTGATCCAATGGGCAACCCTCTACTGCAGAGCATGGCGAGGATGAGGGAATTTACTACACTGAAAGACAGCAGTCAACAGCGTAACCCAAGGCGACAGAGGCGTGACGAAGACCTTAGATGAAATTGTGGAAAGTTTACAAGAAAACTTTAGCTGCAGACCTGACAGAATAGTGTTAAAATTTGAATCCAGGAGGTGGAAGAAGAACGAACTATTTAGAGATTACTACCATGATAAAGTTATGCTGGGAAACAGAGCGAACCTTGAAGAGGAAGACATAATAGCATACCTTATTGATCCAATGGACAACCCTCTACTGCAGAGCATG
Organism: Philonthus cognatus; assembly: GCA_932526585.2. Classification (NCBI taxonomy): domain Eukaryota; kingdom Metazoa; phylum Arthropoda; class Insecta; order Coleoptera; family Staphylinidae; genus Philonthus; species Philonthus cognatus. The sequence goes on from OW052252.1 coordinate 16,344,568, forward strand.
GCAAGGATGAGGGAATTTACTACACTGAAAGACTTGTTCCGAGCAGCCAACAGCGTAACCCAAGGCGACAGAGGCATGACACCACTGAGGAAGCCTGTACAGCAGCAGAGGAACTCAGCACAAGCAGACGTGACAGCTAACACTTCGACTTCGAACCAAACGAGACGGTCCAGCCAGACAAGATGTTTCAACTGTAATTCATTTGAATACCTTATGGCCGCGACAAACCTAGGAGGGAACGTGGAAGCTGTTACACCTGTGGAGAGATGGGCCCGCAATCGAGGAGCTGCCCGAGGAAACGCCAATTACCCGATAGTACTACAAATGTTATACACACAGACCCGTTTCGAAACCCTTACACGACTAAGTTAGCAACAGAGCTGGACAGGATTCAAATCATTCAGGATTCGAATCTTTTTAGAGGATTCAAAAGAGGCATTCGAATATTTTAGTTCAACTGGATTCGTGATCCGGATTCGTTACATTTTTTTAAGTGGATTCGTATTCGAATCCGTATAAAAGGATACGAATATTTATAAAAGGATTCGAATATTTATAAAAGGATTCGAATATTTATAAAAGGATTCGAATACTTACAAAAGGATTTGAATCGTCAAAAATAATTCAAATTGTGAGGATTAACACAAAAAATGTTTTTGTGTGTTTTTAAATTTCTCGTTAAATCACTGTTTTATACGCGTGGCGCATGAAGTAAAATTTCGAGTTTAGAAAAGCCCAGAAAATTTATCTCGGGTCGCTGCGACCCTCGACAAATTTGCACGGGGCTTTTCTAAACTCGAAATTTTACTTCATGCTTAGTCTGGGACTGGAAACGCTCGTTCGAAACTTCAACTTGAATGCTTTGATGAGAATATTAAATTACTGAAAATGTTTTTAAAGATAATAATCTAGTTTTTAAAATTTTCTTTAATAAAAGGTGATCCAAGTAGAGATACTTTTTTCAATAGCCTTTTTTTTGACAGATCACGTGTGAGTCGTGTCATGCTGTCATGTTATTTTTGTTTAGTATTGTTTGGCATTTCATAATGGAAAGACTTACGCCTGAACAACGTTTACAAATCGTTCAACTTTATTACGAAAAGTCACGTTCTGTGAGGAATGTGTTTCGTGCGCTTCGCATAACTTATGGTCAACATAATCGGCCTACTGAGCGTACTGTTCGCAACACCATCACCCATTTTGAGACCCAGCATTCATTATTGGATAATATTCGACCGAATAGACCACGTCCAGCACGCTGTGAAGAAAATATAGCGGCCGTAGCTGAGAGCGTACACGAAGACCGTGGAGAGTCGATTCGGCGCCGTTCGCAGCAACTCGGACTGACGTATGGAACGACTTGGCGCATTTTACGTCAAGATCTTAAATTGAAAGCGTACAAAATACAGCTTGTGCAACAACTGAAGCCGCTCGACCTTCCCAAGCGACATCGCTTCGCTCTATGGGCTCTTGAAAAGTTCCAAGAAGATCCGACGTTTTCGAGGCAAATTTTGTTTAGCGATGAGGCCCATTTCTGGCTCAATGGGTATGTAAACAAACAAAATTGCCGCATTTGGGACGAAGAGCAACCTGAAGAGATTCAAGAAGTGCCACTTCATCCAGAAAAAAGAACAGTTTGGTGTGGTTTGTGAGTCGGTGGAATCATCGGTCCATATTTCTTTAAAAATTATGCCGGTGCGAACGTAACCGTCAATGGCGACCGTTATCGTGCCATGATAACCGACTATTTGTTGCCTGAAATTGAAGCTCGTAATCTCGGCGACATTTGGTTTCAGCAAGACGGCGCCACTTCCCACACATCGCATCAATCAATGGATTTATTGAGAGAACATTTCGGTGAGCACATAATTTCACGTTTTGGGCTGGTCGATTGGCCACCAAGATCGTGTGATATCACACCGTTAGACTTTTTCCTGTGGGGATATGTAAAGTCTAAAGTTTATGCGGACAAACCCGCTTCGATTCAGGCCTTGGAGGAAAACATCACGCGTGTCATTCGCCAGTTACCAGTCGAAATGCTCGAACAAGTCATCGAAAATTGGACTCAACGGATGGACCATCTGCGACGTAGCAACGGCCAACATTTGATAGACATAATCTTCAAAAAATAAATGCCAAAGAATGTTCTTTCAAATGATACTAAACATTCTCCAATAAATTTGAATTTTCTGTTTTTTTTTTTTTAAAGTAGGAACCTCGAAATGGATCACCCGTTATTATTTGAAGTAAAACTGACATGGTAGCCACTATCTGAAATGGTAAATTTTTCCGACATTTCCCTGATTCAAGATTTTTTTCCCTGGCCTTTTAATATAACTTTCTTAAGACCAGACTCAGTGAGCATCTTTACTCTTTTCGGCATAGATTAATTGATAAGTCATCTTTCGCCAAACATTTTATTGAAAATAACCATTCTTTTGGCGAGGATGTACTTTCAGTTATTCACTTTGCCGAGAAGGGTAGAAAGATGGACCTCCTGGAGTCTTTGGAGATTCACAGAGCCCGCGCTAATCGGGAAATTCCCGTAATTAACGACCAGCTTGACCTTAAATACACCCCCCTCTTTAACGCTGTTATTAGAAAATTTGCAAATATAAATAATGTTCCTTTGTAGTTTTTTGTTACTAACGGTTTGATAATGATACGTATAGTATCGAAACTATAGTCACCAAATAAACCAATTGTTATACAAACAAAGTGATAAACAGTGTTTTATTTATGTTTTAACTTTCTTCTGTTGGAAACCCCCATTTTGTTAAATTATTTTCATTGCTTTTGTCAATATTTAAGTTAATTTTATAAATTCGTACTTGTTTTGTAATTTTCCTGCTGATTTTTAACAAATTTAATAACATGATATAGCTTTTTTGTTAGTATTTCGATCAATTTAAATATAATTTTCTGGCTTTTCTAAACTCGAAATTTTACTACGCGTACAAAACACTGATTTGAAGTGAAGTTCAGAAACACACAAATACATCTTTAATCAGAGTAACAGGGAATCAGATAAATTATTAGGTTTTGAAATATTTTTATTAGGTTTTGAATATTTTTGTTAAAACAACTGGTAACGATATTTATATATTAATGGTTGCAAAAAAAACAATAAAATCAAATGTATTCTTAAAGGATTTGTATTCGTGATTCGAAAAAACAGAATTCGAATCTTTGATTCGAATCATATTTATCTCTTACGAATCCTTTATTCGAGTATTCGTGATTCGAATCATATAAGGTGATTCGGATTCGTGATTCGAATCCTTTTTACGAGGATTCGTAAAGCTCTTGGTAGCACTTAATTTGGTAGATGATAATGGAGTAGCTTGTAAGTACACTATTGATGCACTAGTAGATTCAGGCAGTCCTATTAGTTTCATTAAAGAACACTATGTTAATAAAGGGAAGATGCAAAAAGTTGCCGAGGGAGAAGAGTTTAGGGGAATCAATAGTTCACCACTATAAATTATTGGAATTGTTGAAAATATTGTGGAGGTCACCGGACTTCTAGTCAAGTTAAGATTGTATGTAGTGCCAGGGCACACGATGACTTTTAATGCAATTTTAGGACGTGACTTTATTTCCAACCCGAAAGTAAATGTAAAATTCTCCGACAAAGTAACAGTTACCGAGAACAAATGTGTTAATAAGGACAGAGTTGAATGTTCCAATGAATTACTACACATTCATTATGTTGATGTGCCTTGCAATGTTAAGACCGAATTAAAATTTGATGAATCAGTTTCTGTAGTTGATAAGGTTAAAGTTGCTAATTTATACAATGATACAGATGTTTCTGGGAACAGTGATGGAATTGAAGAATTCACAATTCAAATTAGACTTAAAGTTGATAAGCCAGTAACATTTAGACCACGACGATTGTCTTATGATGAAAAGTGAAAATTACAACAAATTTTAGATGACTTAATTGGTAAGGGCGTTATTTGCCAAAGTATTTCTGAATATAGTAGCCCGATTGTTCTTACTCACAAGAAGAATGGTGAATTACGATTGTGCGTAGATTACAGAGAACTTAATAGCATAACTGTTAAAAACAATTATCCAACACCCTTGATTGATGATCTGTTAGCATGTTGAGAGATAAAAAGGTATTTACTTCTTTGGATTTAGCTGACGGTTTTTATCACGTCAAAGTACACCCGGACTCTGTTAAGTATACATCATTTATTACCCCACTTAGACAATTTGAATTCTTACGAATGCCTTTTGGCTTATGTAATGCGCCACGAGTTTTTCAGAGATTTATTTATGGGATTTTCAGGGAACTCGTTAGTGAAGGTAAAGTTGTTTTATATCTCAATGACACACTATGTGCCACGAAGACAGTAGATGAACATTTATTAATATATATATATATATATATATATAATATATATATATATATATATATATATATTTATATATATATATTGTAATGATTCGACCCTAGGTATTATACAAATTTATAATTTGTATTATTGTTTACGTTGTGTTGTGTATGTAGTAACCCTTTTATTTATTTACCAGGTTCGTTGTTTGTGTCAATATGCATTATCGTAAATACTGTGTCTATTCCCTTTTAATTTGACTAGGAGGATGTGTGGACAATAAATAAAACAGGATATGAGCTTAACGTATGCAAAGTTTATTGACCTTTCATGACATTTCTAATGAATTGATATGTGTTATATTATTTATATTCACAAAATATATTACCCAACGTTTATGCTTAAAAGTCATGTGCATTTGGTTAAACTCAAAAAAATGTATGACTCTACTTGTGGAAGCAAAATTAACTAGCCCCTGCATTTGCATTACGAGATGGGAAACCCACAAAAACCATCTCGGAGCTAGCATCACACACTCGACACACTTGCGATTAGTTAGTGGGACAATCTCTCACATCGGCCCTACACATCAATCGCTATTCATTTTCGATTAATGAGCTGAACGACCTTTCACCTCGTTCCACTCATAATCGAGTTATTTTTTTCTTGTGGTTAGTTAGTAGGACACTTAGCGCAATACTAACTCGGATTGGCCTAACACATCAATCGAATGTTTCGATTAGTTGGTAGGACATACCTCGTTTTCTTGTTCAATTCGGCCTTACACATCAACCACCATACATCCCTCATTCGTGGGGTTAGTTAGTAGGACACTTAGTGCAATAGTAACTTGGATTGGCCTAACACATCAATCGACTGTTTCGATTAGTTAGTAGGACATACCTGATTTTTAGAATCGTTTCTTTGCTGCTCTCAAAGTTCTCCCCTCCCCATTTTGTTGCTTAAATTTTATCTACTACCATATATGGTCACAAAACCCTTCCCTCTCTGACGTCAACTTCATTTCCCTGACTTTGCATACTTGTTGTGTTTGCGTTCGTTAAACCCTGAACTGAATCTTTCTGTATGTCTTAGCATTTCTCCACGCGCCGGTACTTGTTTATTATTTTAAGGCGATGCTGCATTTGTTATTTCTTTCACATAAAAAAATTTAATCGACTAATATTATTCTAGTATTTACTGGATGTTGATTTTTCTTTATTATTTTCTTGGGTGATTTTTGTATTAATATTTTAATTTAATTTCGTCAAAAATAATATTTGCACATGACCCCTACTGACCTATTACAATATATATATATATATATATATATATATATATATATATATATATATATATTTATTTATTTATATATATATATATATATATATATATATATATATATATATATATATATTTATTTATTTATATATATATATATAAAATATATATATATATATATATATATATATATATATATATATATATGCATCACTGTTTCTTCGGGTTTGGTCCCGCGTATTTTCTTGGCTCTGGTCCATTATATTTTTAATTCGACGATTCGATGACGTCGCAGTCATCATCGTCAGGAATAACTATCAAAATTCCATTGCTCTAGCAAACCCGAAGAAACAGTGATGCATGTTACGCCCGCGAAAATCTACGTTTTAACATATATATATATATATATATATATATATATATATATATATATATATATATATATAATATATATATATATATATATATATATATATATATTATATATATATATATATATAATATATATATATATATATATATATATATATATATATATAATCTATTGCCTTGTCTACTCTTAGGTGATATTTATTAATACTGGACAAAATATTTAAACTAGTCAGAAGATACGGCCTTATGTTAAGACTCGACAAATATATGTTTATGGCCCCGGAGATAGACTTTTTAGGTTATAGTGTAAGTTCTGAAGGAATTAGTCCGAGTCCAAGCAATATTCAGTCCATGATTAACTTTCCGACACACCGTACTAGTAAAGACGTACACAGATTTGTTGGTTTAGCTAGTTATTTCAGGAGATTCATACATCAATTTTCAGTTATTGCAAAACCACTGTATGGCCTCATAAAACAAGAAGCTACTTTTAACTTCGGAGATGAAGAGAAAAATGCATTTGAGTTATAAAAAGCCAAATTAGTTACGCATGAAGTTCTTGCAATTTATTCACCGAAATTAGTTACTGAGTGGCATTGCGATGCTAGCGCAATAGGTTTCGGGGCTATCCTCATGCAAAAGCAGGAAGATAATAAATTAAGGCCCGTATTTTACTTCAGTAAGAGGACGACCGAATGTGAGTCCAAATACCATTCGTTTGAGCTTGAATGCGTAGCAGTGATTTATGCCATAAAGAGATTTCACATTTATGTATCTGGTTTAAAATTCACGATTGTGATAGTTTCAGACTAACCATGGCCAAGAAAGATATAAACCCTCGAATATCCCGTTGGGCAATGTATTTACAGCAATATGATTATCAGATTATTCACCGGCCAGGTAATAAAATGTCACACGTAAACGCGCTTAGCCGAATTTCAAATGTACTTGTGTTAGAAGGAAATACTTTTAGTCAGACAATGGCATTAAAGTAGGGCCGCGATAAAGATATAATCAAAATTAGAGAAGAGCTGGAAGTAAGGGAAAGTAAGTTTTTTGAACTTAGGGACGGTTTAGTTTACCGTAAGGAGACCGATTAGTATTTAATGTCCCACAGTCAATGGAATCAAACGTAATAAGGTTAAGTCACGACGAGTTAGGACACGTTGGAGTCGACAAGACGTTAGCCCACATTTTTTAAACGTACTGGTTTCCGAAAGCGCGTACCAGAGTCTAACACCATATAGATGATTGTTTAAAATGTTTAGAATTCTCACCAGCTTACGGTAGAGGCCAGGGATACTTGCATTGCATTCCTAAAGGGAGCCTACCCTTCCAAACCTTGCACATAGATCATTATGGTCCATTAGAAAAGACAACGAGAGGAAATAAATATATTTTTGTAGTCATCGACGGATTTACAAAATGTTCGAAACTTTACCCATGTAAGACTACGCAGGTAAGCGAGGTTCTTAAGCACTTAACAGCATATTTTAGATGTTACAGTCAACCAAAACGAATCAAGACGGAGGTTCTTGCTTCCAATTCATTCAAAACGTTTACCGCTGATTTAGGTATACAGCATGTTTTAGTTGCGACACACACCTCGCGAGCCAATGGACAGTGTGAACGATTAAATAGAATGTTTACCCCCATGTGAATGTTTACCCCCATGTGAAAACTGACCGAGGCAGCAGAAACTTGGGACAGACCTTTAGCTGATGTAGAGTTTGCACTTAATAATACGATCCAGAGATCTACTGGCACCAGTCCTAGCATGTTATTATTTGGTATAAATCAAGTTGGTAAAGTATCTGATCAACTAAAAGTTAAGCTGACTGTAATAGATTCACCTATTAGAGATTCAGTGTTAATTCGTAATGAGGCTAGCGAAAACATTGCAAGAACACAGAAGCAAAATGAAGATTATTATAATAAGGAAAAGCTGTTACCACAAAAATATAAGTTAGGTGATTACGTAGTAATTAAAAATTTAGATGTTACACCCGGAGCGAGTAAGAAGTTACTCCCAAAGTACAAGGGGCCTTACGAGGTCCAAATGGTATTATCTCATGATAGGTACGTTATTGGCGACATTGAGGGATTTCAGCAGACGCAAAGATATTGTAGGAACCGACCAGGTGAAGAAATATGATGATTAGGATTAAGAATTGGTTATGTATTGGTTAGGTGATTGTGATATATTATGTTACGTTATGTACAGTATTTATGTAAACCACTTTTATGTTTATGTCGACCGAGGACGATCTTAGGGCAGGATGACCGAACTGTAGGCGATATTTTTGAATTACCCGCTTGAACGCGCCATCTAACGCCGTGGAAAGGAAATGTATTTCATGTTGGCTAGACTTATGAGATTTTAGGAGAGCTCTGTTCAGGTTGTTGAATCATAGAGAATTATTAGAAGACGAGAAGGTTACGTTACGTTACGTTATGTGAAATTGTTGTTAGCGATTATTAAAGTTTTAAACAAATGCAGTCCGTCTAATTTCTAATCCCACGAAGAAGCCATCCCCGACTACACCTTTTAATTCCGTTCTTAACGTTTTAGTTTCACATGAAATTGGCCACCAGCCACCAATGATTAAATGAAAATATTTTATTGTATGCAAATAATTAATGCATACAGGAATGTTCCTGTTATATTGTTCATAATTTAAATGAAAATAGATTATTGTATCTAAACATATAATTCATATAAAGTTATTTAAAATTTGAATTTCCAGCTCTACCAACCATGGCATTTTATTAAAACCAATTTTCCTTCCATTGGTCACACTTATCAGTGTTTGAAATTTTGAATAAATGCAGATAATTAAAATAATAAGGTTAAAAAAACTTATGCAAATAAGGTTTGTAGAGTTTTTTAACATAATTGAGAAAATTATGTAATAAAAGTTTTACATTTGACAGACATTTTAGTCATTTTGTTGTTTTCACATTGGGAACAATGAAAGTTCAAGAAATTCTCGTAATGCCACGTTGTCAGTTCTGTTGTGAACAAATTTGAATTCATTTGCAGGAATTAATTTAAGTTTTGTAAATTATCAAACAAATCTGAATAACACATAAAAATGTAAGATTTAAGAATGTAAAATGGTGTATAGTAAATTTATAGTGTTATTGTAATGTCATAAAAAAATATTGATTATTGTTTGCAGTTACATTCTCGTAGTTTTATATATTAAAAATTATGATATAGTTTGCAAAGAAATTAATTAAAATAATAAACAAAGTTGAAACCGGTTTCATTTGTGAATTTATTATAATTAAAAGTCATTGAATTACTTTTCTTTAAATATATGTTGTATGATTTTTTTTAATGTTATTATAAATTGTTATTGCTATAAGAAAATAACCTTATAGTTGTTGATTATTATGGCTTTGTATAGTTTAAATGATGGTGAATAAATTAAAAGAAATACAAAAATAAATGACGGGGTGTATGTGACAGATCAAGTAAGCGGCAACGTCGCTCCGTAACGCGCCATTTTGCCACGGGCCACACGTTTCTCGCTGCTGTGAATTAATCAAGGAATTCCGCAAGTTTTTCCAAAGAAACCATGTCGAACGAAGAGACTTCAGCCGATCGCAACGTGGAAATATGGAAAATCAAGAAGCTGATCAAGAGTTTGGAGCTGGCCAGGGGGTGAGTAAGACCATTAACAAACGTCTCACGCGCACACATACCTACCCAGACAATCATGGACATGCATTCCCATACGGTCCACCCGCCCCGTTCAACCAGCTAATCGAAATGCCCCCGCGCGTGTGTTCACAGAAACGGCACCAGCATGATATCGTTAATCATTCCGCCCAAAGACCAGATCTCTCGGGTCAGCAAGATGTTGGCCGATGAATTTGGCACCGCCTCGAATATCAAGTCCCGGGTCAACAGGCTGTCCGTGCTTGGGGCTATTACTTCTGTGCAGCATCGATTGAAACTCTACACGAAAGGTAACTAACTCTTGAAAATATGTGTCACATTTAATTGAAAAATCACTCGATTCTTATAGTTTTACTTTTCCTCACGAGTAATACAAAGGGAAAGTATTGCTTTCAATCATCACTGAAAACTGCACTACCTATTGTTATTATTGTATATTTTCTTATATAAAATTAATAAGTCAGAATTATACTTTTATCTGCATTAACTCTGACAGTATTACCAACTACGAGGCTGTGCAATTATATTTCTGCCGTACACTAATGTATTGTGATCGGTACAAAATTTATTACCCACTACTTTTTCAAAAATGTAATTGCAAGTATATATAAGTACAATTTGACTTTATTATTAGTTTAATTGACACAAACAAAATTGCAACATTTTATAATACTTTTCGATTTAGAATAAAAGAAAAAATAGAATTTGGCTAATATGCAGAACACAGCAAATCCAGATTTGTGCCTGAGTAGTAGCGCCTACACCAGTAGTTCTCAACGGGTTATTCATAGGGACGTGTGTGTGTATGCATATGCTTAGCTTAGGTTAGTGAACAAGAGTTTGAAATGATCCAACGTTTTCAAATAACGGGTCGAAACATCGTGAGTTATTTTTAATGGTGAAAACAAGATAAATCGAAGAAACGCAAAATACACAAATTGACACAAACAAAATTGGAATGCGAATGTGAACTGCCACCCCCGAAGGGTAAAAATAACTTGCGATATTTTCGCGCATTATTTAAAAACGTTCATTCACTTAGAAAGGCTCTGTACATATTTGTATAGGAACATCGAAAACGGAAAGTCGATGATTCTCTAATGTATGTACAGTGTCAACATCTTAATTATGGCAAAAGTTACCAATTAAAATAACGCGACAACAAATCATGTTAAATAATAAACAGCGACGCCTCGCAGCCTAACTTCAGGGTCAGCCATAGTGTCAAGGAACATAAAGTTTGAGGTTGGGATCGCGCTTTATAAATACAAGGAATTGCACAACGAAGTCACCTTTCAATAACGGATACATATTACCTTGGGTCTCTGGCCTACCCTGAAGTTAGGCTGTGAGCCGTGACTGATAATAAACCAATAGTACAACACAATTAAGATTTATGTAACTGGATTCGAGTTAGAACAAAACAAAGTTCCTCATATATTCAAAAGTACAAACTTTTTGCCATTTTTCTTTATACTAGATGAAAATTATTACAAAATGCCAGTGCATCTCGACCTTTTCTAGCTCACAATACCCAAACAGTAAATACGATAATTCGAAGTCACTCTACTTTAAATTCGACGAATAATTTATATTTTATACTGTACGATCATTTTAAATGTAGATTAGAGTGGGCTTCGAGTTTAAAATTCGTTGGCACTACTGACTGCTGGCACATAAGGTTTGTTCGTTTGTACTTCACTAAGTTGAATTTTCTGGTCGACAGAGCTGTTTAGCTGAGGCCATTAATCACGCAACAAGAAGAAGAAGTTGAATTGAGTTCAAGTTTGTGACGTCACAGTTCGAGTTAGTGTAACTTCACATTTACAATTGAATGTATCCAGTTCATGCAACGAACAGATTCAGTGCACTAGTTCATGCAATGAATGGACGGAGTGTTTACCATAACCTCAAATTTATCAATTAGCAACGAACAGATTCAGTGCACTAGTTCATGCAATGAACGGACGGAGTGTTTACCATAACCTCAAATTTATCAATTAGCAACGAACAGATTCAGTGCACTAGTTCATGCAATGAACGGACGGAGTGTTTACCATAACCTCAAATTTATCAATTAGCAACGAACAGATTCAGTGCACTAGTTTATGCAATGAACGGACGGAGTGTTTACCATAACCTCAAATTTATCAATTAGCATTCGTGTTCATGCAAAACGTACAAAACAGTGTGATTAGTGTTGAAGTAAACGTGTTGACCATACAAAAGAGTATAAATTTAATGACATTGAAAACAAAATGGTCGGAGTAGCATTCATCGGGTACCGATATTCAGCGAATAATCAACTAAACGTGTTAAATGCAGTGTAATTCTGATTAATGTGCCCGTTGAGATAATAAAAGATGAAACGGCTGTTTGTGGAGTAACGAAAACTATAAAACAGTGTTTAATACCGGTGGCGCATGAAGTAAAATTTCGAGTTTAGAAAAGCCGAATTTGGATTGGTCGCTCCGCTTCGCTACGCGACCAATCCAAATTTTCCGGCTTTTCTAAACTCGAAATTTTACTTCATGCTTAACCTGGGAGTGGAAACACTCGTTAGAAGCTTCAAACTAAACGCTTTTATAAAGGTAACGGATATTTTCAAATTTCACCACAATACGTAAACTGAAAAGAAAAACCTGTTAAGATATTTAAGTTTTCTTTGTAGAATTTTAAAATCGATTGAATTTTGTTCCAAACGTTCAATGAACAGACCTAGTGTTTACCATAACCTCAAATTTATTCCATCGTTCAATTAGCATTCGTGTTCGTGCAAAACAGTGTGATTAGTGTTGAAGTAAACGTGTTGACCATACGAAAGATTATAAATTTAATGACTGAAAACTTGATAACGATGAAAAAACTCTAAAACAGAAAATAGAAAACTTCATTACAGAAGATCTAATGTTACCTATTAAATTAAGAGGCGTATCAAAAATCAGTGACCAAAAATGTATTATCGAAACTGAAAATATAACAGACAAAATAAGTATACTAAAAAACAAAAATAAATTGAAAACAAAATATGAACGTGTTTATATAGACTCTGATATGACAAAAAAGGAACAAGAAATACAAGCAACAATCAGAAAAATTGCAAGAGAAGAAAAAGAAAAAGGAAACGACGCAAAAGTTGGATACAAAAAAATAGTTATAAATGGTACAGTTTTGAAATGGGATGAAGAAACTTCTAAACTATTTGATAATCCTGACAAAAATAAACTAACAAAAAAGTAATACCTAACAGTATAAAAACGAAACAACAAAGACAAGATAATAATATGGAAATTGTAAATAAAGACAAACAAAGACACCAAACACAACAACAAAATAACAGTGAATCAAAAGTTAAACATAGGGAAATCTGGAAACTCGCTACATGGAACGTAAGAGGAATTAGAGGAAAAGAAGAAGAACTGACCGAGGAATTTGAGAAACAGAAAATAAACATACTAACAATTACCGAAACAAAAAAGAAAGGACAGGGAGAAATAGTATTAAATGACGGACACATATTAATATACAAGGGCACACAACAAGAAAACCATGCAAAGGCGGGAGTAGGATGTATCATTCATAAAAACATGACTCGATTTATTAATAAATGGGAGGGACACACCGAAAGAATACTCACATTAGAGATGATAATTAACAGGAACAAAACAATAACAATTATTGCAGCATACGGGCCCAACGAGAACGATAGTGCCGAAGAAAAAGATAAGTTTTGGGAAGACTTAAACGTAGCTACAGAAAACAGCAAAGGTACAATATTCATTACAGGTGACTTGAATGGTAGAGTGGGAAGAAGCGATATAGGAAATGAAGTCGTGGGGAAATATGGTGAAGATAAGATAACAAGTAACGGCAAACGAATAATAGATTTTTGTAAAATGAATAATATGATAATAGCAAACACATTTTTCAAACATAAAAACATACATAAATACACAAGACAGGGAAAAGATAAAACGGAAATTTCGATAATCGACTATATTCTGGTGGAAAGACATAAAAAAGGCGAAATTAATGATATAAGGGTATTTAGAGGACCAGAAATTGGGAGCGATCACTACTTGCTTGTCGCGAAAATACAAGGAAATAACGGAAATGGGAGACAACAAAAGGCAAAAAGATATGAAACCATCAAATACTACAAATTAAGAGACGAGGATACCGCTACATTATATAAAGAAAAAATAGAAAACCGAATAGAAGAACTACATATAAACATAGAAGATACAAGCTTAGAAAAATTATGGGAAATATTCAAAAATATCGTTACAGTGACAGCCAAGGAAGTATGTGGAACCCTAAGGACTACTCCAGGCAAGAAACGAACAGCTTGGTGGAATGAAAGCATAAAACAACGGTTAAAAAGTAAAAAAGAAGCATGGAAAACGTACCTACAAAACAGAACAGAAGAAAATTACAACATGTATAAAGAACAGAGAAGAATTGCAAAAGAAACAATACAAACAGAAAAGGAAAAATGCTGGGACCGTTTTGGAACAAAAATGGAGATAGATAGGAAAACAAATCAGAAATTATTTTTTAAAACGATAAAAACAATAAGGAAAGATGAAACAACCAACACAGGAACAATAAAAGACAAGAACAATAAAATCATTACCAATGATACAGACATCATGGAAAGATGGAAGGAATACTTCGAAGAACTACTGGGCCCATCAATAAATAGAGAAGGAGAAGAAACAGACAATAATACACAACATAACACAGAAGAAGAAATAACTATGGAAGAAGTGGACGAAGCCTTGCAAAAACTGAAAAATGGAAAAACACCCGGACATGATAAAATAACAACGGAAATGGTTAAACATATGGGCGAAAATGGAAAAATGTTGCTGTGGGAGATTATAAAAAGAGCATTCAAGGAAGAAAAGATGCCAAAAGACTGGGACATCGGAATAATCCTACCCATACATAAAAACGGAGACAGGCGAAACTGCAAAAACTACAGGGGTATAACATTATTAAGCACGATAGTAAAAATATATGAACGAATACTGCAACAGAGACTGACAAACATCATTGAAGACACACTAGAAGATGCACAAAGTGGTTTTAGGAAAGGTAGAAGCGCACAAGATCATATTTTTACTATCAAGCAAATTATACAAAAAACACGAAAGAACAAAAACATCAAAGCATATATGGCATTTATAGACTTGGAAAAGGCATTCGATAAAGTGAACAGAAAAAAAGTCTGGGATATTCTAAGACAACGAGAGGTACCAAATAAATTAATAAATGCTATAAAAAGCCTGTACAACACGAATATAAACTATGTAGCTACGAGGAATAGAACATCAAGCACATTCCAAGCAGGAGGAGGATTGAGACAAGGAGGCGTCATGAGCCCAATTTTATTTGTAATATTTATAGACGAAATTATAAAACAATGTCGACCACACTTGAGAGCACTCAATCTAGGATATCATAAATTAAGTCCCATAAAAATAACTGAATGTGCGTTTGCGGATGATATAGTGATAATGTCAGGGAGCAAGGAAGGGTTACAGAAAAACATAAATACATGGGTGAATGTTTTACAAAAGTACGATATGACGATAAACAAGGACAAGACAAAAGTGATGATAGCAGCACAGGAAGAGGAAAATATACAAATTCAAATAGAACAAATACAACTAGAACAAGTCAAGGAATATAAATACTTAGGAGTGATAATACAGCAAAATGGCAAGCAAGAACAAGACATAACCAAAAGAATCGAAAATCATCCAAACTGTATTACGCACTCAACCAAACGTTTATTAGAAGAAAAGAAATATCAGAAAAAACAAAACTGACCGTCTTCCAAACCATATATCTACCGATATTAACATATGGATGTGAAACGTGGACGATGAACAAAAAGACAAAAAGCAAAATACAAGCAGCGGAAATGAAATTTCTACGAGGAATAAAGGGTATAACTAGAAGAGATAGAATAAGAAATGTGGATGTGAGAAGAGAAATGAATACAAAGGATATACTAAAATACGTTGAAGAAAGACAGCTGGGATGGTGGGGACACATACAGAGGATGGAAAGAAGAATACCGGCTAAAGAAATATGGGAAGCTAGGACAACCACGAACAGAGGAAGAGGAAGACCACTAGAAAACTGGGAGAACAACATAACAAAGGCACTGCAAGATAGAGGAATAAGCACAAGAGAGGCAGAACAAATTGCTAAGAACAGAGACAAATGGAAGAGAGTCATTAAGATGTAAAGAATGGAGATACCAAAACCCCGACACCAATTGGTAAAAGGGGTCATCGATTATATATATATATATGACTGAAAACAAAATGGTCGGAGTAGCATTCATCGGGTACCGACATTCAGCTAATAATCAACTAAACGTGTTAAATGCAGTGCAACTCTGATGAATGTGCCCGTTGAGATAATAAAAGATGAAACAGCTGTTTGTGGAGTAACGAAAACTATAAAACAGTATTTTATACCGGTGGCGCATGAAGTAAAATTTCGAGTTTAGAAAAGCCGAATTTGGATTGGTCGCTCCGCTTCGCTACGCGACCAATCCAAATTTTCCGGCTTTTCTAAACTCGAAATTTTACTTCATGCTTAACCTGGGAGTGGAAACACTCGTTAGAAGCTTCAAACTAAACGCTTTTATAAAGATAACGAATATTTTCAAATTTCACCACAATACGTAAACTGAAAAAAAAAACCTGTTAAGATATTTAAGTTTTCTTTGTAGAATTTTAAAATCGATTGAATTTTTTATCCAAACGTTCGCTAATTGGAATTGGAAGTTCAGATAAAAGTGAACATTTTATTTTACGTTCTACAGAATTCAAATATCTTGAAAAGTTCATTCAATAATTCAATTTGTTTAAATTTCATAAAGAGAAATTTTCTCTTAATAAAAAAGAAATATTTGGAAGTATTTTTATATCGCGTGCACGTTAAAGATCTGTACCGGTGGGTTGGAACTCCCACCAGGTTCGGCAAAATTCCCGGATAGCTGTAGACCTAATCTCCGGCGTCATGATAGGCCATAGCAGCGGAAATAGATGACGTAAAACCCAAAATTAAAAAAAATCTCATCAATCAATCAATCAATACCCTATTACCATAAGGTGTCGGGTTTGGTTGTATCTCAGTATCTCATTGAGATACAAATTTCTTCCACTTTTTTCTGTCCGCCATTTCCGTTGCGTCCTTTAAAGTCTTTCCTCTGTCTTTTAAAATTTTTATTATTTGGTTATTCCACGTCTGTCTTGGTCTTCCTCGTTTTCTTTTCCCCTGGATTTTGGCTTCGTGTATCCTTCGTACTGTCCATTCGTTGTATATGTCCCCCTCAGCTCAGTTGTCTCTGCTCTATGTATTTCATCATTGGTTGTATGTAAAGTTCGTGTCTTATATCGTCATTCCTCTTTTTATCCATTCTTGTTACTCCTAGTACTTTTCTTAGATATTTCATTTCAATTGCCTGTAATTTACTTTTTTGTGTATTCGAAAGTGTCCACGATTCACAGCCGTATGTCAGTATTGGTCTATATATTGTTTTGAAAACCTTTATTTTTGTCTGTTTAGATATTTCATTCCTGCTAATAAAGTTATTGTTCATCGCATAGTATAGCTTCACTGCTTTCTGTATCCTTCCATCAATCTCAGTATCTTGTTTTCCTGAGTCGTCCAAATTTTCTCCTAGATATTTATATTCTGTGACTACTTCTATACTATTATTTTGTATTTGTATATTTATATTCGCATTTTGTTCTCCTATTAGCGTTATTTTAGTTTTATTTCTATTGATTTTCATTCCTTCTTCTGTTAGTGTTTTATTCCATATATCGATGTTTTTCTGTAGTTGTTTCTCACTGCCTGCAATTAACACTATATCATCTGCAAAAGCTCCTACTGATATATCCACTTTTTGTAGCTGTCGGTATCCAATAAACATTTTTGTGGGCCCGCCGTGGCCGAGCGGTTGAGCCGCCGGTTTCGCCAATCGGACACGGAGGTGATCTGGGTTCGATTCCCAGCGGAGGCGAGTAATTTTTCTAACGAAAAATACTCGTCTCCGGTTCCATGGATATGTGTGAATGTTTTGTGACGTCCAAATAGTCGAAATATATGTTAATATAGATATTATAAATCAACGTTAGTGGCTGAATGGTAATACCTATGCCAAACAAACCAAAATTTTTTAATTATGTCGTCCATATATACATGAAAAAGAGTTGGGCCTAGGCTTCCACCCTGTCTCAATCCCATTTTTATTCTGAAGCCTTTTGAAATCATGTTGTTTTTAATTATGTGATTTGTGTTGTTTTCATATATCCCTTGTATTATTCTTATTGTTTTTCTACTTACTTGTTTATTTTTTAAGCATGACCACACTTTGTTTCTCGGTACTTTATCGAAAGCCTTTTCCATGTCGATGAATGCTAGATATAACTGTTTGTTTTGTATTTGTCTTTTTTCTATTATTTGTTTTATAGTGAAAATGTGGTCTTGTGTATTTCTTCCAGCTCTGAATCCGCTTTGTGCATCTGCTAACTGTGGCTCTATTTGTATTTTTATTTTGTTGTTAATAATTGTTTCGTATATTTTCATTATTGTGTTTAGTAATGTAATTCCTCGGTAGTTGTTACATTCTTTATGGTCTCCTTTTTTGTATATCGGTGTTATGAGTGCTGTCCCCCATTCTCGTTTAAACACATATGTTACGGCTTTACCTGGCTCGCCGTAACTCCAACCTTTCACATTTACATTAATATTGTAAATATTGTCCCTTAATGCGTATTTTATTATGTTTTCGTGTAAACGCAGTTACCAAGAATTAATTTTTATGGTGTTTACCTAAAGTGCGCGATACGAACAATTGAATCATAAACCGCCCAAACGCAAATGGTTTAGCAGATTAACCGACAGCTGCATACCAGACCCGTACGAGAGGCTCGAGATGCAGATTGCAGTTTGGCAACATGGGTAAGGTGGTGGTAATTGGGAATTATCATGACCAATTAGAATCACTCATTACCACTACCTACCTACCCCTATAAGACTCTACCCACCACCCCGTGGAGTAACCAAGAGAGGATAACGAAACGTCAATGAGAACGGTCGTGACATTTTAAACTTTTGTATATATTGGTGTTTGACGAATATAAGAGTTAAACTCATTTTATTATTTTTATTATATCTAAACCAGATATAATTGGTCTTTCGAATTTAAGAATAGTAACAACATATAAACCTAATTGATAGTGATTTAATTATGTTAATGCTAAGAATCAATAGTAAAAATAAGCCCTCGAGGTGTTTGAAGTGCTGCGATGCGTGTTGGCAAGTTATTTCGGAATCCCGATAAAACCGAACCGATCTGGTTTAGTTTGAAATGTGTTATTGTGGGGAAAGGAGGTCAATCCTCTCACCTTGATTCATCAATGTTAAGTTTGTTCACAAACATTCCATTGCACATTGTTGGAATATCTGCAGTAAATATTTGTTTTTACCAAGAGGATTTTATTTTGTATAAGTTAGATTTCTACTTAAACAAAATAAAATCCTCGTAAAAACAACAATTAATATTTTATTAATAAAACTTTGTTCGTTTGAATAATAAAACTTATGTACAATTGCATATTAGTTGTTTATGGTAGAACAATCTTTTCCTTACTAAATCTAGTGTCCTATCCGATAAGCAACATGGTTTTAGAAGTGGGTGTTCGACTTCCACAAACTTACTGACCTATAGTAATTATATTGTTACAGCCTTAGAACCGGGATTTGAAGTAGACTCAATATATACCGATTACTCTAAGGCTTTTGACACAGTAGATCATAGCATCCTTCTTTCGAAACTTAAGCTTATAGGGATCGGAGGATCCATGTTAGATTGGATACAGTCTTACTTATCCGGAAGGTCACAGGCCGTGCGGATTGATAGTGTTATATCGTCTGAGATACTTGTAACTTCAGGGGTTCCTCAGGGATCACACCTTGGACCTTTTTTATTTAATATCTTTATAAATGATGTGGTTGATTGTTTCCATAATTCCCAGCAGACGCTATAAAATTATTTTTACGAATCGCGGATGATAGATCTTCTGTGTTGTTACAGGAAGACTTAAATAGATTTTCAGTTTGGTGTACTGACAACCCTATGAATCTCAACCTCAAAAAATGTAATTGTATAACTTTTACTAAAAAAAAGGGCCTCAACAGTGAGAAATTAGTATATCTCTAACGTCCTTTTAATTCGCGTTTCAGTCATTAAAGACTTGGGTGTATTATTGTCTCACAACTGGAACTTTAACAACCATCTACGCAACATAACTGCAAAGGCATACCGTGTTCTGGGTTTTTTAAAACGTAACAGCAGAGATTTCTCAAACATTCATACCCTTACGACCTTGTATGTATCCCTTGTCTGCCCCCACCTTGAGTACTGTTGCACTATTTGGAATCCTCATAGCAAATCGGACGTAAAAATGGTTGAGAGGGTCCAAGTTAAATATATATATATATATATATAATCAGTATTCCCTTTTACCATATGGTGTCGGGTTTCCAAGTTAAATTTACAAAATTTATCTCTTACAAGTTCGGGATTGTCGGCTCCTACAATGACGTCCTACAATCTTTAAATATCCATTCGTTAGAGCAGAGACGAAGGAATGCAGACGTAATGCTAGGATGCAATTTAATAAATGGGGCGATTGATTGCCCCTATTTACTTGGCCAATTTAAAATCAATGTGCCAGCTAGAAGTTTGCGTTCCTTTGATCTGTTCCATGTACCGTATTGTAGGACAGACTATGGTAAAAATGTTGGTATATCCAGAATCGCCAATAATTGTAACGCCATCAATCCCGACTTTGGTGCAATTAGCAGGAATGCTTTGAAGAACATTTTCCGACGGGGTAAATAGTCTTCATATTTTAATCTGTTGTTTGTACCTAAATGTGTTGTTTGTTTTTTTACTCTTTTATGTACCTATATTTATTATGTATTTGTATTTATATTTCATTTATTTTTATTTTTAGTTTTTATAATATTAATGTACTTAAATGGACTTCCGTTAATAAATAAATAAATAAATCGTATATTTGAATTTTCAAATTTTTACAACAAATTATTATAAACTAATAATTCGTTTTTATATTTTGTAAATATTCTGCAAATAATTGGCAAATTCAATTACACTTTATGTTGAATTAATCTATTTATAATAAAAATTTCAGTACCACCGAATGGTTTAGTAATTTACTGCGGTACGATCGTGACGGACGAGGGCAAGGAAAAGAAGGTCAACATCGATTTCGAACCCTTCAAACCGATCAACACCTCCCTCTACCTGTGCGACAATAAATTCCACACCGAGGCCCTCACGGCCCTCCTCGCCGACGACAACAAGTTCGGCTTCATCGTCATGGACGGTAACGGCGCCCTCTTCGGCACCCTGCAGGGCAACACCCGCGAGGTGCTCCACAAGTTCACCGTCGACCTGCCGAAGAAGCACGGTAGGGGAGGTCAGTCCGCGTTGCGTTTCGCCCGTCTCCGTATGGAGAAGCGACACAACTACGTTAGGAAGGTGGCGGAGGTCGCCACCCAGCTGTTCATCACCAACGACAAGCCCAATATAGCCGGTTTGATCCTCGCCGGTAGTGCTGATTTCAAGACTGAGCTTAGTCAATCGGATATGTTTGATTCTGTAAGTAAATAAATGTGAATATTACTAAATGAGTAAATACCAAATCTAAAGTTCGTCCGAGAATGTAAGCAATATATAGTTGTTTTCATTGCCATTCCGACGTCTCTAAACTCCCTAAACACAACGCTAAAGCAAGCGTTACATATATGACGTTTTGTTGGTAATACCCCACAGCGTGCTTCACCACTCGTAATAAAAAAAAAAAAAAAAAAAAAAAAAAAAAAAAAAAAAAAAAAAAAAAAAAAAAGACCTTTATTGGCATATCCTACAGTTATTTACAATGTCGACACTATATCACATCTTGCCCTCTTTCTCCCGTCCCACTTTCTCCAGCGTCTTTACCCTAGCTCCGTCCTCCCTCATCCATTCTGTCACCCTTCTATTCCCTTTCACTCCCACCCATTCCTCACTCACACCCTCACACTCCTCCGCCAAGTGCCTCCACGTATCCTTCCCCCATTCACATAACCTACATCTCATATATTCTTCCCCCATCCATCTCTTCCTTCCCCTCTCCCCAGACCCACACCTTGCCCTCGCCATTATCACCCTTTCATCCCTGTTCCACCCATCCTCACTCATGTATCTCGGCACCCTCCCATATACTTGCCATTTCCCAAACATATCATTATATTCACTTTTGTCTATCCGTCCCTGTCTCTCCTGCGCTTCCACCTCCTTCATCTTTTCTCTCATCCACGCCGCCACCTTCACCCCTCTACCCAACCATTCCTGTACCTTCCTCTCTGCCAGTCCTCCCCTTTCATACATTCTCCTTCTCTCTTCCCTCCACCTCCCCCCTTCTACTTTCATGCACGCCTCCCATACTATTCTCACCAATCTCTCCCGGTGTCGACTTCTCTAGTCCCAGCATCCGTCTCAGGAACCATAGCTGTTCTCTTTCAATCACCTCATATGCTCTCGTTCCCCATGTTTCTACCCCGTACATTAGTATCGGTCTTACACATGCGTCCCACACCTTGCATGTCACCTTAATACTGTTCTCCATCCATCTCCCCCATTTTCTCCATGCCATTCCCCATGCTCTCCTCGCTTTTCCTTGTACCCACCTTATATGCTCTTCATACCCACCCGTCCCTTTAAAAATAAATCCCAAGTATCTGAAACTTTTCACTCTCTCAATCACCTCTCCCTTCCATTCTAGCACTCCCACTCTCCCCTCTCTCCCTTTATTCCTAAACCTCATCCATTTCGTCTTCCCCACATTCACACACATTCCTCTCTTATCCATATATCTTTCCACCCTTTTCAACATGCCTTTCACTCCCTCCCAATCTCTCGCCATCAACACTATATCGTCTGCATACGCCAGTAACCATACTTTCTCTTTTCCAATCACCACTCCCCCTTCCTGCCCCTTTCTCAACACCTCTTCTAGTTCGCTTATGTATATATTAAACAGGACCGGACTCATGGGGCACCCCTGTCTCAAGCCCTTCCATGTCCTAAACCTTTCCGATACTTCTTCCCCCACCTTCGCTTCCACCCATGTTTCCCTATACACCTCCCTTACACACTCAACTACTCCGTCACTCACTCCCTTTCGCCTCAGACATTCTACCATATCTTCCCTCGGTACTGAATCATACGCCGCTTTCAGATCTACAAACACCGCATACACACACCCTTTCTCTTCCATCACTTTCTCTGTCATCCTCGCTAGGGTAAATACCTGGTCCCTCGTTCCCCTCCCCCTCCTAAATCCCCCTTGCGACTCTGGTAGCATCCTCTTCTCTTCTACCTCTGCTTCTAGTCTGTTCTTCACCATAACCATCAGTATTTTGTATCCCGTGCTCATAATCGTCACCCCTCTATAGTTCTCTGCTTTCCTCTCATCTTTCCCTTTATATATCGGGCATATCCTGCCTATTCTCCATGCCTCTGGCATGCTCTCCCATCCCCTCCATATTCCATTTACTAGCTCTCGGAATTTCTTCTTTCCCCCTTCTCCTATCTCTCTCCACATTTCCGCCTTCAATCCATCTCTTCCGGCCGCCTTTCCTCCCTTCACCTCCTTGAACGCTCTTTCTGTTTCCTCTTCCGTAAATTCCTCTCCTCCAATCCCTCGCCCTACTTCTCTTATTGTCCCTTGTTCACCGCACTCCTCCTTACACTTCCTGGTCCAGTCTTCTAACGACACCCCTATCCTCCTCATCTCTTTCCCTCTCCTCAATACATTCCATATTTCTCTCTCGTTCCTACACTCCTTCATTTCCTCCCCTGCTCTCTCTGCCACTTCCAGCTTCTTTCTTTCACACACCTTTTCGTATGCCCTTCTCGCTTCCATCATCCTCTTTCCCTCTCCTCCGTTCTTTATATATTCTCTCATAACTTTCCTCACCTCCCTCTTCGCTCGTTTACATTCTTCATCAAACCACTCTTGCCCCTTCCTCCTTGTTCCCTTCATCTTTCTTCCGCATCCTATTATGGTCTTCTCCATCTCCTCCATTGAACTTATCTCCTCCCATTGTACCTTCTCTAATTTCCTCCTCATGGCCTTAATCGCCTCTCTCCCACTCTCTAGCTTCTCATTTCCTTGCTCCTGTTTCCCTTCTTCATTCCTTCCTATCCTTAGTTCCACTCTCAACGGCAGGTGATCCGATCCCAGCACCTCCTCCACTTCCATCTTCCTCACTTCCTCTCTTGCTATTCCCTTGATTATCGCGTAGTCAATTACTGTTGATCCTTGTGCTCCCACGTATGTTTTCTTCCCTCCCCAGTCTCCTTCTGTGCACCCATTCAGAATCTCCCAACCCTCTTCCGTCGTCCACTCCTTCATCCTCCTCCCATCTCCGTTTATACATTTATCTTGCGATCTCCTTTCTATTTCCATGCCGTCCTCCCCAATCCCTCCTCCCAATTCCCCCATCCTCGCATTAAAATCCCCCATGATCACACACCGTCCTCCTTCCCCTGTTCTATCGTCAATCTCTTTTCTCACCTCATTCCAGTTTTTATTCACGTAGACTATCCCCACATTCATTTGTTCTCCTCCCTCCCGCCATCTCATCCACATCAGCCCCTCGCCTCCTTCCCTTGTTTCTACCTTGCCCCCTATCCTGCTCTCCCTCCATCCCACAATCGTCCCTCCTTTCGCCCTTCCTCTTGCTGCACTTTTCTTTGCTTCCTTCATCTCCCATCTAAAGTTCACTGGTAACCATCTTTTCACTTCCTTCCATTCTTCTTTAACTATCCACGTCTCTACCATCCCTACTATGTCTTTCCCCACCATCCACTCCTCCATGTCCCTTTTCCATGTGCCCTCCTTTATCTTCGATTTTAGTCCTGCCACGTTCCATACACCAATTGCTATCATCCTTTCTTTCCTCTCCTCCCCTTCTCCGTCGTCTCCACACCCCCATTCCTCTCTGTCCTTTTGTCCTCCTCTATGTTTCCCCCCTTCCTTTCCTATGCACTTATCTCTGTCCTTCTGCCACCGCTTTGTTCCTACCCCTTTACCCCTTTTGTCATCACCCGCCCAATCCTTCTGCTCTCCTTCCTCTCCCTTGCTTCGATCCATCTCCTCGCCTTCCTCACGTTCATGTCTCCTTTCCTCCACCCCTCCCCCACCCTTCCATCTTCCTACTTTTTTTCCTCTTCCTGCCTCTCTAACTCCTCCTTCTCCATGTTCCATCTCCACACCCTCCCATCCACCACCACTTTCTGGTATCCCACCCTCACCATTTTCCCCCTTTCCCTTTCCCTGATCGCCCACTCCCTAATCTCCTTCTGGACCCTCCTTTCTTGCCTAGTGAGATCATCGTCTATATACACCTTTTTCTCCATCCCGTCTCGCAGTTTCTTCTTATTTCGCATCACCAGTATCTTATCGTCCAGGTGGCCCAATTTTACCAGTATCATTGGCGCCACCCTATCTACAATGAAGCTATCCTTCACCTTGACCTCCACACCAAGGCTATCTTTTATGAAATCCTCCACCTCCCTTTTCTCCTTCAGTTCCTTCCCTCTAATTACTATATTGTTTCTCCTTTCCTGTCTCTCCCTCCTCTCCGCCTGACCCTCCAACTCCACTATCCTTCGCTTCAAAAAATCTCTTTCCTGTTTCCACATCTCCTTCATTTCCCTCAATTCCTCTCTCCACCTCTCCCTGGCCTCCCTCATCTCCTCCTTCCAGACCTCCCTCTCCTTCCTCATCTCTTCTCTAAATTGCTGCATTATCCTGATGCACTCTCCACCGCATCCTTCCTTCACTCCTTCCCCAGCCTTTTTCTTTCCCCCTCCCCGCGCACCATCCTCCTCCAACGACGTATCCGCCACCTTTCTTTTCTCCACAAACTCTCCTATCCCTTCCTGCCGCTGCGGTGACCTCCTCAAACTCCCTCCTCTTGAAAACACCTGCCTCCTCTCTCTCTCCTCCCGTTGCTCCCACTCTTCCACCTCCTTCCTCTCCCTCTGCTTATTCCCTCCCATTTTAACCGTCCGCCTTCTCTGGTTCGAACACCGCACTACACCTCGGTGGAAAAGCGTCCCGTCCGTCTTCGCTGGCTCGAAAACCCCACTTAACCTCCAAATGTATCTAATAAAAACCGATGGCCCGTTTGCACCTCACTAACTTTCGTACTCTTCGCCACGGATTATGCACTTCACATGTATTACCGGGCTAACACACACTCCTGTTAAATTTCCGGGATTTTCACGCTACTTTTCGTCAAAAACTCTAGCACCGTTCATGCGCCACGCACATAACCTCTCACTTCTCACTCGTAATAAATCCAGGCGAGAACTCTGAGTCCGAGGAAAAGTTAATTTGTTAGATCATTTCAATGCACGTTCAAATTCATATTGATAAATGGCAGTTTTATGTTATTTGATGTGGATCTGGGCCCTCTCCTTGCTACGTCACTACAGCTTGACCATAATTCACCACTTCTTAACCATTCATAACTCAACGTTAGGCATCTAGCACCTAACGTTTTCGGACGGGATTTTAGGTTATGTTGAATGTTTACAT
The DNA here is from genome assembly GCA_932526585.2 of Philonthus cognatus. Classification (NCBI taxonomy): domain Eukaryota; kingdom Metazoa; phylum Arthropoda; class Insecta; order Coleoptera; family Staphylinidae; genus Philonthus; species Philonthus cognatus. The sequence goes on from OW052252.1 coordinate 16,370,970, forward strand.
GTACTATTGGCAACAATGCGGGGACTCTAAACCCATTAACATATTGCCTTATTCTTAGATATACTATATATTCTTTTTGTTCTTTTACGAATTTAATGGCTTTTGCTTCAAAGTCCTATCAAACAATCACATCTACATTATCAATAATGTTTATTTTTATAGAGGTTACAAGCAAAAGTAATAAAATTAGTGGACGTGTCGTACGGAGGCGAGAACGGTTTCAACCAGGCCATCGAACTGGCAGCTGAATCACTGCAGAACGTCAAGTTTATTCAGGAGAAGAAGTTGATCGGGAGGTACTTCGACGAGATCAGCCAGGATACGGGGAAGTACTGTTTCGGTGTCGAGGATACACTCAAGGGGTTGGAGCTGGGTTCCGTGGAAACGTTGATCTGTTGGGAGAACCTCGACATACAGAGGTACGTCCTGAAGAACCACACCTGCGGAACCGAGACGGTGCTACACTTGACGCCCGAACAGGAGAAGGACAAGTCGCACTTCACGGACAAAGAGGTTAGTGTAGTGATGCAAATTATTCGAATGGAAATAATCGATTCATTCAACTATGATAATAATCGATTCGTTCGATTATGATAATAAATGATTGGTTCGATTATAATAATAATCAATACGTTCGATTATAATAATCGATTCGTTCAATTACAATAATAATCGAACATCTCGAGATCTTCCGGAGATTACTTGATTATGCCTTAGTGACGGGTATAATCAAATGAAATCAATAATCGATTATTTTGATTTGAATTAAATTGTGATATAAAGAAAACACTTAACTTTTCTATACCACTTTTTAAAAGTGGTATAAAAAAGTTAAGTGTTTCCTTAATATCAAAATTGAAAATGTACCACGAAGTGAACGCCTCCAAAATTCAAGAATGAATTAAATTGATAATCGGACAATTACTCGTGTCTACGAAAAAGCATATATGAATATACGAAAAAGTACAGTCTTTGCTAAAAAAAGGATTTGTGTAGATTTTCAATTTCACATTAAATTAGTGTTCTATCTGCGTGGCGCATTAAGTAAAATTTCGAGTTTAGAAAAGCCTGAAAATTTGGATTTGCCAAATTTTCAGGCTTTTCTAAACTCGAAATTTTACTTCATGCTTAGTCTGGGAGTGGAAAACACTTGCTGGTATTATACAAGGGGACTTAAATTATAGTGGATTAAGATTAAAACAAAATACCACTTGAATCTGATTAATGTCATTTTATGAAGTTAGGTTAGAATTCATTTGGTAGAGTTGGGTTAGATGTCACTTACTGGATTTGGGTTTGTATGTTTTCCACTCCTAGAATAAGCATGGTTAGGTTTAATGTCATTTTATGAAGTTAGGTTAGAATTAATTTTGTTGAGTTGGGTTAGATGTCACTTTCTAGACTTGGGTTGCATATTTCTAATCATACAGTATAATAATAATAATAATAATGTTTATTTCCAGTGCAAGTGATTACATATACAAATAATTTATATATACAACAAAGGCATGGAAATACGTCAAAATAAGAGAAAACTTAAATTGTTACATGTATTGTTTAGATACACGTCCACATCATATGGCTCCAACGTGCATAGTAACTCATACGACATTCTTTTGACATTGTTATAATTATTTTCTTTTTTTATGTATTCTGGTAGATGGTTATAAAATTTGATACAGTTGTATAGGGGACCTCTTTCTAACATTGTTAGTCGGTGTGATGGGTACACATATGCATCACCGTGCCTTGTATTGTGACGACTATTTAACGTATATTTTGAAAATAAATGTTTATTTTTGGTTATAAATTTTATGCATTCATATATGTAAATAGCAGGTGTAGTCAGTATTCCAATTTTTTGAAAATACCTTTACAGCTGTCACGCTGTCTCATTTTACAAATTGTTCGTATGGCACGCTTTTGAGCATTAAAGATAATATCATTATGAATACTGTTACCCCAAAATATGATTCCATATTTTAAATGTGAGTAAAAGTTCGCAAAATAAAATGTTTTAGATATCGCCTTGTTCGTGTTTTTTGTTAGTATTTTTAATCCGTAACAACTTTTGTAAAGTTTAGAGGCAAGATTATTAATATGCTTTTTATAGCTGAGAGTTTCATCGATCGTGATTCCAAGAAATTTCACCGTGTTTGTGAATTCAAAGGGTGTGTTGTTTAGTATGATGTTATAAGGAGTTGTTATAGATTGATTTGTTTTAAAATGAATTACGCTTGTCTTTTCTGTTAAGAATTAATTTATTGTTGACAAACCACTCATTAAGTTTCTCCATAACAGAATTGCCTATATCAGTCAATTGGTGATATGTTTTTCCAAGTAGCAGAAGGTTGCTGTCGTCTGCATAACAGGTCAGGTTACAGTTATCGTTGGTAATGTGGGATATGTCGTTTAAGTATATAATAAATAGCAGTGGACCCAGAATACTCCCCTGCGGGACACCTATGTTAGTCTCCAACATATCAGAAATGGTTTCATGGCTACTACTCCTTATTTTTACCGAACCACTCCCCCACAATACCCCGTACTCCATAGTGGTCTAATTTGATAAGTAGTATTGAATGGTCTATGGTGTCGAAGGCTTTAAACAGATCCAATAGCACACCACACACACATTCCTTTTTATCCAAGGCAAATAGAATGGAGTTGAGGTATTGAAAAAGAGCAGTATCAATACTTCTACCAGGAGTATACCCATGCTGATTATTTATGAACAAGTTATTCTTTTGAAAAAATGCTGTGAGACGTTTTGCCATAATTGATTCTAGTATTTTAGAAAATGTGCTTAGTATTGATATGGGCCTATAGTTGTTGTAGTCATCGGCGTTGCCCTTTTTATATATGGGTGTTACAATGGACTGTTTTAATTTATCAGGATAGGTACCTGAAGAAAAAGAGCTATTAAAAATATTAATAAGTGGCTCAGCAATAATATGGATCGAATGTTTTATTAAAGATATTGGAGTGCCATCGTGACCGAACGATTTTTTATTTTCCATATTAGCGATTATGTTTATTAATTCTGTGCTGGTGATTGGTTCTAGGAACATTGTGATATTATGTATAGGTATATTACATACATAGGTTGCGTTTTGTACTGGCAATTTACTCTTTAATATATTTAATGAGGTTTTTTTGAAATAATAATTAAAGTCGTTTGACAGTTGTCTTTCATTATTAGTTTTTGGTAATACTCTTGGTTTTTTATTGTTAGTACCGACTACATCGCGAATGATAGACCATGCAGCTTTTGATTTATTTTGTGAGCTAGATAGCTTATTTCCGTAGTGTGCACAACGTTCCTTGTGTAGTAGTTCTTTATACTTTGCGATTTCTTTTTTTAGTAATGATTTATACTCGGGCATGCGTTGGGAAGCAATTTCATAAACATGCATTTGATTTTTACAATTAATAATTTCTATCGAGTTATATTTGAGTGTTTTCTTTTGATTCTTAATTTTCTTGAGTGGGAAGTGTTTATTTGTGTACATTAGAAAGATATTAATAAATTCTGTGTATTTGGTGTTGGTATCTGTAGACTCAAAAACAGACTGAAATAGTTCATTCTGTAAATCTACTAGAAAAGCACTCAACGCATGCTCGGTGTATGATCTTACATTGGAGTAGGATTGAGATGGTTTCAAGTGTGTTTCTGGATGTGATAATATCTGTGCCTTATGATCTGATAGGAACGTGTCGATTACTTTGACTTTGTAATTGTACGAGTTATTATTTACTATAATGTTATCTATGCACGTTGAGGTACCATTGTAATGTATGCGCGTAGGTTGATCTTTGATGCTCAACATAGCGTTATATGAAGTTAACAAATGTTTAAATTCATTAGCCTCATGCGAGTCAAACATAGTGTTTATATTATAATCTCCCGCTATGTAATAATACGAATACCTAGTCGTTACAAAATCTAATATTTGTTCGAGTTTATGTAAAAATATTGTAAAGTCACATTGGGGCGGTTTATAAATACAAACAACGCAAATGTTATTGGAACGAAATTGAACTTCTACACCCGCGCACTCAAAGACTTTGTTTTCCGAAATGGAACTAACACATTTTAATGGAGACGCATTTGTTTCACTTTTGCAATAGATAGCGACGCCACCATGCTCCTTGGTTTTCCGGCAAGAGAATGCTGCCAATGTGTAGTTGGAAAGATGACAAAGTGCTAGTTCATCTTCTGACTGCCAGTGTTCGGTTAAGCATAGAACAGTGATTTCATTTTCGGTATTAATTACGTCAGTTAAAGGGGTGATACTGTTACTTAAACATTGAATGTTTTGGTGAAATAATTTAAAATGTATAGCTATGTTTGAACGCTGTTGTGTGGACTCGACTGAAAAGTTGGAATATCGCGCCGACGATTTGAGAAGAAAAATCTGTTTACAAATGCATGAGTTGGCCAAAAATCAGGATTATTAATAACATTATCTACTTGCTCAGGAATACCAATTTTGAATGATGAGTATGTAGCATCATCATATTTGGGTTGTAGCTTTTGCACAACATATGTCAGTCGACCTGCTTTCGACAGATACGCCTTGATGTCCTCATCAGTTAGATCCTTATTCAGTCTGGATACAAAAATCCATTTTCTTTCAGTTATTTCAGCAACGGGTAGATCCGTACTTGTAGACTGCCCGGTAAAAGAATAACGTTTACGTGATTGTACTTGAGTATTTACATTTTTTTTATTCTTCCCATATCTAACTTCCTTCCATTGATTTACGTTTTTATCACCCTCGTTGTTTTCCTTCGACAATGCAGCAGAATAGGTTTTATCAGCCATACGCGTTGGAGTTCCTCCGACAATTGACACCGGTCAGTTGGGATTCGCCGCGCATGCAGGGGTGGGAACCGCGCAGCACGTGCTGAGATCGATTGAATTAATATTTAAATTTTGATTTATAGTATTTCCATCTTTGTTCCCTGGTGAGAACTTTGCAGGTTGTACATTTATTTGGTTTGTGTCTGGGCTATCAGCAACCGTGTGTCCCGTGTTTACATTTTTTTGTTCTTGATTTAATTTATTAATAATTGAGGTTAATTCCGATATTTTGGAATTCTGCTCGTTAATGATTATATTCTGTTGACTTACTTTGTTTTCCAACATATCGACAGTGACTTTTAGCAATACTAGAGCTTGCAGCGTACACTTTTGAACACCGTTTTTATCACATTTTGCACATGCCGGTATTCCAAGTTTGCCATCACATTTATTGCAGCTTCGGTGAAAATAAATTTCAAAAATACTACACTTAATTGTTACTTCACTTGTAGATTTATCACATATGTAATACTTTAAAGTATCCGTACGCGAAAAAAGAATTAAATTTCCTTCAGAAGCGGAGCGATTTAAACTAGCTGCCGCCATCTTGAATATATTATAACCTACATAATGATTAGAAATATGCAACCCAAGTCCAGAAATTGACACCTAACCCAACTCAACAAAATTAATTCTAACCTAACTTCATAAAATGACATTAAACCTAACCATGCTTAATCTAGGAGTGGAAAACATGATAATTTGACAATCACTTGTGTCTACGAAAAAGCATATACGAATATACGAAAAAGTACAGTCATTGCTAAAAAAAGGGTTTTTGTATATTTTCAATTTCACATTAAATTAGCGTTCTATACGCGTGGCGCATGAAGTAAAATTTTGAGTTTAGAAAAGCCTGAAAATTTGGATTTGCCGGGCTCGCTTCGCTCCGCCCGGCAAATCCAAATTTTCAGGCTTTTCTAAACTCAAAATTTTACTTCATGCTTAGTCTGGGAGTGGAAAACACTTGCTAGTGTTATACTAGGGGACTTAAATTATAGTGGATTAAGATTAAAACAAAATACCACTTGAATCTGATTAATGTCATTTTATGAAGTTAGGCTAGAATTCATTTTGTAGAGTTGGGTTAGTAGTCACTTTCCGGACTTGGGTTTGTATGTTTTCCACTCCTAGATTAAGCATGGTTAGATTTAATGTCATTTTATGAAGGTAGGTTAGAATTAATTTTTTTGAGTTATGTTAGATGTCACTTTCTGGACTTGGGTTGCATATTTATAATCATATAGTATAACCTACATTATGATGTGACAGTCTTTTGCAAACTCAGTGGAGATTAGGGATAAGAGGTTGAGTAGATCTCGGGCGCCACTACACCTAAGTGTAGACGGATAACAAGTTGTCTTTTAATATGGTTATTAACCAACAGCTTTTCATATATAGAAAATTAAATGAAATAGTATCCTAAAAATAATTATACAGGGTGAGTTTTTTTCGATGTTCTCTATGGGGATCTCGGAAACTATAAGAGATAGAAAAACGGTTAAATGGGGAAAGAAGTGTAGTTTTATAGGACGAATAAAATTACACTTTCAAAATATTTGAAAAAGTCAAGGGTAACTAGATATTTTGAATAAAGTAAAATGTGTCAATTTTTTGAAATCAATATATCTCTATTATTATCATAGATAGAAAAAAACTGTAAGGGACAAAGTTGTAGAAAATTTTACACAGATTAATAACAAAAAACCAAAAAAAAAAATTCGCCCATATTTTGGGAGATATGACACAAACTTACCTTTTTTTAAATGGAAACAATAGTTGGCTATGACTTTATTAAAAGGGCTATTTTTTTCCCTTCAATTCGATATAACATATGCCATAGTTATTTTTAAAATAAAGTAAGTTACATAATTAAACACAGTTATATTCCTTTCTTCACTTTTATTTTTCTTGCTAGATGTACATTTCGGGTACTAAGTACCCATTATCAATAGCTAACTGAATAAAAACCGATAAATGTTTACAATATACACCTACTAGGACTAGGCGGAAAAACCAAAAAAGTAATTTGCATTTTGAAACGAATGCGGTATCTTGGAAATGGGGGTAATACTTTTGAAAAACAAGACCAGTTGCTGAATTCAGGGATTTACTCAGTCAATTGCAATAATTGTACTAAATTGTATATTGGACAAACAAAAAGAAACGTGCACATTAGATTCAAAGAACATATGTACCACATCAAAAGCCAAAACCCTGACAAATCAGCAATTGCTCATCATACTTTGACAACAGGCCACAAATTTAACATAAATAAAGTTAAATTATTAAAAGAATCCAGCAGTTATCAATTAAACATGTTGGAAGCGATAGAAATGATGAAAAATAAGACAGAACTACTCAATTTCGATTTAAGCCCAATAATGAACCCCTTATTAAATTTATTACCCAACAGATAACCCTCATTAACATCATTGTAAACCCTCCCAAGTCCGAAACCGAATAATCCCCAACACCCCCATTTCCAAGATACCGCATTCGTTTCAAAATGCAAATTACTTTTTTGGTTTTTCCGCCTAGTCCTAGTAGGTATATATTGTAAACATTTATCGGTTTTTATTCAGTTAGCTATTGATAATGGGTACTTAGTACCCGAAATGTACATCTAGCAAGAAAAATAAAAGTGAAGAAAGGAATATAACTGTGTTTAATTAAGTGACTTAACACCTTCACGTAACTCATACAACTACATTAAAGTAAGTTACAGTCGTTTTTAATTTTACAAAACACCAAAAAATAGTTAGCCATGAAAAAGACAAAAGTAAAACAATTGCAGTTGTTTATTCTAAACACATATTAATTCATTTCCATATTTGGTTTGTTTCGATAAGTTTGTTTTGTATTTATTTGGTGTTGAAAGTTTTTTAAAGTGATAATGAATTTTTCCAATGAAGAAAAGCGTGATATGCTTGGTTGTTACATTCAGTGTAATAAAAACGCTGCGGATGCTGCAGAACAATATTATAATCAATATATCGATCGTCGGCAGCCATCTTTACCAACATTCAGAAGAATTTACCACAATTTGGGTGAGTACGGATCCTTTACAAAGCCGAAACTTGAAAAAAACGAAATTAATGAAGTTTCGGAAATAAACGTATTAGCATTGGCGATGATAGATCCATCCACATCGACCAGACAAATTGCAACAGAAGCAAGCATATCTCAACGGACTGTAGTATGAGTTTTGAAAAAACACAAATATCACCCATATAAGGTATCAATTTCACAAAATTTACATGACGGTGATACCAATAAGAGAATGGTCTTCTGTATGTGGTACAAAAACATGTGCCAAGAGGATAATACGTTCCTTACAAAAATAATTTGGACAGATGAAACGCGATTTACTAATTGTGGGATTTTTAACTGGCACAATGAACATGTTTGGAGTCAGGAGAATCCACGAGAAGTTGGACAACGTAGACCACAAATTAAATTTGGATTTAATGTATGGTGCGGTGTGTTCGGATCGAGAATTCTCGGCCCATATATTTTTGATAACACATTGAATGGAAATGATTACCTTCGTTTTCTTCAAGAAACATTTGAAGATATGCTCAATGATTTAAATTTATCAGTACGGGCAAGATTGAAGTGGTTTCAACACGACGGAGCTCCACCCCAAGTTGGCTGTGCGAAACTATTTAAATGATGCTTTTCCTAATTCATGGGTGGGAAGAAATGGACCAATCCTATGGCCACCTAGATCACCCGACCTATCCGTTTTAGACTTTTTTTTGTGGGGTTATGTGAAGAACAAAGTGTATCAACAATCATATCAATCCGTGGAGGATCTTAGACTAGCTGTACTTGAAACATTTAATTCTATTGACAGAAGAAAAGTCAAAAAAGCCACAAATTCGATTTTAAAAAGATGTATTTTATGCCATAATAATAATGGTGGACTTTTTGAGCATCTTATGTAATATTTAAAATTTTCTTCTATTATTATTTTGATAATTTTGGAATTATTTTACTTTTTGTTGCTTTTGACAAATCTAAAGAAAGATAATAAATTAAATATTGATTTCGTTGCTATAAACAACCGCAACTGTTTTACTTTTGTCTTTTTCCTGGCTAACTATTTTTTGGTGTATGGAAAAATTAAAACGACTATAACTTATTTTATTTTAAAAATAACTATGGCATATGTTATATCGGATTAAAGGGAAAAAATAACCTTTCCAATGAGGCCATAGCCAACTATTGTTTCCATTTAAAAAAAGATAAGTTTGTGTCATATCTCCCAAAATATGGGCGAATTTTTTTTTGATTTTTTGTTATTAATCTGTGTAAAATTTTCTACAACTTTGTCCTTTACAGTTTTTTTCCATCTATGATAATAATAGAGATATATTGATTTCAAAAAATTGACACATTTTACTTTATTCAAAATATCTAGTTACCCTTGACTTTTTCAAATATTTTGAAAGTGTCATTTTATTCGTCCTATAAAACTACACTTCTTTCCCCATTTAACCGTTTTTCTATCTCTTATAGTTTCCGAGATCCCCATAGAGAACACCGAAAAAAACTCACCCTGTATACATAACTGAAATAAACAAAATATTCCACAATTCATATGTACACAGATGGTGTTCAATATGGCGGTATGGCGGCGACTTGACGGTTTCGGCGGTTACGGTTTGTGTAGGAAACTCAGCGCTTCGTACACTTACCGTATTGCGTTCGAGATAGACCTGGTGTCAGCCACTAGGTCTGGCGGCCACAGAACTTTGTCTACACAGACCATTAACAGACCGTTAGCTCTGGGTTAAATTTTGAACACTAAAAGTAGCTCTCTCTCTCCCCCAATAAAATATCTCCCTTTCACTCAAAAATCGTTGAGGGCAGACGGCGCTGTAGAGCACCATTATGTACAGGAAACTGTTTATTGATTTTATTTACAGAAAACTGTTTGTTTGAAAATTCATATGTATGCAACCCTCCACTCACACCCCTTTTCAGGTATGCCGATTTATTTTGTAGTAGCAAAATATCGCATAAAGCTGATAATTTAACACATTCTGTTCAAAATTAATTTTTTTCACAGGAAATGTTTGCAATTATCAGATTTTGGCAATAATGTGCTACAATACAAAATAAATCCACACACTATACATGCATAGTGATAGGATTGAACAAAAACAGTTTATAACAATATAAATACATACATATAAACAAACATACAATAATTTAAATACATTTTGACATTTCATATTAAACAAAACATTATTGTATACAATTACTTTAGTACATAAAAATGTGCAAATATTTACAATATAAGAAATAATAAATAAACAAAGAATTTACAAAAGAAGAAATAAGAAAGAAAAACCGAGAATAAAAGAACATTTTTTTTAAATTTGCACATTATTTCAACACTTTAATAAATTACCAGTGGTAGTTACCGTCTGGTAATATAAAATATAACTACATCTCTACCTGTAAGGTTTTCCATCGGGAGCGTTTGCTGCACTTCCATTCAAACTATCAAAAAGTTCATCGATACTCTCAATGAAGGAACAAGTATACAAGGCTTTTGATGGTAATAGTCCTAAAATCATATGTGAAAAACTTATTGGCATTTTTATATCATAGACTCTAAGTGAAGTTCCTTTATGTATTTATAAACAACTAAGCCCAAAATCATGACAATAATTATTAAAAGTCTAATCTTTTTTAAAATATAAACTTGCCTTGCATTGTATAAACAAAAACATAAATACCATGAGTAGTCAATGTATAAATTGCTATATACGTTGATCTACTTAATACTTGTGCTGCAACCTTCACTTTCATTGAGCTTTCTCGAATGGGTTGCATATAGTAATCTTTGATCTTATACATCATCCGCAATTTAAAGATGTTATTTTTGTCTTGGTTATAAGTTTCAACGATATCTGACCATCTGGCTTGACCAAGTGTCCCACTTTCATCACTTTCTATTATGCTATGAACTTCTACATTGTGCTTCTGAAACATATTGCGAGTACACTTTAATCAGTGTTGCTAACCTCGGCAAGGCTTCATCGGTAGATATCGCCGTAATTTTTCGGTAGATAACGCACAAAAATCGGTAGATTTAAATTTTGTATATTATTTAATTTATTTTGTCTTTATTTAGGGATTAAAAGTAAAATTATTAAATGTTACTTACAAATTTATTAAAATTACATTTTTATAAATAATACAACAAAAATAAAATGCATTTGCGAACAATTTTAAACAAAAATTTTTAAACATTTCTTATATAACTAATCTTTATACTTATATAAATAATGAACAAAAAGAATTATACAAAAAATAATAGTTTATAATAAATAATATGAATATTTACTAATAATTTCTATCCATAGGGAACCAATGGGGCAATTTATCAGTCTTGGGATTCATTAATATTTTCATACAAATTATGTTTATTCATAAGTGATGTTAACCTTTTTTCAATTTTAAAATTATGGCATTCTTGGTCACCTAATATTGCTTAGTATGTAATAATCCTACAATAGTGTCTGTTTCCAGTTTATTTCGTTGTTTCGTTTTTAGTAAATTTATAGATGAAAAAATTCTTTCTACATTGGCTGATGAATGTGGAAGACATAATAAGTTGTACACATAAGTTGTTAATGAATTAAACATTAAAGTTTCATCACCGAATTTAAATTTGTGAACGTCATTCCAAAATGTTTGTATATCATTGGATAATGAATGTATCTCATCAGTATTTCTCAACAATCGCCACTCACTGTCCAATGTTTGTAAATTTGTGTGATCTATTAAATTTGGAAATAATATGGCCACGTCTGAAATCGAATGGACAGAACCAGATTTAACTACCACAGGATCAAGAAACTTAAATAATTTTAGTGGGTTGTTTTTTAGTGGAAAACGTTGAACTATTTGATTACAACTCTACATAAAATTCCAAACATCTTAATTTAAAAGAACTTATTTTCTCATCAGTAATCTCTTCTTTAGCAATTGTTTGGATTACGTTAGCACCAAAGTACATGTCGTCAATATTTAAATAATTTTTAGAATTTTTAAAGTCAATATTTTCAATTAAAGTATTTTGCAAATAATCTCTCTTAATAAAACAGTCAAAAATAGTTTTTAAAATTTTGCAAATATTACTATAAATAAGATGTAAATTTGGACTTTCTGACTGCATTTCTCTATTCAAATTATTAAAAAAAGGCAATACGAATTCTAAAAACTGTAGGAATAATTTTGCAACTGGATCATTTAATTTTGTTAATATATTCTCTGCAGCTAACACATCTTTCCTACTGACTGCATTTGTAAAAAACAATTGCAGAGCATCATATTGTTCCAAAATTCTTGATACTACTGATAGAACAGATAACCACCTTGTCTGGGATGGGTGTAAAATTTTGTGCACTTTGACATTACAAAAATTTTGGAACTCTGTAAACTCTGAAATTCGTTTATTACTCGAACCAAAATAATTATAAATATCTCTCGTGAGATCTTCTACAAACCTTGGAACTTCTACAGGCATACAAGGCACACAAATGAAATGTGTGACAAATGCATTTCATTACATATAATGAGGGAATATCGTTTTTTAATAACGACATTAACGAATGATGTTCCCCCATCATTACATTTGCACCGTCAGAAGCGAAACCGATTAAATTCTTTTTATATGGTATTTCATGCTTTTCAAAAAATGCAATCCATACAATCTTACTGTACAGTGTAGTGGCATCAGCCCCAGAAAGTTTAATTCAACCCAAAAACATGTCAGAGACACTATCATTTAAAACAGTTCTTACTGTTAAACACAAGTGCTTTGTTGTACTTCTGTCCGTAGATTCATCTACTATTAAGGAAAAATTATTGTGGCGAAGATGTTCACAAAGTGAATCCAGGGCTTCTTTTCCTAGAACATGTTTGACTATTGCAGTAGTTTTTGTTCTTCCGCAAGCTAAACCTTTAGCAATATTAGAATCGTGGCAAACAGCAGCAATTACTTTGACTAGATGATCCATAACAACAAATGACAAATTGTGTTCTGCACCAAATGCTGCTAAACGTATTTCTCCTAGAAATAGTAACCACATTAACAATTAATTTAGTCTAGTCTATTATTTTTAATAAACAATTGCCAATATCAAACAGTCTATAAAATGTGAAGGAACGAATCTTTTCTTTTATTTAAAAAGAGATTTTTGACTGATTTATACGCAACATGCCTGTGTCGCATGTCGGCTGTGGAAAAGAATACAATATTTTTAATAATACTCAATATGCGTAAAATACGCGATCAATTGCGTTTGTAACCTGATGGCCAATAGTGGCACGTTTTTTTAACTATTTATTTATTTTTAAATAATAATTCATCAATTAATATTTATCACTGCTTAATATTTATTTCATCATTATTTTGACATTTCGGTATAAATCTCCCTTAAACTGCAATTGATCGCGTCTTTTACGCACTCGCTTATTGATATTATTTAAGGTTGGCAAATACATTTTCAAATTACGAAAATCGATTTTTTACAGAGTGTTAATAATAATAGGTAAGTAATAACAAATCTTAATAATAATGAATGATAATGAGACTACGTTACAAACTGACAATTGTTTATAAAAATGAACCGACATTATAATATACCTTTTTTAATATCCTCGTCACATTTTGCTTTCGATGAACCTGTAGTGGTAAAAGCCGTCAATGTAGATTGCTTTAACATACTTTTCACTTTTGCCTGATGCGTTGTTGAAATATTATGTTTAAATAATGCATTTTTACCACTTGTTATATTAATATCTTTGTCACATGATTTACATGTTGCATACTGTACGCCTTTTCTGCTATTTGTTAGCCATTCTTTATACTCAGGTATCTTTTCCCATTCGTTTTTATAAAATTGTAAATACTTCTTTTTCTTAATGACTCCAGCACTTGAACCTTCACCATTATTACTTAAATCACTCATGTTAAATTACAAAGTACACTTTCTAAGCGAAACTTAGCACAAGTTCAACATCGGACTGACCGGACTACGATTTTTCGAGGGAAATAATTCCCCGTCTGCGAAAAGACCATTTTAAGTAATTCCCCGCACTCTATATCAATACATAAGGGGATTCACTGGCCTCTTATGAACTATATTTCAAAAATAAATACAGAATACTACAAAATCGAAAAAAATAAAGAATTCGGTAGAATTTAGAAGCAAATCGGTAGATCGGTATAATTACCTAAAAATCAGTAGATCAACCGAAAAATCGGTAGGGTTGGCAACACTGACTTTAATAGATGTGGTACGTCAAATATGGTAAAGAATTTTTTTTCGTTAAATATAAAAAAAGGGGAATCGATACTTGTACAGCCCATATTATTAATTGCTTTTACGTTTGTGGTTCCCATATCACAAATCGTGACAATCACAGGTATATTGTGTGATAATAAATTATTTAAAACATCCCTGATTATTTCCTCGAATGTTGATGCTTTCATTGACCCACTAGTTAAGTAATATGCCAAAGGTTGTTTCCAATTACTGACTACTCCTTGCACTAAAAAAACTAAGGCATAATTAGCTGTCTTATTTGTTCTTGATGTACCATAACCTCCAAACCCTCTATACAATCCAAAGATCTTGTGTATGATAAATTCTCTCTTATGCCCATCTCATCGAAGACTAGGGCACATAAGCGAGCTTCCTCCGGTTTTGTCTTCAAACACTCTGACAGGTGCTGAAAAATATGATTATTTATTCCCACATTAAATGGCACTCTGAAAAGAAGAGATCTTATTGTCTCTTTATATGGCAAAATAAACAATTTACGAAGAAGATTGTAACATTTTGGACTCCTTTTGTATATAGGAAGTGACAAAATCTTCTCATTTAAATCCCATCTACGTCCAAAAGGATGCCGGTCTTTACATCTTATTTGTGACATCATAAATGTGATTGTCGTTGGAGACATTCCTTTAATAAAAAAAAACTATAAATGAATCATAATTATAATTTTTTTAAATATAAAAAAGAAGGCTGATGGATAGGAAATCATGTTGGGGATGATATGAATTTTACGGAATTTACTTAGACATTGGCCATTCAGCCACGACAACTTTGCAATTTTGTTAATTTAATTGAATGAAATGTGGACAACACAAATAACAACCCTGGACGAGTATTTCTCGTTAGAAAAATTTAAACACGCTCTCTGCGGCTAACGAACGATTAGACTAATGTCTTGGCCACCGCAGCCCGTAAATTATAATTCATGCACTAAATTTGTCTTAAATAACATATCAATTTTTACCTTTAAAATTTTTTTATATTCTCTTGAATGAAACACCCTCGGGGAGAGTGAAAATGATTGCCGAGTGTGTTTGAATTTTCTTCTTAGTTTGCTTAAATTATCTTCCTTGTTTTTAATTACCTTCATCAGTATTTTTTTCCTGGGTGATGAGTTGACCTCTTTCTTAACTAAAGAGTCCAATAGAGACTTACGCTTTTTCAATGTGGATGGTGCGGGATGCAATTCTAACTGTACATTTTTTTTATTTGATTGTAAATCTATAGTACTTACCTGTTCTGTATATGTATCTAAAACTTGTTGGCTCAAATCAACGTCCAGACCCTTTGAAGAAAATAAATGATTTAATTTTTGATAGATTTACTTATAAAATATAATAACCTGAGCCTTTGATTGTTCAATAACTAATGGATTTTCCACAGTAACGTTAGGGTTAAATTCACTGTCTGTTGTAGTTGTTCGACCCAGGGGGCAAACAACACCTGAATTTTCCACAAAAATGGTAGGCTTAACCTCACTATCTGTTGTTGTTGGAATCAGGGGACAAACAACCCACCGATTGGGAAGAGCACATTTGTCTAGTTGTAAATCAGCTTTTCCGATAACAAACGCTTCATCTGAAAAATGAAAATTACAAATCCGTTTTCTTCTTGACATCTGTAACAAAGAAACGCCAAGTGCTTTTTGCCACAAATTTTTGAAAATAAAAATTACACGATAAACTTACCAGTGTGAAAACACTAAATAAAATGGCGTTTTTGGCGGCAAACACATATTCACTTAAACAAAACGATATAAAAGCAGATGTGCAATCTTCAAAGTCAACAGTATCGCCCTCTACGGTCAACGATTTAGTTTGTGGCCCATAAGGCCCGTGAGTTAGAAAGAGAACCAGAGACCAGAAAGAGACAGATTTTAGCGGACCGATTCTATATGAAGCTAGCCGAGCCTGTCTGTCTAGGAGACGAGTGCGTACCATTTATATAGGGGTTGATGAAAAAAAAAACGCGGGTGGAATCGGTATTGGAAGTGGAAATTACGTTGTGAAGTTGGCGGGTGGAATCGGTGTTGGAAGGGGAAATTATATTATAAAGTTGGCCAAATTCGGGTGTAAATTGGTGGATAGTCTATGATAAAGAGGAAAAAGGAAAAATATACAATCTTTGATAGGAAAAGGTGTACAGGGTTGCATAGGATACGGCACGTTACACTCCCCTCCTTCTTTCTAAAATTTCGTTGTTCCTCAAGAGACGAAATTTCTTGGCTCGGATGTATTCTATTTCGGATGAACTCAAACCGAATAGTCTTATTTTCTGGGAATGGGACGTTTCATCGCCGGGCCAGTTCATCGCCGGGCCAGTTCATCGCCAAGCCAGTTAATCGCCAGGCCAGTTCATCGCCAGGCCAGTTGCGATAGGATATGTCAGGATAGGTTAGGGTAGGTTTGGATGGGTCAGGATAGGTAAGGATAGGTTAGGATAAATTAGGATAGGTTAGGATAGGACTTACTGTTTTTGTCGAAAATATACATATGTCCTCCGTGGATAAACTTTTCTTTCCCTCTTTTGGTCAAAATTTGTGTTTCCATACTTGCAAATAGTAAACCTTAATCTGAATTGCACTCAATGACATATATCAAAAAATGACAGCATTCTCATTCGATTTTTATTAAGTTTGAGTAACGATTACTTGGTTATAAAACCTAATATTAAATTAGTGGACAATTTCCAGAATTGGGTAATATTTGAAATTTTATCATTAGATATGATCTTTCTATCAAAATTTACTTTATAAAAATATTGGCGATGAACAGGCCTGGTGATGAAACGGCCGGCGATGAACTGGCCCGGCGATGAAACGGCGGCGATGAATCGGTGGCGATGAATCGGCGGCGATGAAACGTCCTAGACCGTTATTTTCTCCCCATTCTCCAGCCAGACTCTCTGCCCTCGATCCTTGAGCTTCTTTTTCTTCTTTAAGTTGTTTAGCGTGTTTCCACTAGACTGCCTGACCGGTGGTATCTTAAATCTCCACGTGAAAATTGTTGTCAACCACAGGTAGTAGTTCCTGAATATCCTGCAAAAGGAAGGACGCCTCGAGTGAAGTATCCTTGTCATCGCTATTTCCAGGAACCTTCACGTCTGGGGTAATGGGATAATCCGGTGTTTTTATCGGCTGTGGAAAAAGGAGACAACGGCGTGCGAACTGGAAGATTACTGGGGCCGAACAGGCGGTGGTGTATGGACATCAGCCGAATTATATTCTCCACAGATCAACCAGGGGTAACGGGGAGTCCGGATTCGTACATTGCAATGTCCTCGTACCCGCCCCGGATAGTCGGGTGTAGTATTAGGGTGTCAGACATCTGCAAATATGTGTCCATAAATACACGAAGACAAAAAAACATAACAGAAATAAACAACATATCTTAAACTAACTATACTCCTCGTTTAAGGTCCTTAATATGAATGTTTCGTATTAATTTGCCACCATCGTTCTTCAAATCAAATCTGACAGGAGAAATTACTTTGTGAATGTAATATGGCCCAGCGTAATTGGGCGCTAGTTTTACGGCGAAAAAGTCTGCTGCTGAAGATAATTGAATATCTCCTCGGAAAACCTTGTCTCCTTTCGGATTCCAGTCCCTCCTTCTGAGGTTGTAATAGTGGGCCTGTCGTTGAGATGCCAGGTAGCTGTTTCTTTTGACCATGTTCTGGATTTTCCACAACTTTTCCATTCGTTTGAAATGTGATGGGCGGCCTACTGAAGTAATGGGTGGCGGATCGGTGTTCAATTGGATTGGTGCACAGAGTTCTCTGCCGAAATTAAGAAATGCTGGTGTGAATTTCGTTGTTTCGGAAATGGCTGAGTTTATCGAAAAGCATAATTCGGATAAGTGTCCGTCCCAGGCCCGATGTTCGTCTTCGCAGTATATGTCAATTATGGTTTTAAGGATAAATGAAATTGCCAATTCTTGGTTGCAGAATACTTCAAACATTAAAAGTGCGATTCTTTTCGCAATCTACAACAAGTTAGTCTTACAAAGACTATATCAAACACTCATTGAAACAACTACTTCCCGGGCTAATACCCCGACGGACATTGAATTATACAACAAGTGTTTGCTGTTACATACAGTAACCTACTGCAAATGTAACAGACCGCCAGTCTAAGGTGTCAAATTGTTTAGAGGGAATGGCAAAGCTATACTGATGAGAGATAAATCTCGAAACGCGTCTATAGATGGCCCAAATTGTTACATTTGCAGTAGGTTACTGTATGTAACAGCAAACACTTGTTGTATAATTCAATGTCCGTCGGGGTATTAGCCCGGGAAGTAGTTGTTTCAATGAGTGTTTGATATAGTCTTTGTAAGACTAACTTGTTGTAGATTGCGAAAAGAATCGCACTTTTAATGTTTTTTATGGTTTTAAGGGTTTTATTAGCACGTTCAACTGGATTGGCTTAAGGTGTGTATGGTGAAATCTCTATTTTGTTTACTCCAAATTCCTTCAATAGGTTAATGAATTCCTTTCCTATGAATTGTCGTCCATTTTCGGCTGTGAGAATTGTTGGTGCGCCGAACCTCAAAAATACTTGGTGGTGGAGTGTCTTCACTATGGCCGATGACGTTGCTGATCGCAGTGGAGCACATTCTACCCATTTGGTGAATTTATCTTGAATCACTAACAAGTAGTTGTGTCCCTTCTTGGAACGAGGGAAAGGTCCCATTAGGTCCACGCTGATGGTATGCCACGGAGCTTTGATGGTAGTTGCCTTCATAAATCTTGCGTGGACGGTTTGTACTTTATACACGCCGGACAATTCCGGACGTATTTTCGGATATCCTGAAACATACCAGGCCAAAAATACGTACGAGCTACTCGATTTATGGTTTTTGCTATTCCTAGGTGGCCGGCGGTGGGTGTATCGTGGAACTCTTGACATATTTTATTTCGTAGATGGGATGTGACGCACAACTTCCAGGGATTCACTACTTCTGGTTCGGCGTAGGCACACCTATCCCACACGTAGCGATAGAGGCGGTATTCCGGATAATCCTCGGGTACGTTCTGAACATTGGTGACCATTGATTCATACCAATCCGATTTTTCAATCAACAGAATTTCCTTTGTATCTATGTCCTGGATTGGTTCGCGAGATAGAGCATCAGCGAGTTGATTGCACGCCCCTTTTAGGTATTCGATATTCATATCGAATTGTTGTAGTTCCATGATCCACCTTGCAATCCGCCCGGCTGGGTTCTTTTGGTTCTGCAACCACTTTAAACTTTGATGGTCTGTAACAGAGCTGGGCAGGATTCGATTCCCGGATTCGAATCCTTTTAAAGGATTCAAAAGAGGTATTCGAACACTTTAGTGAAAACGGATTCGTGATCCGGATTCGTTACATTTTTTTAAAAGGATTCGTATTCGAATCCAAACGTAGATGATTCTTATAAATGGATTCGAATCCTTATAAAAGTATTCGAATTCTTATAAAAGGATTCGAATCCTTATAAAAGGAATCGAATCCTTATAAAATTCGAATCCTGATATATGGATTCAAATCCTCCTAAATAATTCGAATCATCGCTATTAAGGCTGGGATTCGAATTCGATCAATTCAAATAGTTAAATATTCTAATATGAATATTTAAATCACTAAATTATTCATATTTGAATATAAATATTAAAATTTTGGAATAATTCAAATATTTGTGAATGCATATTTGGTTGCTTAACCATGAAAAATATCCAACGTTAATATGTATATTTTTAGCTTCACTTGAAACCAGTGTTTTATACGCGTGGCGCATGAAGTAAAATTTCGAGTTTAGAAAAGCCCCGTGAAAATTTGTCTCGGGTCGCTGCGCGACCCTCGACAAATTTTCTACGCGGGGCTTTTCTAAACTCGAAATTTTACTTCATGCTTAGTCTGGGAGTGGACAACACTCGTTCTTAAAGTTTCAAATTGAAGGATTACTCTAGATTACTAAGTTTACTACCGTTTTACAAAGGCTACAGCTCAAAGGACCAACCATGGTCTTCGCAGAACGAAGGACTACAGGGAATCGAAGTTTTTTTACAAGAAAACAACAAATATCTGAAGGTTTACAGCATGGATAGGAAAGAAAACATCTAATTTTGAAAAAGTATCGAAGTTGGGTTGGTTTTCAGTGCATTTTTAACTTCACTTTAAATCAGTGTTTCATACGCGTGGCGCATGAAGTAAAATTTCGAGTTGAGAAAAGCCCCGCGAAAATGTGTCTCGGGTCGCTGTGCGACTCTCGACAAATTTTCTACGCGGGGCTTTTCTAAACTCGAAATTTTACTTCATGCTTAGTCTGGGAGTGGACAACACTCGTTTGAATTTTAAATTTAACTCTTTTAAAAATAATATAAAAGTAATATAATAAATCATTCACAATGAAAAAACTGTTTTTATTCCTTACTTCACTTTTATTTTTATGTGTTAGATGTACATTTCGAGTGCTAAGCACTCATTATCAATAACTAATGCTCTTACAAACTAGGTGCGCAATTATATATACCTGAACAAAAATGGTGGAAACGGGAAAACCTAAATATAATTACCTTTGTGTCGCAAGGTTGAATAACATTAAGGGGATTACATTATGGACTGTTGAGGGGATTACGATTTTTCGGGTTTTTCAAGAGATTTAAGAGTGAATTGTCTAACGGGCTTAAATCGAAATTCAATAATTTATCTTTCTGTTTGTGCATTTCTATGGCCTCCCAACATATTTAATCGGAAATGTGATGATTGTTTTAGTAATTTAATATTATGTTTCGAAAAAGAATGTCCTGTCTTTAAATTATGGTCAGCTAAAGCGGATTTATCTATGTTTCTATTTTTGACGTGGTATATGTGTTCTTTGAATCTTTTTAACAAATTCCTTTGGGTTTGGCCTATGTAACATTTGTCACACTCATTGCATGCAATTGAATAAATTCCGGACTCTTCTAAGTGGCTCCTTTTTGTAAATTGATTGCCTAGTAATGATCTTAATTTGTTGTTATTATAAAATACAGGAGTCATATTGAATTTACTCAGGAGCTTTGAAAATTGGTTAACCGTGCTGTTGTTGTATATAAACATAGCAAATTTGTTGTTTTTTCTTTCTTTAAGCGGTGTGAGATTTGTTGTCAAGTTTAATTTTTGGTTTCTTTTGTGTTTATTAATTAGTTTGTTGATTGTGCAGTTTTTGTAACCTAATGAAATTGCTATTTTTCTTATTAGTGTTAGTTCTGTTTTTCTATTTTCTGTTGAAAGAGGCAGATTTAGGGTTCTAAATATCATACTATTAAAAGCTGAGAGTTTATGTTTAAAATGCGTGGATGAAGAATTGTGAATATAATTAAATGTATGAGTGGGTTTTCTATATATATTAAATTCTATGTTGTTATTTATTTTGTTATTTGTTAATAGTAAATCGAGGAAAGGGATTTGATAATTTTGTTCAATCTCGTAAGTAAAATGAATGCTGGGGTATAACGCATTTAAACTAGCTTGTAAGTCTTCAATGTTGGTATCAGATTTTATTATTGTGAATATATCATCTACGTATCCAACCAGACTCTCGGAAAATTGTGTACTTTACTTTTGGCTAAGTTTTCGAGGTTATTCAGAAAAATGTTAGCCAAAAAGGGTGACAGAGGGTTGCCCATTGCTGTTCCGAAAGTCTGTTTATAGATTTTATTGTTGAATTCAAATGCGTTACACTCCATCACTAGTTTCGTTAGATTTATGTAAAAGTCTATTTTTTCTGGTGGAATTGAATTTTCTGTTAATAGATTTTTTAATATGTTAATTGTTTCGTCAATAGGGATACTGGGGAATAACGCTTCTACATCAAAAGAAACCAGAATTTCGTCGGACTCTATGTGAATATTTTGTAACTTTTTAGATAGGTCAAAGGAATTTATTACAGAGAAGTCATTGTTCATTTTAAGTTGTTTGAATTCTTTAACTAACCATTTAGCTATGTTATAGGTAGGTGAATTTAAATTTGAAACTATGGGTCTCCATTTGTTCCCGGGTTTATGTATTTTTGGTAGGCAATATAATTTTGGTAATGATGGATTTTTTATTTTTAGTCTTAGAAGAGTCCGGAATTTATTCAATTGCATGCAATGAGTGTGACAAATGTTACATAGGCCAAACCCAAACGAATTTGTTAAAAAGATTCAAAGAACACATATACCACGTCAAAAATAGAAACATAGATAAATCCGCTTTAGCTGACCATAATTTAAAGACAGGACATTCTTTTTCGAAACATAATATTAAATTACTAAAACAATCATCACATTTCCGATTAAATATGTTGGAGGCCATAGAAATGCACAAACAGAAAGATAAATTATTGAATTTCGATTTAAGCCCGTTAGACATTCCACTCTTAAATCTCTTGAAAAACCCGAAAAATCGTAATCCCCTCAACAGTCCATAATGTAATCCCCTTAATGTTATTCAACCTTGCGACACAAAGGTAATTATATTTAGGTTTTCCCGTTTCCACCATTTTTGTTCAGGTATATATAATTGCGCACCTAGTTTGTAAGAGCATTAGTTATTGATAATGAGTGCTTAGCACTCGAAATGTACATCTAACACATAAAAATAAAAGTGAAGTAAGGAATAAAAACAGTTTTTTCATTGTGATTAAATACTCCACATAACTCAAATCAAACAATTAGTAATAAATCATTCATTGAAATCATAAAAAAAGATGCAAAATTTTACCTAAAATTAACTTTTAGAGTTAACTTTATAATTTGTTCGGCTCTTAATGGGTGAATATTCTATTCCTAAAAAAACCGTTTTTATTTAATATTAAAGTTGCATTTAATACAATAACAAACTGTGAATAAATCGACATAAATCTAGAAATATCAAAAATCCCGACATGTAGAAAATCTTGACGGTCCACTCCCAGACTAAGCATGAAGTAAAATTTCGAGTTTAGAAAAGCCCCGCCTAGAAAATTTGTCGAGGGTCGCACAGCGACCCGAGACAAATTTTCACGGGGCTTTTCTAAACTCGAAATTTTACTTCATGCGCCACGCGTATAAAACACTGATTTAAAGTGAAGTTAAAAACGCACTGAAAACCAACCCAACTTCGATATTTTTTCAAAATTGGATGTTTTCTTTCCTATCCATGCTGTAAACCTTTAGATATTCGTTGTTTTCTTGTAAATAAACTTCGATTCCCTGTAGTCCTTCGGTCTCCGAAGACCTTGATTGGTCCTTCGAGCTGTAGCCTTTGTAAAATGGTAATAAACTTAGTAATCTAGACTGATCTCTCAATTTGAAACTTTTAAGAACGAGTGTTGTCCACTCCCAGACTAAGCATGAAGTAAAATTTCGAGTTTAGAAAAGCCCCGCGTAGAAAATTTGTCTCGGGTCGCTTCGCGACCCGAGACAAATTTTCACGGGGCTTTTCTAAACTCGAAATTTTACTTCATGCGCCACGCGTATAAAACACAGATTCAAAATGAAGTTCAATAACACATATATCATCATTAATTAAAATCATTATACAGGGTGTCCCATTAGTGCGGTCTCGGAAGATATCTCAGCTCTCGTTAAAGATAGAAAAAAAATGCTTTCACCAAATTTGCTTGATTTTAAGAGCTGCATAACCTAAAATTATTTTAAAATATACAGGGTGTCCCATTATTCCATACTTAATACCAACTTTGTTATTTTAAATGGAACACCCTATATATTATTTTTTTATTTGATCCGCCTTTAAATAACCTACACAAAGATATATCATTATTGGCACTTTAGGTTATTTGTTACTTCAGAAAAAAATATTTTTTGAAAATTTTGGCAGTTTTAGTACTTTACTTAAAAATTCACTGTGTCCTTATTTTTTAAGATATCAGTCTGTAATTTTACACACATATGCAGTAAAGAATGCTCTATCCATTGACTATAACACATTATAATTAGGGATTGCAATCCCGCAGCTCATTCAATCCCGCGGGATTGATATGCGGGATTGATCAATCCCGCGTGGAATCCCGCGGGATCCCGCATCTTTGAAATTATGTTATAAAATCGAATTCAAACTACAGGTTTTTGTTTTAAAAAATCAACTTTTATTAAATATGTCTTACATTATGCAACAAAAAATATTTGTTTTCTAATAAAATAACAATTAAATTATAATTAAGTATTAGTCTTATTAGACCTTAATTTTTAAATGTTTAGCATCAAAAGTATAGTTTAGTTACCCTTACTTCTAAAAACAGTTTTATGTTACTTTTAATTCAGTCTTTTTCATATAATGATTAATAATCAAATCACAACTTTCTCTTACCTAGACGCTATTGCTATGACTGATGGTGATACCTTTTGAAAATACGCTCTTAAGAAGCAAATGGTATTTATAGTATCATCTCCGAGCCTGCTTCTGAGTGAACTACAAATATATCCTGATGCCGAAAACGCTCTCTCGGCTTCTACGCTAGTAGGCTGAACCGTCAGGATATTCATAAGCGAGCGTCAGGTACTCTTCTCTGATACCATCAGACTCAAAGAATGCCATTTCTTTCTTCAACATTTTCTCATAATCCTTTTGCTTGTTGTCTGGCTTTTTCTTGTTGAAGCTGTTTTTCTAATTCTTCTTTAAGCGTTAGAGTAGGACCTGTGTCAGTTGTAGATTTTCCAGCTATAGGTGAATTTTCGAAGACGTCACCTGCATACATTTCATCGTCTTGAACTACGACTCTTTCTATTATCTTCTTTATTTCTTGGCGTATTGCAGCTTTTTTTGGCATGAAGAAGGTATGGGTACGATCTGTATTTATGGCTTCTTGGTCGTACTTTTTCGGATTTTGCAAATAAATCAAAACTCCTGTCAACTCAGTGCGGCGTTCTTGAATCCGTTCATGTAGACTTCGTGACAACAGGTTACTCAACGCCGTGTTTAGTTGTTGCAATTTATCCAAAATAAATCGAAATGTTGTGTCCGCAGTTATCAGCGTTGCCAACAAAGTGCCTCAACTCCCAATTTAAAAGGCTGCAAGTTGGCAATGAGATCATTAATTTTGAACCACTCATTGTCGCTGAATTTAATCTTAGATTCAATATCGATTAATGCTTTATCGATGCAATTTTTCAAGTTGTAGAATCGTTCCAACATATTTAAAAAGCTATTCAAGCGAGTACGGCAGTCTAATATCAATGCCAATTCCTTTTTAGGACCTTCCTGTTCCTTTACATATTTTTGTAAGAAGACGTCATTTTTGGTTGGTGACCGTTTAAAAATCTTGACCACTTTTCGTACTTTCTTCAATAAATCGTCGTATGTAGAAATTATTTCAAATGGCGGTGAATTTATATTAACAGTAACTCCCTGTTCATTCGCGTCCATATCATTGTTGTCATCATTATCAGATTCCGTTGTAATTTCTGCTGCTGAGCATTCTGATATTGGTGAATTGCCTTTCTTATACAGTGTATCAACCACCGCTAGCTGTAAGCCGTGTGCAAAACAAAGCTGCTGGGAACAAGACAAAAGCCTGCCAACCTTCACCATCACACTGTCGCCGTCCGTTTTACTTGTGATAATATCTGTCTCTAAGTTTAAACGAAAACTCGCAAGCCTTTCTTTTACTAAGCTAATGCAATGTACTGCGGTACCCGAGCCATGTATATGTACCAAACCCAGATTAAAATGGTTTTCTTTCTGGTGAACATTGATATTTAGGTATCGATTATTCTTTTGTGACGTCTATTCGTCAAATGTTAGTAAAAATCTCTGTTTTTTTTTCTTAAGCCGTTCAAATTCTATAATCATGTCAGCTTTGACTGTGTTACAAAAATTTGTTACGATAGATCTTATCGTATTTGGCGAATTAGTTAGTTTGTGTCCGCTTTTAGAAAATAAATCTCTTAAATCCGAAGATGTGCAAAAGGAACTTAAGGTGAATCCGTCTTTACATGCCATCCTAGAGATCATTTTGTCCATGGAGTTTTGTTTGATAAGAAAACTGTCCATAATTTTGGGTTTCTACTTCGGTACTACTGGTAAGGATTCTTCTCCGGTGTCATCGTTTCGAGAACTGATATCGATATTGTGTTTAGTCTTTAAATGTATTTTCAAGCCTTTGGTAGATCGTAGACTAATTTTTAATTCACCTGAACACAGAAGACATTTGCCACCGTTGTCATTTTTCTTGAAATAACGCCATAGACCTTTACCAAGTTGGCTGCCATCGGGATTCTCAGTTTCATTGGACTTAGACATGACTCATTTACTCGTTACCTGCAATGCATAATAAATAAAGCTTGATGTACATATATATTTCACTATTATCATCGATAACAAAGAGTATGCGTCCATCTGTCAACAATGTATATTGGTGAACTATAACCAAACAACATATTAACTAAAACAAAAACAACTTGTAAGCGAATGTTCACGCAACATTACGACATCATATTCCTTTTTACGGCACAATCTGCTTTTGAAATAATAGAAAACAAAAACTAAATCGAAAACATTAACATTTATTTACTTACGTTAAACGCCGAACGGTGAATACGAAAACACTCTGTCTGTCACCTACAGAAACGACGCTCGCAGCGCAACACACTGCGAGTCTATTGGTAACAACTGATTGACACGAACCGCATGCATGCATGAGCCGCCAGACGCCGCCGCTGTGCGAAACCGTTTCGAGACGTTGCGCGCCACTTACGTTCTTACGCGAAACTCCACGAAAGTTTTAGCGCCGAATTTCAAATTTGCGGGATCCGCGGATCCGCGTTTTGAAGGTGCGGGATCCAGCAGATTAATAAGTGCAGCGGGATCCCGCGGGAATGCGGGATCCCGTTTTGCGGGATTGCAATCCCTAATTATAATATTACTTATAAAACCTAATAAAAAACTACCTTCTAATATTTAATATTTAAAATGTACATAACTTCATTTTCTTAAATGGGACACCTATATTTCTTTACTTTATCAGATCCGCAATGAAAAATGCTTTATTTTTTGTATAACATACCCTATATCTATTTTTATTAGTTTTTGAGATATTAACATTTTTCTGTCATTTATGGGAAATTAGGCCACAATCATCATTTAATTAATCTCTAATGGACGTCTAACTTTAATGGTATTTAGATTCAGTTTTACTTCAAATCATTTATTTATGACATAATATAATTACATTTATAATATCAAAGTAAACAATATAACGACAATGGAAACAAGTAAACCGTATTAATATTAACAGATTAGCATATAATGAATTTGATAATTATATTAAGTGTTCGATATGGCCTCCATTTTGGTTTTGGCACACTTGAAGCCTCCGTATGAAGCTTTGATTGACACTTACTAAGTTGTCTACAGTAATGGCACGCATAACATTACTAATTCTATTTTTCATATCCTCTTGTGTTGTTGCAGGTATTTTATAAACTTCTTCCTTCACAACACCCCATAAAAAAAGTCCAGTTTTGTTAAATCGGGTGACCTCGCTGGCCATGGAATTGGTCCTCCTCTTCCAATCCATTTGTTAGGAAAAGTTTGGTCTAAATATTGTTTAACTTGTCGACTATAGTGTGGTGGTGCGCCATCTAATTGTAACCATGCATTTTGTAACATTCTTAACGGCAATTCATCCAACCAGGTTTCGAACTGATTTTGAAGAAAATTTAAAAACGTATCACCAGTAACATTTCCATTAAAGAAATACGGACCAATAATCCTATTCCCAATAATTCCAGCCCAAACATTAAGAGACCATTTATGTTGATGGTCTATACAAACAATATGGTTCGAGTTATGGTCATCGTAATAATGATAATTATGTCTATTAACGAAACCATTTCTATGGAATATCGCTTCGTCGGTAAACAAAATATTGTTAAAAAAGTTCGGTTCAACTTGATGTTTTTGTAACGCCCAATTACAAAAATCCAATCTTTTTAAAAAATCATTCTCACCTAATTCCTGCACCAACTGAACGTGATAGGGATGAAATTTGAATCTCTTTGTTATTTTGTTTATTGTTGATTTGGGAATATCAAGTTGTTTTTCTAACTGGCGGGAAAACAATGGACTGAATTACCAAATGTTCATTCTCTTCTTTCGTTGTCCTTTTCTTTCTCTTTAATTTTAGAGGGTACATGATACTTCCTGTGCTTTCAAATCGGTTCTTCAATCTCACAAACGCTGCTGCATTAGGATGCCGTTCCGCATTTGGATACTTTTGTGCATATATTCGACTTGCAAGAAAACAATTTTCTTTACTTGCACCCAAAACGTATGTCATTTTTATTAATTCTTCTTTTGAAAAATTCATTATTGCGTTATCAAAAATTCAATAATATTAATAATAGTGTTAACAGCACTTTATTTATCTGTATGTCAAATAAATACGTTTGTTTACTTTATCAATTGTTTTTCATGGCCTCCTTTATTGCATTCATGATATATTAAAAAATGACAAAATTTGTTTATATTGTTTACTTTGATATTATAAATGTAATTATAATATGTCATAAATAAATAAAGTAAAGTAAAACTGAAATATCTAAATACCATAAAATATAAAAACGAATTAAAATTAATATCGACTTTCTGCAAAAAGTTTGTCTCCAAATATTCATTGAAACAACTACTTCTCGAGCTAATACCCCGACAGATATTGAATTATACAATGAATATTTGCGTTACACGACAGCACTGCTGTTCTATGCATAATTTATATGCAAAATGCAACATCAGGTCAAACTATTCTCTAACCAAACTAAATGAAACAAAAGGAAATTGAAATAAATTGAAAAAATTGAAAAGAAAAAAAGAAATTGAAAACATTTTAGGGAATAATGTTTTCAATTTCTTTTTTTCTTTTCAATTTTTTCAATTTATTTCAATTTCCTTTTGTTTCATTTAGTTTGGTTAGAGAATAGTTTGACCTGATGTTGCATTTTGCATATAAATTATGCATAGAACAGCAGTGCTGTCGTGTAACGCAAATATTCATTGTATAATTCAATATCTGTCGGGGTATTAGCTCGAGAAGTAGTTGTTTCAATGAATATTTGGAGACAAACTTTTTGCAGAAAGTCGATATTAATTTTAATTCGTTTTTATATTTTATAAATATTCTGCAACCTATTGACAAACTCAATTTATCTTTATGATAAATTATCTTTATCTAAATACCATTAAAGTTAGACAACCTTTAAAGACTAATTTAATGCTGATTGTGACCTAATTTCCCATATTTGACAGAAAAATGTTAATATCTCCAAAACTAATGAAAATAGATATAGGGTATGTTATACAAGAAATAAAGCATTTTTTATTGCGGATTTGATAAAATAAAAAAATATAGGATGTCCCATTTAAAAAAATGAAGTAATGTACATTTTAAATATTAAATATTCGAGGGTAGTTTTTTACTAGGTTTTATAAGTAATATTAAAATGTGTTATAGTCAATGGATAGAGCATTATTTACTGCATATGTGTGTAAAATTACAGACTGGTATCTTAAAAAATACGAACACAGTGAATTTTTAAGTAAAGTACTAAAACTGCCAAAATTTTCAAAACATATTTTTTTTTTAAGTAACGAATTACCTAAAGTGCCGATAATGATATATCTTTGTGTAGGTTATTTAAAGGCGGATCAAATAAAAAAATAATATATAGGGTGTTCCATTTAAAATAACAAAGTTGGTATTAAGTATGGAATAATGGGACACCCTGTATATTTGAAAATAATTTTAGGTTATGCAGCTCTTAAAATCAAGCAAATTTCGTGAAAACATTTTTTTTCTATCTTTAACGAGAGCTGAGATATCTTCCGAGACCGCACTAATGGGACACCCTGTATAATCAGATATTTAGTCGGTAAATGAACATGTTTGTTAATGAAAACTGATGGAATAAAATATTATTGGTTGCAAATAATAGATTCAAATTTATTTTTAAAGGATTTGTATCCGTGATTCAAAAATGAGGATTCGAATCTTTGATTCGAATCATATTTTTCACTTACGAATCCTTCATTCGATTATTCGTGATTCGAATCATATTAGGTGATTCGGATTCGTGATTTGAATCATGTTTTTGAGGATTCATCCCAGCTCTGGTCTGTAATTACCGTGAACTTATAACCCTCCAAATATGGGCGCATCTTGCGGATTCCCCAAATGATAGCCAGGCATTCTTTTTCGGCGTTGGAGTAGTTTCGCTCAGCGCCGTTTAATGATCGGCTCGCGTAACAGATTCTTTGTTTCGCGGATTCTGTCCGTTGATAGAGTACTGCTCCCAAACCAGTTTTAGACGCGTCTGTCTGGAGATAAAAATGCTTTGTGAAATCAGGACAGCCGAGAACTGGGGCTTCTGTGAGGATTTGCTTCAGTTTCTGGAATGCTCCTGCACAGCTGGTGTCCCATACAAAACGTGGTCCCTTTTTTTAATATCTCGTTGATTGTTAAGGCACTTATTTTTTGAAAATCCATTATCACTTAATATAATAGCAGACTATTTATGATTTTCAACTTTTTATTTAACTCACTACAATTGTTTCGCTACACTGTAGCTTCTTCAGGTGAAGAAATATAATCTTTAATAGTTTGTTGAGCGGTGTCACAACTTCAGAAAAGAGAGGGATGAATTTTCTGTACCAGGATGCCATCCCGGGAATTCGGCGAAGTTCTTTTACAGTATCAGGTGATGGTAAATCTAAAATAGCTCTCACCTTATCAGGATCTGTTCCAATGCCGTTTTGTGATACTAGATGCCCCAAATACCTCATCTCAGTTTTACAGAATACGCATTTGTCCAGATTAACCGGCCTTTTGCAGACGGTGGCAAACCTCTACTAGATTCTGTAGATGTTTTTCGAATGTTGAGCCTACCACAATGATGTCATCTAGATAGGCGAAAGCTTTCGGTTCCAGTTCTCCTATTATCCTGTCCAACAGCCTTTGGAAAGTTGCGGGAGCGGAGTGGAGTTCAAACGGTAGTACGTTGAACTGGAAAAGCCCTCTTGCCGGAACAGTAAAAGCGGTAATAGGTTTGCTTTCCTCTTCTAATGGTACCTGCCAGTAGCCGTCCCGTAAGTCCAATGTAGACAAGTATTTCGCACCCCTCAGCTTTTCCAGGATAGAATTAATATACGGCAGTGGATAGGCATCTTTTACTGTTACTTGATTAACCTGTCGAACATCTGTACATAATCTATTCTCACCATTTTTTTTCTTTACTAGCACTATAGGAGAACTCCAGGAACTCTCGGAGGGTCCTATGATTCCCCGTTTTAGCATCATGTTGATCTCTTGGTTAATCTGGGACATTACAACAGGGTTTCGAGGACCGTGTCGTTGTTAGATAGGAACGTCAGTGAGTAGTCTTATCTTGTGCTTCACAAGCGAAGTACGGCCTAGAACACGGGCATTAGAACGGTGCAAATAACTAACAAATTCATTTAGTTTATCATTTTCGTTAAGTTGTGATGGTGCAAGCAGTGTCAGCTGGACAGGTTCCTGTCTCCTTCTTGAACAGCAAGTTACGGTTTTTGCTTGAAAAACTAGGTTAGCCTTCCATCTCGACAGTAAATCTAAGCCGATTATAACATCGGTGGTTAAATTTTTAAACACAAGCAATTTAAATTGGTCCTGTAAGACACCCAATTTAAATTTTATATCCCGTTAATTTTCAACATGGATCTCTTTACCATCAGCAACATGTACAATGATTGGAGTCCGGGCTGGTTCTGGTTCAAAGGGGAGTGTGCAGTTCTGCACTGCACTCAGGCCTCATTAAGCCCATTGTGCCACCTCCCGTAGATCACCCATCCTCAGTTTAGCCAGCCCACCTTGTTTAGGTATTCTGGCATAGCTGAGGTGGGTAGATCTCTTATGTAGGCCATTGTAGGCCATCTATCACCCAATATGGATTCCCTGATTGACGATAGTGCCGGGCATTCACAAAGAAAATGCCATGCAGTCTCGTCTTCCATGCTGCAACCTCTACAAGATGGGGAGTCAACTATCCCCATCCTATAGAGGTGCCCGTTTAGTCCACAGTGACCAGTAAGGATGGCAGTTAAGCGCCTGAGATTCCCTCTAGCCAGCTGCAGGTACCGTTTCGCTGATCTCTCATTGGGATACACAAGTGTTTCCTTAGAGAGCTTGCAGCCCTCGATATCATCCCAACGCATCCTGAATTTCTCCAGGGCATTGGTTTGTAACATGTTACACAGGGAGAGAGGAGCTAACCGCACTAGCGGCTCCGGTGAGAGTAGATTCATCCCAGCCGCAGCTCTTGCCAGCGCGTCAGCTCTCTCGTTACCTGTGTCTGTATCATGCCCTTTCACCCAGCAGACTTCAATGTTGTTGCATTGCTGCCTGTCTGAGTTTCCCGTGGCACTCTATTTCGGTCTCTGACGAAGCATAGGCTTTCTGCAGAGACAGAATCGCTTGCCTGCTATCCGTTAAGATTAGTATGGCTACATTTGTCACCTTGCGGTTTATGATGTACTCAGCCGCAAGTGTTATTCCCATCAGCTCCAGTTGCGTGATGGTTTCATGAATTCCCATCGGAACCTTTGCTTGGATTTTTAGGGTTTTAGAGAAAACTCCAAGGCCCAATCCTTCTCTCCTTTTAGATCCATCTGTGTAGATCCTTATAGCAGACTCTCTCATCCGCTTAGTGGGTTGAACAGTAACGTTGTAGGGTGTGTTCCGTATTAGTGTTACCACACAGCAGTCATTAACAGCCTCTAAAAGAGGTATATCTCTACAGACATTCCTCCAGAGGTGTCCTCTAACTTCCCCACAGCTGTTACTGTTCCAAATACCACTGCACTGAAGGCGAAGTATAGTCGCCATGGCCTCCTTCTCCACGTGGATATCAAGTGGTGGAAGGCATAGCATGACTTCCATCGCCATCGTCGGAGTAGTGTGCATGGCGCCTGTTACACTAAGACAGACTGTCCGCTGCACTTGCGAGAGTTGCTTCCTCGTGGTCTTCTGTTTGGTTCTGGGCCACCAAACTGAAGCTCCGTAAGTCAGCATGGGCCTTATGACAACTGTGTACAACCACAGAGTCGTGCGTGGTTTCAAACCCCAGGTTTTCCCCACTGCCCGACGACATTTCCAGAAGGCCCTTATAGCTTTGTCTGTTTTGATGTCGATGTGCGCTTTCCAGCTCAGTTTCCTGTCGAGAGTGATGCCCAGGTATTTCACCTCGTCGCTGTACTGCAACATCGTATTCAATAATTTTGGTGCTTTTTTCGACACCTTCCTTTTCTTGGTGAACAGGACCATCTCCGTTTTGGCAGGGTTTACCGATAGGGAGTGATCATTGCACCACCTAGAAACTATGCTTAGAGCTCCTTGCATCTGGTCGCATAGGGCGTCTTCAAACTTACCACAGTCCGGGCTATTGGGTGACATCTCCCGGCGACGGCGCAGCTTACGAATGAGCGGGCAGATCCAGTGTCGAAACCCGCTTCAAATTTGCGACTGGCGATGGTGATGTCGGCGACCCATTTTGCTGATTCGAGGCGAGTAGGGATTGTTGTTCGTCCTGACTGAAACTGCCTCGTTGAGTTCCAGTCGCTTGCTCGTTTCCCTGTACGATTCGAATATTATTTCGGTGGCAGCAATCCCGAGAGAGCACATTACGTTTTCTGCACGAGCAAAATATTTTTGGTGCGTTCCTACAATCCCGCCTCGAGTGGCCTGGTTTGCCACAGTTCCAGCAGACGGCGTCTTGGTATGTTGTTTTGGTCGACCGGAATTTTTCCATTTCTCTAGCTCGTCACTGAGTGTTGACGGCAATCGGTGGCATCGGTGTTTGTTTCTGGCGGGTCGTTTGATTTGGCGGCGGTGTGTAGGCGAGGATGTCATGTTGGAGGTTTTCGAAGTCTTCGGCCATACGGATCAGTTCGGCTAAATTCAAGAAATCCTCTCTAGCATGCTGTCGGAGGAGAAACCTCCGTGACGACGGATGAGCGTGTGAAGGTCGGTGAGGTAATCCTCCATGGGTTCCTCCGAAGCTTGGGTCCTGGCCTGTATTTTATTTTCAAAGTGTAGTTTCAGTCGATTGGGGAAATAAAATGTTCGGAAATCTGTGAGAAAATGTTTCCAATTAATTTTATTATTACGATACCATAGTAGAACGTCTCCTTTTAAAAGTTCTGGCAGCGCGCTCATGATTTGTGATGACGTCATCTGATACGCCGCGCACAGCTCCTCGAGGCGCTTTATGAAGGAGATTGCGCATTTGCTGCCATCAAACACCAAACCCCACTTACGCACTTGGTCGCAGGTGGTCCCCTCGGCGGTCACGGGCATTTCTAGCTTTGAGGGTGATTTTGGTGTGGATGTCACTTAGTTCTTGTAGCGAACCTCTAGTACACAGATTTGCCATTCTCAGGCCGGCTATCAGACTCTCGATGTCCTCCAGGTCGGCTAGGGGTCGATTGTTTACTGAAAATGACTTGGGGGATTTCTTTCCCATTTTAAATAAAATTTGATTTCCCGGACTCAACCTTTTAAACCCTGAGCAGTTAGTCCCTGCTCGGGCGCCAAATTTGTGACAGTCTTTTGCAAACTCAGTGGAGATTAGGGATGAGAGGTTGAGTAGATCTCGGGCGCCACTACACCTAAGTGTAGACGGATAACAAGTTGTCTTTTAATATACGCTTTGATTAAAACACTTGGTTTGTTTCACTGATTTTTTATTTTTACTCCAACCTGTTTCGACCTTAGGTCATTCTCAAGGAGATATGTGTTTTAATCAAAGCGTATTAATTAAATATGTTTCACCACGGGTTAAGTAAGAAATTAATTCATCACGTCTTTTAATATGTTTATTAACCAACAACTCTTCATATATACAAAATTAAATAAAATAATAACCAAAAAATAATTATATACATAACTAAAATATATCACAATTCATATGTACACAAATGGTGTTCAATACGGCGGTATAGCGGCGACTTGACGGTTTCGGCGGTTACGGTTCGTGTAGGAAACTCAGCGCTTCGTACACTTACCGTATTGCGTTCGAGATAGACCCAGTGTCAGCCACTAGGTCTGGAGAATTCCGCGGCAGCCACAGAACTCTGTCTAGGAGACGAGTGCGTACCGTTTATATAGGAAAAGGGGTTGATAAAAAAAACCCGGGTGGAATCGGTATTAGAAGTGGAAATTACGTTGTGAAGTTGGCGGGTGGAATCGGTGTTGAAATAGGAAATTATATTGTGAAGTTGGCGAAATTCGGGTGTAAATTGGGTAGTCTATGATAAAGAGGAAAAAGGAAAATACACAATCTATGATAGGAAAAAGTGTACAGGGTTGCATAGGATACGGCACGTTACAAGTGGATTAGGATTAAAACAAAATACCACTTGAATCTGATTAATGTCATTTTATGAAGTTAGGTTAGAATTCATTTGGTAGAGTTGGGTTAGATGTCACTTACTGGACTTGGGTTTGTATGTTTTCCACTCCTAGATTAAGCATGGTTAGCTTTAATGTCATTTTATGAAGTTGGGTTGCATATTTCTAATCATACAGTATAACCTACATTATGATTAGAAATATGCAACCCAAGTCCAGAAAGTGACATCTAACCCAACTGAACAAAATTAATTCTAACCTAACTTCATAAAATGACATTAAACCTAACCATGCTTAATCTAGGAGTGGAAAACATGATAATCGGACAATCACTCGTGTCTACGAAAAAGCATATACGAATATATGAAAAAGTACAGTCTTTGCTAAAAGAAGGGTTTTTGTATATTTTCAATTTCACATTAAATTAGCGTTATATACGCGTGGCGCATGAAGTAAAATTTCGAGTTTAGAAAAGCCTGAAAATTTGGATTTGCCGGGCTCGCTTCGCTCCGCCCGGCAAATCCAAATTTTCAGGCTTTTCTAAACTCGAAATTTTACTTCATGCTTAGTCTGGGAGTGGAAAACACTTGCTAGTATTATACTAGGGGACTTAAATTATAGTGGATTAGGATTAAAAAATAATACACTTGATTCTGATTAATGTCATTTTATGAAGTTAGGCTAGAATTCACTTTGTAGAGTTGGGTTAGTAGTCACTTTCTGGACTTGGGTTTGTATGTTTTCCACTTCTAGATTAAGCATGGTTAGGTTTAATGTCATTTTATTAAGTTAGTTTAGAATTAATTTTGTTGAGTTGGGTTAGATGTCCCTTTCTGGACTTGGGTTGCATATTTCTAATCATGCAGTAGAACCTACATTATGATTAGAAATATGCAACCCAAGTCCAGAAAGTGACACCTAACCCAACTCAATAAAATTAATTCTAACCTAACTTCATAAAATGACATTAAACCTAACCATGGGAGTCCAGATCCCGAGCAGGTCGGACCGCTGCGCAAAATTTAAAACCCAAAGCCAGCACGTGGTTAGACTCCTATCCTTTTGCATCCTTTCAGTCACATCCATTTGCATATTCTTATTCCTTACATTCCCTTCTAGTGTACCTCATCCTGCTAACTGCACGTGTATTTTCCTTTTCCTATCCCTCGGGAAGAAGAGCGTTAGTCCAAATTTTAAATTCAGTCGATACTCCAACTTTTTCCTTTAATAACTACCCCTATATTTATTTATTTAAGTGCATAAACAAACATTTGTTTAATTAATACTGTGACTGGTCAACAGGGCTTAGATGCCAAGGCCATTAAATACGCGAAAGAAAGAAGAAGACCTAACCATGCTTAATCTAGTAGTGCAAAACACTCGTTAGTAATTTCAAATTGAATGATAGATTCTTTACGCAATCTACAATTAATTTTTAATTCAACGTTTGGTTACTTCATTATGTATCGATAATAATATTTTTTTTTTTTTTAAACAAAATGTAGAGTGGCGTCGAATTGGAATTAGTGGAGTGCCAACCGCTGCTCGAATGGCTGGCCAACAACTACAAGAACTTCGGTGCGACCCTCGAGATCATCACGGACAAGTCCCAGGAGGGCTCCCAGTTCGTGCGAGGCTTCGGTGGCATCGGAGGTCAGTACGAACGAAGCGCCCGCTTCATCCTCCCAACCTTTTACGCACTCACACACACACACACGCAGCGAAGAAAGAACCCGAGTGTCCCCGTCAAATCATACACTTCCCATCTGGCTCGCACATCCTCCCGAACGTCCCGTGATTGATTTGACTATTGATCATGCACATCGAAGTTCCGATTGACTCTGTTATTAATCTTGTTTTCGCCCGTTTATTTAACATGCTGCCTCCCCACCCGTTCGCCGCTCCGGACAGGTATCTTGCGGTACAAAGTAGACTTTCAGTCGCTGCAGGCCGACGAGCCGCTGGACGATGTCGATCTCGACGATTACTAATAACAAAAAAAAAGCAAAAAAATACAAACAAAACATCTAAAATTATTACCGAAAACATTTTTTAATACTAACAATTGCATATGTATTAACAGGATCAGGTACTTTGGCTTTTATAGATGTCGTGTTTTCGTTGTTGTTGTTGTAGTGGTAGTTTTGTCTCGCCTTTGTTTTAGATCTGTCACCCGATTTTTTTTTTTTTTTTTTATTAAGTAAAAGTAAATCATCTTAGTTAGGTGAATTAAAATTTGGGTTTCGATTAAAACCATTTGTGAAATTTAAATTGCAATGTAATAAAATTATTGGATATGTTTAGAAATTTTTAAAGAGGAAATTTAAATTTGGGTTTTGATTGAAATTATTTGTGAAATTAGAATTTTGTTTTCGCAATGAAGTTGTGAGGAGATCAATGAGATGGGTTATAATTCAAAACTTGTGTTGTATTTTCACTTCTCAAAAGAATAACTAATTTTTAGCTATACAATTGTTGGGTGTTTAGAAAGTCTCGAAGAGGAAAATTTAAATTTGTACCCTGATTGCTTAGATTAATAAACCGACGCCTTAATTTTAAGTATACGTAACCCGATAAATACAGCGCTTTAGTAAATTTGCGGGAATTCTTTGTTTTTTAAAGGCTGTGAAGTTAAACGAGTGTTTCCACTCCCTGGTTGAGCATGAAGTAAAATTTCGAGTTTAGAAAAGCCTGAAAATTTGGATTTGCCGGGCGGAGCGAAGCGAGCCCGGCAAATCCAAATTTTCAGGCTTTTCTAAACTCGAAATTTTACTTCATGCGCCACCGGTATGCAACACTGATTTTAAGTGAAGTTAAAAATATACTGCTTATTCATGATACTGGTGGCAGCGGTACTTATCATGAATAAGCAGTATATTTTTAACTTCACGGTACGTATAGGTACTTAAAAAAAAAAACACTGTATATTTTTTTACTCTTAAAAAGGAATTAAGATTTATTCGTTTGGTTTTATCGGTCTTTATTACTGAATTTAGCATGCATAAAAATTTTATTTAAACAAAACAAAATGTTTAAACTGTGACGCGCGTGGAATACGCTGGGGGGGCCTGGGGGAGATTCTATGGATATGTCAAGAGGCTCGAGATAGAAATCAATCTTCACAAGTTTATGTATTAATTGTCTTTGTGTTAATAAAAGGCTACGTTACTTTGGTGGCAGCGGTGGGATTTTGAAGATTGACCAGCAAAGGTTATTGTGTGAAGAACATTGTGTGTCAGGGGTATATTGCGAACGTTATGGACTGGGCAACTGGGTCAAGTGGATCCAAGATTTTGAGGGGTATTCTCTCCTGAAAGAATGGGATGCGAACAAGAAGTTAATTGCGTTGCCCCTGTTCTTGGGAGAAGCAGCTCGGCAAACCTTTAATGGATTATCAGAAGAGGTACGCGGTGATTGGGATGCCACTTGTGAGGCGTTGGCTGTCGTGTTTGCACCTGAAGATGACTGCTATGAAAAGCAGTTTTAGGCACGATCCAAGAATTCGAGGGGTATTCTTTCCTGAAAGAATGGGATGCGAACAAGAAGGTAATTGCGTTGCCTCTGTTCTTAGAAGAAGTAGTTCGGCAAACCTTTAATGGATTATCAGAAGAGGTACGCGGTGATTGGGATGCCACTTGTGAGGCGTTGACTGTCGCGTTTGCACCTGAAGATGACTGCTATAAAAAGCAGTTTTTGGCACGAAATCAGATGCCATGTGAGACGTGTGCGACGTTTGTTGCATGTTTACGTGCTTTGGGAAAATTGGCGTTTCCAGACTACAGCGATGCTACTATGGAGAAGCAATTAGTCCGCCAAAGTCTGAATGGAAAGGTCGCGGAGGAGGCAGCCAGGCGAAGTCCTGCAATGCTTGATGAAGCTGTTCAGGCTGCGCAAGCAGCCCTAAAGATACGGAAGACTTTAGAAGACATCAAGACGGTTTCAAGCTCGTCCCAAAGACATCTATTGTGTGCAGCTGGAACCGGCGAGAGTGACATAAAGGGTGTTTTTTTTAGACGTGTGGTTTTCAAGAAGAAATAAAACGCATATAATTTAATGTTATGGCCAAGAATTTAGCTTTATCACAAAGATAAGGGTTTGCCATTATGTTTTAAAAATGATTTCGGGCAAGTGGGCGCCGCGGCTGGCTCGAATAAATTCCAGCCTAGAGGCCCAATTTCCGACCACTTTTTGCAGCAATTGGGGCCGTATGTCAGCAATAACGCGCCGAATATTCTCTTCCAAGGCGTCAATCGTCTCGGGCTTATCTGCGTACACAAGCGACTTCACATAACCCCACAAGAAATAGTCCAGCGGTGTTAAATCGCACGATCTTGGAGGCCACGCCACAGGTCCACGACGCGAGATAATGCGCTCACCAAAAGTTTCCTGCAACAAAGTGATTGTTGCGTTGGCTGTATGGCATGTAGCGCCGTCTTGTTGGAACCATAGGTCGTCCACATCAACACCCTCCAATTCAGGCACGAAAAAGTCATTAATCATGGCTCTATAGCGTTCCCCATTGAGTGTAACATTATGGCCGGCTTCATTTTTGAAGAAATATGGACCAATGATTCCCTCTCCCCATAGACACACCAAACAGTGATTTTTTGAGGATGTAACGGCGTCTCAATAATTACTTGTGGATTATCTTTACTCCAGAAGCGACAATTTTGCTTATTGACATACCCATTTAACCAAAAGTGAGCTTCATCGCTGAACAAAATTTTCTTGTGAAATTCGGGATCGGTGGCCATCTCGTTTTGGGCCCATTCACCGAACGTGCAACGCGCTTGATGGTCGTTTGGCTTCAATGCTTGCACGAGTTGGATTTTGTAAGCACGCAAACCAAGATCCTTCCGCAAAATCTTCCATAAAGTTGATGGACACAGCTCCAATTGTTGCGCGCGATGGCGGATAGACTCATTCGGGTCTTCTTCGATACTCTGCTCCACAGCAGTAATAGCGTCTTCGGTGCGCACTGTACGGCGTCTCTGAGGATGCTCACTATCCACTAGAGTAAACGTGGTGCGAAACCGATGGATGGTTGCTCGAATTACCGACTCTGCTGGGCGATTATGTCGACCAAATATTGGACGCAGCGCGCGATGCGTCGCGCGAACCGAACCATTATTTTGGTAATAAATTTGCACAATTTTCAAACGTTGTTCAGGAGTAAGTCTATTCATTATGAAATGGCAAACCAAACTGAGCATAAATCAAGTGATAGCTGTCAAAAAGACCATCTCCGAAAAAAGTAGTGCCGACTTGAAAACCACACGTCTAAAAAAAACACCCTTTATTAAGTGAGTTGAAGGACGAAATAACTAAATTGTCTACTGCGGTTCGAAACATGTCCTCCGAACGCAGAGTTCACTATTCTGAGGACCAACAGACATCCCGTTCGATATCACCTAAGCTAACATATCGACGAAAACATAATGAATGTGTCAAATCTGACAAAGCGTCAAAGATTCGTTGTGATGGTTATGGACACATGCAACGAGACTGTCCTTCGCCGAAATCGGAAAACTAAAGCGTACTACCCTTAATCCCGGAGTGGTGGTACCAAACGATACGGGATTTTAAGATGAGGATGCGGCAGTGGTACATGTAAGGGGTAAAGTAAACGGCTGCGAGACCTGCATTCTCATTGATACAGGAGCATCAAGATGTTTTCTCAGGAAAGATTTATGGGAGCGTACCGCCAAGAACAAGTTACGGTTACAACCACGAAGGAAAGTGCTACAAGAAAGCATGGACCTGATGAAAGTATTAGGAATTAGCCGTGTAAAAATAATTGGATTTGGGTGAGTTACGTGAAGATTATAATAACTTTAATTAAAACACTTTTAACCTTTCTTTACAATTTTTATTATATACCAGATGTACATTTCAGTCACAAGGTGACCATTATCAATAGATTGATCAATCCATTGTTAATGGCCACCTTGTGACCGAAATGTACATCTGGTGTATAATAAAA
Source organism: Philonthus cognatus (assembly GCA_932526585.2). Classification (NCBI taxonomy): domain Eukaryota; kingdom Metazoa; phylum Arthropoda; class Insecta; order Coleoptera; family Staphylinidae; genus Philonthus; species Philonthus cognatus. The sequence goes on from OW052252.1 coordinate 16,412,574, forward strand.
ATTGTGAAGAAAGGTTAAAAGTGTTTTAATTAAAGTGTAAAAATAACTTTGGGTAGTTTGACACCTAATGTGGAAGTAAGCGTGTGTGAACAATTAACGGACCCTTGTGTCATCGGGTGCAATTTTATGAGGATATTTCAGTGCCAAGTAAACCCAGCGGAACATTGCATCATTGTGCAAGGACAGAAAGTAATGGAATGCCAAATACCACCCAGCATAGCTGTGCTGTGTGAGACTGTCGTGATTCTAGGACGATTAGAAATTATTGAAAAAGTTCGTATCAAAGGTGATAACATTGAAGATATGCCGCAAGTAATTGAGCCTATACCGAGGTGTTGGGAGAAGTTCGGGTGTTCAGTGCTTTCTAGCAAACAGGGCGCCGTTCTGCTACGCACCCCAACCAGCGAACCAATTACTTTACGAAAACATACTCATCTAGGGATAGCCAATGCATGTTCCATCGTAGCCGATTCGGTTACAGGTAACCAAGACCCCCCATCTGAAAACTTTAATTGGGACAAGGCTTCTAAGCATTTGATGTCTATGGAGCTGCGGAAAGCAAAACAGTGTATTGACAAGTCTGCAGCTGCCATTGCCAGAGGAAAGTCGGACCTAGGTTGCACTAAATAATAATAATAATAGCCTTTATTGTCCAACAGGATTTCCTACTTACAGGACAATATAATAGAAGGTGAATGCAAAAAAAAATAAGTATTACAAGAAAAAAATAATACAGAAAATTACAAGTATTAACAGTAGAAACAACATTTAAGTTACATTTTATATAAATAAATCATCGAAAGACTTTTCTGCGCAACGACACATTGTGAAGATCGGTGACCGCTGCAGAACACATGTCCTTGGTGTGGGCAGTCGGAATGATGGAGAGAATCTGGTTGATTGTTGAGGAACATTGAAGGGTATACCGGAAAGTAATTGGGGGCAGTCGATTGTTCCGTGTACTAGTTTCCTGAGAATTGTGGCGCAGTGGTGGTCTCGTCTGGTCGATAATGCTATCATGTTATGCCTTTCAAGTAGATGTTCTTGATTCGCTCCAATAGATGGATAAGTACCGTCAAGTTTGTAAGACAAAAATTTTAAAAATCGCCGATGGAGGCGATCTAGTAGAAGGGAATGACTAATACTTGTCGGATACCAGACTAAGCTACAGTAGTGCAATTTACTTGATACAAAAGCGAAGTATAATGACTTTATAGCATCAGTATTTCGAAATTCACGAACGTTTCTCAGTATAAAACCTAATGATCTGGAGGCTGCGGAGCGAATAGCTTCAATATGGGTAGTGAAAGTGAGTTTCTTGTCAAAAGTAACTCTTAGGTCTTTGAAGCAGTCCACGACCGACAGATAGTCACCTGAAATATGGTAAGTTCTTGTGAGAGCATTGCGTCTCCGACTGTAGTTTATAACGCTGCATTTGTTTACGTTGAGAGCACCAGTTAGATATGATATTTAGATTCGATTGCAGCATATCGACATCGTTCTGACATTGGATCCTCTGGTAAATTTTGAGGTCGTCAGCGTATGCTAACAGGGCAGGTGAGCATCCCCAGCAAATCATTAATAAAAATGTTGAAGAGAAGGGGGCCAAGACTGGAGCCCTGTGGGACACCAATCGACGGTGAGAATTCAAAAGATTTAAAACCATTGTAGTACACAAAGCAAGATCTGTTGTGCAGGTAGGATTGTTTAAACTGAGTAACCGGTGGCACAGCCCCAAATGACCCAAGTTTCTCTAACAGCAGATTGTGATTGATAGTCAAACGCTCGGGAGAAGTCGGTGTATATGACATCAACTTGGCCTCGCACATCTAAAGCTTCAGAAAGGAACTGCGAAATAGTAGCAAGATTTGTTAGTGTCGACCGTCCTGTCATGAATCCGTGTTGATAGGGCGAGATGTAGGATCGTAAAAATGTTATTATATAGCACTGTTTCCAATACCTTGGCGAAGTTCGATAGGATTGCGATGGGACGATAATTGCTTATTTGCGAGGCGTTGCCTTTCTTGAAGATTGGGCATAATAGTGTGCATTTCCAACGGTTGGGAAATTCACTTTTAGATATTGAAAGATTAATAATTGATGTTAGAGGTTTGGCTTAGACATATCTGCAAACTTTGAGTAAAAAAACTTGGAACTTTGAAATCACCCGCTGTGAGTTTATTTGAGAGCATTGAAGTGTATATCATAGAATTTTGATACCATTTCATTGACATCATTAAATGAGTCTAGAACATAGTATCGATACTGGCCTTGCTCCTCCAATTCGCCAAGCTCTTCGATGACTACCGTGGGTACGAAGGGAAGACGCACGCAAGGAGGTAAAGCATACAGAGAGTTTTATGTAACACCGAACATGCTAAAATGTACTCAATGTAAATTTTCCTATGTTCGATGTGTTCTGGGACGCATCAAAGCATTGAGTGCGATTTCATTGGTTCCGATTTTAGTAGTTCTAACGCAACTTACATTTATCGTCAAAATGAAATGTCATTCATTAATCGCCTACATCACTAATGTTATATTAAACAGAAAAGAAGAATGAGGAAGAGGAGAACAGATTTAGCTTACATACAAAAATTATAGAAACACAGATTCCTGTTACTTCCGTTTGCTAATATTTCAAGATAAGTTTATACATTGCTTCAATTTCACTGGAGATTATTTAGTATTTCAATTCAGCGTATTGTATAAACCATTTGATCAGGACCACCCCAAGGTACGTTGCTTCGAGTGTACCAGCAAAAATGCCGTCACTAAACTGCCTTACGGCAGATTCAAATATAAATATTCCAAATTTGAAGAGCGTGGCGATTCAGGTTAAAATGTTTGTTAGTACCGCCCCTAGGTCTGCTGGCAGCACAACAACACTGGGGTATTAGGTGTGCTGCTTCATTTGGCAAACATTTCAATTTTCATTTATTTGTTTACATTATACTCAATAAAGATAATGTAGGTGTATTTATTACTTTATTGACTGCATAACTTACAATGAATTGAAGATATGTTTCAGGACAGTATTAATCTTGATTGCTTGAAATGCAGATGTTTTGCTTTGGGCAAAAAAGTTTATTTCATGCTCCCACACACTGCACTTACCATAAACGCACAAGATTTGATATTTTATTTTGACGTTACGTTACGTGTAACCTATTTACATTAGTCCTAATTTGCATTAGAACTACTAAAAATCGTAACCAATGAAATCGCACCCAGAAGAGTGTAAATTGGGTTGACTATATTACAATTAGAAACCTTAGCCAATCACATCGCACTCAATGCTTTGATGCGTCCCAGTACACATCGAACATAGGACAATTAACATTGAGTACATTTTAGCATGTTCGGTGTTACATAAAACTCTCTGTATGTTAGACGCTGGGGTCATTCAACCCTCTAATTCACCTTGGTGCTCGCCAGTAGTTTGGGTGCGAAGAAAAGACGGCTCTATGAGATTTTGCGTTGATTTCCGTAAATTGAATGATGCGACCGTAAAGGATAGTTACCCTTTGCCACGAATCGATGACGTCCTTGATGCGCTGTCGGGATCCAGGCTATTCTCGGCATTGGACCTTCAACCAGATTATTGGCAATGCGAAGTAAACCCTGAGGATCGTAAGAAGACAGCTTTTTCAATAGGAGATGGACAATACGAATTTAACCCATTAACGGCCAAGCAGTGATAGAGTTAACTCTAAAAGTTGAATTCAAGTCCAATTCAGCACTTTTTTATGATTTCTATAAATGACTTATTGTATTACATACTGTGAATTTTTCTTGTAAAAATACATAATGTATACGCTTTAAACTTTCAGGCATTCGTCGATTTTATATAAAAACATGCAATATGAAGTTTAGAACAAGTGTTTCCACTCCTAGACTAAGCATGAAGTAAAATTTCGAGTTTAGTAAAGCCCCGCGTAGAAAATTTGTCGAGGGTCGCGCAGCGACCCGAGACAAATTTTTTCGGGGCTTTTCTAAACTCGAAATTTTACTTCATGCGCCACGCTTATTAAACACTGATTTAAAATGAAGTTAAAAATGCACTGAAAACCAACCCGACTTCGATATTTTTTTAAAACTTCATGTTTTCTTTCCTATCCATGCTGTAAACCTTCAGATATTCGTTGTTTTCTTGTAAAAAAACTTCGATTCCCTGTAGTCCTTCGGTCTCCGAAGACCATGATTGGTCCTTCGAGCTGTAGCCTTTGTAAAATAGTAATAAACTTAGTAATCTAGAGTGATCCTTCAGTTTGAAACTTCTAAGAACGAGTGTTGTCCACTCCCAGAGTAAGCATGAAGTAAAATTTCGAGTTTAGAAAAGCCCCGCGTAGAAAATTTGTCTCGGGTCGCGCAGCGACCCGAGACAAATTTTCACGGGGCTTTTCTAAACTCGAAATTTTACTTTATGCGCCACGCGTACAAGACACTGATTTGAAGTGAATTTCGAAAACACACAAATACATCTTTAATCAGAGTAACACATATATTTAGTCTGTTATCAACGATGTTAAGTGTTGATAATAAATAATTAGGTTTTGAATATTTTTGTTAAAACAACTGATAACGATATTTATATGGTAATGCTTGTTAAAAAATAATAAAATCAACTTTATTCCTAAAGGATTTGTATTCGTGATTCGAAAAAACAGGATTCGAATCATATTTATCTCTTACGAATCCTTTATTCGAGTATTCGTGATTCGAATCATATTAGGTGATTCGGATTCGTGATTGGAATCCTTTTCACGAGGATTCGTCCCAGCTCTGCCGGTCTGCCCGGCTGACAACAAACCATGTGGGAGATACGGTCTTTTTTTTTCAGTTTATAGAGAGGATTGGGAAATCTGCTGACAGACAAAGGCCATTGGTCTTGTTAGGCCAATAGTGTCGGGTTTTGGTACCGACTAAAACCCTTCCCCCTCTCTTCCCCGGTATCGCCATCGCGGCATTTCTTCAGGGGTCTTCTTCTGATTTCTTACTCAACCTGTTCGTTCCTCAGCGTATTTTTTGTGCATAACGCAGGTTGCGAATGCGCTCACAGCGTCCCAGGCCTCCTCGGACTCCAGCATCTTCTCCACGACGGTCTTCTTATCTAGCCTTCTAATTTTGTCTTCGAGGATTCGAGTCTTTGATTCGAATCTTATTTATCTCTTACGAATCCTTTATTCGAGTATTCGTGATTCGAATCATATTAGGTGATTCGGATTCGTAATTGGAATCCTTTTCACGAGGATTCGTCCCAGCTCTACCGGTCTGCCCGGCTGACAAAACACCATGTGGGAGATACCGTCTTTTTTTTTTAGTTTATAGAGGGGTTCTAGTTCTGGTTCAAAGGGGAGTGTGCAGTTCTGCACTGCACTTAGGCCTCATTAGGCCCATTGTGCCACTTCCCGTAGATCACCCATCCTCGGTTTAGCCAGCCCACCTTGTTTAGGTATTCTAGCATAGCTGAGGTGGGTAGATCTCTTATGTAGGCCATCTATCACCCAATATGGATTCCCTGATTGACGATAGTGCCGGGCATTCACAAAGAAAATGCCATGCAGTCTTGTCTTCCATGCTGCAACCTCTACAAGATGGGGAGTCAACTATCCCCATCCTATAGAGGTGCCCGTTTAGTCCACAGTGACCAGTAAGGATGGCAGTTAAGCGCCTGAGATTCCTTCTAGCCAGCTGCAGGTACCGTTTCGCTGATCTCTCATTGGGATACACAAGTGTTTCCTTAGAGAGCTTGCAGCCCTCGATATCATCCCAACGCATCCTGAATTTCTCCAGGGCATTGGTTTGTAACATGTTACACAGGGAGAGAGGAGCTAACCGCACTAGCGGCTCCGGTGAGAGTAGATTCATCCCAGCCGCAGCTGTTGCCAGCGCGTCAGCTCTCCCGTTACCTGTGTCTGTATCATGCCCTTTCACCCAGCAGACTTCAATGTTGTTGTGCATTGCTGCCTGTCTGAGTTTCCCGTGGCACTCTATTTCGGTCTCTGACGAAGCATAGGCTTTCTGCAGAGACAGAATCGCTTGCCTGCTATCCGTTAAGATTAGTATGGCTACATTTGTCACCTTGCGGTTTATGATGTACTCAGCCGCAAGTGTTATTCCCATCAGCTCCAGTTGCGTGATGGTTCCATGAATTCCCATCGGAACCTTTGCTTGGATTTTTAGGGTTTTTTATAGAGGGGATTGGGAAATCTGCTGACAGACAAAGGCCTTTGGTCTTGTTAGGCCAATAGTGTCGGGTTTTGGTACCGACTAAAACTCTTCCCCGGTATCGCCATCGCGGCATTTCTTCACGGGTCTTCTTCTGATTTCTTACTCAACCTGTTCGTTCCTCAGCGTATTTTTTGTGCATAACGCAGGTTGCGAATGCGCTCACAGCGTCCCAGGCGTCCTCGGACTCCAGCATCTTCTCCACGACGGTCTTCTCATCTAGCCTTCTAATTTTGCCTTCCAGGATTCGAGTCTGATTCGAATCATATTTATCTCTTACGAATCCTTTTTTCGAGTATTCGTGCTTCGAATCACATTAGGTGATTCGGATTCGTGATTGGAATCCTTTTCACGAGGATTCGTCCCAGCTCTGCCGGTCTGCCCGGCTGACAACAAACCATGTGGGAGATACATTTTTTTTTTTTTTTAGTTTATGGCGGGGATTGGGAAATCTGCTGACAGACAAAGGCCTTCGGTCTTGTTAGGCCAATAGTGTCGGGTTTTGATACCGACTAAAACCCTTCTCCCTCTCTTCCCCGGTATCGCCATCACGGCATTTCTTCACGGGTATTCTTCTGATTTCTTATTCAACCTGTTCGTTCCTCAGCGTATTTTTTGTGCATAACGCAGGTCACGAATGCGCGTCCCAGGCCTCCTCGGACTCCAGCATCTTCTCCACGACGGTCTTCTCATCTAGCCTTCTAATTTTGCCTTCTAGGACTAGTCTTTCCGGCTGCCATTCCGGGCATATGAACATGGTATGCCTAGCCGTATCCTCCTCGCTCCGGCAATACCGACATTCACCGCTCTCTGCCTTTCCTATCCGGTGCAGATAGGCCCCGAAACTGCCGTGTCCCGTCAGTAGTTGTGTGGTAACCAGCCCGTGCTTCCTCTCTACCCATGGTTTAATTACCGGGATTAACTTTTGGGTCCAACACTCTGTCCGCGCCCACCTTTCCTGCCAGTTGATCATGGCCCTACTGTGAGCCCCCTCCCTGGCCATGGCTCGGTCGCCAGTCTCCCTTCCTCCACGGTACACTTCTGCCCTTTCCATTGCGTACAGGTCGCCTGGAATCATTGAGGCCAGGACCTCCGCTGCGTCGGTCGATACCGTCCTGTACGCTCTGGTTATGCGTAACGCTCCTGTTCTGAGGGCCACCCTGGCTTTGTTGCGGTTCCGCGCTGTGGTCATTGCTCCCGCCCACACCGGTGCAGCGTATTCTAGTTTGGCCCTGGCCACCATGGCAAGCAGTCGGCGTCTGCCCTCGCTCGGCCCTCCCAAATTTGGCATGATTCTGCCCACCGCTGCATCCGCCCGTAGTGCGCACAGTGCCTGCTATTCCGCGGGTTAGCTTCCAGCCATACGCCCAGATATTTCATGGCCTTTCCGATCGGCACTTCGCTGCCCCCGATCTCTAGGGTTTCCTCAGATGTTTTCCCCGCTCTCCTCGTAGACAGCCACACCGCCATGGTCTTCTCGGCAGCTACCTTGGACCCGTTCGTCTCCATCCACCGGATTATGGCTTCAGATGCCAAACTCGCAATTCAACGCACTTCGTCCATGCTCCTGTGCTTGACGATGAGCGCAAGGTCATCCGCGTACGCGATAGTGGTGGCGCTTTCTGGCAGTTCTAGTCCGAGCACTCCGTCATACACAAGGTTCCACAGTGTCGGGCCGAGTACCGACCCCTGTGGGACACCCCGGTCCACTGCCCTGGTCGTCGTTTTTTCCCCTACTCTATATGTGATGGCCCTGTCCCTGAGGTAGGAGTCCACCATCGTCGCCATCCCTCCTGTTAGCCTTTTGGCTGCCTCCTCTTTCACAACCTGCCATGGCAGGGTGTTAAAGGCATTCTTAATGTCTAGACCAACCATGACAGCGTGTTGCCTGCCAACCGCTGTTACCGCCCTCCCCCAGCCTCGATCTCTCACCGCTGTCACCGCCTCAATGGTAGATGTACCTTTCCGGAATCCATATTGGCTAGGGTGGAATCCTCCCCCAGCTTCGATCTCCTCCGTAATCCTAGTCGTGACTGCTCTCTCCAACACCTTCGCAATGCCATCCAGTAGACATAACGGCCTGTATGACCCCGGGTTGTCGAGTGACTTCTTTGCCTTCGGGATAAGGGCCAGTCTTGCGCTCTTCCAGATGTTGGGGAATACTCCGACCTCCAGGAGATACGGTCTGGCTTCATCAAAATACGATTCGGGTTGGTGAGACTGTAAAATTACATCGTCCATGGACCGAATAATAAAGAATATGGTTATGGGTACTTTCAGAATTCAGCATTCTGCTCACAAGCATAAGAGGCTTGTAGTACACCAAGATAGGCTCAAACCCTGTGTAGAAATACCAACTCCACAACAAGCTTGTCCTGTAGAACGAGCAGCTCGACCACCTGGACGTCCACGCAAATGCTGTCTCAGCGGAGGCTAGAAAAGGGTGACGTACACAATCGACAAAATTTCGGACAGCCTCTCTTAGATCCTGTTGCTGTTCCTAATAGTGAAGCTAAAACTCTACCACCGAAGAGGCCCGTGACAAATGGAAGTTGGTCTAGTTTGGCGACACCGACCATCGGGATGGACACAGACAGCTGGTATCCTGTTTCGTCTCTTGCTTCGCAACTTGAGTCCATAAGCAGATTCAAATAGAAACTCTGACGATGAGTACTTGTCAATAGAAGAGACTCCTCCATGTTCTCTTCTATTGACAAGTACTCATCGTCAGAGTTTCTATTGTGATAATGATGATCACAGCGAACCACTGAAGTGTGGGGATGTGGGAAATCAGTCCGCCAAAGAAGTGTCATCTGGAAAATCATGTGACAGCCAGTCAAAAGATGGTGGGCATAAGAAACGCGAGATTATTCAACGTGCAGCTAAGGATATGTCGAAATTGCGAATTGCAGAAACTTTCAGGAGAAAGTTATAACTTAGGAGGGACTAATGTGACGCGCATGGAATACGCTGGGGAGACCTGGGGGAGATTCTATGGAAACGAGTGGTTGATATGTCAAGAGGCTCGAGATAGAAATCAATCTTTACAAGTTTATGGATTAATTGTCTTTGTTTTCTGGTTTCACAAACAGAGTTCTGCTCGTTCGTGGACGAAACAGTGAACTGTGCATTCGTGTCACTGACGATGCCACTATGAAGCATTAGATGGCGTTAGCTATCGAAATCCATTAAAAGTTTTCACATATTGGCTTGAAATAGTCAGAATTGTTCAGTATTCCTCAGCACTGGGTCGGGACCACACTGAAGAGGACCTTGAAGTCCGAAACGCGTCTGTGGGTATCTGGTGCCAGAATACTGAACACAAATTTAATTTTGATGTTTGTTTTCTGGTTTCACAAACAGTTCTGCTCGTTCGTGGACGAAACAGTTACCTGTATATGCACTTCGTGCATTCGTGTCACTGACGATGCCACTATGAAGCATTAGATGGCGTTAGCTATCGAAATCCATTGATAATTGTCTTTGTGTTAATAAAAGGCTACGTTACATAACCATAAAGCGTTCATCCAATAATATTTTATAATTTTTTATCAGCACTTCTGTTGGACATTTCTGAACTGGAAAGAAATAAAGGAGCCTAATTAAAGTTGGGCGCCAAAATTTTATTAATGTTGTATTTATTCACAAAGACAGATTTTTACTTTGGATTAAAATGTTACTTGTGTTTAAACTTAAATATTTTATTAACAACCATAAAGCGTTCATCCAATAATATTTCATAATTTTTTATCAGCGCTTCTTTTGGACATTTCTGAACTGGGAAGAAATAAAGGAGCCTAATTAAAGTTGGGCGCCAAAATTTTATTAATGTTGTATTTATTCACAAAGACAGATCTTTACTTTGGATTAAAATGTTACTTGTGTTTAAACTTAAATATTTTATTAACAATTGAAGGTATGAGAATGAAAGCTGGATAAAAACCATGTTTCCCAATTTTAAAATTTCACCAGTTTTCAACATACCAAAGAACGCTGAATCGTTTAAAACAAAAACTGTAAAATTAAGGTTATGATCTTTATCCACTTTTCATTTCAAGGTTGTCAATTATTGAAATTTTATATATATATATATATATATATATATATATATATAAAAACTGTAAAATTAAGGTTATGATCTTTATCCACTTTTCATTCCGAGGTTGTCAATTATTGAAATTTTATATATATATGTATATAAAATTTCAATAATTGACAACCTTGGAATGAAAAGTGGATAAAGATCATAACCTTAATTTTACAGTTTTTGTTTTAAACGATTCAGCGTTCTTTGGTATGTAAAAAATTATTGAAATTGACAACCTCGGAATGGAAAGTGGATAAAGACCATAACTTTAATTTTACAGTTTTCGTTTTAAACGACTCAGCGTTCTTTGGTATATTTATTATCAAAAAACTCTTGTAGCCTTACGGGTGTTGGGTTCAAATTTTGCGATACATCAAATCGAAATCAAAATTTTAATTAGTAAAATCACGAACCTTTCCAATCATTAAACCCCCTTTGCATCGCTCATTAATTTAAATAAATTACTGGATGTTTCTTGGGTGACAGGTCGGCTTGTTTTTATTTTCTTAGGTTAGTTGATAGTTTTTAATTACATTAAAATAACGATGAACCAAATATTAGACATTTCTCTACATGTGTAAATTGTGCTTTTGTAGGTTTGCTGCGGTACAAGGTGGACTTCCAAAGTATGCAGTTAGACGAATTAGAGAACGGCGAGGATTTCGACTTAGACGATTATTAAAAGAGTAATTAATTTAACATAAAAAAAAAAACAAACAAAACAAAAAAGCAGCATGAATCATTTATAGAACAGTAAAACTATAATACAGACCTTTAAATTGAATGACAGAAACCTGTGAACGAGAAATTAACAAAAAACAATAGAGGCGGTCCTGCTAAGTGCGTGCGCAAGTGGTTTTGCTCATTATTATCAAACACTAGTAACGCGGCGGTGAGCGCAAATATATTAAATGTGATATTAAATGTTTTATCGAGCCCCGACTTATTTGTAATCCGTGACGGTATTAAATTTTTTATATGTTTTATTAATGAAAATATTATTGATTAGAGAGAGAGCGGAGTGCCGTCGGGGCTCGGTAAGACGGTTTCTACACAGACACACACATGTTTAGGTAATTTATTATTGAAAAACGAAAAAAAAAAAAACAATTGAGTTTTAGTTATTATTATTTTTTTTTTTTTGTTGATTAATGTTAACACACGGTGGAAAAATTTGTAATAATGAGCAGTTTTTAAATAATTACATAAGCTCGAAGATAAGTTTTAATTTTTTTCTCTCTTCTGAAAGGAGGAATATTTGGGTGCGTGTATTTTTTTTTTTTTTTTTTGTAAGCAAGTGTATTCATCGATTGTTTTTATTGTACATACATGGTGATTAATACAGAGGATTTTCATTATTGGATATATAAGCATGTGTTACTCTAAGGGGGCTATAGCTTACGCACGATCTTGTTTTTTTTAATTTTTTTCAAATCCCCAGCCTCAGGTACAGTATGTTTAATTAAAATCGAGCGTCTTTTAAAGTTATGTAAAGTATTAAATAGGATTCAACTTGATGATTTTGTAAGAACGAAAATAAAAATTATAGAATGTAAAAAATCAAAAAGCTCAATTTCTTCGAATTATGTTAATTAAAAGTGCTGTATACTTAACAGAGCTGGGCTGGAATCGAATCCTTTTAAAGAAATGCATCCCATAAAGCCCTTATCCTTAAGAGAGAGTCGAAAACCGCAACTCTCCATCTTATTTACTTTCGGAGATATTTTATGTTTACCGCAAACGTGATTTTTTATCCTTAAATATCAAATAACTCCGAAACTGTACGGTTTACACCGAATTTTTTTAATAAAATGATACGCAAATTTTATGAGGAATTCAAAAACCAAATAATATACAGGGTGATCCATTTAAAATGAGCAAGTCACATACGCTACTGCCTTTATAGCGCACCCTGTGTAGATAAAACAATTTTTAGGTTATGCAGCTCTTAAAACCAAGCAACTTTGGTAAAGAAACTTTTTTTCTATGTCTAATGTGAGCCAAGATATCCTCCGAGAACGCTCTAATGGTGATCCATTTAAAATGAGCAAATCACATACGCTACTGCCTTTATGGCGCACCCTGTATTCATACAAACATTTTTAGGTTATGCAGCTCTTAAAACCAAGCAACTTTAGTCAAGAAACTTTTTTTCTATCTCTAATGTGAGCCGAGTATCCTCAGAGAACGCTCTAATGGTACACCCCGTATATTTAAATAATGTTTAAACCATAAAACGTTCATCTAATTATACTTGATTTGTCTATCTGTGGTTTTTTTGGAAATTTATTATCAAATAATGGAGTTTGGTTTGAACTTATTTCAAATGGGGAGTAGATGGCGTTAGCTATCGAATTAATTTAATAGTGTTCAAATGAAAGTGTTATTAAAAATTATTATTGTTAATAAACGAGGGTTTCCAATCCTTAATTAAGCATGAAGTAAAATTTCAAGTTTAGAAAAGCCTGAAAATTTGGATTTGGGCGCGGAGCGAAGCGAGTGCCCAAATCCAAATTTTCAGGCTTTTCTAAACTCGAAATTTTACTTCATGCGCCACCGGTACGAAACACTGACATATTACGAAGTTTAAAATACACCGCTAAACTTCACATTGAAAAAATAGTTATTAAAAGATTTGTATCCGTAATTCAAATCATATTTTTCCCTTACAAGTCCTTTATTCGTGTTTCGAATAATATTAGGTTTTTTTTTTGTGGATTCATCCCAGCTCTAATACTTAACCTAAAAATGCACGTGTAAAGGCCTGTATCGATTCGTACGTTGCTTGTCACCGTAACGTCTCCCTGTTCATCCCAGCTCTGATACTTAACCTGAAAATATACGTGTAAAGGCCCGTATCGACTAGAACATTTACCCGTTGCGTGTCACCGTAACATTCAACACCTAATTGATACAGGAGAGTGTTGCGTTGCACCGTCTTAAAATAAGCAATCCGTGTCACCGTCACGTTGCACCTTGTGAATACAGGGGAGCGTTGCGCTGCACCGTGTTGAATTGCGGGTTAAAATAAGCAATCCGTTCCACCGTTTCATCGAACGGGCAAACGTTATAATCGATTCGGGCCTTAACAAAACACTATTATCAATTGAACAGTGCAAAATATGTCATGAATACTGACATAATTTTAAATAATTATTACATTTATAGATTGTGTAATAATTAATTTTAAATATATCTAAATTTTTTGAAATTAAAATAAGTATTTTATACGAGATGAAATAAATATTTTATTAAACATACTGTATATATAATAAAATGACAAAAAAACGAACGTATGAATAGTTTATTTTTTTAAATACGAGTGTCTCAAATCTCATCGATATCGCATGATGGTGTGCTAGTCGTTATGTACGTACATATACATAAATAAATATATTTAAATAATAAAGGATTATATATTTGAAAAGGATAATAATGATAGTAAAAATAAGAGAAATTTCCAGTCAGTCACCACCGTTGCCTAGTACATAATTAATTAAAGATATATAACTAGTTCTTAAGGAGTGCGTGCGTGAGTGTGTACATTCCTTTTCAGTTGAGATCTGTGTTTTTCCTCGGTCGGGTAAGCTATAGTTGCGCGCTGTTGTGTAATAAGTTTGTGTAGAGTATTTATTGTAATGAAAATGAAGATGAAACGAAGGGAAAAGTGGATACAACGGGAGGTGCTGCCGTTGCGGTGAGGTTGAAACGAGTCGGGTGATTTATGACGAGTCCGTTTTGACGAACGCGGTGCCGTTCCGAATAAATTCTTTTTACATTTGCCTACACGTAAAATATTTGTGTTGTTTTTACCCGATCTTGTCGAAATCCTTCACATTTCCTATTCAGCGCAGTTTTTTTCGAGTGAGGAATCAGCTCTACTTAAGTTGAGTAAGTAAACGAAGAGTATAGAGTATTTTGTTTGAACTGTATACATTGCAAACTGCATTTATTCCTTGTTTTTTTAGATAACTTCAATTTCTTGTTTTCTAAAAGTGTTCAATTTGAAGCTTCCACTCCTAGATTGAGCATGAAGTAAAATTTCGAGTTGGAAAAGTTTTAAAATTTGGATTTGGACGCGGTGCGAAGCGTAGGTTTGGTCGTGTAAGCACAAGCGGCGAAGCCGATGAAGCCACTGCATTGTCCTTGTTTCAGTTTTCCCCCTCATATATATATATATATATATATATATATATATATATATATATATATATATATATATATATATATATATATATGTATATATATATATATATGTATATATATATATATATATATATACATATATACCATACATACGACGCCCAAAGCGGTATACTTGATCGATTATGTCAAGCCCACAGCCGACTTAGGAAGCCCGACTTCGGGCTTCCTAAAAATCTCCGTGTGTATTTTTGCTATATGGTCGGCAAATAACTGCAATGTATTTCATTGATTTTTAAGGTTGGCTTCAAAAATGAGTTAATGTCTATACATTATATATGGAAATAGTTCTTGTGAATTCGTCTTAGTAGACGTGTATATACATTTAATATATGATGTCGATATTAGGATGCCCCTCATGTATGCTGCATTATACGATGCCCGAAAAATTGACAACACTGTACGAGTATATACACATCAGACACTATTGATGTTTTGTTTCCTTATATTTTCAATATTTAGTGTAACATTGTTAAAATCAATAATACATTTATTAAATTAGTTTTTTCTATAGAAGATATTTTGATATTGTCATTAAATATTAAGAGAGAAATAACAAGATCTGTGCAATTACGTATGAGAAATGTAAGAAAAAAAGGATTCTATGTCAGAAAAATGCCGGGTAATAATATACAATAAAAATTTAATATACCTATTATAATTTTAAAAAAAACATTATAAAAGTGCTATTATTAGTACAAATGTGAGTTACTTTTGTCTGAAGGAGTTGTAAACAAATATTTTTATTCTGACCCAATTCTTATTTTTAAAAACTGCTTCAAAACGAGAAAGCAATTCTTCGCATTCAATTTTCTTTGGGGTTATTTTCCTTCTTATGTGATCCTTAAAATGCTTTAGGACAATTCTCTTTTCTTCGTCGCTCCAACGACGTCGCCCTTGATCTTGTTTACCTAAAACAAATATGAAATATATTATAATTCAATTATACTCGAAATAATAACTAATTCAATAACTATTATTTTAATTTATTAATTTTACATACCATCAATTTTATTCACTGTCTCTATTTTGTTGTACCGTTTAACAACTGTTTTGGATTTTACATGTTTTCTGTATTTATTTTTATTATTGGAAGTATTGCTTTCGTCTACACCAGAGCAGGAAGGTTTATTTAGATTGTCATTATTTTCCTTTACACATGGCAAATATTCCGTATTATGATACATTGGAGCATCAGTGTCCTTATTTATAAAGCACGGCAATATTTCATCATCAACATTACATTCAGATTCTGAACTATAATAAACATCTTTTTGTAATTCAATGTCATTTAGACATTTGCCATGGAACTCTTTCCCTTTTCCTTTTTCAAGTAATAATAAAACTTTTGCGACTTTTGCAGTTTGGTATATGTCTTGGGGCAGCCTAATAATAAATGAAGATATTATTTATTTTTATACATTTTTATGTATTTGTAGTAGGCTATAATAATTAAACAAATATTGTTTAGTATAACAAAATTCGAATTCAAATAAACGATACTCGAAATTAATTTAATTGAAATAAGCATTATTTTCATGATTTTGCAATAATAATATAAAAATAACGTTTGTAGGATTAGTATAACTGTACAAAATTTCATGTTTGCTAGAAAATACATAGTAAAGAAGTGAAACACATTTTGTTAAAATAAATAATAGTAATTAAGTAATGTACCTATGATTAAAAAACACTTAGAACCTTTCTTCAATACTTTATTTTGTAACCAAATGTACATTTGGTTACAAAATAAAGTATTGAAGAAAGGTTCTAAGTGTTTTTTAATCAAAGTATAATTATCTTCAAGTAACTCAATCAATCCAAATAATGTACCTATACAAATAGTTAAAGTTAAAAATACTTTTATTTGTTGTACAGATAATATAAAATAAGATTTTACTTTATTGCGATCACACCTTGCAGTAGATTTTGCACAAAACTTAAGACAATATAGCCTATTATTAAGAAAAATGCACAAAAAATTTCTATTTTAAAAACTAAAAGAAATCATGAAAATGGAGAAAATCAGTGCCAAAAGTACTATAATTACTAGATACAATATTTTTTAATAAATCATTATTATCTCCAATAATAGAAAACTAATAAGTATGTAGATCAAAGTGGGTTTAAATTGACTGTAGGAGAACAGTAGGTATATACTAATTATATTATTATTAATTTGACTTTTTTTTTTAATTTTCGACTCAATCTACAGGGTGATATCTCATTTTTTAACAACTGAACAACAAATAAATGTAAAAATATTTTTCATGTCATATTTAAATTTCATATATTTCATTTTATTATCGATTAATTGACTAAAATTATAATTACCTGTAAAATTCCGCATGTGTTTTTTTCGTGTGGCCCATGAAATTTGCTACCTGCTCAATTTCATTTTCGTCCAAACACATTAGTTGTAAAGTTGTAGCTATGTGTTTTCGAAATTTTGTGGATGTCAGTAAAGAAGGCTTTTGTAGTCCACAACTATGAGCAAGACGTCTAATTACATTTGTACCGCTCATCCATCGACTTTCTGACCCAGGATTAGCAAACAAGTACGGGTTTGATTTTGGGACTATGTTAGAGATGTTTCTTATATTAATTATGCATGTAATAAATTTCTGGAGTTTATTTGAAAATAATACTGCTACTGGTTTGGAACCTTTCCCACCTAATACAACTCTTTTAAATTTATTGCATATTAATTTTTCGACATCTGTAAGTGATTGCAAGAATGCTTCCTGGTCCACTACTTGTCGATCAGATAGGTATGTTTCAATTTCCAGATATTGAACATCTCCGATTCTCTTTCGGTTAAACATGACTGTTAATGTGAGAACACATTCAGTTAAGATCTTATAGTTGGAAGAACTGTAGGGTGAACCATTTTGTAATTTTATATAAACATCATCAGCAAGTTTATTCAAAAACAGATGAAAAGCTTGTATATCGCTGGTTAATGGAAGCTCTGTTCTCTTTTCCCATTGTGTTTCTTTAAGATTTTTTAATGCTAGACTTGATAGCTCAGAACACCAATGGCCTAATATTAGTTTACGTAGTTCTTTTACTTCTAATTTTTTTGCATTTGTGTCAGTCCATGAAATGTTGGGAATGTCTCTTTTTTCCAAAATAAGTTTATAAGCAATGTCGCAAATTAATTTTAAGTTGGTACCCATGTGTAAGGCTAGGGATGGAGCTTTAAACGTTTTAGTATTAATGTCAAAACCACTTATGTTTTTTGTAGCAAATATTAATTCTTGGAAGTATTCAGGTTTTAAAATATCGAACAGGGTTTTGATATTATCGTTGGAAGATTTGATTGCAATTAAAAGTCGGGCCATTTCTCTTATGTTATTTGATACAACTGTCGCAATTTGTTGTCGTTTGTGCTTATTAAGAAGTGATTCTCCATAAAGGCAAATTAAAGGGTCATTTTTAGCTATAAAACTGATTTGATCGGGACGCATTATGTTGAAAACTTCTGTCGTAATTCGCGATGATTTTAAAAAGTTTTGATTTTGTAAAGCGATTGATGCCATGAATGTTTGAGACTTACTCAAACAGTTTTTTTCTGCATTCGTCATATCTGGTGGTTTATTATTGCATATTTTCACGTGCTTATATAGAAACTTTTTTGAGTAATGTCCAAGGCAATAAGTGCAAATAAAATATTCTGTGTTAGGATCTTTTGATGTTTTAACCGGGTTTAAAACGCCCTTTTCTTTATTTAAATAAAAAAACCTTGTTTTCTTAAGGCAGCAATTAATTCTTTACGTTGTTTGCTACCTAGCTTATAGCTCATTAAAGTTTTAATGTCTTTATGATCAGGGTGGTGGCGTGTTAAATGCCTCGAAAAATGATTCCTTATGTCATTATAACAAATAGGGCATAACAGTGGTCGTTCTTTAGCAGCCGGTTGTTTTGAATAATAAGTTTTATTCTGTAACAAAACAAACTACAATTGTGGATTTTGTATGTGACAATTCAAGAGTATGATGAGAACAAATACCAAACAACTTACCATAGTACTAGTTCCTGCTTGATAAGCTATATGTGGCATTGTTGTTTGGTGTACATTGTTGTCTATCTTATTTAATTCTGCGATGGTTGAATGAATCTGTAATAATCTAAAATTAAAGTAACTAAAACTATAACAGCACGACTTACATTATTTTGAATAGGAATACTATCTGATAACAATGATAATTCATCATGCCAACTTGTTAAGGCTGCAAGTTCCTTTTCACTCGATAGAGAAGAAGTGCTGCTACTTGGAATAAATTCGCTTCCAGAACTTTGAAAATCAAAAGAGTTTGATTGTTTCTAAAATAACATCATTTCTTATTAGGACCCAAACAATTAAATAAGGAGACACTTTGTTAAAGTATTTTATTGCAATTACAAGGGTGAAATCAAAATCACATAGTTTTTAAGAATTCACATATTTAAAGGTTTTTCTTTTATACAGAGTGTTCCAGACCACCCGTATCAGGCATTTTTTGAGGAAACGGCCAGTTCATGGAAAGTTGAGACTAAAAATATTATTACCATAGCCCTATTAAAGAATCGAATGGTTATATTGTCTTTTTCCCAAAATGGTCGGCATCGCTGAGAATTTGTTTAAAATTGTCAATTTGTTTAAAATAAGCAACTTTTGTACGAAACATAATTTTGTTACTGGCATCCATTTTGAGTAATATCTGATTAAAGTTATTAATATATAGGTTTTTTAGATAATTCACTTGGTTTGTTTTACTAATAAATTATTTATTAGTTATTAAATTTAAATTTTACATGACTAACTTATTTTAAAAGATTAGGTTTCATATATCAGTTATACCTCTCAAACCAGTGTTATGAAATCGTGAAATTAAATATTCGACTCCAACTTCGTATCCGACTACTCTATTTTTCGAAAATCCTACGCTAACTCCGACTTCTGCTCCGACTCAGGTGAAATTTTAAAACTATATTTAATACTGCGATGTTTTGCAATACAAATAAATATTTGAATAGTAGTACATCTGCATAATTGCAATCTAATAGTTTTTTTGGAAAACAATAGAAATGTTGGTTTTCGCTTATACAGAGAGTACTTCTTTCAAGTGTACATACCCCAATATGCTGAAAATGTTTAGATATTCGTCGTAGAGTTCAAATTTAAGCTTTAAATGAGTGTATGTTTAATTAATTTCTCACTTAACCCGTGGTGAAACATTTTTGAATCTAATTCTGGATATTTAATTAAAACACTTGGTTTGTTTCACTAGTTTAAATTAGTGAAACAAACCAAGTGTTTTAATTAAATATCCAGAATTATATTTAAAGGAGTGTTTTCCACTCCCAGATTGAGCTTGAAGTAAAATTTCGAGTTTAGTAAAGCCTGCAAATCAGGCTTTTCTAAACACGAAATTTTACTTCAAGCGTCACGCTAATAAAACACTAATTTCAAATGAATTTCAAAATATACCACTAAAGCAGCAAGTAAAAGAAATATATCTTTACACTATTTCAGTGTTTTATATGCCTGGCGCATGAAGTAGAATGTGGAGTTTAGAAATGTCTGATTTGGCTTGGCCGCCGCTTCGCTTCGCTACGCGGCCAAGCCAAATTTTGCAGGTTTTTCTAAACTCGAAATTTTACTTCATGCTTAATCTGAGAGTGGACAACACTCGTTTGTAACTCCAAATTGAACTCGTTTCAAAAACAACGAATATCTGAAGATTTAAAGGAAAAATTCCCTATACTCATATCTATACAGATGAAAAAACCTCCCTGTAGGTTACATAGGTACATTTCCATTGTAATTAAAAACTATATTTGGGTTCAAATTTTAGAGAAACTTTTTTTAACGTGCAATCAAGTTCGATTCAATATACAGGGTATCCCAGACCACCCATATCAGGCCTTTTTTGAAAAAAACGGATAGTCCTTGAGGGTTGGGATAAAAATATGTATTACAAAAGGTGCATTAAAATATACTCTAATTTATATAAAGAAGTTTATAATTTCATATTTCATAAAATGTCAAATATTGGCTCAATATCTTACACACAAAATTTAATTTCAACAACATTTTAAAATGGACTATCATCAGCTTGGTTTATACCTTTCCCTAAAACGAATGTATTATTTTTCGGATAAATCATTATTTAATTGTTATTAGAATTGAATCTCAGCAGTTATTGCGTCAAAATAAACCATTTCATGAATAATTATTGATTTAAAAGTATAATTGATTTTCGTGAATGCTATAAAAATAATCATTTAAATTCATTGACATATAGCATGATATACAGCTAAATTTGTCATTCTACAAAAAAGCCAAACAAAAATGTTACCTATTTGCTCTCAAATTATAAGGAAGAAAATATTTCTGCACCAAGACATTAACATTAAAAATCGTAAGTCCTGTAAAAAACCTCTACACCCTTTTTATTAATTCTAGTGCAACGTGTGCGCATGTAAAACAATGAATTTAATGGACTCCGTTGTCATAAAGTAACGGATTTTTATTGTACATACTTAATTGACAATACACTCCATGAGCATTACACAATTATAAAGAATTCTACATAATTATTAAATAATAAACTTACCGTCTCATCATTACTGGAAAAACTAAAACTGATGCCACTGTTTTTAAAATTCTCCGATTGACAATCTCCGCGTGTTTCGGCCCATTTAGCAATAGTAACGTTTCCAACATCAGAAACAAATGCTAAATTAGTGTTACACAATGGTAATTAAACATTTAAGTGAAGTACCTACCAATTTTTTCTTCTTGGGCAAGATTCATTATGAATTTACTTCTATCCATAATAGTGAATGTTGACTATTTTGTAAACACTAACAGAATTCACAAGCCATATGTTTAGATTCACGAAACGACGGCAACAGTGTTGGGTTGCGTAAAATGCGTACGCTATATGAATTATATACAAATGGGCTTTTTAAAGGCAGCAATACATGGATGGCATCCAAAGAATCGCCAAATATATATTAAAATGTATATTATAAATATTTTCCCCTCTCGTGTTGCCTTATATATGCAAGTCATATGTTGTTAATTTATGTAAAATACACTCATCTTAGAGCAGTAGAAGTGCCGGGCATCTGGTTGCCTGTAATGTGTACCGGGCTTAGTAATGTGTACCGGGCTTAGTAATGTGTACCGGGCTTAGTAATTAGTAATATATATATATATATATATATATATATATATATATATATATATATATATATATAATTATATAATTATATATATATATATATATATATATATATATATATATATATATATATATATATAATTATATATATATATATATATATATATATATACACGGTGTCCCATTAGTGCGGTCTCGGAAGATATCTCAGCTCTCGTTAAAGATAGAAAAAAAATGTTTTGACGAAATTTGCTTGATTTTAAGAGCTGCATAACCTAAAATTATTTTCAAATATACAGGGTGTCCCATTATTCCATACTTAATACCAACATTGTTATTTTAAATGGAACATATATATATATATATATATATATATATATATATATATATAAATATATATATATATATATATAAATATATATATATATATATATATATATATATATATATATATATATATATATATATATATATATATATATATATATATATATATATATATATATATATATATATATATATATATATATATATATATATATATATATATATATATATATATATATATATATATATATATATATATATATATATATATATATATATATATATATATATATATATATATATATATATATATATATATATATATATATATATATATATATATATATATATATATATATATATATATATATATATATATATATATATATACACACACCTTTCAGTGTTTCTGTGTTATTTTCGTGCCATTGTTTTGTTGCGTTTAATGATTACGCCGACATGTACATGGCTTACGGTTTCTGTAATGGAAGTGCACATATGGCAAAAATAGAATATTGAGCACGTTTTCCAAATCGGAGGCATCCTTCTACAAATGTATTTCGAAGGCTGGATCAACGACTACGTGAAACGGGTATGTTTGTCCCCAAAAAATGCGAACAGTGGTCGGGGACGGCAGAGGCGCACAGTACAACTTAAAGAGCAAGTTCTAGGTGCAATAGAAGAGGATCCCACCGTCAGTACCCGACAATTAGCTGCCACATTAGATATCCCCATGGCAAGCAGAGAAGAAAAATCCGTTATAAATTACATATTATTAGAAAAAAGTAAAATGTAAATGATAAAAGATGTACGTGTCAGAAGAGGAGCAGAAATTGGTAGTGGCCATTATTTATTGACCCTGCAAACAAAAAGAGTTACAGCGAAAACACGCATAGAAATTAACGAATGCAAGAACGCAGAATTTATATCCATGAAAACATATAGATTAAGCGAAACAAGCATAACAGACAGTTTTCAGAAAAAAACTAAAAGAAAAATGGGACAAAACTGAAGAAACTTGTGATATGAGTATTACAGTATTACAAACGGCAGCAGAGGTATGTGGGACATCCAAGAAGAACAACAATAAAAAACAAACAGCATGGTAGACAGAAATGATCAAGAACGAAATAAAAAAGAAAACACAACTCTGGAAAATAAACATAGACAATAGAACAAACGAAAATTATGACCAATATAAAAAGAGTAGACAAACAGTGAAATTAATAATAAAACGAGAAAAAGCAGAGATACCTGAAAGGTTTGGAAATAAACTCGAGAACGAAAGCAGATCAAATATAAACATGTTTTACGGAGCATTAAAACGAATGAGACGTCCCAACAATAATAATAGTGTGATAAATATAAAGAACAAAAGAAATTAAGTTTTGAGAGACGAGGAGGAAGTTATGAATAGTTGGAGAGAATACTTTATGGAACTATTGATGAACGAAGAAAGGAAAAAAGATGACTCGAAGGAAAAATATGACAAGGAAAGTAAAGAAACAGAGATTACAGCAGACGAACTAGTACAAACAATAGTATCCCAGAAAAATGGGAAAGCACCAGGACATGACAGGCTAACATCAGAAATGTTTAAAAAATTAGACGAAAAGGGATTTACAATTTTACTGGGAATAGTAAATAGAGTTTGGAAGGAAGAACAAATGCCATCGGAGTGGACAGAAACATTACTAGCACCCATACTTCTTGTGTATGGAGAAAAACAAAGTTGCAATAACTACAGATGCATACATTTACTGAATATAATAATGAAAATACTCGAACAAGTAATAGAGAGACGAATTAGAAATAAAGTAGAGAAAAAGTTACACGACTCGCAAAGCGGATTCTTAAGGGGATTATTGCAGTGTAATACGCCGATCGTGTTGGAAAGACCCACATAGTTTAGAGTAGCTCATCCGATGCCAAATTTACAGCACAAGTGGGGCGAATACAGTCAGAGAGAAAAGCGACAGTTCGCTGTGCATTTGTGCATTGCTCTTTGGCATGAACAGATGCGATCTCGCGTCGCGTGGAATAGACGAAAAAAAAGCGTATAAAAAAGACGGATCGAAGGAAAGTGTCGATTCGTATTATTTAAACACGCTGATAATACATACAAGCTATGTATTGTTTTCAATTCGTTAGAAAGCGTTATCGGATCCTGTGTTATTTTTTGGTATTTACAAAACTGATGATTCTTATTCTTGTCATTATAACACATTACTATTACTTTTAAGACTCCAGTCTCGACAGCCGAACAAACTATGTGTTTTATTTTATTAAATTATAGATTATTTCTTAAAAATATAATAATAAAATAATTCATGTTCATAAGCTCATTGTGAATATTTATATGCCGGACATATATGAAAAAAAACGGAACATAGGATTTTCAATGATATTTTTTAAATGGGAATATTATCTTCCCTAAGTGCTATTTGCATGAAAATAATGTGTATTAATTTGGCCTCTCCCAAATTGGGTAAATACCCCAAATTTTGGGGAGAATTTCAATTTATATTCGGTCAAATATTTTAGTTTTTATGAATGCAACAAATAAATAATAGATTGAAAAAAATTAAACGGAAACCTGCCCTGTTTTTTTTTTATGTTTAGTACAGGGTTTACAAAATGATGATGTGTATAAATAGGCTCAGTCAACTTAGCCCCCCGAAGTTCGACTTTTTTGAAAAAAGCGATTGCGCTAGACCGGCCTTAGCTAGCGCCACAAAAATTAGAGCTAGCGCCATTTAGACAAGAAAACTACGGGGATTTGAACTTTCGGGGGGCTAGGTTGATGGTAGCCCCCAGAGTTTGGATTTTTAAAGTTTTTTTACACTATTCGGATTCCTCAGAGCTAGCGCTACCAATTTAAAAGCCAACGCCACTCCCACAACCCCAAAAAATGATAAAACATTTTTAACCCTGGCCCCCTAAAATGAGATGTTTTAAATCAAATTGGGTGGAAAATATAACTTAGAGCTAGCGCCAACAGAATATGACAAAAATATTCTCTCAAAAATATTAGGTAAAAAAAAGTTCACATCCAAATTTTGATGCGAGAGCTTTCAGATCCTGTATGCGTATTACCATTTACTTCCTGAATTTTAATACAAAATGATGTTTGGCATATAATTTACCGCTTCCAACAAATATTTCTGCGTTGTAATTACTTTATTTATGTTCATAGACACTGGCTATTAGAAACATGATGCCTAGAAGACAGTAGCGTAACTGATGATTGTTTTCACTCCTAGCTAATTTAAATCGTTATAACTCAAGAACTTACCGTACGATTTAAAAAACTCTTTTGGCATTGTAATAACTATACTAATGTTTATAAACACTGGCAACGAGATAGCTTGCGCTATTAAGACAGTGGCGTAACTGACGATTGTTTTTGATAATTGAAATCGTTATAACTCGGAAACTAACCGTACGATTTCAAAATTTTTTTTGGCATTGTAATTGCTATACTGAAGTCTATAAACACTAACAACGACATAGCTAGTAACATTAAAGGATAAATTAAAATCACTTGGTTTGTTTCACTATTTGTTTCTATTTACTCGACTAGTTTTTCTTTTTACGGCATTATCAAAGTTCACTCTTGATAATGCCGTAAAAAGCGAAACTAGTCAAGTAAATAGAAACAAATAGTAAAACAAACCAAGTGTTTTTAATTTATCCTTTATTATTATTTCAAAATGTTTCACCAAGTGATAAATGAGAAAGTTATTCAAGAGATAGCTAGTGCTAGCAAGACAGTGGCGTACCTCACGGTTGTTTTTTTTTTCTACGTGATAACTTAAATCGTTATTACTCGGTGGAAAACACTCGTTGGGAGTTTCAAACTGAACGCTTTTCAAAAACAATGAATGCCTGAAAATTTACCTAGTACACATCGGGTTATGTATGTACCTAATCAAAACATGGGTATCTTTTCGATGCTACAAAATTGTGATTAAGCTCCTTTCGTTGCTATTTAATTGACTTTATTTTCATTCTAACACAATCTATCTCAATATCCTAATTCTACAATATATAGGCAGTTTTTCTTTAAAGTATACGTATTCCAGATTCACTTTATTTTCTTTAAATCTTTAGATATATGTTGTTTTTACAGGAATTCAATTTGAAGCTTTAAGCGAGTGTTTTCCACTCCCAGGCTAAGCAGGAAGTAAAATTTCGAGTTTAGAAAAGCCCCGTGGGCTCTCCTAAACTCGAAATTTTACTTCATGCGCCACGCGTACAGAACACTAAAATTTTGTGAAATTTATGTATATTTGAACCTTACTTGAAATCAGCGTTTTATACGCTTGGCGCATGAAGTAAAATTTCGAGTTTAGAAAAGCCCAGAAAATTTGTCTCGGGTCGCTGCGCGACCCTCGACAAATTTTCACGGGGCTTCTCTAAACTCGAAATTTTACTTCATGCTTAGTCTGGGAGTGGAAAACACTCGTTTAAAGCCTTGAATTGAACTTTTTTTAAAAAACAAGGAATATCTAAAGATTTAAAGAAAATAAGCTAAATTTGGAAAACGTATACTTTAAAGAAAAACTCCCTGTATGTTATTATGTTGTATTCAACTTAAATATTATTAGGTTATTACTCATATTAAGTTTAAGATTCATTTCTTGCCTGATGAAGGAGCAACTCTCTAAGCAAACCTAAATATCTAATCCATGTTACATATCAAATATTTAGCTTAAATGTTTTGATAGTTGTTGCTTACATTATACGGCTCAGTCAACTTAGCCCCCCGAAGTACGACTTTGTTTAAAAAAACTTGTCAGTTAGGCTACTGTTTTCTAGGCATCATCTTTGTAATAGCCAGTGTCTTTGAACATACATAAAGTAATTACAACGCCAACATATTTCTTGGAAGCGGTATTTTATATGCCAATCATGATTTTGTATTGAAACGATTTTGTATTTACGTAATAAGCATAGATTGAACTACCGCCGATATTGTATTAAAGACCTGAGACGTACAATAAAAATTGAAATTGGAAAAGATTACACACAGTACATTCAGCAACAAGAACTTAATAAAAAAAAAGACCTTTATTGGCATATCCTACAGTTATTTACAATGTCGACACTATATCACATCTTGCCCTCTTTCTCCCGTCCCACTTTCTCCAGCGTCTTTACCCTAGCTCCGTCCTCCCTCATCCATTCTGTCACCCTTCTATTCCCTTTCACTCCCACCCATTCCTCACTCACACCCTCACACTCCTCCGCCAAGTGCCTCCACGTATCCTTCCCCCATTCACATAACCTACATCTCATATATTCTTCCCCCATCCATCTCTTCCTTCCCCTCTCCCCAGACCCACACCTTGCCCTCGCCATTATCACCCTTTCATCCCTGTTCCACCCATCCTCACTCATGTATCTCGGCACCCTCCCATATACTTGCCATCTCCCAAACATATCATTATATTCACTTTTGTCTATCCGTCCCTGTCTCTCCTGCGCTTCCACCTCCTTCATCTTTTCTCTCATCCACGCCGCCACCTTCACCCCTCTACCCAACCATTCCTGTACCTTCCTCTCTGCCAGTCCTCCCCTTTCATACATTCTCCTTCTCTCCTCCCTCCACCTCCCCCCTTCTACTTTCATGCACGCCTCCCATACTATTCTCACCAATCTCTCCTCTTCTACTCCGCATAATTTCATTTCATACTTCACCACTCTCTCCACCGCCTCACATTCCAATCTCTCTCTATTCGTTTCCTGCAACAGTATATATCCCGGTGTCGACTTCTCTAGTCCCAGCATCCGTCTCAGGAACCATAGCTGTTCTCTTTCAATCACCTCATATGCTCTCGTTCCCCATGCTTCTACCCCGTACATTAGTATCGGTCTTACACATGCGTCCCACACCTTGCATGTCACCTTAATACTGTTCTCCATCCATCTCCCCCATTTTCTCCATGCCATTCCCCATGCTCTCCTCGCTTTTCCTTGTACCCACCTTATATGCTCTTCATACCCACCCGTCCCTTTAAAAATAAATCCCAAGTATCTGAAACTTTTCACTCTCTCAATCACCTCTCCCTTCCATTCTAGCACTCCCACTCTCCCCTCTCTCCCTTTATTCCTAAACCTCATCCATTTCGTCTTCCCCACATTCACACACATTCCTCTCTTATCCATATATCTTTCCACCCTTTTCAACATGCCTTTCACTCCCTCCCAATCTCTCGCCATCAACACTATATCGTCTGCATACACAAGAACTTAATATCAAAAGTATTCCCAAGGAGTTCTGGAACTATATCCGTAGTAAAAAATCATCTAAGCGTACCCAGGAATAA
Source organism: Philonthus cognatus (assembly GCA_932526585.2). Lineage (NCBI taxonomy): Eukaryota > Metazoa > Arthropoda > Insecta > Coleoptera > Staphylinidae > Philonthus > Philonthus cognatus. Next base: position 16,440,929 of record OW052252.1, read on the forward strand.
TGTCCTATTGTGAACAGATCGTAGATACGGAACAAGAAATTGTTAACTGTTTTGGAACTTTCTTTAATAACGCATATAGGCTTACTTCCAAGATAAATTGTAATTCGCCGACGTCCTCGTGCATTAATGTAAATTTGCAAATTTGTGAAATATCTGATGATGATATTATTGACGCTGGAAAACGTCTGAAAGCTAGCTTCACACAGGGGCCAGACGGTATTCCCTCATTCATTATTAAGGATACAATTGTATCTCTGGTCACTCCAATTAAACATATTTTTAACTTAATGTTGTCATCAGGATCATTTCCACAAAATTGGAAAAACGCGCGCATATGTCCAGTTTTTAAGTCAGGAGATAAAAGCCTTGTCACAAATTACAGACCAATAGCGCTAATTAACAATTTTGCAAAATTATTTGAAATAATTATATCGAATAGAATTTCTTGCCATATTTCGAATTATATCACACCCCACCAGCATGGGTTCGTACGCAAACATTCAACAACCACAAACCTAGTAAACTTCACCCAATTCGTATCAGAAGTTTTGGACCGTCGCGTCGTGGCCAAGTGGACGCGATTTATCTGGACTTCAAAAAAGCTTTTGACAGCATTAGTCATGACATCATATTAAGTAAATTATCATTCCTCGGGTTTTCTCCAATACTATGTTCGCTGATGGAGTCCTATCTGAAAGACAGAACCCAATATGTTGAGCTAAGTGGCTTCAAATCCCCTAAATTTTTTCCAACAAGTGGTGTGCCCCAAGGGTCCATTCTTGGACCTTTATTATTTATCTGTTTTATAAATGATATTGTGTCAGATATAACGTCAAACATCCTTCTTTTCGCTGATGACATTAAATTGTATTCTGAGATCAGATCTCAGGAGGATTGCCTAACCATGACTAATGATTTGCGGAAAATTGAGGAATGGTGCATATTAAACGACCTTCATTTGAATATCAGTAAATGTAATTTTATTAAATTCAGTAGGAAACATAATGCAATACAGTATAACTATGCCGTTGCGAATCACCAACTTACGGAGCACAGAGTTATTAGGGACTTAGGAGTTTTGATCGATAATAAGCTAATATTTGTAGATCATATCGATGCAATTTGTAAATCAAGTTATAAATTACTAGGCTTTGTCATTAGAAATTCCAGGGATTTTAATAATATTGCAACTCTGAAGAATATGTATTTTACTTTTGTTAGATCCAAACTTGAATATTGTTCGCTAATCTGGTCGCCTTTTGTTGCACGTCATAAATTACAACTGGAAACAATACAACGAAAATTCCTTAAAACTCTGTATTTCAAACGCCATAGAATGTACCCAATACAGAATTATGACTACGGTAAACTACTGGCGGAGTTTGATATACCCCCTTTGGAGTTGCGAAGGAAAGTGGCATCGACATTATTTATGTTTAACCTAATAAACGGCCAAATTCATGACCCTTTCTTACTTTCAAAGCTAAACTTTCACACACCTCGGCTAAATGCTAGATGTTCTATCTCTTTCCAATACCCAACTGCAAATACAAATGCTTTACAATACTCTCCTCTATATCGCATGCTGATGTTATGTAACGACATAGACGATGTCGACCTATTTAATATATCACTTTCCACTCTCTTAAAAAACGGCTTCTTCAATAATATTGCAAGCGATTGTTTTTTATTTCTTTTTGCATAATTTCATTCTTTGTACTTGTCCTCTTTACCGTTTTTTTAAGTTTACAAATTTTTAGTTTAAATTTTTAGTTTAAGTTAATATTAAGCTTCTCTGTAAATGGATTTATCTGTTGAGAAATAAATTATTATTATTATTATAATTAATACGCATACAGGAGCTAAAAGCTCTCACATCAAAGTTTGGATGTAAACTTTTTTTTACCTGATATTTTTGAGAGAATATTTTTTTCATATTCTGCTGGCGCTAGCTCTATGCAATCTTTTGCATCCAATTTGATTAAAAAATCTCATTTCGGGGGGCTAGGGTTTAAAATGTTTTATAATCTTTTGGGGTTGTGGGAGTGGCGCTAGCTTTTAAATTGGTAGCGCTAGCTGGCGCTAGCTCTGAGGAATCCGAATACTGTAAGAAAACTTGAAAAATCCAAACTCGGGGGGCTAGCATCAACCTAACCCCCCGAAAGTTCAAACCCCCGTAACTTTCTTGTCTAAACGGCGCTAGCTCTAATTTTTGTGGCGCTAGCTAGGGCCCGTCTAGCGCAACAGTTATTTTTTAAAAAGTCGAACTTCGGGGAGCTAAGTTGACTGAGCCGTATAAATAGAGGATTGCAATAACATTCAATTACAATTAATTTATTCCTTATTTACTTACTATCAAAATATGACTCATCATAAATCAGCCAAATTTGAAAAAAATATATTGGGCTCGGTGCAATGTTGAGCAAGAAGCTTGTTATTTGAAATGCATTATAATAACTACCTTATTATTATTATAGTTCTATTTTTTCTAAAATAATTAACAATGAATATGCACGCAGTTAAACCCTACATTTTTTTAAACATTCGTCAAACAAATATTACCTGTGCTCAGTAAAAAATTGTTGATTTGTAACATTAATCTACGACAACGTCATATTGGTGTTATTCTTACTATTCTCATAGTTTTGATATCATTGATTCGTTGATGAAGTCGCAGTTGGTTCAAATAGGTCCGATTGCTAGAAACTTTACAATTTACTTTAATAGTTTTATTGCGAGAAGTTTAATGGCATTTAACAACTGCTTTAACAACGAAAGATTTAAGACGAAATAATGATTTGAATAAGACTGATTGTTATTCGATTGCTTCTGGCTTATTAATCAGCTTAAAAAACTTTAAAAATAATTTAATAATACCGACACTGTCAAATAATAGGGAAAGCCAATATTAAAGGTATATTTATTTAAATTAGTGAAACATTTCATGTTTTCTATATTAGTGAACATGCAGTATAAAAAAATACTTATTCCATTAGTAGTCAGAAAGCATGAAAATAAAACACTAATACAATAAAATATAGATTATAATTGCGAAATATTAATTTTACGAGAATAAATGCTAACGACGCGAGCCGTTTTTGTTAACTATGATTAAAAATGAAAAGAAAAACAAACGCGAAGCCGCGCAGCATTCACCGGCCCAGGGATAAACGCTGGCCGCATGCTGCTCGCCCCTCCAATAATTGTGCAGATGAGTGTACAACGCGTTCAACTAAGAGAAGATCCGCAAGGCGGCGGTATTTTACGGTCTTATTTTTCAAGATTTTTATTTTAACCTGACTCGGGCATGAGCTAACGCATCCTTATGAAATGTTCACATTATATTCCTTATAGTATAAACTAGTAAGATATGGGAATATTTTTTTTAATTTTGAAAAATTTAACATTATTTTTTTCATACCTCTGAAAGCAAATTGTTAAAAAAAAGTACTTCGATATTTTACTAGATAATTGGGCTTAATATACGCTGTCAAAATTTCAACTTACTAGGACCTTTAGTTTTTAAATAAACCTAACATTAAATTTCAGACCACTGTTATATTCCCCTTAAAGACGTTCTTGTTCGGGGCAGATACTGTTTCCTCAGTCAAAGCATTCCACCTGTATACAACTCTGTTGGACAAAAAGTTCTTCCTAGGAAGACAGAGGAATTTTTCCTTTTTTAGTTTTTTGGAGTGGCCTCTGAGTTCATTTGTGTTTGCTGTGTAGATGTCAAGGCTGAGGTCCTCGTAGTATGTCTCTATCAGGTCTCCTCTATCCCTTCTTTCCTTGAGAGTAGTCACGCCAAACATCTGCATTCGCTCCTCATAGGGAATGTGAATTAGAGTGGTTGGTATCTTCCTGAATCTTCACTGTGCTCTCTCTAAAGCTTCTATATCCTTTATATAGTGTGGGTTCCATACTGCATGTGCATATTCCAGCTTGGGTCTTACATAGGTTTTATAAATTTTACTCATGAAAGGAACGGACTTGTTGGAGAAGGCCAGGTAGGTAAATGTATTGCATTTTTTAACTATATAGTTAGTGTGGGACTCTCACTTCAAATCCTTCCTTACTATCACTCCCAAGTCCTTTTGTTCGTCTACGCTTTTCACTTCAGTACCATTCAATGTGTAAGTGTGGTATGGATTGTTAGTGCCTATATGTAGTATGGTGCATTTATCCTCATTAAGTAAGAGAAGCCAAGTTTTGGTCCAGGTTTCAAAGGTCTGAATATCATCCTTGACGAGCCCGCTGTCTGGATTGCAATAGAGCTTAGTATCATCAGCAAAGTAGGAGATGTTTGTTTTGATATGCTGATGAAGGTCACTCATATATACAATAAACAGCAGAGGCCCTATTACCGATCCCTGTGGAACTTCACTCAATACCTGATGTGAAGCAGAGTAGGTGCCATTTACTCTAACTTGAAATGTGCGTTGTGTGATCAGATTTTTAATAAAACTAAAAAGGTTGTCCCTGATTCCAAAGTGCTCCAGTTTGTAAAGAAGCCTGCCAAATGGCACCTTATCGAATGCTTTTTCCTGGTCTAAATGTAGCACATCCACCGGATCAATACTTTTTGTCCAATCGTTAAGGCACTCCAGGAGGTTTGACATTGTTGATCTTTTAGGAAGACAACCATGCTGTTTGGTGGGAATTATTTTGTTATATATAAGAAATTCTGTCAACTCGGGCTCTACCATCTTCTCCAGGATATTGCTTAGATGACATGTCAGGCTAATAAGCCTGTAGTTGGCTGGGTCCAGTCTGTCTCCCTTCTTATAATTTGGTATGACAAAGGCCTTTGTCCAATTGCCAGTTACGTTACCAGAGACACCTCTCACCTCTCTCACATATATTAGTCAGGACCTCACTGATGTATATAAAAAAAAGACCTTTATTGGCATAATACTACATTCCATCCATATCTACACTAATCGCTGCCCCCTCTCTTCCTTCTGCTTTCCGTCTCTTCCCCCAACTTCTCCAGCGTCCCTACTCCGTCCCCATCCTCTCTCATCCATTCCGTCACTCTTCTACTCCCTCTTATTCCCACCCATTCCTCCTTCACCCCCTCGCACTCCTCTGCCAGATGACTCCACGTATCCCTCCCCCGCTCACACATTACACACCTCCCATACTCTTTCCCCATCCACACCTTCCTTCCTCTCTCCTTCGCCCGCTCTCTCACTTTTGGTGGGAAATATTACTTTAACTGGACGAATTCCTTCTGGTTGGAATTCGGTGGAATTTAATGCTTGAAAGGTCCAAATCTTGGGTTTACTTCTTTTAAGAGTTCTTTTATTGCAGAGGCCTCTTTCTCCAGCCTAATTTCTTTGGTTGGTGCTTTTTGTTCAACCATACCAAAGATGAGCACATTGGTAGCTTTCTCTTTCCATTATCTCGGTGATGGTAGGTACAACTGTGTTATGCACATTTGTATTAGCCTCTTTACTACTGTTAGTGTGACTATTCTCGAGCCTTTGCACTTTCTCAGCTATTTTGGCAATGTCTGCCTCTGGTGTTCCGGTTTTGTTTTTTTTTAATTGTTCCACTGCATCATTCTTTTTATGATTTCTATGGATGACTTATTGTATTACATACTGTGAAGTTTTCTATTAAATATACGTAATGTATATGCTGTAAATTTTCAGGCATCCATCTATTTTATATAAAAACGTGAAAAATGAAGCTTAAAACGAGTGTTTCCACTCCCAGACTAAGCATGAAGTAAAATTTCGAGTTTAGAAAAGCCTGAAAATTTGGTTTGGTCGCTCCGCGAAGCGGAGCGGCCAAACCAAATTTTCAGGCTTTTCTAAACTCGAAATTTTACTTCATGCGCCACGCGTGTACAAAACACTAAAATATTGTGAAGTTAGAAATACACTGCCTTTTTTATGAGTAATAATCGGAATATTAAAATAACAAAATATTAACATTTTTCTTCATACATTTTCAAGTCAGGTTAAATAATATAATATATCAAATTAACTTATTTATAATTTAATTAACAAAACAATAATATTGCTTGTATGCATCAACGGCGCTTAATGGGTTAAGAGATGCAAGCCGCTTATCAATTGTTTCTATGGCTTCAGTCATTTTACTGTCTTCATGTGAGATTTCGTGATGTCTCTAGCAACTCGCCCGCCTGCTTTTTAACTGCTTTAGTTTTGGGCACTTAGCTTTGCTGCATCTTTGATGTTGGCAATGCATTCTGGGCAGCAGAACAGCAGAGCCCTTAAATTCATGGACACACACCTTACTTAATTTAGAACAGTTTTTGCAAACAACTTTATTACAGCAGTCGCACGGGTAGCCAAAGAGTTTTCCTTTTGGACACATTCCAAGTCACATTTAAAACCCTTGGGCATGTTTTTCGAACACTTATGGGTTATGCAAATTGCAATGTAATTAATATCAGGATTTAATGATTTTATAAAAATGTTTGTTTGAGATCGAAGATCAATCACTACTCCTGGATGATCAATTAACATGAATACCTAGTTGTGTTCTAAAAGTGTCTACTAATATTAATAGGACAGTTTTATTTTACAAGAAATATAATGAAAAGAAACATAATTCAATCAGTTTTTAAAAGTAAGTATTGATGCTTCTGTTGTAGATTGCCTACATGAGACAATACAAATAATTGTTAATCGCATAAGGTTCACTATATCCAATAAATTAAAAATCGTATCTTTTGACGTCATATGAAGAATGTCACGCTTGATGTCATAAGTCAAGTTCAATCATGAAACGTCGACTGTATTGCTTGAGTCGACCTTGTAAGTTTAACAACCTTGATTTGAGGTCACATGAAGAATGATTGCCATTTGGACCTCTATTCCTAATGTATTAACTCTTGTCCCGTTGCTTATTTTGAGTTTTACCTCCTCTTCGTCTACTGTCTCGTCCATGTTACGTATAAACACCGTTTTCTTATTGCTGACGATTTTAGTGGATGCTCCAATTTTGTCAGTGATCTCTTTTCTGGGCTTGATACATCCTTCCTCTTTAATATCGGCGACTTTCAGTTGTACCGAGCCGTCCTTAGTTTTTCTGATATCTTTTATCTTTAGTCCCAATGTACTCGCGTCCAGGCTCTTTTTTATTTGTTTGACCGTTTCGACGTAGCGTTTCTCCCCCGTCGGCTTTATTACTATTGTTTCTTCGTTGTGTTTTTTTTTCTTCTTCCCTTCACAGTCTCCCACTGGTAGTCATCCTCTTTGGGTTCCCTAGTTGTTTTATGTTCCCCTTCTCTTTCCTCTTCCTGGTCAGTTGTGGCCATGCTGGAAGTGGATCGGCTTCTCTCCCTGTAGTACTCTAACGGTGGTTGTTTTGGAGTCACGAATTCTATTTTTTTTCCCGAGTCGTCGAAAATGTACTCCACCATTTTTCGGATCCGCGCGAACTCGTTTCCTGGGACCTCGATTACTAATTGTTTCCTCTCCGGGTCTCTCAGCAGGTGTCTAAGCTGAGTTAGTCCTGTGTAGAGCTGTTCGTTTATCGTTTTTTCGTCTGTCTTGCTATCAACCTTTAGAAAGTAACTGTATTTCTCTCTCGAGGCCCATTCCCCATTTTCTTTCGGGGTTTGCGTGATACACCTGATATAAGCGATTTCCCCCGGTTTTGTGCTTTGGTCTTGTAGATCTTCAATCTCTTTTCCCTCTTTGCCGTTCCAGTATATAACTTTGCCTTCGGTGTTTATTAATCTTATAAAATCGCTGTGTATTTGCAGCTGTCCAAAAGGGCCCTTTGTTGTTTTGGTTATTCTGTAGTCGTCCTCTGCCCATGATGCCTCAGTGATGCTTATGCAGTTCTCTATGTTTTTGTTCACATCAAATCGCTCTCTTACGCTTTTGCTACCTGCGGGCGTTTTCTTGGTTGATTGTTGTAGGAGTTTTTGTTCGTTCCAACTCTTTCCTTAGAGTCTGGATTTCCCTTTTTTGCCTGGAAATCTCGCGTTCTTTGTCCTGCAGCAGTTTGTGTTGGGTTGTCGCCTCCCCTCCACTTTTTCTGTTAGCCTTGTTCTGTTATCCGTATTTCTTGTAAGTGCTTCCACTTGGGCTCTGGCAGCTTTCTCATTTTCCCAGAAGTTTTGAATTCTGGAGGCCAGTTTTTTCACTGTCTTGTGCGCGTTTTTCGTTTCCATACCGAATTTTCTTAGTTGCATTATTTCGCATTCAAGTTGTCCTCTGACTCTTGCTTCCTCCATTAGGGCCATTTGTTGCCTTTCACTTTCTTGACTGGGTTTTATCGGCGAGGTGGATGCCTTTCTTTTCTTATTGCCACTGTTCTGACTTTCCGTGTCGGACCCCTTCCCCGGTGTCCCTGGGGTGTTTACGATGGTATTGCGCCAAGGCACACAAAATTTGAGGTTGGGATCGCGCTTTATAATTGCACAACAAAGTCGCCTTTAAATAACGGATACATATTACCTTGGGTCTCTGGCCGACCCTGAAGTTAGGCTGCGAGCCGTCGGTGCTACATAACTAGAACTTCTTATACCAAAACCATAAACATTTTTATTTTTACTAAGAATACAATTTCTTACAAAAGTAATCGTAAAGACCGTTCATTTTTCCTTACGACTTAATCTCAATTTCGAAAGCCGGAACCACTCGCTTCCGTAAGTGTCAATTTCCAGCATTGTCGAATCGGGGAACGAGTTCATAATGTGATCTGAAACAATTGGATGTTTAATTTAACAAAGGGTTTTAATGCGGAATAAATGTGATTTACTTTTAATAATCTTCATCGAGGTTATATCGCACACCCTGTGATTTCCCCTTTGACCCAGCCACGAACAGAAGACGGCCATTTCATTCGAGTAAGTCGCTTTAAGACACCGCGATACACTGTCTTTTACAGCTATTCCTCCAATTTTAGATATGTAATGTTTCTGAAAATAAAAAAAAAAACAATTTATAGTATTAAACTAAAAACAACTAATACAATTACATATTTACGCGCTACGCGACCAAACCAAATTTTCAGGCATTTCTAAACTCGAAACTTTACTTCATGCTTAATCTGGGAGTGGAATCATTAATTGTTCGAAGTAAATTTCAATAAAATAATTCAGCGGAAGAAACATTTTCACAACTTTAGACAATATGACATAACCTCTAAATTATTCAAATTTAATCAGAATAAAGTTAGTAAACATGAAAATGTGATGTTGCCACGTTCACTCTATCAATAGTTTAAAACTAACTGATAACATGTAGATTTTGTTCTATTAATACGAAATGATTGTATCATGTTTCATAGAAATTAACTAGCATTAAATTATAATGATATAAACAATATGACATAACCTCTAAATTATTCAAATTTAATCAGAATAAAGTTGGTAAATGTTAGATCCGCAGATTTAATGTACGCGAATTTAGTATTAGTAAGTGGGGAATCACTAACGTTGTAAATAAATCACTTTATAATATGCTAAGGTGTTTATTCTTCTACTCGCTAATTCACACTGCGCGTCCGAGAACATCTGGGACGCGGCTTATCTTACAGATATAACAAAAAACTCTTTCTGTAGAACAATACACAATAATATATACAGTATAGAATAAAATAAAATAATAACCATTTAATACATATATACATATATAACAGTAAACATGAAAATGTGATGTTGCCAGTTCACTCTATCAATAGTTCAAAACTAACTGATGATAACATGTAGATTTTGTTCTATTAATACGAAATGATTGTATCATGTTTCATAGAAATTAACTAGCATTAAATTATAATGATATTAGCGACAATTCTATTAATAAGGCTGTTTATCTTCTGGTTTTCAAATAATTTAAGTAAAGTTTAAGATTCCCGCTACTGAAAAAATACGTTTGGCAACGTTAAGCGCCTTGCTCACTGTTGGCGCTAGATGGCGCCAAAGTCGGGACCTCAAAGTGCAGGATAACCAAACGTTTAAACTGTTTATAACTAAGCAAATTATTAAAATTTGTAATTTTGTGTCCGGTTTTACCAACTTCAATTAAATCTTATTCGTTGATTAAATTTATTTGTTGATTGGAATAGACATTTGCTGTCTTTATGACATCTATAGGTTTGTTCGTTTGTACTGCACTAAGTTGAACTGAATTCAAGTTTGTGACGTCACAGTTCAAGTTAGTGTAACTTCACATTTACAATTGCGTGTAACGAACAAATTCAGTGTAAAACGTGCTGTACTATGCTTGTGTAACTATTACTGGATTTTAATCGATTAATAACTATTGGTCGATTTAACTGACGTTGGTGAAACCCAGCATTGGTGTATCAACAGCGACGGCTCGCCTAACTTCAGGATCGGCCACAGCGCCAAGGCACACAAAATTTGAGGTTAAGATCGCGCTTTATAAATACAAGGAATTGCACAACAAAGTCACCTTTTAATAACTGATACATATTACCTTGGGTCTCTGGCCGACCCTGAAGTTAGGCTGCGAGCCTTCGCTGTGTATGAAGTATATTAAAAACGACTTACAAATGAGTCCCTACATTCCTGGTCGTTTAGCTGCATTTCAAAAACGTTCAACTCTTCTATGCTGCCAATTGGTAAACATTCCAGAGCTTCGCCATTCGGTTGACCGGCCACTGTCGTCACATCGCCTAATTTGTGGAGTCTCTTGTCTACGTTCTTTAAAATTGAATTATTCTCCAAATTCACCTTTAAAATTTCATCTGGAAGTTGATACACAAAACTAGTTTAATAGTGTAACAAGAAATATTGGGTTTGTTCGTTACGTGAACTAGTGCAGCACTTTTTGCATTGAATCTGCTCGTTAGATGAACTGGACGCCTGTAATTGTGAATGTGAAGTTACACTAACTTGTGTTGTGATGTCACAAACGTAAACTCAGTTTAACTTAGTGCAGCACAAACGAACAAACCTAATACGAATAAAATACAAATTACTGCTAATAAATAACAGAATCAACTATTAAAACTTCCCGCTGAGCAAAAAAGAAACAAACGACGTTTTATCAACATTGTTTTAATGTCTTTGCTGAGTGGGTTATTTATTATAAAGCGAGATCTTCACCTACCTAAGATATTTTTGTAGAAATTAGGTGACCGGATGAACGTGTTTTCAGCTGATTGAAGTTGTTTGATTGATGTTTTATGATGGTTATATTTTGGTGCCGCATCTCGTTCAGGATTTTCAATTTTAATAAAATGTGACATTATGGAACCTGCAAAAAAACTTCCTTTATTCAATGAAATAATTTATAATCAATTAAATGGGTATAAATAAATACCATGTAATCGGGAAACTAATATAACACTGAAATACCTTTGATAGTGTTCAACTTTGTACAGTGCGATTGTTTAAATTATGATTTAGAGTAGGCGGAATTTTTTTGTGTGCCGTTGCCCAGAATGCTAATTGAATAATGTAATGAATTTGAGGTTATGGTAAACTATGTGTTAACAGTCAGTAGTGCCAATTTAATTTAAAATTCAAAGCCTACTCTAAATCAGGTTTTCAATAATCGCACGGTATTTCCTGTTATTCCTTTTGACAAATACATACATAGCCGAACTTTCTTGAAAAACTCAATTGACGTATTTTTAAATTATCCTGTTTACACGTTTGTAGATTGGATCAGACCCAGTCGACTCTATATGATTCTGTAAGTTCACATATATAGTTGACCGACCCACTCGATAGGAGGGCGCATACAGGGTGTCCCATTTTAATCCGCCAGTAGCGATAATTCTGAAACATTGCATTGAATCAAAAAGTGTTCCAAATTAAAAGTTAATGGTTCTGAGGGGGACATCTGATGCCGTAGACTTCGCCCCCCAGCCCCCCAAAGGGGGCGGGAACAGGGGGCAACTTTAAAATCTTAAATGGAAACCCCTATTTTTTATTGCAGATTCTGATAGAGGGTTAAAACGTATGTAAGTTTTATCCGAAACATTTTTTTTATTGGTCGAGAGATGGCGCTGCAAATGTAAAAGTTAGGTTTTTTGTCAATTAAATTGCGAAAATCGTCACGTAATTAACCGTTATTATTACTTAAGACTTACTCACAACCTTACAAGGTTGTTTTTTTTCTCAGCCTGCCCAAATACTACCCCCCCCCCCCCCTACAAAGACGTAAAGTACTCAAAAATAGCGATTGAGTACTTCTTTTTCAAATTAAATAATGGTAAAATAATTCAAAAAAGAATGTCATTTTTTTTTTCAAACAGTGTTTGACCGGGCCCCCCACATAGTTATCCGCACCATCATGTTCTCGCGCGTTGTTGGAGGATCGCGGAAGACGACGTCTTTCAGGTAACCCCAAAGGAAGAAATCAGGCGATGTCAAGTCCGGAGATCGGGGTGGCCAAACAATAGGTCCTCCGCGACCAATCCATTGCGCTGGAAACAGCTCATCCAAATGTTGTCGAACCGCACGAGCGTAGTGTGGTGGGGCACCGTCCTGCTGGAACCACATCGTCCTCCGGGTACGCAAATCGACTTCTTCTAGCAGCACAGGAAGATCGTTCTGGAGAAATTCCAGGTACCTCGCGCCATTTAACGTCCTGTCGAAGAGGAATGGTGCGATTATCTGCGAGCCGAGAAGTCCACACCACACGTTGACACTCCATCGCTGCTGTGCGTTCACTTGTCGAACCCAGTGGGGGTTTCAGCACTCCAATAATGGGCATTGTGGATGTTGACGAATCCGGTATTCTGGAAAGTGCACTCGTCGGAGAACAGGACTCGGTGGAAGAATAAACGGTCGCGGTCGATCTGCTGCAAAGCCCAGTTGCAGAAACCCACACGATTGGCGAAATCATTTCCATGAAGTTCTTGAACGCGCATGATGTGATACGGATGGAACTTTGCCGCGCGGAGTAACCGTTGAGCCGTCGATTTCGGTATGCCGATTTCTGCCTGGATTTCTCGGAGACTGATATGCGGATTGAGGTGTACAGCTCCAAGTATGGCGATGGTGCGGGGGTCGTCATCCACAAGATTCGCTCGAGGTCGGTGTCGTTGTAGGTGACCTTGGCGCAAACGTTCTTCCAGTCCTCGCATTGTACTGCGAGACGGACACCGACGATCCGGGAATCTTTGGCGATACAGTTCTACTGCATTGGTGTAATTGTTCAGTGACTCTCCAATGACTTTTAGGATGTCCACAATTTCGGTCGGTGAGTAGTCGATGATTACTTAACGACTTGGCTTTGCGTACTGAACTCATTTTTAAAAACTAAATTTAAAAAAGGAACGAAAATAAAAAAAAATCCAAGAAATCTTTTTTGAATCTAAACAAAACAATCTGAGAAAAAAACAACCTTGTAAGGTTGTGAGTGAGTCTTAAGTGATAATAACAGTTAATTGCGTGACGATTTTCGCAATTTAATTGACAAAAAACCTAACTTTTACATTTGCAGCGCCATCTCTCGACCAATAAAAAAAATGTTTCGGATAAAACTTACATACTTTTTAACCCTCTATCAGAATCTGCAATAAAAAATAGGGGTTTCCATTTAAGATTTTAAAGTTGCCCCCTGTTCCCGCCCCCCTTGGGGGGCTGGGGGGGCAAAGTCTACGGCATCAGATGTCCCCCTCAGAACCATTAACTTTTCATTTGGAACACTTTTTGATTCAATGCAATGTTTCAGAATTATCGCTACTGGCGGATTAAAATGGGACACCCTGTATGTCGGAATTTCAAATTTTCCGCAATTTCTAACGTGGGCTCGATTTCAATCAGCTATCAGATCTGAAGGTATAAAAATGCCGATAAGACGAAATCGTTTCGAGATGACCGTTAAGGCTGCGATCCTGCGAGTGTGTTTCAGTTAAAGCATATTAACGGTAGCACGATTTACAAAAAAAAAAAATAGGAATAGTTACTTAATTTAATTACCCATAAGGTAGAATACTTTTAGTTTTGAAAATAAAAAATAAAAAAATTAAATGTTTTTTAAAATTCAATTATAAATAGAAAATGATATTTAATCATCACGAAAAATATCACAATGGATGTGAAAAATCTGTCTCTTTACATATCCACTTCAATAAACTACAAAATATAGCTTTTTATACCCGTTAATATGGTCCAAGTATCAATGGAAAAAATCTGGTTTGTTTAAAAAAGGCGCCATTGTTTTCATCATGTACCAGCCGCTGTTAGTTCAGCCGATTTCCGATAGGTGATTGAATGTTAGCTGGAGTAGAAGATATACAACTAAACACAAATGTGTAACAACCTCGTCCACCGCCCGTTTTCCAGCGCTAGTGAGCTGTTGGTAGACAGATCGCACGACGTATAGCGGTTCTATACGATGGGTTATTCGTGTCATTCGGATTATTGCAGAAATGAAATCATGCGATGCCGATGCATAGCGTTGGGACGCGCGGGACGAGCGTATGTACAAAATAAAAACAAGATTACGCAGCTGATGCGAAGCATCTCGCTACGGATTCAATAACTTTATGCAGGCCTATTTATAAATAATTATCATGCTAATTTAGTCAATAAGTTAAAGATATTGAGGTCGGCACTTTAAAAATATAAACATACATACATAAAAACATATACGCCGAGAAAATGATTGCCGGTAAATCGTTCCTGTACGTTGCCATAGGAACCATTGTTTATAACCTGTTTTTTAATACAATAAATCTGCTTCGAATTTTCAATTACCAAGGGTGTGTTTTTAGATGTTTTCTCTGGGGATCTCGGAAAGTATACTAATAAGAGAAACTGTTAAATCGGTATTATAGTGCAGGCAAACAAATTTGTTAAATCGTCACCATTAACATTAGGTATAGCGTACATCTTTTTAAGATAAATATATACCATTTGAATTGTAGGCACGACCCTAAGGAATATCTTATAAAAGAGAAAAGCCGTCTTTTTAATAATATCAAACTATGGGATTCCTAAAAAATTGAATTATATTTGAATAAACTAAATTTCTGATACAAATGTCTTAATAAAATTAGTAGGTTATTGAAAGATATAGAACTGAAACTGTAATAGGCAACGTTTTAGATACTTCTACATTATGTTTTGTTTACAGTTTCTTCTATCTCCTATAATCAAGAAATATCGGCAATTATTACATTTTTCAAAATGTCTAGTTAACCTTAACTTGTATGACACTCTTAAAACAGCACTACTTTGCCCATTTGATCATTTCTCTATCTATTATAGTTGAAAGAAATCCCAATAGAGACCATCAAACAAAAACTCTCTCTGTATACAAATTTTGAGTACTAAAGGAAAAGAAGAAGAAAAACAAATAAATAATAAATGAATAAAGGATGAATTATTTAATAATTACATGTATTGCAACAATCAATTTTATTTATTGAATTTCATTAAATACATATCAGTAAATATACAAAAAAATCACAAAAAAATGAACACTCCATTCTTAAACTTGTATGTATCCCAGTCAAATGTATAAACATGCATATACCGGGTGACACATACATATCAGTGCCGGATCTAGAAAATTTCTCAGTGGGGGGGAGGGGGGGGGGGGGTCAAGTCAGCCTCTTGCCGCCCCTGTAGCTGTTTCACTTTTTAAAATAACAGGATAAAAGTAATTCTGCCGCCCGGTGCAGTTGCCAGTTTTGCCTCCACGTCAATCCCGTACGGGGTGCTGTTACGCTTGAATTTGCCGCCCCCCTGAACTTGGCGCCCGGGGCGACATTAGGTTGACACAATATTGAAATATAACTTGAAAAACAAAAATTGTACAAGTTGACACATTATTGTATCAAATTGATACAATACTGTAACCTAACCTGCAATTGTGAAAGAAAGAACCGAGGATTTTGCGGTTTCGGGGACCTGGTCCCAGAATTAAGAATTAAATTAGTCTTTATTGTAAATTTAAATTAATTCTTATTTCACATTAACTTAATACTTTAACTTTTCACCAGCATTCAAAAATCAAGTGTTTGTCAGACCTGACGCCTGTGTAGAGTGTCAAACATCAACTAGTTCCCGTTACAAATGCGCAAACTATTGATGTTATTCAGGGCATAAACAATATTGTGTCTATATTAATTATAAATAATGTGTCTATTTTTGCAATATATATTGTGTCTATATTGTACGCAGTTTGAATATTAATCAATTTTATTCTGGATTTCGACATCATTGTGTCTAGATTGAATATTATTATTGTATCATTCTCGCATTCAATATTGTGTCTATGTTGTATGCAGTTTGAATAACAGTTTCAATCTATATACAAGATATACATGTTGACACAATATTGCTACAAGAAATATTTCTACTAGGGAATATTTCATGAAATCTGAAAATTAACAAAATACGTTATGATTGTTTTAAATTGAAACTTTGAGTGAAATAATAATTTTAAAAAAACCTGATTTGTTTGTAGTTTCAGCGGCCGTGAAACTCTTTTTTAATAATTTCTGGCAAAATTGAAATTTTAAAGAAATTAATCAGTTTTTCTTCCATTTTGGATTGCCAAAAATCATCATCCTTATAAATTTGTTCGAAAAAAATAGGTGTCACGTTGTTAACATAAACAATGAAATAACAAAATTGCCTGTTAGCGATATGGAGTTGTCCTTGGACCTACAAATATGAATGGATCTATTAATTAATATCTTAAATGCACTGTACAAAGAAAATAACAATAGTATTCGCTATTATAATTTTACCTGATAATAATAGTCATGATTTCTTTTTAGCCGTAACTCATTATTTTTAAACTCCAGGCATATCATATTTCTTTTTGAAGCTTCTTCTAAAGAAATTCCTAGTTTCGAAACTTTCCACCTACATTTCACTTCCACTATTCCATCATTTCCAATCAAACCTAAATGTTATTAACAAACTAATCTTATTTTTTCATAATTAATCCAGGGGCGTCTCTGGGTGCATTTTATTTAATACTAATAAGAGACACCAGTTCGATATTTGTATTTCGATAGAGGAATAAAATATACATTTTTTGTCCGTCGTAGTTTTTGCTATACCTCGCTACGTTTTAAAACAGCTCTAGATGTATTTACATTAATAAGCACAGAATTGTGTAAATGTGTCGCTAAGTGATACTGCCCTGTATCTTACCAACGAAACGTTTCCGAGCACACATTAATAGGACATTTTTTGTTTATTCCTCAAACTACCGATTCAAATATACTAGTAAAAATAGTATGTTCGTGAAATATTTATGGCGCTTCCGAAACTCAATTGAGGAAAATTATTCAAATGGATTTTTCCGATCCCCATAGGTATACATATTATTAGGCGGAACCACGTTTAAATTGTTATTTATTAAATAGATTTATTCGAAATCATCATTCAACTCGGCCATAATTGAAACAACAACAAACGAATAGATTAGAGAACGTACCCCGTTTTTTTTTTTAAATTATTTATAAATAAGTAACCTTAACGACAGTCTCTAAATACACAATGGATAGGAAATTATAAGGATTTTTTTAACGACAGTCGTTAATTATTAACGAAAGGTAAATTATAAGGCCCATTGTATGGTTATCCAGTTGGCTGTTGCATCCTATAATTTTTGTTATAATCATGATTCCATTACTAGCCAACAATATTAATTTTATATGCAGTACTTGAGCAGAAGACTACTTTTGATAAATAATTATTATCTTGCTTCTCTCCGTATTTAAATAAATGTGCGCCGCGCGTCGCCGATGCTATAAATGATTTTTATCAAATATAAATTGTATTTAGCTTCCCACACCACCGCTGTATTTTCATGAGTCAGGCTCGAGGCACACGCCGCGCGCTGCCCAAATCAAAACGCAAACAAAATTTGATTCAGATGCTCGAGCCGCTCGAGCACTGCGTATATCGCATAAATATGTTTGTGTGTAGAATTGCTGAATACGTTCGGGTAGCCATGCCTCGTGTATGCACACTCAATTTTATCTATCGCTGAATTTGTCGACGTGGGTTCATGAACTGGCAGGAACGGATGGGTTTGCTTCTCGGCTCGTTTATTTAATTTTTACAATCGCCAATATAACATATGCAACTTAATCTCACTTGTGTACGGAAAATGCCTACGGGATCATGGCCTTAAGGGTTTTCTCCAGAACGGAATACTAAGATTTTTGAGAGTTTTCCAGCGGAACTGGAAGTAAGCGTGTGTGGGACGCACAAATGTTAAGATAAAGTTCTTTCGGAGACTTACCGTTTAGCCGCAAATTGTATTTTAAGTTCCAATTTTGAGGTTATATAGGTTGGTATATTTGGGTAAATAAGCACATTACAGGAATAAATTGTACACATGGTGAAATTATTTCCAAAATTATGACGTAAATAATCAAAATTGTAGTATTATCTTTATTTATACAGCCAAAATCACGATATTTATTTTACACTAAATATAACGTGTAGTGACGTTTATTTGAAATAATGGATATATAAATTGGATCCATTAGAAAATTACAAATATTTTAATTTATGATATAAAAAGTAGATGGCGCTACCTTTACGCGGAAACGAGAATATTATGATATTGTACCATTACTTTTTAGTAAATTGATCTGGGAACAATATCACATATACTGTAATTATAAAATCACCATGTACTCAGTTATGTATAAAATTATAGTAAACACTTAACTTTTGATTTTCAATAAATTCACATTTGCCGTTTACGAAAATCAACTCGGGTTGCAGCAACAAAATTGTTGGCCATCAACGCAACTAGAAATTATGGTTATAGAAGTTAGAGACAAATTAGAATATTTCAATTACAAAATTATTTTTTTACGTTATAATCCCAGTCATTGGAAAAACATTTTAGTAAGCGGATCTTTTTTAAAATTTTAATACACTTTGCGCCATCTATTTTTTATACCAAATGCTAAAATACTCATAATCTAAACATGAATAATAATCAATCTAGAATTATATATCCATTAGTTTAAATAAACGTCAGTAGACGTCAGATTTAGTGTAAAATTAATATTGTGATTTTGGCTGTATAAATGAAGATAATTCTACAATTTGGATTAATTACGTCATAATTTTGGAGATAATTTCATTATGTGTACAATTTATACCTGTAATATGCTGATTTACCCGAAAATACCAACGTATATAACCTCAAAAGCGGAACTTAAAATAGGATTTGCGGCTAAATGGTAAGTCTCCGAAAGAACTTTATACTAGCATTTGCGTGTCCTACACAGTAAGTTTATATAATATTTCAAATTTTTAAGCTATTGTGTATTCTTTGAATTAAGTCTGCAGTCAAACATATTTAAAACCAGGGTGTCTACATTATTTCGTTTTATTTCTTCCTAGCATTCGTGAATGATCTTCAAGTATTATGCATAAAACAGCCTCAGACGTGGAGATTTTCTTCACACCGGGCTAGGAGCATATTTTCATGGAGAATGTTCCCGTTGCTGTTGGATCAAGCAATTCTGAAATTCCATCTAGTCACAAAGTACTATCCCAGAACATAAAATATTGTCTTAAATTCAATTACAGGGTTTTTCTGTTGCATTTCACTATTGATCAAATGAGATTCACTATATCTCAAATATCTTTCACCTTGTCAAATATAGGTCAAAATATTTCTCGATTTACAAAATAAGTTTCACTATATACCAAATACTTTTCCCTTTAATATTTTTGCTCAACATTTTTGCAGTAACAATAACTTTCTTCTGGAAATATTTTATTTGTATTTATACATACAGGAAGTTTTCTCTTAAGGGGAATATAATAGTGGTCTGAAATTTTATGTTAGGTTTATTTAAAAACTAAAGGTCCTAGAAAGTTGAAATTTTGACAGCGTATATTAAGCCCAATTATCTAGTAAAATATCGAAGTACTTTTTTTTTAACAATTTGCTTTCAGAGGTATGAAAAAAATAATGTTAAATTTTTCAAAATTAACAAAAATATTCCCATATCTTACTAGTTTATACAGGGCTTTCATTAATTCCCGAACCCCACGTGACTAAATTTAAAATTGCCGCGTAAATTATTGTATTTGTACGTTGGAGGCTTTGAAAAAAGTAACCAAACGTTACTAAAGTCAAATTTGACATAAACGTTTATGCGCGGTGCATCGTTAAACCAACCTTTGAGATCTTACAAGATTCGCCCGGAATTTTGAGGTAAGCAAAAATTGTTTAATTATTCTGAAACATTGAGTTTTATTTCTATTTATTTTGCACAGTCAATTTGCTAGGATAAGCAAATACTGCAAAAATGGTATTTACAACGAAAAAATTAATAAAACTTAGTTACATTTTTGAAGATGAGCCTATTTTTTAATCATTTTAAATATAATATTTTCAGTCGTCATAAAAATACGCCGGCGAATAAATATTTTTAAATCTAGCGAATTTTTGTGTGAGCCATACCACCGTGTACAATTGGTTGCCTATTATTTTTGGTCACGTGGGGTTCGGGAATTAATGAAAGCCCGGTACTATAAGGCATATAATGTGAACATTTTATAAGGATGCGATAGCTCATGCCCGAGTCAGGTTAAAATAAAAATCTTGAAAAATAAGACCGTAAAATACCGCCGCCTTGCGGATCTTCTCTTAGTTGAACGCGTTGTACACTCATCTGCACAATTATTGGAAGGGCGAGCAGCATGCGGCCAGCGTTTATCCCTGGGCCGGTGAACGCTGCGCGGCTTCGCGTTTGTTTTTCTTTTCTTTTTTCAATCATAGTTAACAAAAACGGCTCGCGTCGTTAGCATTTATTCTCGTAAAATGAATATTTCGCAATTATAATCGATATTTTATTGTACTAGTGTTTTATTTTCATGCTTTCTGACTACTAATGGAATAAGTATTTTTTATACTGCATGTTCACTAATATAGAAAACACGAAATGTTTCACTAGTTTAAATAAAGATGTGTAATATACCTTTAATATTGGCTTTCCTTATTATTTGACAGTGTCGGTATTATTAAATTATTTTTAAAGTTTTTTAAGCTGATTAATAAGCCAGAAGTAATCGAATAACAATCAGTCTTGTTCAAATCATTATTTCGTCTTAAATCTTCCGTTGTTAAAGCAGTTGTTAAATGCCATTAAACTTCTGGCAATAAAACTATTAACGTAAATTGTAAAGTTTCTAGCAATCGGACCTATTTGAATCAACTGCGACTTCATCAACGAATCAATGATATCAAAACTATAAGAATAGTAAGAATAATACCAATATGACGTTGTCGTAGATTAATGTTACAAATCAACTATTTTTTACTGAGCACAGGTAATATTTGTTTGACGAATGTTTAAAAAAATGTAGGGTTTAACTGCGTGCATATTCATTGTTAATTATTTTAGAATAAATAGAACTATAATAATAATAAGTTAGTTATTATAATGCATTTCAAATAACAAGCTTCTTGCTCAACATTGCACCGAGCCCAATATATTTTTTTCAAATTTGGCTGATTTATGATGAGTCATATTTTGATAGTAAGTAAATAAGGCTCAGTCAACTTAGCCCCCCGAAGTTCGACTTTTTAAAAAGTAACTGTTGCGCTAGACGGGCCTTAGCTAGCGCTATCTAGCGCCACAAAAATTAGAGCTAGCGCCGTTTAGACAAGAGGTTTTCTTACAGTATTCGGATTCTTCAGAGCTAGCGCCATTTTAAACCCTAGCCCCCCGAAATGAGATTTTTTTAATCAAATTGGGTGCAAAAGATTGCTTAGAGCTAGCGCCAGCAGAATATGAAAAAAATATTCTCTCAAAAATATCAGGTAAGAAAGGTTCACATCCAAACTTTGATGTGAGAGCTTTCAGCTCCTGTATGCGTATTACCATTTACTTGCTGAATTTCAATACAAAATCATGATTGGCATATAAAATACCGTTTCCAAGAAATATGTTGGCGTTGTAATTACTTTATGTATGTTCAAAGACACTGGCTATTACAAAGATGATGCCTAGAAAACAGTATCCTAACTGACAAGTTTTTTTCAACAAAGTCGTACTTCGGGGGGCTAAGTTGACTGAGCCGTATAATGTAAGCAACAACTATCAAAACATTTAAGCTAAATATTTGATATGTAACATGGATTAGATATTTAGGTTTGCTTAGAGAGTTGCTCCTTCATCAGGCAAGAAACGAATCTTAAACTTAATATGAGTAATAACCTAATAATATTTAAGTTGAATACAACATAATAACATACAGGGAGTTTTTCTTTAAAGTATACGTTTTCCAAATTTAGCTTATTTTCTTTAAATCTTTAGATATTCCTTGTTTTTTAAAAAAAGTTCAATTCAAGGCATTAAACGAGTGTTTTCCACTCCCAGACTAAGCATGAAGTAAAATTTCGAGTTTAGAAAAGCCCCGTGAAAATTTGTCGAGGGTCGCGCAGCGACCCGAGACAAATTTTCTGGGCTTTTCTAAACTCGAAATTTTACTTCATGCGCCACGCGTATAAAACGCTGATTTCAAGTAAGGTTCAAATATACATACATTTCACAAAATTTTAGTGTTCTATACGCGTGGCGCATGAAGTAAAATTTCGAGTTTAGAGAAGCCCAGAAAATTTGTCGAGGGTCGCTGCGCGACCCTCGACAAAATTTCACGGGGCTTTTCTAAACTCGAAATTTTACTTCCTGCTTAGCCTGGGAGTGGAAAACACTCGCTTAAAGCTTCAAATTAAATTCCTGTAAAAACAACATATATCTAAAGATTTAAAGAAAATAAAGTGAATCTGGAATACGTATACTTTAAAGAAAAACTCCCTGTATATTGTAGAATTAGGATATTGAGATAGATTGTGTTAGAATGAAAATAAAGTCAATTGAATAGCGACGAAAGGAGCTTAATCACAATTTTGTAGCATCGAAAAGATACCCATGTTTTGATTAGGTACATACATAACCCGATGTGTACTAGGTATATTTTCAGGCATTCATTGTTTTTGAAAAGCGTTCAGTTTGAAACTCCTAACGAGTGTTTTCCACCGAGTAATAACGATTTAAGTTATCACGTAGTAAAAAAAAAAACAACCGTGAGGTACGCCACTGTCTTGCTAGCACTAGCTATCTCTTGAATAACTTTCTCATTTATCACTTGGTGAAACATTTTGAAATAATAATAAAGGATAAATTAAAAACACTTGGTTTGTTTCACTATTTGTTTCTATTTACTTGACTAGTTTCGCTTTTTACGGCATTATCAGGAGTGAACTTTGATAATGCCGTAAAAAGCGAAACTAGTCGAGTAAATAGAAACAAATAGTGAAACAAACCAAGTGATTTTAATTTATCCTTTAATATTACTAGCTATGTCGTTGTTAGTGTTTATAGACTTCAGTATAGCAATTACAATGCCAAAAAAAAAATTGAAATCGTACGGTTACTTTCCGAGTTATAACGATTTCAATTATCAAAAACAACCGTCAGTTACGCCACTGTCTTACTAGCGCAAGCTATCTCGTTGCCAGTGTTTATAAACATTAGTATAGTAATTACAATGCCAAAAGAGTTTTTTTAATCGTACGATAAGTTCTTGAGTTATAACGATTTAAATTAGCTAGGAGTGAAAACACAATTGTCAGTTACTCTACTGTCTTCTAGGCATCATGTTTCTAGCCAGTGTCTATGAACATAAATAAAGTAATTACAACGCCGAAATATCTGTTGGAAGCGGTATATTATATGCCAAACATCATTTTGTATTAAAATTCAGGAAGTAAACGGTAATACGCATACAGGATCTGAAAGCTCTCGCATCAAAATTTGGATGTGAACTTTTTTTACCTGATATTTTTGAGAGATAATTTTTGTCATATTCTGTTGGCGCTAGCTCTAAGTTATATGTTCCACCCAATTTGATTAAAAACATCTCATTTTAGGGGGCCAGGGTTAAAAAAGTTTTATCATTTTTTGGGGTTATGGGAGTGGCGTTGGCTTTTAAATTAGTAGCGCTAGCTC
The DNA here is from genome assembly GCA_932526585.2 of Philonthus cognatus. Lineage (NCBI taxonomy): Eukaryota > Metazoa > Arthropoda > Insecta > Coleoptera > Staphylinidae > Philonthus > Philonthus cognatus. The sequence goes on from OW052252.1 coordinate 16,464,860, forward strand.
TGAGGAATCCGAATAGTGTAAAAAAAAACTTAAAAAATCCAAACTCGGGGGGTAGCATCAACCTAGCCCCCCGAAAGTTCAAATCCCCGTAGTTTTCTTGTCTAAATGGCGCTAGCTCTAATTTTTGTGGCGCTAGCTAAGGACGGTCTAGGGCAATTGCTTTTTTCAAAAAAGTCGAATTTCGGGGGGCTAACTTAACTGAGCCTATTTATACACATCATTTTGTAAATCCTGTACTAAACATAAAAAAACAGGGCAGCTTTCCGTTTAATTTTTTTCAATCTATTATTTATTTGTTGCATTCATAAAAACTAAAATATTTGACCGAATATAAATTGAAATTCTCCCCAAAATTTGGGGTATTTACCCAATTTGGCAGAGGCCAAATTAATACACATTATTTTCATGGCAATAGCAGTTAGGGAAGATAATATTCCCATTTAAAAAATATCATTGAAAATCCTATGTTCCGTTTTTTCATATATGTCCGGCATATAAATATTCACAATGAGCTTATGAACATGAATTACTTTATTGTTATATTTTTAAGAAATAATCTATAATTTAATAAAATAAAACACATAGTTTGTTCGGCTGTCGAGACTGGAGTCTTAAAAGTAAAAATAATGTGTTATAATGACAAGAATAAGAATCATCAGTTTTGTAAATACCGAAAAATAACACAGGATCCGATAACGCTTTCTAACGAATTGAAAACAATACATTGCTTGTATGTATTATCAGCGTGTTTAAATAATACGAATCGACACTTTCCTTCGATCCGTCTTTTTTTATACGCTTTTTTTTCGTCTATTCCACGCGACGCGAGACCCCATCCGTTCATGCCAAGGAGCAATGCACAAATGCACAGCGAACTGCCGCTTTTCTCTGTGACTGTATTCGCCCCACTTGTGCTGTAAATTTGGCATCGGATGAGTTACTCTAAACTATGTGGGTCTTTCCAACACGATCGGCGTGTTACACTGCAATAATCCCCTTAAGGCTGCGATCCTGCGAGTGTGTTTCAGTTAAAGCATATTAACGGTAGCACGATTTACAAAAAAAAATTTTAAAAAAATAGGAATAGTTACTTAATTTAATTACCCATAAGGTAGAATACTTTCAGTTTTGAAAATAAAAAATAAAAAAATTAAATGTTTTTTAAAATTTAATTATAAATAGAAAATGATATTTAATCATCACGAAAAATATCACAATGGATGTGGAAAATCTGTCTCTTTACATATCCACTTCAATAAACTACAAAATATAGCTTTTTATACCCGTTAATATGGTCCAAGTATCAATGGAAAAAATCTGGTTTGTTTAAAAAAGGCGCCATTGTTTTCATCGTATACCAGCCGCTGTTAGTTCAGCCGATTTCCGATAGGTGATTGAATGTTAGCTGGAGTAGAAGATATACAACTAAACACAAATGTGTAACAACCTCGTCCACCGCCCGTTTTCCAGCGCTAGTGAGCTGTTGGTAGACAGATCGCCCGACGTATAGCGGTTCTATACGATGGGTTATTCGTGTCATTCGGATTATTGCAGAAATGAAATCATGCGATGCCGATGCATAGCGTTGGGACGCGCGGGACGAGCGTATGTACAAAAAAAAAACAATATTACGCTACGGATTCAATTTCTTTATGCAGGCCTATTTATAAATAATTATCATGCTAATTTAGTCAATAAGTTAAAGATATTGAGGTCGGCACTTTAAAAATATAAACATACTTACATAAAAACATATATACCGAGAAAATGATTGCCGGTAGATCGTTCCCGTACGTTGCCCTAGGAACCATTGTTTATAACCTGTTTTTTAATACAATAAATCTGCTTCGAATTTTCAATTACCAAGGGTGTGTTTTTAGATGTTTTCTCTGGGGATCTCGAAAAGTATATTAATAAGAAAAACATCGGTATTATAGTGCAGCCAAACAAATTTGTTAAATCGTCACCATTAACATTAGGTATAGCGTACATCTTTTTAAGATAAATGTATACCTTATGAATTGTAGGCACGACCCTAAGGAATATCTTATAAAAGAGAAAAGCCGTCTTTTTAATAATATCAAAAAAAAAATTGAATTATATTTGAAAAAACTAAATTTCTGATACAAATGTCTTAATAAAATGAGTAGGTTATTAAAAGATATAGAACTGAAACTGTAATAGGCAACGTTTTAGATACTTCTACATTATGTTTTGTTTACAGTTTCTTCTATCTCCTATAATCGAGAAATATCGGCAATTATTACATTTTTCAAAATGTCTAGTTAACCTTAACTTGTATGACACTCTTAAAACAACACGTCTTTGCCCATTTGATCATTTCTCTATCTATTATAGTTGAAAGAAATCCCAATAGACACCATCAAACAAAAACTCTCCCTGTATACAAATTTTGAGTACTAAAGGAAAAGAAGAAGAAAAACAAATAAATGAATGAAGGATGCATTATTTAATAATTATATTTATTGCAACAATCAATTTTATTTATTGAATTTCATTAAATACATATCAGTAAATATACAAAAAAATCACAAAAAAATGAACACTCCATTCTTAAACTTGTATGTATCCCAATCAAATGCATAAACATGCGTATACCGGGCGAAACATACATATCAGTGCCGGATCTAGAAAATTTCTCAGGGGGGGGGGGGGGGGCAAGTCAGCCTCTTGTCGCCCCCTGTAGCTGTTTCACTTTTTAAAATAACAGGATAAAAGTAATTCTGCCACCCGGTGCAGTTGCCAGTTTTGCCCCCACGTCAATCCCGTACGGGGTGCTGTTACGCTTGAATTTGCCGCCCCCCTGAACTTGGCGCCCGGGGCGACACTAGGTTGACACAATATTGAAATACAACTTGAAAAACAAAAATTATACAAGTTGACACATTATTGTATCAATTTGATACAATACTGTAACCTAACCTGCAAATGTGAAAGAAAGAACCGAGGTTTTGGCGGTTTTGGGGACCTGGTCCCAGAATTAAGAATAAAATTAGTCTTCATTGTAAATTTAAAAAAATTCTGTTTGGTGTTGTACACTTTGTGGTACATCTTAAATACACTTGTAAATAAAACAATTTTTACTTTGTTTAACCACTGAATCTTACATTTAATTGTGTGACTAGTTTTGACTATCTAGTAGTCATTCTCAAACTAAAGTAAATACAAATTATTTATTATTTACAAGTGTATTTAAAAAAATTCTTATTTTTTTGTGTGTTTATCTTCATCATTTCTCTCAAAGTATGAAGAAGGTGACGAATTCACCTAATCAGTTAATTAATTACGAGGAAACGTTTCATTGGCGAGATACATGGCGTTGATTTTTTCATTCAGTTACTTTTAAAAATTGTTAATATTTCAAAAGTGTTTCATTAGTTTTAATTGATAATTGGCAGGTTGTATGCTAGTAATATGGGCTGCTTATTATGTGATTGCAGGTCGCTTATTTAATCCAGGGGCGTCTCTGGGTGCATTTTACTTAATACTAATAAGAGACACCAGTTCGATATTTGTATTTCGATAGAGGAATAAAATATACATTTTTGCCCGTCGCAGTTTTTGCTATACCTCGCTACGTTTTAAAACAGCTCTAGATGTATTTACATTAGTAAGCACAGAATTGTGTAAACGTGTCACTAAGTATGCTATATGTGATACTGCCCTGTATCTTACCAACGAAACGTTTCCGAGCACACATTAATAGGACATTACTTTGTTTATTCCTCAAACTACCGATTCAAATATACTAGTAAAAATAGTATGTTCGTGAAATATTTATGGCGCTTCCGAAACTCAATTGAGGAAAATTATTCAAATGGATTTTTCCGATCCCCATAGGTATACATATTATTAGGCGGAACCACGTTTAAATTGTTATTTATTAAATAGATTTATTCGAAATCATAATTCAACTCGGCCATAATTGAAACAACAACAAACGAATAGATTAGAGAACGTACCCCGTTTTCTTTTTAAACGACGACAGCCTCTAAATACACAATGAATAGGAAATTATAAGGATTTTTTTAACGACAGTCGTTAATTATTAACGAAAGGTAAATTATAAGGCCCATTGTATGGTTATCCAGTTGGCTGTTGCATCCTATAACTTTTGTTATAATCATGATTCCATTACTAGCCAACAATATTAATTTTATATGCAGTACATGAGCAGAATACTACTTTTGATAAATACCATATTATTTTGGAAATAAAAGATTTCATGGACATTATGAGCTTGTTCGTTTAACCATTGAATTCAATGGTTTAACAAACAAACAATACATTTTTAGAAAAGTTGTGTGTAAAACAACATCGTAAAGTTGTTTTAAGAATGTTTATACAGATGTTTACAAAAAATATGTATAAACTATATAATTAATATTATATTAATGGGCAATCACGTCTTAAATTGAGACACTAGTAAATCAGTTATATATTGCATAAAATAGTGTCATCCATAATACAGCTCCATAAAATAACTAAATTACCAGTTTTAATTAAAAAAAAACATAATAATTATTATCTCCGTATTTAAATAAAAGTGCGCCGCGCGTCGCCGATGCTATAAATGATTTTTATCAAATATAAATTGTATTTAGCTTCCCACACCACCGCTGTATTTTCATGAGTCAGGCTCGAGGCACACGCCGCGCGCTGCCCAAATCAAAACGCAAGCAAAATTTGCTTCAGATGCTCGAGCCGCTCGAGCACTGCGTATATCGCATAAATATTTTTGTGTGTAGAAATGCCGAATACGTTCGGGTAGCCATGCCTCGTGTATGCACACTCAATTTTATCTATCGCTGAATTTGTCGACGTGGGTTCATCAACTGGCAGGAACGGATGGGTTCGCTTCTCGGCTCGTTTAATTAATTTTTACAATCTCCAATATAACATATGCAACTTAATCTCACTTGTGTACGGAAAATGCCTACGGGATCATGGCCTTAAGGGCCTGTAGTGCCTTGCCAAACAGTTTCTCCTGCGGGGCAACGGTGGTGGGTAGTAGTTCGATTCATCGCCACGCAAATCATAGCGCTCTTGTATTATACTATTCAAACTAAATATGTGGAGCGTTCGCTTGGATCGGCCACACTGTGCGCCGCGTGTATTTATTTTATTACTCATCATCCTGTACGATTTCGATGCGAACATTCATTCAATTTCGAATGATATTATTTTAATATTGCGGTAGGTCGGGAGAATTCTAATCGGCATATTTATTAATTTATCGTAATTTTGTTCTTTTTAGATAAATTTAACAAAATTAACTATGTTGTGTGTAAGTTTTAGTTGTTATTCAGGTATTGTTTTTTGTTGAATAACAAAGAAGATTATCATTTAACATAATTGTGTTTTATTGACTGCAATTTATACTATATTCATATTATTTCTTATTATAAATTTCAACGTTTTTCATTTATACACATGATTGCAGAAAATATAATTTAGGTTGTTTTAATTTCTTTACAGAGCAAATTACACAGTTTACTTCCGCAATAATCTTACTATGTTGTTTTATTTTCAAAATACATAACACAATATTTGAAACACTGATACCCGAAGACAAGTTCAATTATGAACCTTATATTTTTAGTAGAAAATAAACTCAACTCATCACGTTATTGTTTTATTATCCAAATGTATTCTTTGTTGTTAATATTTGATATGTTAATAAGTTTCACACCTAACAATCTTAAAATCAAGAACCAAATAAAGTGTAAAGGTATACATATTTGTTTATTTTTGCAAAACAACAATGAACTCAATTACCGGTTTTATTTATTACACATTACATAATTTAAGATGTTCTAATTTAAGGGGAGGATTACCACATCATCATAGATTTTATCACATGAGGTAGTAATTTCGTTATTTATCAATCAACTAATTCAGGTAGTATACATTTTTCATAGAAAAATTGTAATTTATTTATCATTTCATTTCTCCAAAAGTCATCATCTTTATTGATAATTTCTGTTTTTATGCCTTTTGGAGTCCACACAGCAAATAAACAATACTGTCTCTGCGTTATGTGCAACTGGCCTTGAATTTGATAATACCATGCGTGGCTGGTATTGATTTCATCCCTTTTCCAATATGTAATATTTTTTGTGGATATTCCCTCCTCGGGAGTTAATTCTCTTGCCGAAAATGGAAATTTAATTTCCACTATCCCATTTTCTTGAATTAATCCATCTGGAGTTGCACCTAAATATGGAATTTCTTTATCAATAAATAATCCACAATTTTTTATTTCTATTTTGTTTATAATTTGTAGTTCCTCCAATGCATCATTGTCGTGACTTCTTCCGTATTCAAGTGAATTGCTCCTTTGATATAAATCTGGTACTAGGGATCCGTACAACAGGTTATCTACAAGGCGTACACAACTAGTATGCGCCCTTCTACGACACACGACTCCAAAATTAGATGCTGTTAGTAATTTTGTTCGTTCTTCATGCCACTCTGCGGATCCTGATTGATCCCGTGTCCTCTGTTCCAACTCGTGCAAATCATTTTCCGATCTAACTAATTGCTTTAAAAATATATTTTTTGCATAATCAAAATCATCTGGTGCCATATCTGGCTTTTGACAATATTCCCCATAATGAGGATCGTCCGCTACCTTTGCTTTATATAAATTACGTTGTCTTTTTTTAATAGTTTTTGAAATTATTTTTTTATTTTCGAATATTTTGGAAAATCGTGCAGGAGATTTGTTCCTAACAAATCTATATATTTCATAATAAGGCCGTTTAGTATTGTGCGATATTACCGACGCATAACATCTCCCAGTATAGGATTGTCGTAAAGAATAATTAATTCTTTTGCCACCGACAAATTTACAGACAATTGAATTAAATTGTTCAACAACGTTGCTGTCTACGTCATGAATCATACTTTTGGAATGATTTGATAATTTAATTACATGTTGGATTATTAGATCATGCATTCCTGATTGAATAAAATCATTCATATAGCTATTTTCATCAGGTTTATCCTTTTCGCAAAAATATTGCAAAGATTTGCAATATTTATGTTCACCTAATATGTGGCTTGGACCATTTAAAATGTCTTCCTTAAGTAATTGAATCTTTGTTGATAGATCGGTATTTTGTTGTTTTCTATATTCTATTGCCTTGGTAACAGCTGATCGAAATTTTAAAATTTTAGTTGATAGAAATTTTCTTAAAAGTACAGGTCCTGATTTTGTTTGAGTGGCTACTTCTCTTAATTTATTACAATAGTTCCTCAATAAATGGTTCCGGCATTCTATTTTGTCGACGACAATATTTCCATAAGGACGTGATATTAAAATGTTTCTATAAGTGGAACTATCGCCATCTGCTATCATGCGTTTGTACCTAATACCATACATGGATTCACTTTTCAAAAATCCATCTACAATCGCAGCTGATTCCATTGCAGTGGAGCTCCCTTCCCAATTTTTGAAACAATCATGCTGTTTCGATATGGTACAACTTGTTGCTGCTCGTTTGCATACTAAGCAATATTTATTTTCTATGCTTATATGGAGAATTTTTTTAGTTCTATATCCAACAATGGCTCCAAAACCAGATAAAGCATTATAGTTTGTACGATAGGAACGCTTCGACCAAGCCCCATCACAAAACACCGTTATAAATGGAACGCCGTCTGCATGTACATCTCCTGCTTCCAAAGCCAATGTCTTTTCTTTTTCAACAGCTTCTTTCATCTTTTCAAAAGCAATATCTTTAAGAGTTTTACAAGTACTTGTATGCACATTCGAATATCTTTTATACGTCATGTACGGTATTTCAAGGCAATTACTAAATTCTTCTAACATACAAAAACCTCCCCCCACCATTATAGTTCCAGCAACAGTCGCTTCGTTAATTCCTATATTTGTCTGCTCCTTGGCAGGATCCATTGATGTCAACTTAAAAAATGCATTGCACATATTGCATTTTATATGAAATTCAGAAATAAATCCAATTCGTTTTTCACCAATTATTTCCATATTTACTAAACTACATCCCAAACATTTTACTGTGATGTGCAATCATTTTCAATGACTCAAAAATGTATCCAAAATCAACAATTCTGTGGCCTTCAATTTTGAAAATATCCGATTCATTCTGATTATTTTCCTGGTTCCAATTTTCATCATGGTCATCGGTACTTACAATTATATTTCTACAAAGGAACAAATTAATCAGAATACAATATTAAAATTAATCAATTTGATTTACCCTAAAGGTGATAAAATAAGATCATTTTCTACTGGCTCAATTGAAGATAATGATTCCGCTCTATCATTTGAAATTGCAGATATATTTCTATAAATAGACAACTCAATATTAAACAAACCTTCGTTACAGAGAATTGTTCGGTCGTTAAAAATGTAAAATATAAAATATATTTAATTTACCTATAAGATGATGAGGAAGGGTCATTTTCTGCAGGAATATCTCGTGAAATTAAATTGAATTTTGAAGTTGATGGTTCTTCATTGGTCATTTTTTCCCTTGGCTTTAAATAATAAAATATACTATATTTGATATTTTTATCATTAGATGTTCTTTGTTAAATAAAAAAAGAAATATGTAGATAATTTGAATGTTCTGGAGATAATGCGTTTAGGATTATGATTTTGTATATGGTAAATATTAAAGCTATGGAATATTTTAATATTAGGTAAATTAAAACACTTGTTTGGTTTCATATTTGTATATTCAGTTTCCTGACACGTGTTTCGGTCAATAACGACCATTCTCAAAGGAATTACAAGAATAACAGTTATTGAGAATGGTCGTTATTGACCGAAACACGTGTCAGGAAACTGAATATACAAATATGAAACCAAACAAGTGTTTTAATTTACCTAATATTACAATTTCGTTTCATCAAGAGAGCAGTGAACAAAGTATTTACCGAATATTTTAATATTGTAATATTCAAAGATGACCGGCCAGAAAAAATCCTGAATTCACCAAACACCGCAAAAAAATATCCAGCCTACTAGCTGACGCGACCCCGAATTCGCCGGCCGGCACGTAGATGCGCCCGCTAAGCGAATCGGCGCCTGACGCCGCGCCCCCCGCTACGGGAAAAAGACTTCGGCGGCCGCTATTTGCCGACGCTTGTTCGCAATATGTTATAATTGGAATTTGGAATAGAAAAACCTCATTATAGCTATTGCTTATAAAATAATACTTACGCATTCCATTTCTGAATGTTACTTTGTTTCTTCCATTGGTCATTCAATCTCAGCCCTGCCTTCGTTCTAGGTTTTCGTGGCATTGTTAAACAATTATACAAGCACAAAAATCTAACAACACTTAATAACACCAAAATTAACCTAACCGTGTGGAGACGATATCAGACGTTATTGAATAATACAAAATAATACACTTTACACGCATAAATAAAATAAATTCAAAAATACTTACGCGCGCAATCTTCCAATAACACCACAACTAACACAATCAAACAAAATCTGAGCCGAAAATGTGTCGAATGGATAGTAATAATATCACTGCATGATTTCTGTAATTTTACAGAGCATCGAGTAAAATGCAACAGACGGCGGCACTTTACGGGCTGTATTTTTGCGATTTACAGGGGTCAGAAGAACATCTCTTAAATTTCGCACAGAGCATGTTTTGTGTTCTAATAAAAACCAATAATCAGTAGAAAGAAGGAACTAGCTTTATGCTATTTTATTATTTCAAAAAAAAAAATTAAATTGTACACTAAAAAAGCATCACAAGTAATGCCATTTTTTGTCATTTTATTGTAATCAAATGAAAGTTATTAAAAAAAAATCAAGACAGTAGATGTGTCTATATATCCTTTATTTCCTTATTTTGAAAAGATGAAATAAATCGGTGTGTAAATAACAAAATTACAGCCGGAATACGGCAGCATGTTTTATATGGATTTTCGCTATGGAACAACGCGTACTATGGAGCCTTAAGTAACCGTATTCCAAATTCAACCTATTTTCTGTAAATCTTTAGATATTCCCTGTTTTTTTTAAGGTTCAATTTAAAGTTTTAAATCAGTGTTTTCCACTCCCAGACTAAGCATGAAGTAAAATTTCGAGTTTAGAAAAGCCCTGTGAAAATTTGTCTCGGGTCGCGCAGCGACCCGAGACAAATTTTCACAGGGCTTTTCTAAACTCGAAATTTTACTTCATGCGCCACGCGTATATAACACAGATTTCAAGTGAAATTCGAATATGCATAAACTTCACAATATTTTACTGTTTTATACGCGTAACGCATGAAGTAAAATTTTACTTCATGCGTAGTCTGGGAGTGGAAAACACTCGTTTAAAGCTTTATATTGATCTCTTTTGAAAAACAACGAATGTCGGAAAATTAACAGCTTATGCATATGTTTACCTTAAAGAAAAAATCACTGTATGGAACACTACTTACGCCAACATCCATTCTTGGATTAGGAGACCTCTTATTTCATTTCTAAGATGCATTTTTTGGCGAACTGCAGACATTTTGTTGAGAAGTGAAATGTAATTGACAAACTGTGATAAGGTTTTGACATATAGCGAAATATATTTGTAATAACTTCTAAAATATACATTTAACATGTTCTTTGTTATTTTTCGCATCACACGGTAATGTAATACCGTGCGATGTTTCCCGCACCGCATTCAATGTTAAGGGGAATATAACAGTGGTCTGAAATTTAATGTTAGGTTTATTTAAAAACTAAAGGTCCTAGAAAGTTGAAATTTTGACAGCGTATATTAAGCCCAATTATCTAGTAAAATATCGAAGTACTTTTTTTTTAACAATTTGCTTTCAGAGGTATGAAAAAAATAATGTAAAATTTTTCAAAATTAAAAAAAATATTCCCATGTCTTACTAGTTTATCCTATAAGGAATATAATGTGAACATTTCATAAGGATGCGATAGCTCATGCCCGAGTCAGGTTAAAATAAAAATCTTGAAAAATAAGACCGTAAAATACCGCCGCCTTGCGGATCTTCTCTTAGTTGAACGCGTTGTACACTCATCTGCACAATTATTGGAGGGGCGAGCAGCATGCGGCCAGCGTTTATCCCTGGGCCGGTGAACGCTGCGCGGCTTCGCGTTTGTTTTTCTTTTCTTTTTTCAATCATAGTTAACAAAAACGGCTCGCGTCGTTAGCATTTATTCTCGTAAAATTAATATTTCGCAATTATAATCGATATTTTATTGTACTAGTGTTTTATTTTCATGCTTTCTGACTACTAATGGAATAAGTATTTTTTTATACTGCATGTTCACTAATATAGAAAACACGAAATGTTTCACTAATTTAAATAAAGATGTGTAATATACCTTTAATATTGGCTTTCCTTATTATTTGACAGTGTCGGTATTATTAAATTATTTTTAAAGTTTTTTAAGCTGATTAATATGCCAGAAGCAATCGAATAACAATTAGTCTTGTTCAAATCATTATTTCGTCTTAAATCTTTCGTTATAAAAGCAGTTGTTAAATGCCATTAAACTTCTCGCAATAAAACTATTAAAGTAAATTGTAAAGTTTCTAGCAATCGGACCTATTTGAACCAACTGCGACTTCATCAACGAATCAATGATATCAAAACTATAAGAATAGTAAGAATAACACCAATATGACGTTGTCGTAGATTAATGTTACAAATCAACTATTTTTTACTGAGCATAGGTAATATTTGTTTAACGAATGTTTAAAAAATGTAGGGTTTAACTGCGTGCATAATATGCAAAAAAATCGACATTTTTTTATTACGCTCTTCCTCTAGTATATGATTCCCCGTTCAAAATCCGGCGGGTTCCCAAAATCTGAAGCCAATCGGTTGGTATTTAGAGGTGCATCAAGTCTAAAACGTGTTTTTAAAAATGTTTCCTTGATTATCGAGAGGTTTTAGCTTACTGTTCCAAAATAACGGGATGTTTGACGACTGAGACACATTATTACATTCCAATACAAAGTATTCAATGCGTTTCAGTCGCCAGATCTACTTTCGGAAAGATATATTGGCCAAAAAACCCATTTTTTAAGGCCTAAAAACCGTGACTTCAACTTTCAAGTTCAATAACTTTATATTTTTAGGTCCGCGATTCGTCAATTGTTGTTTGAACACAGTCTAGTATCACATAGCATTACTTGAATTCAAAATTCCAGAGAAAATCGGCCATCAGTTGAAATAATCTTCACTCGAGGGAAAACACGCACTACTTGAAAATGGACCAAAAGGGCAAAAATTTAGATAGCCATAACTCAGCTGTGTTTAGTCGAAATTGTATGAATCTTTGAGTTCTAAATAGGTTGGGATCTTCCCTTTAAATATCATGCATATTACTGTGATACGAAATCCATTTCACCATTTCCCACTCCGATAAGAAAAACATTTTTTCATGATTTTCACTGCCTACTAGTTGTTTAACTTTAACAGCTAGTAGGCAGGGCCGCAAAAATCGACTAAACACAGCTGAGTTATTGCAATCTGAATTTTTGTCATTTTGGTCCATTTTCAAGTAGTGCGTGTTTTCCCTCGAGTGAAGATTATTTCAACTGATGGCCGATTTTCTCTGGAATTTTGAATTCAAATAATGCTATGTGGTACTAGACTATGTTCAAACAACAATTGACGCATCGCGGACCTAAAAATATGAAGTTATTGAACTCGAAAGTTGAAGTCACGGTTTTTAGGCCTTAAAAAAATGGGTTTTTTGGCCAATATATCTTTCCGAAAGTAGATCTGGCGACTGAAACGCATTGAATCCTTTGTATTGGAATGTAATAATGTGTCTCAGGCGTCAAACATCCCGTTATTTTGGAACAGTAAGCTAAAACCTCTCGAAAATCGAGGAAAAAATTTTAAAAACACGTTTTAGACTTGATGCTCCTCTAAATATTAACCGATTGACTTCAGATTTTGGGAACCCGCCGGATTTTGAACGGGGAATCATATACTAGAGGAAGAGCGAAATCAAAAAATGTCGATTTTTTTTGGCACAGTCTAGACTGCATATTCATTGTTAATTATTTTAGACAAAATAGAACTATAATAATAATAAGGTAGTTATTATAATGCATTTCAAATAACAAGTTTCTTGCTCAACATTGCACCGAGCCCAATATATTTTTTCAAATTTAGCTAATTTATGATGAGTCATATTTTGATAGTAAGTAAATAAGGAATAAATGAATTGTAATTGAATGTTATTGCAATCCTCTATTTATACACATCATCATTTTGTAAACCCTGTACTAATTATAAAAAAACAGGGCAACTTTCCGTTTAATTTTTTTCAATCTATTATTTATTTGTTGCATTCATAAAAACTAGAATATTTGATGAAATAAAAATTGAAATTCTCCCCAAAATTTGGGGTATTTACCCAATTTGGCAGAGGCCAAATTAATACACATTATTTTCATGGCAATAGCAGTTAGGAAAGATAATATTCCTATATAAAAAAATATCATTTAAAATCCTATGTTCCGTTTTTTTCATATACCGGGTGTTGATCCCATGTAAATTTTCCCATGTAAATTCCCATGTAAATTTTGAAATGTTCAAATTTTGGCTCCTCTATTTATTTTAGAAACAAAATGTATTTACCTTTTTTGTAGAGGGAAAAATTCTAAATTCATTCGTGTTAACGTTTATCACTATACGTTTCTCTAAGTTAAAATGATTAAGAAAAAGTAATGAGATTTTATATATATAATGACATGCCATGGAATTGAAACAACAATTGCGGATGTCAAAATGGCATACACTTGATTGAAGTGAATGTTTTCGAAATGATTTACACTATACAAGAAAAAATCCTCCTAATAAAGTGGGATTATGCAGACCACGACAAAAATATAAATCACATTACTTTTTCTTAATTATTTTAGCTGTATATTTTCTGACATTCGTTGATTTTTAAAACAGTTCAATTCAAATTAAACGAGGGTTTTCCACTCCCAGACTAAGCATGAAGTAAAATTTCGAGTTTAGAAAAGCCCCGTGAAAATTTGTCGAGGGTCGCGCAGCGACCCGAGACAAATTTTCTGGGCTTTTCTAAACTCGAAATTTTACTTCATGCGCCACGCGTATAAAACACAGATTTTAAGTGAAGTTCGAATATACATAAATTTGACAATATTATAGTGTTTTATACGCGTGGCGCATAAAGTAAAATTTCGAGTTTAGAAAAGCCCAGAAAATTTGTCTCGAGTCGCTGCGCGACCCTCGACAAATTTTCACGCGGCTTTTCTAAACTTGAAATGTTACTTCATGCTTAGTCTGGGAAAACACTTGTTTAAAGCTTAAAATTGAACAGGGAAAACAGGGAATATCCACAATTGTTGTATCAATTCCATAATATGTCATTATTTTTATAAAATCACATTACTTAATTATTTTAGCTGTAAATTTTCTGACATTCGTTGATTTTTAAAAGAATTCAATTTGAAGCTTTAAACGAGTGTTTTCCACTCCCAGACTAAGCATGAAGTAAAATTTCGAGTTTAGAAAAGCCCCGCTAAAATTTGTCGAGGGTCGCGCAGCGACCCGAGACAAATTTTCTGGGCTTTTCTAAACTCGAAATTTTACTTCATGCGCCACGCGTATAAAACACAGATTCTAAGTGAAGTTCGAATTTACATAAATTTGAGGATATTATAGTCTTTCATACGCGTGGCGCATGAAGTAAAATTTCGAGTTTAGAAAAGCCCAGAAAATTTGTTACGGGGCTTTTCTAAACTCGAAATTTTACTTCATACTTAGTCTGGGAGTGGAAAACACTTGTTTAAAGCTTTAAACTGAACTTAAAAAATAACGGGGAATGTCCGCAATTGTTGTATCAATTCCATGGTATGTCATTATTTTTATAAAATCACATTACTTTTTCTTAATTATTTTAACTTAGACAAACGTAAAGTGTTAAGTGTGAACATTAATAAATTTAAAATGTTTCCCTCTACAAAAAAGTGACATACATTTTGTCTCTAAAATAAATAGGGAAGCCAATATTTGAACACTTTAAAATTAACATGCGATTTCCTATGTTGCCAAGTCAACACCCGGTATATCCGGCATATAAATATTCACAAGGAGCTTATGAACATGATTTATTTTATTATTATATTTTAAATAAATAATCTCTAATTTAATAAAATAAAACACACAGTTTGTTCGGCTGTCGAAACTAGAGTCTGAAAAGTAAAAATAATGTGTTATAATGACAAGAATAAGAATCATCGGTTTTGTAAATACCGAAAAATAACACAGAATCCGATAACGCTTTCTAACGAATTGAAAACAATACATAGCTTGTATGTATTATCAGCGTGTTTAAATAATACGAATCGACACTTTCCTTCGATCCGTCTTTTTTATACGTTTTTTTTTTCGTCTATTCCACGCGACGCGAGGCCCCATCCACTCATGCCAAGGAGCAATGCACAAATGCACAGCGAACTGCCGCTTTTCTCTCTGACTGTATTCGCCCCACTTATCCTGTAAATTTGGCATCGGATGAGCTACTCTAAACTATGTGGGTCTTTCCAACACAATCGGCGTGTTACACTGCAATAATCCCCTTAAGATCCCCGCTTAGCAAGTAGCCCACCCGCTCCCCGCGCCCAATGACGTGATTTGCAGCGTCGTCCCATCAAGTGGGTCGGTTAACTAAAATCATGATACGTGGAGCCCCCTATGAGTTATCAATCTAATTTAATCTATGGATGGGATATCACTGTAACACAATCTGCACGATTGGAAGCAGAAAACAAAATAGATGTAATTCTTTATTAATATTTAGTACAAGAACATTAGTTTACAATACAAAAATAGCAAACAGAGTTCGATTCTAAAGAACACATATTTCTCTTCAATATTTCAGTTGTTATTTTTGATTTTCTCAAAATCTAATGATAACCTTCCCTATTAATACACTGTGTTCCAAGCAAGATGAACTGTTCAGTATTTTGATTTTTGAAATGACAGACAACTAATGTTTTAAATAAAAGTGATCCACTGTTTAATATTATGAGTTCCGGAGGCTTTAGTCCCGGGGACTCGAGTCCTGGTGGCTCGAGTCCCTGGGACTTGAGTCCTGGGGGCTTGCCCCTAATATTATGAGTCCCAGGGGCTTGCCTACTAATAAATAATACAAAATATAAGAATGTCTTATTTAAAATAACAAAATTATATAGTGTCTTTTTATTTAAAACATTTTATCTATTTTAAATATATAGAGATATAAATTTATCAGTGTTAGAAGTGTTATAAAAACTAAGTTGATCAAATTTTATTTGTAATCTGAACGAAAATAATATTTTTATTATATCGTTGGCTTGGAGTTATAGGATTCTATTTGAGGTTTTGTAAGTTGGTGTTTATAGCAAATGAAAGGACATTTTGTTTCAGTGCCTGCCATAAATTGTGATGGGATCAATTCGATGGAAATAAACGAAATGGCAAAAATTAAGGTTCGACAAAATTGTGTAATTATTGTGGTTCGACCAAAATTGTGTGATTATTTTCAAAAATAGATAGTGTCTCAGAAAATAGTAAGGAACCTCAAATGTTTAATTTTATGTCGAAGAATCCTACTTTTCAAAGTCAGCGATATGTACGGGTATCGCAATGTTTTCGTTAATTTCTATGGAGCCAACGGCTTTGGGTCTAGGTTCGGTTCGTTTTCGCTTTTATTTTTGTGGAATTTCACACGTTGCGGGGCGTGTTTCAACCAAATTTTGATCGCCCCTTCGACCTCCGTAGTGGTGCACCCGCAGGAAACTTTGACAGCATCTGAAATGTTGTAGCGATGTTAAATTAAACTACATTCAAACTTAAAATTTCATTTAATGCCAAATCTAATAATATTCAAGGAAGTTTTCTTTTATTTATAATAACAATCTCTATTGTCCAAACAGAAAGACCCAATGCAGGACAAAATCAAAACAATATAGTAGTATTAAAAAAACATAAAATGCAATATTCGAATAAAAATAAATACGCTTAATAATAATTTAAGTATGCATATCCCGGTGGATACTCTGTAAATGTTCAAGCGTTCGTTGATTTTATAAAAGTGTTCAGTTTGAAGCTTCTACTGAGTGTTGTCCACTCCCAGATTAAGCATGAAGTAAAATTTGGAGTCTAGGAAAGCCAGAAAATTTGGTTGGGTCGCGTAGCGAAGTGGAGGGACCCAACCAAATTTTCAGGCTCTTCTAAACTCAAAATTTTACTTCATGCGCCACGCGTATAAAACACTGTAATATTGTGAAATTAAACATATTCTTGTTAAGCAGTGCATTTTAAATTCTGCTATAGCAGTTTATTTTTAATACTGATTTAATGGTATAATTTTGATTCACAGACTGTAAGATGCGTTCCCGCAATAAAGCAAGAAGCGTTCAGAAAACTGCAAACTGCAGTCTGGGTGTGCGGCCTCGCGCCTAAATCCAAATTTTCAGGCTTTTCTAAACTCAAAATTTTACTTCATGCTTAATCTGAGAGTGGAAAACACTCGTTTAAAGCTTTAATCTAAACGCTTTTCAAAAACGACGAATAACTGAAGATTTGGATATCGGGATATGTATACTTAAAAGAAAGATTCCCTGTATTGACTTGAAAAAAACAGGTTAAATATATTACCTATTATACAAGTGCAAAGTTTTAAATTAACAAACGGCTTCTTATTATTCCTCCCGTGAAAATTAAACGAAGTAGCCAATGAATCGACTAAACTTTGCTTTAGAATCCTGTTTGTTTTAGAAGTAATATTATTTCCACCCAATCCCGAATAGTACGCCATCTAAAAGTTTTTGAAATTAATAAAATACTCCGAGTTGTAAAATCTAATAACACCCACTTGCCCCACATATGATTAACTTTAATCAGTGATTAGTACGTCTTGAAAACAGCGACGGTCCACATCGGCTCCACATATGGCCTCTTCCGTTTGTTTTTATCTATCACTAACCTAACCAAGGCTACATACTCTTTTTTAATCTTCTAACTAACACTAACACACAAAAGGACCACGGAGCACAAAAGGACCACGGAGACCGTAGTGCAGGGACGCTAAGCGATACCACCTCATGTGGAAAAAAAAAAAAAAAACACTAACATAACTGAAGCGACATGCACTTTTTCTATCTTCTACCTAACACAAACCTAACCGAGGCGACATAAACATTTGTGTCCCGTTTATGTTTATATACCACCAAACTAGTGTTCGATTTCAAGCCCGGCTCTTCGGGTGAGCGCCTTTGTTGAGTCGATGTGGGCCATTCCTTTGAAAACAACAATTCTATTCAGAAACTGCATGAGATATCTTACAAATTTAAAACATTTTTATATTCTCGAATTTCGACTTAATCAGAGGTTTAGGGGCAGTTGCACCAAACACGTTGAACTGCTTCAATCCTGAACTCAAATTCAAAGCGACATTAGAACAATAGCGACTGTTATCTTGCATTCAAGTTCAGGTTATACTCAAGTTCAGGTTGAACTCAAGTCAGCGGCGGTTCGCAGCCTAACTTCAGGGTAGGCCAGAGACCCAAGGTATCCGTTATTGAAAGGTGACCTTGTTGTGCAATTCCTTGTATTTATAAAGCGCGATCCCAACCTCAAATTTTGTGTGCCTTGGCGCTGTGGCCTACCCTGACGTTAGGCTGCGAGCCGTCGCTGACTCAAGTTCAGGTTGACCGAAAACGTTGAACATGAGAACGATTTCGGTGGAGCTGGGCCTTAATCGTGATTAACTTCTTAGTCATGATTAAGTACCTGTGGTGCAAGTGGGCTTAAATTTGAGTAAATTTCTAAAACTATAGGTACTGACAAGCAAATCCAAGTGAGATTTTTCTTCCAAGAACATTTCGAGTAATTGAATTTCTTCAAATTGTTTCATCGGAAGTTGTACCGGAATATGATCTGGGAATGTTCTTTTCATCTGCGGTGTCACAATCGTCGATACCTTCGATAAGATCATTTTATTCTGATTTTTAATTTCCAAAATATTTTCGAGAAGAATTTTAAACGCTAAAAATATTTCAAAGATGTTACGTTGAAATAAAATAACTTTTCATTGTACAATTAATAGCAAAAAAATGGAAACCCTAGCATTTGCATTTTGTAATTGTGTCTTTTTGTTGTCCTTGGGGGGAGGGGTAAGTGAGCAGGGGGAACTAATAGAACGGACATCTCAAGACAAAGTGATTAATAGGGAGGGAAGAAGGATAGGAGAGTGGATATTGGAGGAGGGGTGGGATATGTTAAACGGGTGTATAGAAGGCGATTGGGATGGGAACAAAACGTACATTGGCCCACAGGGTTCGTCGGTGATAGACTATGTGATAATAAAGGGGATAGATAGGAGAATAGTGAGAAGAATGGAGGTGGAAGAAGTACTAGGCTCAGATCATCTACCAATAGGGGTAGAAATATGGATGGGGAAGCAAAAGGAACAGCAGCAGGGGCTAGACTGGTGGAAATTGGCAGACGGGGCAAAGGAAATGGAAAGAATGGGTCAAAGATTTGAGAAGGTCAAGTGGAGTCAGGTGGAAAACATGGAGGAGATGGAAGAGGTTATAGCAGGATGCGGAAGGAAGATGAGGAGCAGCGGAGGGGGGTGTCCATGGTTTGACGAAGAGTGTCGAGAGACAAAGAGAGAAATAAGGAGGGCAGTAAATGAATGGAGCAGTGGAAGAGGGGAGGAGAAGTGGGTGAGGGAGGCAAGAACGAAATACACGAAGGTTTGCTAGGAGAAGAAGGCGCAGGCTATCAAGAATATTGCAGAGGACATGAGATCTTGCCAGAACGAAAGGGAAATGTGGAGTATTTTAAGGAGAGGAGAAGTAAGGGGACAGATAGAGATACCTCTGCAAGAATGGAAAAAGAAATGTTTTGAGAACTGCGGGGAACCGATGGAGGTAGGGAGACGAGAGTTGAGAACAGAGGGGGAAGAGTTTACGGAAGAGGAGGTGGAAAAGGGTTTTGAAGAGGTGAAAGTAGGAAAAGCGGCGGGGCTGGATGGAGTGAAAGCGGAAATGTGGAAGAGGATGGGAGTTGAGGAAAAAAGAAGATTTGGAGAGCAGCTAAATCAGATGTGGAGGAGAGAGAAGCAGATTCCGGAGACATGGCGTGTGGGAGTAATGTGCCCGATACACAAAAGTGGAGATAAAAAGGACGCGGGGGGCAGCTTGGTGGTGTAGTGGTTAGAGTGTTGGACTGCCACGCCACGGGCCGGGGTTCAAATACCGGCCTAACAAGCTGTCTGCATTTATATAGGTTAGGATAAAAATGCCAAATACTCCGTCTTCTCGGATATGACGTTAAATGCATGTAGGGCCCGTGTACTGCCTGGATGTTGCGTGCACGTTAAAAATCCCTACCGGTGGGTTGGAACTCCCATCGGGTTCGGCAAAATTCCCGGATAGCAGCAGACCTAATCTCCGGCGTCATGATAGGCCATAGCAGCGGTAATAGATGACGTCAAATTGAAAGTAAAAAAATAAAAAAAAGGACGCGGGAAATTATCGGGGGATAACCATTATGTGTATCGGGTACAAGATAGCGATGGTAATTGTTAAGAACCGGCTAGAAAAGGAAGTAGAAGAAAAGGGGTTGTTGCCGGAAACGCAAAGAAGATTTAGAAAAGGTAGGGCGACTAGAGATCAAATCTTTACGATAGCAAGAATAGTCGAGAGAGTGTTAGAGGAAAAGAGAAGTATGTATGCAGTGTTTCTCGATTTGAAAGCAGCGTATGATTCGGTTCCGAGAGAAAGGTTGATGGAGTGTTTGGAGAGGAGAGGTGTGAGCAAGGTAACAGTGGAATGGGTGAGAGGAATATATGAGGAAACATGGGGGAGAGCAAAGGTGGACGGAAAGGTATCGGAAAAGTTTAGAGTATGGACGGGGGTGAGACAGGGATGTCCGCTTAGCCCGTTACTATTTAACTTATATCTGAGTGAACTCGAAGAGGTCCTGAGAAACGGGCAAGCGGGCGGGGTTGTGATAGGGAAAATGAAGGTGTGGATGTTGGCGTATGCGGATGGTGTGGTGTTGCTGGCGAAGGAATGGGGAGAAATGAATAAAATGTTACAAAGGGTTGAGAGGTATATGGATAAGCGAGGATTGTGTGTAAATGTAGAGGAAACGAAGTGGATGAGATTTAGGAATAAAGGAAGAGAAGGCAGAGTGAAAGAATTGACATGGCAGGGTGAAGTGATCGAAAGAGTGAAAGAGTTTAAATATTTGGGTTTTGTGTTTAGATGTGGTGGGGGGTACAGGGAGCACGCCAGATGGGTCCAACTGAAGGCAAGGAAAGCGTGGTATGTGGTAAAGAACAAGTGGGAAAAGTGGCTGGAGGAAAATGTTCAGATGGCGTGCAAACTGTGGGATTCGTGTGTTAAGCCAATTTTAATGTATGGGGTGGAGGCATGGGGAATGAGAGCGTATGAATGTATTGAGAGAGATCAGGTGACGTTCCTGAAGTAGCTACTGGCGGTGGAAAGATCAACGCCCAGTTATATTCTGCTTCAGGAAATGATCAGAGCATGTATGCATGGAGAGGCAATGGAAAGAGTGGCAAGATATGAGATGAAATTGATTGGATTGGGTAGTGAAAGGCTGGTAAAAGAGGTGTGGAGAACATGTGTGGGAGTAGGAGAGAGTGATTGAAGAATGGAGAGGAGAAAAATATATAAAAGAGCAGGGGTGTCTGAAAGTTTGGTAAATGAGTGGTTGGAAAAAGGAGTGAATGTGGCAGCGTGGATGAAGGAAAAATGGGAGGAAGTGGAAAAACAGGAGCGTCAAGGGTATATTGAGAGAAGTACCTATAATCCTCTATATAAAAGGTGGCAGGTACACGGGAAACTGCCAGGGTACCTCAATAGGAATTTACTAAAAATAGGGGAGAAGGTAGCGCTAGCGAGGGCTAGGTGTGGGTCGGAGGAGAGAGGAAGAAAGGTATGGATGGGTGAAGAGTATGGTAGGTGTGTGTTGTGCGGAAGTGGAAGGGATACGTGGAGATATATAGCGGATGAGTGTAAGGAGATAAGTGAGGAATGGACGAGAGGTGTTAAAAGGATAGAGAAGTGGATGCGCAAGGATGGGGCGGGCGTAAAGATTGTGATAAGATTAGGGTGGAAGAGGGAGAGGCTAATCAGTTCTTGATTAGCTGGGAATTTGGTTTCATGTGTTTAGTTTTGTATTGTGTTTATGGAAACGTATATTAGTTTTGGATGCCAATAAAGGTATTTTTTTGTCCTTGAACATTTCTAAAACGTCACAGTATCGGCTAGTAACCAACTTCATGTGAAACTAAAGCACCAAGGTGCATGCATCCTGGAATTAAAAGGTGAGCCCGTTTCGCTGCCAGATGCATGTCTGTGGCGTATAGTTTTGAAAACCATGCACACAAAGAGTTCTATGTAACACCGAACATTTTTATAACGAGAATTTTTCTTTGAAGTATACATATGCAGACGTTATACATTGTACCACGCTCGGTTTATTGAAAAAATACAATTTTAAGCTTTAAACGGGTGTTTTCCACTCCCAAGCTAAGCATGAAGTAAAATTTCGAGTTTAGAAAAGCCTGAAAATTTGGTTTGGCCGCTCCGCGCTACGCGACCAAACCAAATTTTCAGGCTTTTCTAAACTCGAAATTTTACTTCATGCGCCACCGGCACAAAACACTGATTCAATGTAAAGTTCAGCAGTGTGTTTTAAACTTCGTAATATGTCAGTGTTTTGTACCGGTGGCGCATGAAGTAAAATTTCGAGTTTAGAAAAGCCTGAAAATTTGGTTTGGCCGCTCCGCGCTTCGCGCTACGCGTCCAAACCAAATTTTCAGGCTTTTCTAAACTCGAAATTTTACTTCATGCTTAGCCTAGGAGTGGAAAACACTCGTTTAAAGCTCTAAAATAAAATTTTCAGGCTTGTCTAAACTCGAAATTTTACTTCATGCTTAGTCTAGGAGTGGAATACACTCATTTTACGTTTCAAATTTAACTTCTTTTTAAAAAAGGATTATTTAAAGATTTAACAGCATAGACGCCGAAATTGGGACATATATACTTGAAAGAAAAACTCCCTGTATGCACAAGTTGAGGCATTAATTGCAATTGATTAGCTACATATTGTAATGATCATATAGGCAACTCAATTTACACATAATCTAAAAATTAAAGGTGTAAAATCGTATTTTATGAAAATGTTCAGTCTTATATAAAACTCTCTGTATGTAGTGAATTCAACCCTCAGATTTTGTATCTTGGATTTGAGCCTTAAATGAAGTTAGGCCCACAGTGAATGAATTCAAGTTAGAGGAACGTAATTACAACACATTTTTGTATGAAAAGCAGGCCTCTTGATTTTGTCAGGGGTTTCCATTTTTTTGCTCCTAATTGTACGTGCATACCAACCTGTTTTATCACTCCAAGGTAATTCGATATTGCTGGAACTGGGAATTGGCTGTATGGCATCATTTGCTGCTTGACTATTCATTATCATGCAATTAAAATTAGTAGTCGAAGCCTCGATTTTAGCTGTCCGTAACATGAAAAGAAAGGAAATAAAAATAAAAACAAACAATTTCCAGTATCAAATTGTAATACGTGTACTTATTTTAGTTTAATTATTATAAGAGTGCAACTTGAGTTCAAGAGGACAGTTCTCATTGTTCCAATGTCACTTTGAACTAGAGTTCAGAGTTGAACCAGTTCAACGTGTTTGATGCAACTGGCCCTTAATTTAGTTTGTAATAAAGTATGATCTATTGGATATCTGTCAATCTACATTAGGTCTGTTCGTTACATGAATTATTGAAACATTTTTGCACTGAATCTGTTCGCTACATGAGCAGGATACTTCCAATTGTAAATGTGAAGTTACACTAACTTGAACTGTGACATCGCAAACTTGAACTTTAGTTCCAATCAGTGCAGTACAAACGAACAAACCTATTATAAATATAGTAAGTAGTTTTATTAGATGGATTCAAATTAAGCGCCCGTTTCTCTGTTACGTCACACTGTACCGCACTTATACAGAGCCTTTATCAATGATCAAACGTTTTCAGTAACCGTCCAAACATCGCAAGTTATTTTTACTATTTGGGGGCGGCAGTAACCGGTAATTTCTCCTTGGAGTTTCACTATTGAAAATAATTTGCGATGTTTTGGCGCGTTATTTGAAAACGTTCGATCATCTATGATGGCTCTCTATAAAATACATCAGAAAAACAACAATTTTCAGTTCAGCGAATACAAACTTTATATTGTAGGAATACGGGTACGTTTATAAAGAGAATTGCAACCGGCAAGCACTAGAATATAGTAGAATAATATATCCACAAATCAGCGGCGGCTCGCAACCTAACTTCAGAGTAGGCCAGAGACCCAAGGTAATATGTATCCGTTATTGAAAGGTGACTTTGTTGTGCAATTCCGCGTATTTATTAAGCGCGATCCCAACCTCAAATTTTGTGTGCCTTGGCCTTGGCCTACCCTGAAGTTAGGATGCAAGTCGCCGCTGGCACAAACCACTGGCGGCTCGCGGCCTAACTTTATGTGAGGTTCAAATCCAAGATACAAAAAATTATCTTGAAAGCATCACATATGGATTTTATCAGTTCTCTTGCGTCACAGAATCACGTCATTAATACATGCATTTAGCAGCGCAACGAGCCCACCTTTCAATTCCTTTGCATTTTTGTTTCACATGAAGTTGGCCACTAGCACAAACCTCTCACTGATTTAGCGTTGTCTTTATTTCACACGATTGGCAACACTGAACTGAGTGACAGCCGACGAATCTCATCAACAAAAACATTCCGATTCCAACTACGCTCAACTCAAATAAAGAATAAATAATAATGTCCGGCGCTCGTTCACTACCTCAAAGCAAAGAAGCTCTGCTAAAATCTTACAGGACTCGACTAAAAGACGACGTGAAGAGTATGCTCGAAAATTTCGAAGGTAAATAATGAATATTGAGGTTATGTTATGTTGTACACTCATTTATCGCTATCGTTATTAAAGAAACTATCAAATTTTATTAGTGCCTCTAAGCTAAGGGCATAGAAACTATTTGTCCCTAAATGCTACGACTAAGCACATGCTAGCAGTGGCCTGTGCTTCAGTCCTGTTAAAAATGGTACATTGTAATTTTTGTTTTGCGGGATTTTGGGACATACAATTTGTGTCAAATGCATTTTTTTATTATACTTATCTAAAAACACTTCGTTTCCCAACGCCTCTAGAATAATGAAAACGTTGCTTTTTCAAGCCACCGCACAGAAAACGTTTGTTTGTGCGCCTTTCCGTGCGCTCTGAAATGTTTCCATAGCAACAATGTATTTGTCACTCACGTTTTATTTTCCGTCAGTGAAATACGTAAGTTTGGTTGAAACATACGCAGACTTAGAAGACACTGATTTTGTAGATGATATTTCGCATGATATATTAACCCAAGCGGCACAAGTAAGCGTAGAATGACTGCTAGTAAAATCCAGATATAGACACGAACACAGCCGGAATGGGAACTATGAAAAACACAAAAATTGTGAGTGACAATGTATAACATCTATTTTATTTTTCTGAAAAAGCCAAATCCGCACAATCGTACTCCTTATGGTGTTGATTCGCCACGATAAAAAAGATGTTTGGCTTTAAAAAAAAAGTGCTAACTCGATCAAATTTCTAAAAACTAGTATTAAATTTCATTTTCTTTCGAATTAGTTGTATTTTTTCACTACCATAAAAATTACTAGTTTGAGAATTAAAAAATATTTTAAGTTTTTAAATAAGTATAATGTTTTCAGATAAGTATAATAAAAAATAGCGTTCATTACACGTCCAGAAATGGATTTTTCCGTGCTTGCATGACTTCCCGTGTTCGGAAAGTCGCCTCACACACACACACGGATAAATCCCTTTTTCTGGACTCCTAATGAAATATACTATTTCATATGGATTTAGTGCATATATTGTGCTAGTGTGCACTACATGCAGCACACTGGCCCTATACGTGCACCCATAATAACTTTTTTCAGGTTAGCAGAGATTGCATTTACAACACATTAATTAAATTCAAATATTTATTAAAAACTTTTGAAACTGTAATACTATAATATATAAAATTACGAAAAAACTATTCGTGAAAATGCAAACAATGTCTTAATTAATAAGACAACTTAAGACGATAAATATTCATTGAAACAACAATTATTAATTAAGACATTGTTTGCATTTTCACGAATAGTTTTTTCGTAATTTTATATATATACTCAATGACATTAGAAGCGTAACACCAAGAAGGAATGATTTTTTTGAATTCATATTTTAGCAACAGAGTGACTATATTTAAAGCATACATTGATAACAATTTCAACCTTGTGCCTTTTATATTTATTGTGAAAAAAAAAAATATTTCACTTTTTCTTTTTTGATAAAACTATTTATATGAGCTGTTTAGTACAGATGTTTTTAGTTTTCGTGTTTCCGTTGAGTGTGTTAAGCTTAAATAAAATGCCTCGAGTCCGAAGACGTCCACAATATCACCATTTGAGCGATTTTGACCGGGGTCGAGTTGTTGCTTATCGAGATGTTGGTATATCCTATCGCGAAATTGCCCGCCGTATTGATTCCACTGCAGCAACTGTAATACGTGTGTATCAGGTATGGACAGAAGAAGGTAGGGGAGCAAGAAGAAGACCAATTGGTCAACCAAGGCGTACCACAGAACGTCAAGATCGGCGCTTAAGACAAATAGCCCTGCGAGACCGTTTCGCTACTACGCGTCAAATCGGTGATCAATGGATTGGAGAAGAAGGTAGGCCCGTTAGTATGCGAACCTTATATCGCCGCATTCAATCCTTTGGGCTTCTTTCGTACCGTCCAAGATTAGTGCTTCCTTTAACAGCGAGACACTGTCGCCAAAGGTTGGACTGGTGCAGAGAACGGCAGCATTGGGAGGCAGAATGGCACGATATCGTATTCAGCGATGAATCACGATTTTGTCTAGGCACGCATGATGGCCGTAGAAGGGTACGACGCTACCGTGGAGAACGACCTGATCTTAGGTTTGCTATTGAGAGGCATGTACACAGGACTGCTGGAGTAATGGTTTGGGGGGCTATTGCTTATGGTAGTCGATCACCTCTTGTATTCATTCGAGGCAGTATGACAGCTGCGCGTTATGTTGAAGACGTCATACGACCGACTTTGTTGCCTTATTTAGATGGCCGCCCAGACGTACTTTTTCAACAAGATAACGCACATCCCCATATTGCTTGTCGAACTATGGGAAGAAGAATATTCTCTTTGCACCATCCTCCACAGACTCTAGCACAGTTGATCGATGAAATTCAAGTTGCTTGGAACGAGATGCCTCAAGAAGACATCGACCATCTCATTTTGTCGATGCCCAGACGTCTACAGGAGTGTATACAGCAAAGGGGTCGCCAAACACATTATTGATTTTTTTTAGATTGTTTTTTAATAAAATTTCTTGAAAATGTAATCATTTTATTCTTGATGTAAGACTACCATACTGGCAAAAAATCAAGTTAAAATAATAACTCCTTCTGGGTTGTACGCTTCTAATTTCTAATGGCATTGAGTATATTATGTTTAAAGTGTGCAAACTATAAGAAGCGTATTTGAATTCGAATTTATTTTGTTTGAACTGTAATACTATTATATAATAATAAATAAATTCCACACTTACCTTACACACTCCATTGTACTGTTATTAATTTAGCGTTAAAACTTTTTTTGTAGAAATTGTTAAACTTGCGAAAGGCGAGCACGACACGCAATTATCGAGGATGACGCAGTGCGAGCAGGATACATACGAGATGCACGTACGTGCAGCTAATATAGTCAGAGCCGGAGAATCGTTGATGAAACTCGTCTCCGATATTAAGCAATATTTAATTTTGAACGACTTTCCATCGGTTAATGAAGCGATCACGCAGAATTCAAAGTTATTTAGGTATGTCATGCATTAAATCCATTCATGACCTTTTTGGGACAAAGTTGGGGGTTTTCTCCAGAACGGAATACTAAGATTTTTGAGAGTTTGCCAGCGAAACTGGAAGTAATCGTGTGTATGACGCACAAATGTTAAGATAAAGTTCTTTCGGAGACTTACCGTTTAGCCACAAATTGTATTTTAAGTTCCAATTTTGAGGTTATATAAGTTGGTATATTTGGGAAAATAAGCACATTACAGGAATAAATTGTACACATGATGAAATTATTTCCAAAATTATGACGTAAATAATGAAAATTGTAGTATTATCAGCTGTAATATAACAAGTGGTATGATTATTATCGATAATATTTATGAGTGAAACCGAGCTGCAGATTCAACGAGCCCGAAGGGCGAGTTGAATGTGCTGCTCCGGTTTCACGAATAAATATCGATTATTAATCATACCTCGAGTTATATTCGATGAGAGAATATAACGAATTTCACTACATTTCCGTCTTGTAAACCTCACCCCATCGCCCGGTTGACACTTTTAATTATCGACTGCCAGATTTGACAAATAATTTTCATAGCAACGACCAAAACAAGGTTATAGGATTCTATTACCGCTGTGATAACATGTATCTATGGAAATACGTGATTCTGATTGGTGGGAATGTAGTCATGTGACGCTTGAGTTATATTCTCTTTATTTATACAGCCAAAATCACGATATTTATTTTACACTAAATATGACGTGCACTGACGTTTATTTGAAATAATGGATATATAAATTGGACCCATTCGAAAATTACAAATATTTTAATTTATGATATATAAAAGTAGATGGCGCTACCTTTACGCGGAAACGAGAATATTATGATATTGTACCATTACTTTTTAGTAAATTGATCTCGTAACAATATCACATATACTGTAATTATAAAATCACTATGTACTCAGTTATGTATAAAATTATAGTAAACACTTAACTTTTCATTTTCAATAAATTCACATTTGCCGTTTATGAAAATCAACTCAGGTTGCAGTAGTGAAGTAACAACAAAATTGTTGGCCATCAACGCAACTAGAAATTATGGTTATAGAAGTTAGAGACAAATTAGAATATTACAATTACAAAATTAAATGTTTACGTTATAATCCCAGTCATTGGGAAAACATTTTAGTAAGCGGATCTTTTTCAAAATTTTAATACACTCTGCGCCATCGATTTTTTTATACCAAAAGCTAAAATACTCATAATCTAAATATAAATAATAATCAATCTAGAATTATATATCCATTAGTTTAAATAAACGTCAGTAGACGTCAGATTTAGTGTGAAATTAATATTGTGATTTTGGTTGTATAAATGAAGATAATACCACAATTTTAATTAATTACGTAATCATTTTGGAGATAATTTCATTATGTGTACAATTTATTCCTGTAATGTGCTTATTTTCCCAAATATACCAACCTATATAACCTCAAAATTGGAACTTAAAATACAATTTGTGGCTAAACGGTAAGTCTGTAATATGCTTATTCACCCGAAAATACCAACGTATATAACCTCAAAATCGGAACTTAAAATACGATTTGCCCTAACTTTATCCTAACATTTGTGTGTCCCACGCATTTCTTCACCCAGCTCAATTTAAAACAATTCAAAAATCGGAGTATTTCGATCTGGAGAGTAACCAGAGTTGGCTATGATTTTTTCTTTTCATGTTGGACTAACTGATTCAGGGACGTATTATAATTTTTCAGAACGAAGCAGACTGAATGTGATCAGAAGTTGATGTCCCTCCGTGATGACATGGCTGCGGATTTATACGATTTAGAGGAGGAATATTATAATAGTATTAATAAATAGTTTAGCGAACACATAAACATTTTTAATAGTGTATAAAGAAAGTTTAATTTATATTTTCGTTATAAGTTAATACAATTTTTTTTTATAAAAAGTTTGTCCATTTCTTTTAATTTTTCAGACCATCGACAGGTATGTATACGATGACAAATATTTGATGAGTAAAGGCGTATTGTTTAAGTATTTAATGCTTGAAGAAGTGTGTCGACGTGTTAAACCAAACCATTGGCTCGGTCACATAGCAAAGTTTAAAGTGGAAATATAAAAGTAGGAAGATAAATAGTGTAGAATAGAAGGCAGATAACCAGCGCAGAAAAAGGCTAGTAATAGCAAATAGAAAACTCGGATAATTGAGTAGAAACATTGATAAAGTGAAGTGAAGTGAGGTTACGAAGGAAGAAAAGAACACGGCATATCGTCCTTCGAGGGGTCGACCCAGGCAGATAAGCCAGCAATCGAGGCGGGAGTAAGCGAGGCCATAGTAAAAAGAAAGAAAATAGTAATGTGTAAAAACTAAACGCGCTTAAATTTAACGACTGGTGAGCGTTGCAAGCTAGCAAAAGCGAGGTTGCCAGAGTGTAATCAAATAACGGACAACAAGGAAAAACAACGAGAAGCACAAACAATCACGAATAATAAATAATAAGATAAATGAATAAAGAGAGGAAAAGAGGTAGAGAGAGCGAACAGAGGGAAAAGACGTCTTTACAAGCAGTAAAAAGATTCTACGGTCACCAGTACAAAGGAAAATACAAAATATAGAGTGAGCTAAAAATGAACAGAGGAACAAATCAGAGACGAGATATAAGAAAAAAGAAATAGAAGATTTGGAGGAACTAAAAGACATGATGAAAGAGATGATGGCAGAGATGAAAAAAAATACAGAGAAATTGAAGAAAGAAATACAAGAGTTAAGAAGGGAAATGAAGAGGAAAGAAGAAAAATGAGAACAAGAAAAGTTGTGGAACAACAAAGATAAGCAACAAATATAGAAAGAAAACAGAATGGTGGTCCGAGCAAATAAAAGTACAAATCAAAAATAAAAAAGAAAGCTGGAAAAATTATCTAAGTACCAACAAAAATGAAGATTATGAAGAATACAAAGAGAGAAGAAAAGTAAAAATAGAGGTACAGAAGTCCAAACAAGATTCATGGAAGGAATTTGGTAGGAAGATAAGCGAAAATTATCGGGATAATCAGAAATTATTCTATGGAACTCTTAAAGAATTGAAAAAAAAAGAAAGAACACAGTCTAATGAACATAAAAGATAAGAACGGAATGATAGTGACAAATAAGGATAAAATAATGCAAAGATTGAAACAATACAATACGGGATACATGGAGTCATTTGGGAGAGGAGTGTGGAATGGCTGGGGGGAAAAAGGAGTGTAACGGAATGGATGAGAGAGAACGGGGCTGGCGTAAAGATGGTAACGGTACTGGGTTACCGCAGGGCGGAAAAAAGAAAGGAAATGCTATAATTTTTTGTTCTATTATTATTATTTTTTTGTAATTTTATTTTTTATATGCCAATAAAGGTCATTTTTTTTACTTTGAGAAGCTGACAGATACAGAAACGAAAACGAAAAGAAAACCGGAAGAAGAAGACAACCAGATAGACAGTGATGTGGAAGAAGCTAAAGAAATTACGGAAGAAGAGACAATAGAGGCTATCAAAAAACTAAAGAATGGAAAAGCAACAGGCAAAGATGAAATAACACCAGAAATGATCAAAAACATGGGAGAAGTGGGAGTTAGAAAACTGACGGAATTAATGAACGATATATAAAAAAATGGAAAGATACCTACAGAGTGGAATATAGGAATAATCCTACCCATATACAAGAAAGGAGACAAGAGGGACTGCAATAATTATAGAGGAATCACATTAACCCATTAACGGATGAGCAATTATAGAATTAACTCTAAAAGTTGATTTTAGGTAAAATTCTACATTTTTTTTTAATGATTTCTACAAATGACTTATTTTATTACATACAGTGAATTTATCTTTTAATTATACATAATATATACGCTGCAAATGTAAGGCATTCGTCGATTTTGTATAAAAACGTGCAATATGAAGTTTGGAACAAGTATTTCCACTCCCAGACTAAGCATGAAGTAAATTTTCGAGTTTATTAAAGCCCCGCGTAGAAATTTTCACGGGGCTTTTCTAAACTCGAAATTTTACTTCATGCGCCACGCGTATAAAACACTGAAATATTGTGAAGTTAGAAATACACTGAAAACACTTTTTTTAATGAGTAATAATCGAGATATTTAAATAACAAAATATTCACGTTTTTCTTTATACATTTTTAAGTCAAATTAACGTATTTAGTAATTTAATTAACATAAAATTAATAATGTTGCGTATATGCATCAACGGTGCCCAATGGGTTAACAAGCATACCACGTAAAGTAATGGCAAGAATACTTGAAAAAGAATTAGAGACAAGGTAGAAAATACAATAGAAGAAGGACAATGTGGATTTAGAAGAGAAAGAAGCACCCAAGATTTAATTTTCATACTAAGACAAATAAGCGAAAAAATAATAAACAGAGAGGCACTTGTATGCTTTGTGGACCTTCAAAAAGCATTGGACAGAATAAAGAGAGAAGACATATGGAAAACTTTAGAAGAAAGAGGAACAGGAAAGAAGACAATCAGAACAATCCAAGCCATGCATAAAAATAACAAGAACATCATAAGAACCAACAGCGAGGAATCAACGGAGTTCACAACACGAATTGGAGTTAAACAAGGATGTGTCCTAAGCCCCCTCCTGTTCACTCTAGTTTTAGACTCTGCAATAAAAGAGGCAAAAAAAGAGATGAAAACACTGAAAGTAGGATTTTGGAAATTGCGAAGGACGGAAATATCAGAACTGCTTTTCGCAGATGATATGGTCATATTAGCAGAAACTGGGAAAGACTTGCAACAAAATATGCAAACTCTAAACAGGGAAATATAAATATGAGGATAAATTTAAAAAAGACAAAATGGTAATGGTAATAATAAAGGAGCGTAGAACACATAATATTATGATAGGAGGAACAACAATAGAACAAATAGAAAGCTATAAATACCTGGGGACAATAATCGAAAGCAATGGCAAACTAAAAGTGTGCTCTGAGAAAAACATGGGGCCTTAATCCAAAAATGACCATGTGGATATATAATGCAATAGTAAAACCCATGATCACCTACGGATGCACCACTTGGTGGCCGAAAGTAGAACAAAGTACTGCGCAGGCAGCTCTATCTAGAGTTCAGCGACTAGCCTGCTTATGCATAACTGGCGCACTGCGTACAACACCAACAGCCTCAATGGATACCCTACTAAACCTCCAACCGCTGGACCTAGTGGTTAAAAGCGAGGCCACACTAGGGGCATATAGGTTGAGGACAACTGGAAACTGGCACCCCACAGGAAACCACTCCAGAATAGAACAGGTAGTTACCAAACCTCTACTACAAATGGGAAGTGACTACATGATACCACGCTACTCCCTGAAGAGACTCTTCACAATAGAATGTGAGGGGGACAACGAGAAGCGCAACCCTTCACCTGGAACCCTGATCTGGTACACCGGCGTAACCCCAAAATGTGACATCTACGTGTCTCTGGGGAGGATGGCAACTGCACATCAAGCCGAGATCTTCGCGATCAATCAATGTACCATGGAAAATCTGCGACGGGGATATAAGAGGCAAAAGATTCTGATCCTCACCGACAGCCAAGCCGCTCTAAGAGCACTCAACAGCTATAAGATCCAATCTGAGCTAGCATGGGAGTGCATCCAAAACCTGACGAAACTGGCGACGGAAAACACCGTAACACTACGCTGGACGCCGGGACACACAGGGGAGGATGGCAACGAGAAAGCCGATGCTCTGGCAAAGATTGGATCACGCAGACCCTACATTGGACCAGAACCAATGCTACCGATTCCCAAAGAATCAATAAGACCAAGCGCAAAAGAGTGGACCCTAGAAAGACACACCGAGCGCTGGAAAAACCTGACAGGGCATAGACACAGTAAACTACTGATGGAAAAACCCTGCCAAGAACTAGCAACTGAGGCCCTCAGACTCAGTAGAAACAACCTTAGAATAGTCACAGGACTGATAACTGGACACTGTACCCTAAGGAAGCACCTGCATAACATGAAACTGTTCACAGAAGATCCAATATGCAGACTATGCCTGGAAGAGGATGAAGACGCCTCACATGTACTATTCGAGTGCGAGGCACTTTCCACCTGGAGGGGAACAAACCTTGTCCAAGGGAATCCAAGCCACTTCCCGAAGGGAAAGATGATCGAAAGGCTGCTGGGACTAGCCAAGGAGACAGAGCCACACGGCTGCGGTGCTAGGGCAGAAATAACCCTAACTTCCGTTTCCTGCCCCTAAAAAAAAAAAAAAAAAAATGGCAAACTAGAAAAAGAAATAGAAGACAAAGTAGGAATAACTGGAAAACCGTACAACATGATGAAACATACGTTCTTTGGTAAAAAGGAAATACCTAAGGAAATAAAAACAGAAATAGTAAAAAAAGTGATAAGACCTACGTTTTATGTAATACCAAACATTTTTAAGGTTCATTTTCGTATTTTCTGTTTATCAAATCAAAGCATCCAATACGATTTGACACCTTTAATTTTTAGGTTAGTTGTAAATTGAGTTGCCTATATGACCATTAAAAATTGTAGCCAATCAATTGCAATTAATGCCTCAACTTGTATATACAGAAATTCTTTCAAGTTTACATGTCCCAATTACAGCGTATATGCCGCAAATCTTTAGATAATCGTTGTTTTGTTAAAAGAGTTTAATTTGAAACTTTAAACGAGTGTGTTTCACTCCCAGACTAAGCATGAAGTAAAATTTCGAGTTTAGAAAAGCCTGAAAATTTGGTTTGGTCGCGTAGCGCGGAGCGCGGAGCGGCCAAACCAAATTTTCAGGCTTTTCTAAACTCGAAATTTTACTTCATGCGCCACCGATACAAAACACCGACATATTACGAAGTTTTAAACACACCGCTAAGCTTTATATTGAATCAGTGTTTTGTACCGGTGGCGCATGAAGTAAAATTTCGAGTTTAGAAAAGCCTGAAAATTTGGTTTGGCCGCTCCGCGCTTCGCGCTACGCGACCAAACCAAATTTTCAGGCTTTTCTAAACTCGAAATTTTACTTCATGCTTAGTCTGGGAGTGGAAAACACTCGCTTAAAGCTTCAAATTGAATTCTTTTAATAAACCGAGCATCGGAAAATGTGCAACGTATGCATATGGATACTTAAAAGTAAATTCTTGTTATGAAAATGTTCGGTGTTATATAAAATTCTGGACAATGACAGAGCAACAAAAAGGAAGAATAAACGCAACAGAGATGAGATTTTTTAGGAAGATAGAAAACAAGACAAAACTAGACAAGGTAAAAAATGAGGAAATTCGACAGAACCTAGACACCGAGCCAATTAATGAAAGAATAGCAGAGGGACAGATGAGATGGTTTGGACATATAAACCGAATGGAAAATGAAAGAAACACGAAAATGATATACGAAACAAGAGTATAAGGGAGGAACCAGAGGGGAAGAAAAAGGGGAATGAATTGGGAAAAGAAAAACAACTAAGACAAGACAGAAAGAGATGGAAAGGAGCATACAGATACAACAGATGATAACATAATTATGTATGAATATGTAAACCGCCTTACACCGCAAGGTAAAAAGAACTAAGATTAAATGGTATTGTACCATCTAATTGGAAAGACAGCTTCATAATTCCACTTCATAAATCTGGTAAGAAGGAAACTGTTCAAAATTACTGAGGGATCTGTATACAATCTACTATAAAAATATTGGATAAAATTGTGGCAAATCAATTAGCTTGGTTTTCTAAACAGGTTATGTCAAACAAACAACATGGTTTTGTTAACGGTCGATCCACGATAACTAATTTATTGGAGTATAAACAGTTTGTATCAAGTGCTTTGGATAATGGACATCAAGTAGACACAGTCTATTTATTTTATTTATTTATTTATTCATTCAACGGATGTACTCCGTTAAACTGACTTCACCAAAGCATTTGATCGAATCAACATCAATTTACTGCTTCATACATTGGAATCTATCGGGCTCTGCCCTAGTACTGTAGTATGGTTATCATCATACTTGAAAGAACGTAAACAGTACGTCAGAATTAAGGAGTTCGTATCTAAGCCGCTATACACTACATCAGGTGTTCCCCAGGGATCTCACTGCGGACCGATACTCTTTTCACTTTTTATCAACGACTTACAAGATGCCATTCCTGATTCAAACTTCTTATTGTTTGCCGACGACCTAAAAATTTTCAAAATTATTCGCTCCATTGATGACTGCGATCATTTGCAGAATTCGATTATGCGCTTAAACGAATGATGTATTGATAACAATTTGTATTTAAATGTTTCAAAATGCTACTACATGTCTGTATATACACTGGCGAAAGAAATTAACGCATCATTTGTGATTTTTTTGATATCTTGGAATCGAGTTTTCTTTGAACACAAACATATTTTTACAATAAGAAATCTTATCAAGCATGCTGTTTTACATGTTGTGTTTTGTCTTTTGTTCTCATGGTTTTCTGTCAATAAATAAAATGAAGCACTTTTCATTATTCTGACTGTAAGAAAGGTTCATATAAAATATCTTTTTGAGTTTGTTTTCAAGTAATTGTTAAAATTAAGTGCTAAATAGTGAAGAATGAATATGGATAGACGTCCGAATCTTTATTTAAGCAGTGAAGAAGCTGTGATTGTGATTACACTTGCAGAAGAAGGTAGGAGTCAGCGTTACATCAGTCAGCGTCTTGGTGTTAATCAATCGACCGTATCCCGTGTCTTGAAGAGACATCGGGAAACTCAGGCATACTCAAGAATGCCAGGACAAGGGAGAAAAAGGGCCACAACTGCTGTTCAAGACCGTTTTTTAATGATGCAGACGTTACGCGAACGGTTTATTACGGCTCCTAGGCTACAAAATAAGCTCGCAGAGATCCACAATGTTCATGTAAGTTCCGTTACCATCAGAAAAAGGTTACTTGGTTTTAATTTAACTCCGAAAACAGCGGCAAAAGGACCACAATTAACCGCAGACCATCGCAAAGCCAGGTTAACATTTGCGCAAGAACATGTAAACTGGTTACAGGCCGATTGGGCTAATGTTATGTTTAGCGACGAGTCCAGATTTTGTCTTTACGGCAGTGAAAGACGAATGCATGTGTACAGACGGCCAGGTGAACGTTATGCGCAGTGTAAAATTGTTCCGACTGTTATGTTTGGTGGAGGCTCTGTTATGGTGTGGGGTGGTATCACTTTAGAGGCTCGTACGGAGTTGGTGGTCATACCAAGAGGAAGCATCACGGCAGCGTCTTGTATTGCAAACATTTTAGAACCATCTGTAATGCCTTTTGCTCCCCTTGGAGGATCGATTTCCTGTTTATGCATGACAATGCAAAACCACACAGTGCCCGAATTGTACAACAGTATCTTGACCTAGTCGGTATCAACACAATGCAATGGCCAGCCAGGAGTCCCGATCTTAATCCGATCGACCACCTATGGGACGCGATGGGCAGACGCCTTAGAGCACTTCCTCGGCGTCCAAGCAATCAACAAGAGCTTGGACAAAGATTGCAGGAAATTTGGGAAGATATTAACCAGGATGAAATTGGATCATTAATTAACAGTATGAGCCGTCGCTGTCAGGCAGTTATTCGAGCAAGAGGAGGAAACACTAGATATTAAGTCTTATAATCACATGTTAACTTTTTTCCTCTTTTTATTTATGACATTATTTTAGTCATTATTGAAAGAAAATGTGTTGAAAATCATTATTATAGTTCAGTTGGTTTTGTTGTTATTTTTTTAGTTTTTAAACATCAAAACTTTATTTTTAAATTAAAAAAATTAATGTGATGCGTTAATTTCTTTCGCCAGTGTAGATCTAGAACGTTCGTAGATTATCAATACACCATCAACTCATCTGCTCTTTCAAAAGTGGATAAAATGATAGACTTGGGAGTAATATTTGACAATAAATTCACATTTAATTTTCAAATATCAGCGGTCGTTAAGAAAGCATTCAGAACATGGGGATTTGTATGGCAAATAGGAAAAGATCTGAGCACGGACTGTTTGAAGACATTGTACTTGTTGGGATTGACCAGTGCTCGTTGTAAGCGAGCTAGTCGAAATTTAAATAAAAACGCGAAGCTTCACAATTAATTCACAAAAATAAGCTATATTTACAACTTTTTACAAAAAGGTAAAATATTTACAAAATAGCTCTTAACAGTTCAACAGTTTGAATGCAAATGTTTTCTTCTACTTCTGAGGGCACATCTTTTGAACTCGTAGCGGGGGTGAAGCGGTATGCAAAGGGGGTTGTTATTCTTCCTGGAATCGACCGGAAATTGAGCGTCCACCCCGATAACAGCATTCCTTCGACTTTCTCTTCGAAGGGTGGCTGGCACCATAAACACAACCATCGAAATGTACAACTCCGTCAAAAGTATTTTGGAAACGCAAACAGTTACTGTTCACTGGTAAGATCTCAGGTGGAGTATGGTTCTCAAATTTGGACACCTTTTACAGTAAATAATATTGCTAATTTAGAAGCTGTACAGAATAACTTCTTGAGGTGTGTAGAATTTAAGCTTGAAAGGCAGCATATCCCTGGAGAGCACAATTTTGTTCAAACCTACCTAAATTTAAAGTCACTAAAGGAACGCAGAGAGATTGCTGATGTACTGCATCGTCTAATGAATGGCGTTATAGACTCTCCCTCCCTCCTAAGTGCAGTGGGTCTACATGTGCCTAATAGGAAAACACGCTCCAACACAATATTTTACTTGGATGCACATCGAACGATATCAAGCCAGATGAATTCGTTATCAAGACTCCTTGGGATTGGTAATAAGTTAAACAGTGAGCCATGGTTTGACTTAAGGCCATATTGTTGAGTTATTTGCAAAACATTTTGAATCAGTTTATTGTTCATCGTCTACCTTTCACAATACGATAACATCATCTAATGCACTATCTTCTGTTACAAATATCCCTCATCCACCAAAGTTAAAGATTACTGAGATTTTAAACTCTCTCTGCTCACTGAAAATAAATCATAGCCCAGGTCCCGATGGTTTACCTGCCTCTTTTTTGAAAGAATGTGCTTTTTCTATGTCTAGACCATTATGGTTATTATTTAAGGGGAATATAACAGTGGTCTGAAATTTAATGTTAGGTTTATTTAAAAACTAAAGGTCCTAGAAAGTTGAAATTTTGACAGCGTATATTAAGCCCAATTATCTAGTAAAATATCGAAGTACTTTTTTTTTAAACAATTTGCTTTCAGAGGTATGAAAAAAATAATGTTAAATTTTTCAAAATTTAAAAAAATATTCCCATATCTTACTAGTTTATACTATAAGGAATATAATGTGAACATTTCATAAGGATGCGATAGCTCATGCCCGAGTCAGGTTAAAATAAAAATCTTGAAAAATAAGACCGTAAAATACCGCCGCCTTGCGGATCTTCTCTTAGTTGAACGCGTTGTACACTTATCTGCACAATTATTGGAGGGGCGAGCAGCATGCGGCCAGCGTTTATCCCTGGGCCGGTGAACGCTGCGTGGCTTCGCGTTTGTTTTTCTTTTCTTTTTTCAATCATAGTTAACAAAATCGGCTCGCGTCGTTAGCATTTATTCTCGTAAAATTAATATTTCGCAATTATAATCGATATTTTATTGTACTAGTGTTTTATTTTCATGCTTTCTGACTGCTAATGGAATAAGTATTTTTTTATACTGCATGTTCACTAATATAGAAAACACGAAATGTTTCACTAATTTAAATAAAGATGTGTAATATACCTTTAATATTGTCTTTCCTTATTATTTGACAGTGTCGGTATTATTAAATTATTTTTTAAAGTTTTTTAAGCTGATTAATAAGCCAGAAGAAATCGAATAACAATCAGTCTTGTTCAAATCATTATTTCGTCTTAAATCTTTCGTTGTTAAAGCAGTTGTTAAATGCCATTAAACGTCTCGCAATAAAACTATTAAAGTAAATTGTAAAGTCTCTAGCAATCGGACCTATTTGAACCAACTGCGACTTCATCAACGAATCAATGATATCAAAACTATAAGAATAGTAAGAATAACACCAATATGGCGTTGTCGTTGTTAATGTTACAAATCAACTATTTTTTACTGAGCACAGGTAATATTTGTTTGACAAATGTTTAAAAAAAACGTAGGGTTTAACTGCGTGCTTATTCATCGTTAATTATTTTAGATAAAATAGAACTATAATAATAATAAGGTAGTTATTATAATGCATTTCAAATAACAAGCTTCTTGCTCAACATTGCACCGAGCCCAATATATTTTCTCAAATTTGGCTGATTTATGATGAGTCATATTTTGATAGTAAGTAAATAAGGAATAAATGAATTGTAATTGAATGTTATTGCAATCCTCTATTTATACGGCTCAGTCAACTTAGCCCCCCGAAGTTCGACTTTTAAAAAAATAACTGTTGCGCTAGACGGGCCTTAGCTAGCGCCACAAAAATTAGAGCTAGCGCCGTTTAGACAAGAAAGTTACGGGGGTTTGAACTTTCGGGGGGCTAGGTTGATGCTAGCCCCCCGAGTTTGGATTTTTCAAGTTTTCTTACAGTGTTCGGATTCCTCAGAGCTAGCGCTACCAATTTAAAAGCTAGCGCCACCCCCACAACCCCAAAAGATTATAAAACATTTTAAACCCTAGCTCCCCGAAATGAGATTTTTTTAATCAAATTGGGTGCAAAAGATTGTTTAGAGCTAGCGCCAGCAGAATATGAAAAAAATATTCTCTCTAAAATATCAGGTAAAAAAAAGTTCACATCCAAACTTTGATGTGAGAGCTTTCAGCTCCTGTATGCGTATTACCATTTACTTGCTGAATTTCAATACAAAATCATGATTGGCATATAAAATACCGCTTCCAAGAAATATGTTGGCGTTGTAATTACTTTATGTATGTTAAAGACACTGGCTATTACAAAGATGATGCCTAGAAAACAGTAGCCTAACTGACAAGTTTTTTTCAGCAAAGTCGTACTTCGGGGGGCTAAGTTGACTGAGCCGTATAATGTAAGCAACAACTATCAAAACATTTAAGCTAAATATTTGATATGTAACATGGATTAGATATTTAGGTTTGCTTAGAGAGTTGCTCCTTCATCAGGCAAGAAATGAATCTTAAACTTAATATGAGTAATAACCTAATAATATTTAAGTTGAATACAACATAATAACTGTTATGTTGTTATATTTAAATTTGAATTACTATGCGCCAGCGCGGAAGTTTGTGCACGCAAATGACATGCGCAAGATGTGCGACAGTGTAAAAAATAGCCATGGAATAAACAGTTGTATTTTGGGTATCGTAGGAACCATCGTGTTTTTATTTCTTTGAACCCCACAATATTAAATTGCTCAAAATAGCAATTGTTCCCCGCATCAGTGACGAAATTAACAGTGGCGACGAGGATTTTTGAATGTATTTAGTGAACGGCCGTGCGGAAAAACCTTGAGACGGTCGTTGACGAAAAAAAAAAAAATACAACCACGTGCAAAACATGCCGGACGGACAAGCCACCGCGAACGGAGGATTAATCGTAGGACACCTGCGGGAGTTCGACTACCAAACTCACGACTGGACTATTTTCCAACCGCGTCTGGCCAATTTTTTTGATGCAAACAGCATAAAGGACGACGGAAAGAAAAGGGCGATTTTTTTAAATTTGTTGTCGGAACCGTCCTATAAATTAATATACAATTTATGCCTGCCGGCGAAACCGGAAAGCGAAACATTTAAAACCCTTGTGGAGTTATTTAATCAACATTTTGGAAGCCAACAAGCTATTTTTGTGGAAAGACTAAAGTTCTATAATGAAAAACAACATGCCGGTGAATCGGTAAACGATTGGGCAGCGAGAGTGCGTGCATTAACGGCACACTGCCGGTTCGGGGATGAATTAAAAATAGTGCTAAGAGACAAATTCATAATGGGCCTCAACGACAAGAAGATATTGGAACGCATGTTCGAGGAAGGAGTCGACATCACCCTTGAGGACGCCATCCGCATCGCAAACGCAAAGGAAGCCACGTGGCAACAGAAAACAGAAATGGACGCGCCATTTTCTCGGATGAAGGAAGAACGTCTCCATCATGTGACTCAGGCACCCCGGTTCCGCGCAGGATCATCGTTGACATCACCGCTACGTCATCAGAAGAAATGGACGTCATCAAAACGTTCGAGTAGTGGTGCAGCGATGGAAGCGCCAGCAAAATGCAGTGTTTGTGGCAGGAACAACCACACTAAAGAAAACTGTAAATTCAGTGAGTGTTATTGTCACAATTGCAACATGAAGGGTCATTTAGCACCAGTTTGTCGAAACAAAAATGCAAAATCGAATAAAAACAATAAACAGAATTATAGTAGAAACAAGAATTCACATAATTTTTTAGAAAGTGAAAATAGTATTTACTCTTTTTCATTAAACAATAATACTTTCAAAGCATTTAAAATTAAAGTGTTGTTAGATAAAATTGGGCCGATGTGAAGTTTACGGGATGTTCTCGAAAATTGATTTTTTATATTGATACTTGTAGAATCGTGTATGGAATGGCCGAAAATGACGAAAAAAAAGTGGGGGCTCCGAAAGGGTGAAAATTGGTGTATTTCAACAGTGTTTTTTGGTGTGTACAAAATAAAATGTGGTGATTATATGTATTCGTTTCACAAAACTAAATGGTTTAAATGTGTTTTTATAAGGATAGGACTTACAGTTTGCTTAAAACTTTCACTTAAATATTACGATTTTTGACAGGTTGTGTGTGTCAACAAAAATCAACAAAAGAAGTAATTGTCAACAACTTAACCTGCCAAAAATCGTAATCTTTAAGTAGAAGTTTTAAGCAATCCGTAAGTCCTATCTTTATAAAAACACATTTAAACAATTGAGTTTTGTGAAACGAATACATATTTTCACCACATTTTATTTTTTTCCGGCTAAAAAACACATTTTAAGTAAACGGATTTCCAACCTTTCGGGGCCCCAAAATGGGGCTAAACGTTGTTTCCGCACTTTTTTTTCGTCATTTTCGGCCATTCCATCCGCGATTCTACAAGTATCAATATAAAAAATCAATTTTCGAGAACATCCCGTAAACTTCACATTAGCCTAAAATTGAACTCGATTTTCAAATAGACACGGGGGCCAGTGTATCTGCTATGTCTGATCAAATTTATCAAAAACATTTTTCAAAACTTAAATTATTGCCTACAGATAAACAACTGTTTGTTTATACTGGAGAAACGTTTACCCCATTGGGAATACTAAATTTAAATGTCACATTTCAGGACCAGAATAAAAATATTAATTTTTACGTTATTAAAAATGGGGGACCGCCTATTTTAGGGCGAGATTTTTTATTTTATTTCAATATTGGGCTTACAAATATAAACTATTTTAGTAGTGATATAGAAATTAACAATCTATTACCTAAATTTTCAAAATTGTTTCATAGTGATGTGGGGACATTTAATAAGGGGGTTGCTACACTTAAATTAAAAGAAAAATCTATCGTTCTTAAATTTTGCAGGGCAAGAACCATTCCTTACGCACTTAAGGAAAAGGTGGAAGCTGAATTAAATCGACTGCTTGAACTTGGAGTCCTAGTACCAGTCGATTATTCTGAGTGGGCGACACCAATTGTACCAGTGATCAAACGTAATGGGAGCATTCGCATATGTGGTGATTTTAAGGTGACAATAAATCCGCACCTTGAGG
This sequence comes from Philonthus cognatus, assembly GCA_932526585.2. Lineage (NCBI taxonomy): Eukaryota > Metazoa > Arthropoda > Insecta > Coleoptera > Staphylinidae > Philonthus > Philonthus cognatus. The sequence continues at coordinate 16,508,644 of OW052252.1, forward strand.
TAAATCAGTATCCATTACCACGCACTGAAGAATTATTTGCAAAATTAAGTGGTGGAATTGAAGTTTCTAAAATTGATTTAAAAAATGCTTATCAGCAAATATTACTTGATTCAGATTCAACAAAATTAGTTACGATTAGTACACATAAGGGTCTTTTTCAGTACCAACGATTACCGTTTGGTGTATCTTCAGCACCTGCAATTTTCCAAAAAATTATGGAGTCTCTGCTGCAGGGATTGGACGGTGTAGTATGTTTTCTGGACGACATACTGATCACAGGTACGACTAAACAGGAACACTTACAAAGGTTAGAGGGAGTGTTAAAAATTCTTGAAAATTCAGGGCTGCGAATTTCATTAGACAAATGCTTATTTTTTCAAAAGTCAGTCACTTACTTAGGTTTTATTATAGACAAGGAAGGATTACATCCATGTCAAGATAAAATTGTGGCTATTAAAAATGCTCCTCAACCAGGAAATATTACTCAACTGAAATCGTTTCTCAGATTAATAAACTATTATGGGAAGTTCATTAGAAATTTATCATCGATTTTACAACCATTATATCAATTACTAAAAAAATCAGTCAAATGGGTATGGACTAAGGAGTGTGAGCTTGCGTTCAATACAATTAAGCAAAAGCTCACCTCTGAGGACGTTCTAGTGCATTTTCAACCAGATTTGCCAATTAAATTAATTGTGGACGCATCAGAATATGGTATTGGAGCCTTAATTGGTCATGTTTTTGAAAAAAATATTGTTAGACCGATAGCTTACGCCTCCAGAACCCTCTCCCCGACAGAAACAAAATATTCACAAATAGAAAAGGAGGGGTTGTCTATTATTTTTGGATTGTGTAAGTTTAATGATTATTTATATGGCAATAAGTTTATAATTGTAACGGATCATAAACCACTGTTAAACATTTTTAACCCAGAAAAAGGTATTCCTCAATTCTCAGCGAACCGTTTGCGCCGCTGGGCAGTAATTTTATCAAATTATAATTATGAAATAGAGTACGTAAAATCGGAAAATAATTTGGCTGATGGGCTTTCTAGACTACCTTTAGATGGGCGCAGTGAACAGTGGGATAATGTTGATCCTGATTATTGTCATTATTTTTCAAGTTGTGAGGAATTTCAAGTTAAATTCAGTCACATTCGGATCGCCACCAAACAGGATACATTTTTAAGAAAAATTATTAAATTTGTGAAAACTGGTTATTGGCCAGCGGAAGTTTATAAATTATCAAAATATAAACCATTTTTGTTAAAAAGATATGAATTTTCTATAGAGTCGGAATGTTTACTTTGGAATAATAGATTAATAATCCCAGAATCGATGCAAGTGAGCGTATTAAAACAACTACATACGAGTCATCTAGGAATTGCTAAAATGAAAGGTATCGCAAGGTCGTATTTTTGGTGGCCAAGTATCGATAAGGATATTGAAAAAGTAGTGTTAAATTGTACTTCTTGTAATTTTAATTCAAATAATCCCAGTAAGGGTGAACTTTCACCATGGCCTTGGCCAGAGAAACCGTGGGACAGGATTCATATAGATTTTTGTGGACCTTTTCATAATAAATATTTTCTTATAATGGTTGATGCACATTCTAAATGGTTGGAAGCATTTGTGATGAATTCTATTAATGCCGAATCTACCATTAGAGTGCTACGGCAAATTTTTGCAAGATTTGGCCTTCCCAAGGAGTTAGTATCGGATAATGGTCCACAATTTGTGTCTGCAGAATTTAAATTGTTTTTAAATAAAAATGGAATTAAACATTCTCTCTCTCCACCGTACCACCCTCAATCTAATGGCGCAGCAGAGGCTTCCGTAAATATAATTAAAAACGCTCTTAAAAAAGCACTATTTAATAGAGTCGCAGAAGTTTCAAATAATGAATTAGAATTTTTATTGTGTCAATTTTTGTTTGATTACCGAAATTCAATCCACTCAACCACTGGTGTCGCTCCCTCAGAACTAATGTTTAGACATAAAATAAATAACAGGTTTAGTTTATTATTACCCCGAAATTCAGAGATTAAGGAGTTGGTTAAAAATAATCAACAGAAACAAAAATTTAATTTCAAAGGAAGGAGAAGGAAAGTATTTGAATTAGAGGACGAAGTGTTAGTTAAACAATACAAAAATAATAATTCATTGTGGACTAAAGGAATTATAACTAAAAAATTAGGTTCAAATACTTATCTTGTAAATATTCCTGAGTTAAACGTAATATGGAAACGCCATTTAAATCAAATTAAACCTTTCACAAACATCATTTTTAAACCTAACCCAGCATTACCCATATCAAACGATATTGATAATTCGACAAGTGAGGTAGTAATAAATAGACCTAAGCGAGATGTTAAACCGCCTGATAGGTGGGGGTATAAATAAATACTTTTTTTTACGTATAAAATTAATTGTTACAAATAAATAATTTTTACGTAAAATAAATTGCTATGAATAAATATTTTGTTATATTGTATTACTTTGAATGATTAAAATAAATAATAATAGGTTAATTTATTTTCAGGGTAAATATATGTTATAAATTGTATAAGGTAATTAGTATTAAGTTCATCTTTTTTTTGTAGGGGGGAAATGTTATGTTGTTATATTTAAATTTGAATTACTATGCGCCAGCGCGGAAGTTTGTGCACGCAAATGACATGCGCAAGATGTGCGACAGTGTAAAAAATAGCCATGGAATAAACAGTTGTATTTTGGGTATCGTAGGAACCATCGTGTTTTTATTTCTTTGAACCCCACAATATTAAATTGCTCAAAATAGCAATTGTTCACCGCATCAGTGACGAAATTAACAATAACATACAGGGAGCTTTTCTTTAAAGTATACGTTTTCCAAATTTAGCTTATTTTCTTTAAATCTTTAGATATTCCTTGTTTTTTAAAAAAAGTTCAATTCAAGGCTTTAAACGAGTGTTTTCCACTCCCAGACTACGCATGAAGTAAAATTTCGAGTTTAGAAAAGCCCCGTGAAAATTTGTCGAGGGTCGCGCAGCGACCCGAGACAAATTTTCTGGGCTTTTCTAAACTCGAAATTTTACTTCATGCGCCACGCGTATAAAACGCTGATTTCAAGTAAGGTTCAAATATACATAAATTTAACAAAAGTGTTCTATACGCGTGGCGCATTAAGTAAAATTTCGAGTTTAGAAAAGCCCACGGGGCTTAGCCTGGGAGTGGAAAACACTCGCTTAAAGCTTCAAATTGAATTCCTGTAAAATCAACATATATCTAAAGATTTAAAGAAAATAAAGTGAATCTGGAATACGTATACTTTAAAGAAAAACTCCCTGTATATTGTAGAATTACGATATTGAGATAGATTGTGTTAGAATGAAAATAAAGTCAATTGTATATTTAATTAATTTCTTAATTAGAAAGGAATCACTTGGTTTGTTTCACTTAATAAATTTATTTATTCCGACTAGTTTCGACTAACAGTCATTATCAAGGAATGTACAGCATTTACAAATTACAAAGTATTTATAGAACATTTTTTCGCAGGTCAGGTAAGAAGGGCGTTCATGATCGGCGAGTGCCAAATGTCCTCATTATCATTCACGACGTTTTTTCCCAGTTTTATGGCTCTGTTGATTTCCAAGCCTTCTCGATGGTTTAGGACGCTTCCTTTATTGCCCGTATATAAAATGGTGTGGTTCTCTGAATTGAAAAAATGACCGAACGCGACGCAATGTTTTGACAATCCGGTTGATTGTTTTTTATTAATTATATCCTTTCGATGTTCTTCGAATCTAATTTTGAAAGATCTTCCCGTTTGTCCGATATAGATTGCGTCGCAATCATCACATTTCAATTCATAGATTCCGCTTTGTTCTATTTTGTTAATGTTACTTTTATTGTTACAAAGTAGTTTCCTTAAATTTATAGGGTTAGTCATAATGGTATTAAATTCCTTCCCTTTAAACTGTGTTTTGATTATTGGTGAAAGGTCTTTTATATATTCAATCTTATTCCATTTTATCTTATTGTCATCTACATTTGCATAAAAATATTTCATTAATTGTTTGAGTCTTTTTGTTTTTATTAGGTTATCTACAATTTCCGTGTTAAAACCGTTATTAGATGCTATAGACTTTATCGTATTTACTTCTAGGTTATAATTTTCAGTGCTAAGTGGTATGTTTAAAAGTCTATGTATATAAGAATGAAATGCACTTTTTTTAATCTGATTGTTAGTGTTTGACGTTGAGTGTATTATAGTGTCTGTAAAAGTCTCTTTTCTATATATTTTATATATTAGCTTGTTGTTTGGTGTTTTTGTAATTGTCAGATCTAAGGAATTTAAACTATTTTCCTTTTCAATTTCTGTCGTAAATTGAATTTTATTATTTAAATTATTCAAGAACTTAGTAAAAATATTTAACTGTCTAAATAATAAAATTCAATTTACGACCCAATTTGATTTAAAACATCTTATTTTAGGGGGCCAGGGTTAAAAATGTTTTATCATTTTTTGGGGTTGTGGGAGTGGCGTTGGCTTTTAAATTGGTAGCGCTAGCTGGCGCTAGCTCTGAGGAATCCGAATAGTGTAAAAAAAAAACTTAAAAAATCCAAACTCGAAAGTTCAAATCCCCGTAGTTTTCTTGTCTAAATGGCGCTAGCTCTAATTTTTGTGGCGCTAGCTAAGGCCGGTCTAGCGCAATCGCTTTTTTCAAAAAAGTCGAACTTCGGGGAGCTAAGTTGACTGAGCCTATTTATACACATCATCATTTTGTAAACCCTGTACTAAACATACAAAAAAATAGGGCCGCTTTCCGTTTAATTTTTTTCAATCTATTATTTATTTGTTGCATTGATAAAAACTAGAATATTTGACCGAATATAAATTGAAATTCTCCCCAAAATTTGGGGTATTTACCCAATTTGGCAGAGGCCAAATTAATACACATTATTTTCATGGCAATAGCAGTTAGGGAAGATAATATTTCCATTTAAAAAATATCATTGAAAATCCTATGTTCCGTTTTTTTCATATATGTCCGGCATATAAATATTCACAATGAGCTTATGAACATGAATTATTTTATTATTATATTTTTAAGAAATAATCTATAATTTAATAAAATAAAACACATAGTTTGTTCGGCTGTCGAAACTGGAGTCTTAAAAGTAAAAATAATGTGTTATAATGACAAGAATAAGAATCATCAGTTTTGTAAATACCGAAAAATAACACAGGATCGCTTTCTAACGAATTGAAAACAATACATAGCTTGTATGTATTATCAGCGTGTTTAAATAATACGAATCGACACTTTCTTTCGGTCCTTTTTTTTATACGCTTTATTTTTTCGTCTATTCCACGCGACATGAGACCCCATCCGTTCATGCCAAGGAGCAATGCACAAATGCACAGCGAACTGCCGCTTTTCTCTCTGACTGTATTCGCCCCACTTGTCCTGTAAATTTGGCATCGGATGAGCTACTCTAAACTATGTGGGTCTTTCCAACACGATCGACGTGTTACACTGCAATAATCCCCTTAATAAATCCCTATCCAGTGGTATGTTTCCTGCATGTTGGAAAATTGCAAATATTATTCCAATTTTTAAAAGCGGTGATAATAAAAGATTTCAAAACTATCGACCCATATCGATCATATCAGTTATTCCAAAGATATTTGAAAAACTGTTAACATCATTTTTAACCGACGCTTTACATTCCACAATATCTTTTAATCAACACGGGTTTCGTGCTGGGGCTTCAACTGCCTCTAACCTCTTAGTATATGACTCCTACATTGTGGATGATTTGGAGAGCGGGTGTCAAGTTGATTCTGTGTATACCGACTTCTCTAAAGCATACGACAGTGTTGATCATGGTATTTTAATGAACAAGTTGGCACACGTCGGAATTTCTGGAGGTCTACTATCTTGGATAGAATCTTATATCACCTGTCGTACACAGTTTATTAAAATAGGTCAATCGACGTCACGATCTATAAGCGTCACATCAGGGGTACCTCAAGGTTCCCACCTTGGACCCCTTTTATTTAACTTATTCATTAATGATGTTGGTAGCTGTTTTTCATATGTCGAAACTCTGTTATTCGCGGATGACATGAAAATCTTTTTACGTATTAATTCATTACAAGACACAAATAATCTTCAAGTAGACCTTACTTCTTTTTGTAACTGGTGTAGGGTGAACAAACTGTGTCTAAATGTGGATAAATGCAAAATAATTTCATTTTCAAGACGAGCATCCTCAATAGATGCCGTTTACCATTTAAATGACAGGAATATAGAGCGAGTCAATTCTATAAAAGATCTTGAAATTATAGTAAACAATAATTGGACTTTTTCAAGCCATATTTCAAAAATCGTTTCCATAGCATATCAACTGCTAGGTTTTATCAAGCGTAACAGCAAAGATTTCACTGACGCAAAAACAATATTACTCCTCTACAATTCCTTAATACGTCTACATTTGGAGTATTGTTCATCTGTTTGGTCACCTTACACACAGTGCAACATAAATAAAATTGAGCAGGTACAAAAGAAATTCTCGAAGTATCTTGCGTTTAAATTCGATGTGCAGGATACACACCAAGGATTGCTATATAGATATGGTCTTAAGAGTCTGGAGCAGAGACGCATTGACGCTGATATACTTTTAGTTTTTAAACTTTTGCATGCGCATATAGACTGTCTTGATTTACTATCAAAAATTGGCGTTCGCGTTCCAGATAGAATGCTGCGCAACGATGACACTGTTCATGTACCATTTAAAGGTACAGATTATGCTAAAAATTCGGCCTCTGTGCGTATTCTGCGCCACGCAAATATGATACAATTCGATATGCTTGCGGGAGAGTATTCTAGTTTAAGAGCCCATTTGCGTAGCCAATAAAATGTGTTGTACTTATCATTATATTATATTTTTACATTTACTTTTTATTTGTTGTTTATTTTAAATACTTTAATATTTATTATATATTGTGATATTACTATTGTAAATTAATGTTTTTGTAATTGGTCCGCCTTATATTGATAAATAAATAAATAATAAATAGAGAATTCGCTAAAGAAAAAGATAATAAAGAAATAGAAGAAAAATGTTTAATAGAAGCAGCAAAGAAAAGTTGCGGAACAACAAAGATAAGCAACAAATATAGAAAGAAAACAGAATGGTGGTCCGAGCAAATAAAAGTAAAAAATCAAAAATAAAAAAGAAAGCTGGAAAAAATATCTAAGTACCAACAAAAATGAAGATTATGAAGAATACAAAGAGAGAAGAAAAGAAGTAAAAATGGAGGTACAGAAGTCCAAACAAGATTCATGGAAGGAATTTGGTATGAAGATGAGCGAAAATTATTGGGACAATCAAAAATTATTCTATGAAACTCTTAAACAATTGAAAAAAAAAGAAAGAACACAGTCTAATGAACATAAAAGATAAGAACGGAATGATAGTGATAAATGAGGATAAAATAATGCAAACATGGAAACAATACTTTGAGGAGCTGACAGATACAGAAACGTAAACGAAAAGAAACCCGGAAGAAGAAGACAACCAGATAGATAGCGATATGGAAGAAGCTAAAGAAATTACGGAAGAAGAGACAATAGAGGCTATCAAAAAACTAAAGAATGGAAAAGCAACAGGCAAAGATGAAATAACACCAGAAATGATCAAAAACATGGGAGAAGTGGGACTTAGAAAACTGACGGAATTAATGAACGATATATAAAAAAATGGATAGATACCTACAGAGTGGAATATAGGAATAATCCTACCCATATACAAGAAAGGAGACAAGAGGGACTGCAATAATTATAGAGGAATCACATTAACCCATTAACGGCCGAGCAATTATAGAATTAACTCTAAAAATTGATTTTAGGTAAAATTCTACATTTTTTTTAATGATTTCTACAAATGACTTATTTTATTACATACAGTGAATTTATCTTTTAATTATACATAATATATACGCTGCAAATGTAAGGCATTCGTCGATTTTGTATGACAACGTGCAATATGAAGTTTGGAACAAGTATTTCCACTCCCAGACTAAGCATGAAGTAAAATTTCGAGTTTAGAAAAGCCCCGCGTAGAAAATTTGTCGAGGTTCGCGCCAGCGACCCTCGACAAATTTTCACGGGGCTTTTCTAAACTCGAAATTTTACTTCATGCGCCACGCGTATAAAATACTGAAATATTGTGAAGTTAGAAATACACTGAAAACATTTTTTTACTTTCCCCCGTATGTAATACAAAGGGAAAGTATTGTTTTCGTGAAAATTTTCGAATCAAAAATTTTAGCGGAAATATCCGTTTTGAGGTCCCCTGAGTCGAATAAGACCATTTTTGAAAAATGTCTGTCTGTCTGTGTGTCTGTGTGTGAGTCTGTGTGCGCTGTACCGCAAAAACCGCTAAAGATATCGAGATGAAACTTGAAACGTAAGCTTTTTGTTACAATCGGAAGAACTGAAAAGCTTTTGGTGAAAATCAGAAAACCGGAAGTGGTACTTTACTCTTAGCGTTTTTCAGTTTTTTCAGATTTTTTCAATAAATGTTCATCAAACAAAAAATTCTTTCAAATAAAAGTTGTAGATAATAACAAAATGAAGATGTATTGTTCATTTACTTTTTGTCATAGCACTCTTAAAAGTATAAATCAAAAATAAGTTTTTGAGATATTTCAAAAGTTGTGTGTTTTATCTAGTTATTGGTGTGTGACAGTGTATGTGTCGATACAATTGAAAAATGTTTCAAATAAAAGTTGTAGGAAATAAAAAAAATAAAGATTTTTTGTAGATTCACTTTTTGTCATAGCACTCTTAGTTTTTGAGATATTTAATAAATAGTGTTTTTTTATCTAGTCATTGATTTATGTCAGTGTATGTGTTGATACAATTGAAAAATGTTTCAAATAAAAGTTGTAGGTAATAAAATATTAAAGATTTTTTGTATCTTTACTTTTTGTCATGGCACTCTTAGTTTTTGAGATAATTAATAAATAATGTTCTTTTATCTAGTCATTGGTTTGTCTCAGTGTATGTGTTGATACAATTGAAAAATGTTTCAAATAAAAGTTATAGTTATCAAAAAGTTGAAGACATTTTGAAAATAATAATGCTACAAATATTTTAAAAGTGATTTAATACGCAATTTACGGGGGAAAGTACTATGATGGACACATCATTTTTTAATGAGTAATAATCGAGATATTTAAATAACAAAATATTCACGTTTTTCTTTATACATTTTTAAGTCAAGTGGAGACGATTCTAGACCTCACACCGCTTCATATTCTGATAGTGGGGGAGGCGAGACTGGCACTCTATAGGCTGCAATTATCATCGGTCAACTTAAGAGTTGATACCCCACACAGAAGACTCTTGACAGACATAGGGGGACCTCTCCTGCAAATGAGGTCGGATCATATGGTAGTCAGATATCTTGAAAATTCACTCTTTAAAGTCACTATTCCAGACCGCAACGAATGGAACGGCTTTAGGGAAGATATACACAAACAAAGTGTGATCTGGTACACGGACGGTTCTAAATCAACCACAGGTACTGGATCAGGAATCTATAATGAAAACATGAGGACAGGCTATGCTCAACCATTGGGTAGCCTGGCATCAGTCTTTCAAGCAGAAATATTCGCAATCATAGAATGTGCGAGAACCAACATAGAGAAGGACTGTCGAAACAGGCAAATCTATATCATGTCCGATAGCCAGGCGGCACTGAAGGCTCTCCAGAGTCAAAATACTTCATCCAAACTGGTATTGGAATGCTTCAATACCCTGAATGACCTAGCGAGACAGAACAAGGTTACTCTTGTCTGCACGCCGGGTCACTCTGGTATTGCGGGTAATGAAAAAGCTGACGAGCTAGCAAGGCAGGGAGCCACCATTTCATTTATGGGACCCGAACCTGCCTTGGGCATAACAAAAAAGTCGAGTCGCCTTGAAGTCAGGAAGTAGACTCGCAACAAACACAAGGAATACTGGGAAATCAGACCAGGCCTTAACCATAGTAAGGCCCTTATAAAAGGGCCTAACTCAAGTCAAGCTGCAGGACTACTAACATTGAGTAGGGCACAGCTGAAAACAACCATAGGACTGCTCACAGGCCACATGACTGTTAAAGAGCATCTAAGGAAAATCGGGCTATACAACGGCGACACCAACTGTCGCCTCTGTAATACGGCACCGGAAACAGCTATGCACGTTCTGTGCAGGTGCAATGCGCTGGAGAGCACAAGACGGCTCATATTTGGGAACAGACAAATGAAACCAAATGATTTCCACGCGCAACCTCTGAAGGACCTGCACAAGCTAGTGCAGGGCATCGAGTTCGGAATAGTTGCGTGAGTGTAATAATATTGGGGCAGTACAATAAGTCACCTAGGCTGCAGTGCATCCGGATCCGAAAGGAAGACGGCCCCCACAGGAAAAAAAAAGTCAAGTCAAATAACATAATATATCAAATTAACGTATTTAGTAATTTAATTAACATAAAATTAATAATGTTGCGTATATGCATCAACGGCGCCTAATGGGTTAACAAGCATACCAGGTAACGTAATAGCAAGAATACTTGAAATAAGAATTAGAGACAAGGTAGAAAATACAATAGAAGAAGGACAATGTGGATTTAGAAAAGGAAGAAGCACCCAAGATTTAATTTTCATACTAAGACAAATAAGCGAAAAAATAATAAAGAAGAACAGAGAGGCACTTGTATGCTTTGTGGACCTTGAAAACGCATTCGACAGAATAAAGAGAGAAGACATATGGAAAACTTTTGAAGAAAGAGGAACAGGAAAGAAGACAATCAGAACAATCCAAGCCATGCATAAAAATAACAAGAACATCGATAAGAACCAACAACGAGGAATCAACGGAGTTCATAACACGAATTGGAGTTAAAGAAGGATGTGTCCTAAGCCCCCTCCTGTTCACTCTTGTTTTAGACTCTGCAATAATAGAGGCAAAAAAAGAGATGAAAACACTGAAAGTAGGATTTTGGAAATTGCGAAGGACGGAAATATCAGAACTGCTTTTCGCAGATGATATGGTCATATTAGCAGAAACTGGGAAAGACTTGCAACAAAAAATGCAAATTCTAAACAGGGAACTGGCATACATAAATATGAGGATAAATTTCCAAAAGACAAAATCAATGGTAATAACAAGGGAGCGTAAAACACATAATATTACGATAGGAGGAACAACAATAGAACAAATAGAAAGCTATAAATACCTGGGGACAATAATCGAAAGCAATGGCAAACTAGAAAAAGAAATAGAAGACAAAGTAGGAAAAACTGGAAAACCGTACAACATGATGAAACATACGTTCTTTGGTAAAAAGGAAATACCTAAGGAAATAAAAACAGAAATAGTAAAAAAAGTGACAAGACCTACGTTTTATGTAATACCGAACATTTTCAAGGTTCATTTTCGTATATTCTGTTTATAAAATCAAAGCATCCAATACGATTTGACACCTTTAATTTTTAGGTTAGTTGTAAAATGAGTTGCCTATATGACCATTAAAAATTGTAGCCAATCAATTGCAATTAATGCCTCAACTTGTATATACAGAAATTCTTTCAAGTTTACATGTCCCAATTACAGCGTATATGCCGTAAATCTTTAGATAATCGTTGTTTTGTTAAAAGAGTTTAATTTGAAACTTTAAACGAGTGTGTTTCACTCCCAGACTAGGAAAAACTGGAAAACTACAACATGATGAAACATATGTTCTTTGGTAAAAAGAAATACTTAAGGAAATAAAAACAGAAATCGCAAAAAAAGTGATAAGACCTACGCTAACATATAGCAGCGAAACCTGGACAATGACAGAGGAACAAAAAGGAAGAATAAACGCAACAGAGATGAGATTTCTTAGGAAGATAGAAAACAAGACAAAACTAGACAAGGTAAAAAATTAGGAAATTAGACAGAACCTAGACATCGAGCCAATTAATGAAAGAATTACTTTAAGTAAAACACTTTGTTTATAATTTTCAAAAATTGTTTATTTTGTATTCACAACAAATGTTTCGCCACACTGTGGCTTCTTCAGGTGAAGAACAAGTGATTAACTTAACCTAATTACAACGTATATATAGGGCTAGCTGATAAGTAAGAGGGGTGGGGGTTACAGTTTTAAATTGAGCAATGGGGAGTTATTAATATCTGTCTGATCGTTGTAACGTTCCGTTTTTATTCTTTTGTTAAATATATTTAAATGCCGAATCATTAGCTACGACTATGAGTTTTTTCAAATTATCAGCGTGAGGTTTTCGAGGAATCGAGAACGCGCTGGGAGGGGGAGCGATATTGTTTGAGAAGAAGGGATTCGGGGTTGGATGCGCGGCGTGGACGGATGTGTGTGCGAGGTGAGCCGGCTTAATACTTATATTGATTAGAACAAATTAAATGATTTAAATGAACTCTTTATATTATTATTCAAATATCAAACTATCGTCGGATGAGCTGTTTGAGCGTTAATGTGTATTAAGAGTGGCTTGAGGCGCACACAACGTCCACCAGCGCTGTTTATTAGTTTTTGTAGATTGCATGTTTTTTTGTTAGAGTTGTGTCGTTGTGTTGCCCCGTTTCCTTTCCTAATTTATTTTGTTATTTGCGCTGTGCGTAAATTTCGCGTTCTGTTACGCTAAGTAGCCACGTAGGGCCTTCATTAAATGCACTAGTTACTGCCAGTATTTTCACCGTAGCTTCACCAGAGGACCAGGGCCCCGTTCCAGAAATAGGGACACTGCAGGAAGGGAACCGGAACCAAGCAAACAGGGAATCCCGTTCGAAGGAGGCGCTGCATAAAAAGGCATCTGGGAGGGTGCATCACCGCTTACCACCCTTAGCTGCTTCTAGACAGGCCAACACCTACCCGCATGCGCTAGACCCTGCTTTAATCCCACGCTGCTTAACACGGAACTCCGCTTGAAATTGGTGAGACGATTCCATTCTCTAGTTTCTTTTACGAACGGGCCAAAACCAATTCGAACTCAACGAGCAGGCAGTCGTCGAATCATTCATTATTATTTTTTTAGTATTGTGGCTACTTTTAATACTTGTACAACCATTTAATATTTCACTCATTGCTTAATTGTTTAATTAAATTGTTATTGTTGAAACGTGACTTAGATCTTGACTAACTTTGCTATTAAAATTAACAGTTTATTTCCCCTATCTGTCACATTTGTGGCTGGCGCCCAATTGATGTTGAAGTAAGTAATAAGTAAGTACGAACCACGACCCAGCGCCGCAATAAGCTAACCTAGCCGTGAGCATTTGTGAAGGCGAACGTCACATCGTTTAGTAATTGATCGCTGAATTTTCTTTTGTTTATTTCGGTGCTTTCCAGGATGTTTAATTTTCTTCCTTTGGACATATAAATCGAATGAAAAATGAAAGAAACACGAAAATGATATACAAAACAAGAGTACAAGGGAGGAACCAGAGGGGAAGACTAAGAAAAACTTGGAATGATGGAATCAGGGATACAATAGAGAAAAGGGGAATGAATTGGGAAAAGCAAAACAACTAACACAAGATAGAAAGAGATGGAAAGAAGCATACAGATAAAATAGATGATAACATAATAGGCCTTCTTCTCATGAGCAATTGCTGAATTTACGTAGTTACGCTAGAGTATCTACAAACAGTGGCGTAACTACGTAGATTCAGCGATTGCTCATGAGAAGAAGGCCTACATCCATTTTATAATTAACGACAATCCTAAAACCATGTGGAAATGCCTTAAGGATAATGATATACTTAAACAAAAATCTAATTCGATTCCTGACCATTTAAAAGACCCCAACTTAGCAAATATGTATCTTATTAATTCAATCTCCACAACAACTGACGATAATCTACTTAATTGGTATAATCAAAACTCTCTTCCTGACATTGAAGAGCCACTTGTTTTCTCAACTGTGAGCCCTGACGTAATTTTAGATATACTGTGTAAAATTACATCAAATGCCACTGGCTCGGATGGTCTTTCTATATGCATGTTAAAGATGTGTTGTCCTTATATACTTCATATATTACCCATCTTATCAACTGCTGTTTAGAGCAGTCCATTTTCCCATTCGCTTGGAAAATTGCTACTGTTACTCTCATTCCAAAAATCCAAAATGCACAGGAGTTAAGTGACCTCAGACCCATCAGTATACTTCCAGTACTTTCTAAAGTTTTGGAACAAGTTATAAAACAACAACTTAACATCTTTATCGAAAAAATCATATCCTTCCAGCGAACCAATCCGGTTTTAGATCTAACTATAGTTGTGCAACATCACTGTTAAGTGTTACTGATGACATAATTTCTGCTAGTGATAATGGGCTGATAAGTTGTTTAATTCTCGTAGATTATAGTAAAGCGTTTGACACTATTAATCATAAAATACTAGTGGCTAAATTAAGATACATTGGACTTAGTCCCAAGTGCCACTGCTTTATTAGAACATTTTCTTTGCAATAGAAAGCAGCTTGTTAAAATTAACGACCAACTGTCAGAATATGCAGCCCCTGAAGCTGGTGTACCACAGGGCTCAATTTTGAGACCAATTTTATTTTCGATATATACGTCATCTCTGTCGAAGTCACTTGAATACTGCACTTGTAATTTATATGCTGACGACACGCAATTATTATATTATTTTAAATTTGAAGACATTGGAAGTGCTTGTTACAAAATAAATAAAGACTTGTCAAATCTGATGGTTATATCTAAGAAACACTCCCTAAAGATTAATCCTAAGAAAACGACAGCAATAATATTTGGTCCCAAAAATAAGCTTGAAGCCACCAAAAATCTCCTTAAAGTGGAATTAGATTATCCATCTATCGATTTACTGATTCTGTTCGGAACTTAGGCTTAACTTTTGACAACTATTTACGTTTTAGGCTGCATACGAGGGTTGCCTTTTATATTTCGGGATTGGGCAACCCTAGTGTTGCAATCTGGCAACTGAGAGCTCTATCATTAAGTTTGACATTTTTGAGGTTATACGTACTCAGAACGTTTTGACATGAGCGTTATTTGTGTCGTTTACACTAACTTAAAAGATTTATCTCGGCCAAAGAATGGAATTAAATCGTGAACATTTTCGTGCGATTATTTTTTACAACTTTCGACGTGGATTAACTCAACAACAGTGCATGGATGAACTTAATTCAATTTTTGGCGATGAAGCTCCATCAAGGACCAGTGTTTATCGATGGTATGGTGAATTCAACCGAGGTCGTAGTTCACTCCAAGACGAATTTTGTGGAGGTCGTCCAAAATCAGTTGTTGTTCCGGAAACCATTGATGCTGTGCGCAAACAAATATTCGAAGATCGTCATGTGACCTATCGTGAGATTGAGACAACCTTAGGCATTAGTGGGACCAGCATACATTCAATATTGCATGAACATTTGACTGTCAAAAAAATTTGTTCGCGTTGGATCCCACACAATTTGTCAATCGCTCAAAAAAAGGCTCGTGTCGATTGGTGCAAAGAAATGCTCAAAAAAATACGATTGCGGTGCTTCGAAACACGTCTATGACATCGTGACAGGTGATGAATCATGGATTTACGCGTATGAGCCCGAAAGTAAACAGCAGTCGACCGTATGGGTGTTTCAAGATGAGCCAAATCCAACAAAAGTTGTTCGCGCACGAAGCACTTTCAAGCAAATGGTCGCCTGTTTTTTCGGAAAAACTGGACATGTCGCAACCGTACCACTAGAACAACGCAGAACAGTCAATTCTGAGTGGTACACAACCATTTGTTTGCCAGTTGTCATCCAAGAAATCAGGAAAACCAACCGCCGGAAACGGATCACTCTTCACCACGACAATGCGAGCTCTCACACATCGGCTCAAACAACTGCATTTTTGAGCACGCAAAACATCGATTTGATGAGTCATCCGCAATATAGTCCTGACTTGGTACCGAATGACTTCTTTTTATTCCCATCCGTAAAAAATAAAATGAGAGGTCAACGTTTTTCGACACCTGAAGAAGCGGTTGATGCGTTCAGAATGCATGTTTTGGAGATACCTGAATCAGAGTGGCAAAAGTGCTTCGACAATTGGTTCAAACGCATGCAAAAGTGTATAGATCTTAATGGGGAATATTTTGAAAAAAAATAAAGCGATTTTCAATGATTAATTCATTTTTGTTCTCTAATCCCGAAATATAAAAGGCAACCCTCGTATAAACAAATGTATTTTTAAAACTTACACCAACCTCAAAATGATTTATGCCAATCGCAATATTTTGAGTAGGCATATGAAGCGTATATTATGTGACTCCTTGGTGTTAAGCCATATTAATTTCTCTGATGTGGTGTATGGGTCGTGTCTTGATAAAATTACTGCTGATCGTATACAGAAGATTCAAAACTCATGTATATATATATATTTTTTTTTTCTTGTTATATTTTGTTAAATAGGTGTACCGTTTGAATAAATAAATAAATAAATGAATTCGCTTAATTTTTGGAATCCGTAAATATGATCACATCTCAGAGAAGTTCAGTGAGTTAAATTGGTTAAAAATGGCTGACGGAAGAATTTTGCACTCAGTAATTTTGTATTTCAAAATAATTAACTTTCGCACCCCACCTTACCTCTACAATAGAATCGTATTTCGTACCGACGTTCACTCTATTAATGTAAGATTTCAGGGATTAATCTCACCCCCAAAGCACAAAACTGAATTATTCAAACGTTCTTTTTCATTAATTTCTTGAATTAATTTCTCATCTGGCACTTGGTGAAACATATTACACTATGTAAAGTTTATTAAAGGAAAGGCACTTGGTATTGTTTCACAATTAAATCTTTATTCTGACTAGTTTCGGTTTGTTAGACCATTTTCAAAGGAATGTACAGACAAAATTATTTCCTAAGTATATATACAATATTTTTGTTTCAGGTAATAAGAGAAGTCAGAATTGGGGAATTCCAAATCTCCTCGTTGTCGTTTACGATATTTTTCCCCATTTTTATGGCCCTGTTAATCTCCAGGCCCTCTTTGAGGTTTAGTGCGTATCCCTTATTACCTGAATGCAAAATCTTAAAATTATGCGGATTAAAGAAGTGATTGAATGCGATGCAATGTTTGGAAAAGCCAGTTGTTGGTTTATTATCTAAAACAGATTTTTTATGTTCTTTCATTCTGATTTCGAAAGATCTGCCGGTTTGTCCAATATAAATTGCATCACATTCATCACACTGTATTTCATAAATTCCACATTTCTTTGAATTATCAGTTTTCGATTTATTGTTTATTAATAGTTTGCCTAAATTTAAAGGGTTTGAACATATAATATTAAAGTCTTTTCCCCTACAATGACTGACTATATTATATGACAGGTCATTAACAAAATTCAATTTATGCCATTTATATTCTAATGTTTGCTCAGGTGCGTAAAAGTATTTAATTAAATGTTTTTGTTTATGCTTTTTTAATAAATTATTTATAATTTCCTTGTTATAACCATTATTTTCGGCAATTTTTGTAATAACGTTTAATTCTTGTCTGAAATCAGATTCACTTAGAGGAATGTTAATTAATCTATTAATAAAAGAGTGAAATGTACTTAATTTTATTTGTTGTGTGTTGTTTGAATTGGCTGAAATGATTGAGTCCGTATATGTTTCTTTTCTGTGTATTTTAAATTCTAGTTTTTTATTATTTTTAATAATGGTTATGTCAAGGAAGTTTAAGCTATTGTTCATTTCTGTTTCAGTAGTAAATTGTATATTATTATTGATGGAATTTTTTCATACGATATTTATAAAATATTCAATATAATCCCTAAAAACCTGAAATTTCTGTTTGAATATATTTAAATCAAGTATACGGAACCTTATATTACGTGGTGAATTTTAAAGTTGCTGAACTGTACATACTGAATATACTTTAAATTAATAGCTAGACATGGATACCTTGTTTTTGTCCCTTAAAATTAACAGTAGGTTAAGTGGAAGAGCAGCGACAGACATATATACAGGGTGTCCGAATGGTCTGTACATACCACATATTCTCTGAAATAAAATAAGACGATTTAACTAAACTTATCTCTATCCAAAAGTGGTTCCTAAGTCATCTACGAGGTCTCAAAGATATTATTTCTTTTTCATTATTTTTCAAATATTTTTATTTTGGAATTAGGTAAGAAAACCTAATTTGGCACATTTAATTACATTGATACCATGCACTTTTTGCGATATGTTTCTTTATCCTACGTTTAAAGTAAGTGGTCAAACTAGAACCATCGACTTCTCAAGATACCTAAATCTTTTTATTCAACAGGTCAAATCATAAGGAATACTTTTGTTGCTGCAAGATCATTCAATTTTACGTATTTTTTGTCTCTTATAAAATTTTGCTATTTTCCCCACAAAAAAAATATTTATATTTGTCAAAACAACAAAGAAATAAAATTCTAAAAAAAAAACTGATTCTTTATATACAAAAATAGAAATTGAGACACCTGTGAAATTCAGTTATCGGTGATTTTGTGACAACGTCAGTCATGTACTCAATTAATGAATTAACTGATATTGTTTTAGTTTTTGGGTTTTGTGAAGGTAATGGCCGCAAATGTGTAAGAGTGTACAGTGAAAGATTTCCAAATCGCCGAATACAAACCATCAAACATTTGCTTCCGTAGAAAGGCGACTTCGAGAAACTGGCCGCTAAGAATACTCTGCGAGGGATTGTGGTAGAAGACGCACTGTACGAACTGTGGATGTTGAAGAAGAGATTTTAGAACGGATAGATGAAGATCCATCTAAAAGTACTCGGCGTTTAGGTGCTGAACTAGGCGTATCTAAAAATGTTGTGCATAAGGTGTTTAAAGAGCAACTGCTATACCCATATCACATTCAAAAAGTTCAAGAGCTAATGCCTCAGGATCACGATAAGCGACTTCAGTTTTGCCAATTTATTGTTAATAACCAAATTGACAATTTGAATTTCGCCAAGACAATTTTGTTTACAGACGACGCGTGTTTTACCCGAAGAGGTGTTTTACCCGAAGAGGTATAACAAATCTTAAAAATGAGCATGTTTATTCCGAAGATAATCCACATGCAACTAAAACCATGCATTTCCAACGGCAATTTAAAATAAATGTTTGGGCCGGTATAGTAAATGATATTATTGTAGGACCAGTAATTTTACCACAAAATTTAAACGGAGAACAGTACTTACAACATCTTCAGGAATTGCCAGTCTTACTAGAGGATGTGCCGCTTTTACTTAGGCGTGATATGTGGTTTATGCATGATGGGGCTCCATCTCATTTCACTTTACCAGTGCGTACTTTTTTAAAACAAAAGTATCCCGGTAAATGGATTGGGAGAGGCAATGACGCACCAGTGCCTTGGCCTCCACGTTCCCCGGATATCACCCCAATGGACTTTTTTTTGTGGGGAACTATTAAATCTATTGTTTATGGTAAGCCCATAAATACGCACGACGAATTATGGGCGCGAATACAGAATGCGTTTCAAACAGTTAAAAACAATGTTGGTGTTTTACAACGTGTCCATTTTAATTTTTTGCGACGTGTAAATTGTTGTATTGCTGAAAATGGCAATCAGTTTGAACATTTGTTGTGAAACTAATAAAATTGTGTTTATTGTTAGGTACCTATCTTTATTTCTACTTTGTTAATTGTTTTGAGAAGCAAAATATTGTTCATAATTTTATTACTTTTTTTTGACAAATAAAAATATTTTTTAGTGGGGAAAATAGCAAAATTTTATAAGAGACAAAAAATACGTAAAATTGAATGACCTGTTGAATAAAAAGATTTAGGTATCTTAAGAAGTCGATGGTCCTAGTTTGACCACTTACTTTAAACGTACGATAAAGAAACATATCGCAAAAAGTGCATGGTATCAATGTAATTAAATGTGCCAAATTAGGTTTTCTTACCCTAGTCCAAAATAAAAATATTTGAAAAATAATTGAAAAAAAAAAAATAATATGTTTGAGGCCTCGTAGATGGCTTAGGAACCACTTTTGGATAGAGATAAGTTTAGTTAAATCGTCTTATTTTGTTTCAGAGAATATGTGGTAGAGCGTTGTACAGACCATTCGGGGACACCCTGTATGTATGTCTGCCTGAATTTCGCCTACGCAGACTTATATATTTTGTATAATTATAATGTATTACTTATTTTTCTGAATAAAGACATAATAATAATAATTATGTATGAATATGTAAACCGCCTTACACCGCAAGGTAAAAAGGACTAAGATTAAATAAATAATTTAATGCTTGTTTGGGTTTTTTCATCTAGAAGAAAAGGTCACTTTAAATGAAAACATTTTATTTTATTTTTTATATACTTGTTTACATAGCTGCATATTTAAAATATTATAATAACCACAAAACTTAAACAATATAATATATTATAAACACTTGATGCTGAAATCATAATAATAATTCTAACATACCAATGATTTAAAATAATCTCTATTTTCTAAAGTCTTTTAAAATGCTAAATAAATGGATTACATAAGTAATAATTATATTAACTTGGTAATAACAATCAATTCAAAATTGTGTACGCTTGTGTTGCTACAAAAACGAACAAAAAATTTTTCTTTTCAGAGCCAGTTAAACCAAACTCGTTAAACTGAGTCAATTCCGAATTCAAGTTGAAAGGGACGTTAGAACAAAAGAAACCGTTATTTAGAATTCGAGTTTAGCTTGAACTCAAGTTTAACGTTTTTGGTGCAATTGGTGCGAAGTATACATATCCCGATTCATACACAGCAAAGTTTCCATTCGTCATTTTTATAAAAGTTCAATTTGAAACTCCTAACAAGTGTTTCCACTCCCAGGCTAAGCATGAAGTAAAATTTCGAGTTTAGAAAAGCCTGGAAATTTGGTTTGGTCGCGTAGCGAAGCGGAGCGACCAAACCAAATTTTCAGGCTTTTCTAAACTCGAAATTTTACTTCATGCGCCACACGTGTAAAACACTGAATTATTAAAAAAAAAACTCTCAGGCTTTCCTTAAGAGAAAGTCGACCGCTCTCTAAACGTATAAAACTAAGCATATTGCCGTCTTAATTACATCCTTGTTTAGGGATGAAATATTTTGAAAAAATAGGTATACTTCAAGGAAAGTACAATCTTTAAGCCTGTCTCAATAAAATATTTTATACTTTTACCCTTATTTCATAAAATAATATCAAAAATTGGTAAACTAGCAAAATCGCGTTCCTAATTTTATTTTTGTCTGTAGTATCTATAAAAAATATTGAAAAACTAAATCAGTCACATTGTAGATAATTCCTTTGCAAAGATATGTGATTTTTTCCATTTATTTATTTGGTTAAATATAGTCACTAGGATGTCGCGCGTAAAACAGTTTTTCAAATTTTCTGAAACTTCAATATCGCGCGACATCCCAGTGAATTTGTTGTACGATAGAAATAATTGGAAAAAATTAAATTTCTTCGAAAAGAATTCTTCTACAATGTGACTGATTTAGTTTCCCAATATTTTTTATAAATGTTGCAGAAAAAAATTATAATATATAAAATTACGAAAAAAACTATTCGTGAAAATGCAAACAATGTCTTAATTAATAAGACAACTTAAGATGATAAATATCCATTGAAACAACTACTTCCCGTGCAAATACACCTCCGGATATTGAATTATACAATGAAATATTTAAAATCTTATTTAATTTAATTTGTTATAACGCTCTATTAAAGTATATGTAACGTTTAGGTCAAATTCTCTTCAAACCAACTAACAATACAAATTTAAAATGAAAGGAGAGATAGCAACAAATTAGAAGTGAAAGGACTTGGATTAAAACTAATGTCTTAGGCCATCTATAGACGCGTTTCGAGATTTATCTCTCTTCAGTATAGCTTTGCTTATGACGTTTAAAAAAAAAATTAGGAATAAAATTAAAACAAACTTACTTGGAAAAAGTGGTGTGTGTGGAATGAACAGGTACACATAAGCAAAGCTATATTGAAGATGCGATTACGCTAGTTTAACAATGTTTGATATTTTTTTTATAAAAGAACGGTCAAAGTGGGAAATATTTTATCAAGACGGGAATTAAGATTCCACTTTCCTTAAAGTATGCCTATTTTTTCAAAATATTTCATCCCTAAACAAGGATGTAATTAAGACGGCAGTAGGCTTAGTTTTATACGTTTAGAGAGCGGTCGACTTCCTCTTAACTCGAAATTTTAATTCATGCTTAATCTGGGAGTGGACATACTTAAATAATTAAGACACTGTTTGCATTTTCACGAATAGTTTTTTCGTAATTTTATATATTATGTGGAAATACTCGTTAGGAACTTCAAATTGAACGCTTTTAAAAATTACAATAGATGTCTGGAATTTCACAGTGCGTGCATCGGAATATGTATGTATACATACATATTCCGATGCATGCGCTGTAAAATTTCAGGCATTCATTGCTATTTTTTTTCTTAATAGAAAAATTACCTGTATGCATAAATTATTAAAAATTTTAATAAATAACAAGTTTCTTCTCTTCCTTAATTTTTACAAAAATATATCTTATGTTCAATAAAGAAAAACCTCTAGAGTGCCATGATTTGATCTTTTTTTTAATTCAATTGGCTGCACACTTAAGGAATTGACATATCAGACATAACTTCGGAACGGTAACATAACATAACCTCGAAACGGTAAACAACAAAAAAACTAAAAGCCTAAGGACTGTTAAAGTTTAATTGTCAAATTTCAGAGTTGCCAACCTACAATATTTTCCATGGCACTCTAGGGTTTTTTTAAATTTTTTTTATTGAGCATACGATATTACTAAAGTAGTACGAATGAATGGTACCTGAATTCGAGACTGATGATCATCGAACAAAACAGGTTTTAATTACATATTGTTCAACGGTGTAATTTAAATATAACGCATCGACGGCTCGCAGCCTAACTTCAGGGTAGGCCAGAAACCCAAGGTAATATGTATCCGTTATTGACACCTTTGTTGTCTAATTCCTTGTATTTATAAAGCTCGATCCCAACCTCAAATTTTGTTCCTTGGCGCTGGGCCGACCCTGAAGTTAGTCTGCGAGCCGTCGCTGATATAACGGTACATAATTGAAAATGAAAATTATGACTTTCAATCGTAAAATACTGAACATGAATTTAGCACTGAAAAGATGAATTTATTTATAACTCGTAATAAATGTATGTTTAATAATAATACTCGTATGTATTGGCGCTATAACATTTATTGACACAATTCAGGGTACAATCACTATAACCAAGATTAACAAGTTCTTATAATTCTCTAACTTCTCTAGTTTTTAAAACTAACTAAACTTTAGATAAAATATAATAAGAAATGATTAAAACTAAAGTAAATTGAATTTGTAATACCACGATAATGTATTTTTGTATTTTTTGAGAATTGTAGCCAACTCTGACACACTGTGAACTTTCAGGCGTTTATCGACTTTATATAAGCGTTTAATTTAAAATTTCCAATCGCTGTAATCATCATCCGAAACCTCGTAAGTACAAAGTGTGAAATTTGACACGAGCACAAAATACTCGTTAATTATTAAATAAGCTGCGTATCCCTTGTTTTTTTTTGTATAGTTCGTATAGCTTCATTATGAGCGATTTTTAATAAATTTTGAGTAGGTGTTTATAACAGGTCTTCAGTTAAAAACCCGATCGAGTTGGCTATGAAATTTTCAAAACATTGTAAAGTAGGTCGCACGTAAATTTGTCAGTCGCTCGTGTCAATTTAATCTGTCAATGTTAATCTATACCAGTTTTATAAAAGTGTTTTGTGTTTTCTCTAGAACGGATTACTAAGATTTTTGAGAGTTTGCCAGCGGAACTGCAAGTAAGCGTGTGTGGGACGAACAAATGTTAAGATAAAGTTCTTTCGGTGACTTACCGTTTAGCGGCAAATTGTATTTTAAGTTAAAATTTTGAGGTTATATAGGTTATTAAATTTGTCAGTCGCTCGTGTCAATTTAATCTGTCAATGTTAATCTATACCAGTTTTATAAAAGTGTTTTGTGTTTTCTCTAGAACGGATTACTAAGATTTTTGAGAGTTTGCCAGCGGAACTGCAAGTAAGCGTGTGTGGGACGAACAAATGTTAAGATAAAGTTCTTTCGGTGACTTACCGTTTAGCGGCAAATTGTATTTTAAGTTAAAATTTTGAGGTTATATAGGTTGGTATATTTGGGTAAATAAACACATTACACAGCGACGGCTCGCAGCCTAACTTGAGGGTCGGCCAGAGACCCTGTTGTGCAATTCCTTGTATTTATAAAGCGCGATCCCAACCTCAAATTTTGTGTGGCTGACCCTGAAGTTAGCCTGCGAGCCGTCGCTGACATTACAGGAATAAATTGTACACAAGATGAAATTATTTCCAAAATTATGACGTATATAATCAAAATTGTAGTATTATCTTTAATTATTCAGCCAAAATCACGATATTTATTTTACACTAAATATGAGGTGTACTGACGTTTATTTGAAATAATGGATATATAAATTGGATCCATTAGAAAATTACAAATATTTTAATTTATGACATAAAAAGTAGATGGCGCTACCTTTACGCGGAAACGAGAATATTATGATATTGTACCATTACTTTTTAGTAAGTTGATTTCGTAACAATATCACATATACTGTAATTATATCACCATGTACTCAGTTATGTATAAAATTATAGTAAACACTTAACTTTTGATTTTCAATAAATTCACATTTGCCGTTTACAAAAATCAACTCGGGTTGCAGCAGTGGAGTAACAACAAAATTGTTGGCCATCAACGCAACTAGAAATTATGTTTATAGAAGTTAGAGACAAATTAGAATATTTCAATTACAAAATTAATTTTTTACGTTATAATCCCAGTCATTGAAAAAACATTTTAGTTATCGGATATTTTTTAAAATTCTAATACACTTTGCGCCATCTATTTTTTTATACCAAAAGCTAAAATACTCATAATCTAAACATGAATAATAATTAATCTAGAATTATATATCCATTAGTTTAAATAAACGTCAGTAGACGTCAGATTTATTGTGAAATTAATATTGTGATTTTGGCTGTATAAATGAAGATAATACTAGAATTTGGATTAATTACGTCATAATTTTGGAGATAATTTCATTATGTGTACAATTTATACCTGTAATATGCTTATTCACCCGAAAATACCAACGTATATAACCTCAAAATCGGAACTTAAAATACGATTTGCGGCTAAATAGTAAGTCTCCGAAAGAACTTTATCCTAACATTTGTGTGTCCCACACATGTCTACACCCGGCTCAATTTAAAACATTTCAAAAATATTTCGATCTGAAGATTAACCAAAACCCAATCGAGTTGGCTATCAAATTTTCAAAACATTGTGAAGTAGGTCGCACGTGAATTTGTCAGTCGCTCGTGTCAATGTTAATCTATCATTTTTAATGTTAATCTATAACCAGTTTTATAAAAGTGTTTTTATTTTGTTCGGTATTTTATTGCCTACTCACACAGAAGAAGAAGAAACAACATGACAACTATAAGAACAAGGCAATGCTACTGATTAACACAATCTGACATTAAAGTCAGGTATGATTAAGCTGCCTGCGGCTTCACTTTTTTTGTTTCATTTTCTTCTATCAAAAAAGCAATGCCTTCTCGATCGGGTTTTTAAACGAACACCTATTACTAATATTAGTAAATTGATAATAGCCGAATTACGAGGAAATTTGCTTGTAAAACCGGGACTTGAGGTTTCAGAAGTAGTTGATTGATATGTATACAAGGTGTGTATAAATTGGCGGATAATCTACAAGTGGTGATATTCTTCATAAAATTTTAAGCTGTATATCTTAATTCTAAAATGTCGTACCATGCTTCCTAAGCCTTCACGAGATCCTCAAAGTTTGAACATCCAATCGTTTCATATGTGTTATTATTCGATA
Organism: Philonthus cognatus; assembly: GCA_932526585.2. Classification (NCBI taxonomy): domain Eukaryota; kingdom Metazoa; phylum Arthropoda; class Insecta; order Coleoptera; family Staphylinidae; genus Philonthus; species Philonthus cognatus. The sequence goes on from OW052252.1 coordinate 16,534,685, forward strand.
ATAATTTACAGAAAATTAGGGTAGAATGACTAGTTTGAAGATTATTTGCCAGTGTGTGCAATCTTTTTATCTCAAATATGTGTTTTTAACACTTCTTAATTAGCTTATTTTCATATAAGGTACAGCCGGCAACGTTGACTCCCGCTTAACAAACAAATTTACTGTCACGAATTCATTAAAACTTACTAGTTCGAATTGTGTGGCAGTTCTGTTTTCCTCGTTATTATCAGTTTGTATTAGTTCCCACCTTTCAGTGTTTTTGTGTTATTTTCGTGCTATTTATTGAGTTATTCGAATTTTCGCGCTTCGATACTGGTACACGGGAGATTGGGACAGGACTAGCAATCCGCCACCGACCTATTGGTTTTGTTTGGTTTCCATGGTAAGGAATAGAAGATTGTACGCGCGTGAGAACGAGGTCCTGTCGGTTAACTTGTAACACGAAAACGGTACAATAAACATCAAATAGTTCAGAAACAGTCGTATTATTAATGGGCCCAGGACACGCGCGAACTCGATAATCTGTGAGTCGGATTCCGAATCGCCGCGAACCTAACCTAAAATTGGACTGTGGAAGCGTGTTCATCGCGGCTTGAAGACGCGTGTGTCGTGCTGCTTGCACTGTTAGTTAAGGTTTCGGCCGTTTAGAGGAATTATTACGCACGTGAGTCGCGTGCTTGGCGCTGTAGCGACGCCACGATGACTGAGAGGCTGGATATGAGCAGCGTGAGCAAGTTCAACGGGAGTAATTACAACCAGTGGCGGTTCAAAATCAACTGCGCGCTACGGGCAAAGGGACTCTACAACATCGTCCACGGGGTCGAGCAGGAGCCAGCGGAAGATGGGGAGCCGCAGAAAATCTGGATGAAGAGCGACGCAACGGCCATGTTCATCTTGACATCTGCGCTGGATTATTCGCAGATAACCTTGATCGAGAATTTTGAGTCTTCTCATCAAATAATTGCTAAACTTGATTCCATCTATTTTCAACGGTCCGAGTCGAGCAAAATGATCGCACACGAGTGGTTCCATCAGTACCGTATGAAGGACAACAAGAACATGGCGCAACACATCGCGAACATCGGAAATTTGGCGAAAAAGCTGAAGGACATTGGTGAGGCAGTCAGCGACGCGGCGATAATGACAAAGATTGTCAGCACATTGCCGCCGAAGTTCCGTAATTTTAGACAAGCGTGGCTGTCAGTCAGCGATGACAGACAGACGCTGGCAAATCTAACGTCCAGGTTGATTGACGAAGATGCAAACCTGTCATTGTCTGAACAATTTGAAACCGCATTTTCAATCTCGTCTGGCAGAAATCGGGCCTGGAAATCCCAAAAATCGACGAAGCAGACCAAGATGTCAGCAGGGGAACCCGGCAGCCATAAGTCGGACAACTAGAACAAACCAAAGGGAAAATCCACCGTCGTCTGCTACCTGTGTCGGAAGAGGGGACACATCGCGCTGTTCTGCGAGAGCAAGCCGAAGCAAAAGTCAAAAAATGACGACAAGGAGTACTCTTCATTCATCGTGGAGTTTGCTGGAGGAAGAGGCAACGTGGAAGATACGTGGATCATGGACAGCGGAGCCTCTGCCCACATGTCGTACAGGGTTGAGCAGTTTTCCAACCTGTCAGAAGTCGCTCGAGGGACTTATGTGGTGATAGGAAACAATGTGTCACTTCCTGTCATGGGAAATGGAAATATCGTGATTGAAAAATTTGTAAAGGTGAGTGGCACAAATCGATCATTACGAAAGTCCTATTTGTCCAGGACTTGAAGAGAAACCTGTTCTCGGAAGCCGTCGTAACCAAGAAGGGTTGGTCAATTGTCAAGAAAGGGAAGAACGCCGAAATCCTAGACAACTCAAAACTCGTTGCTATTGCAATTCTTGATGACCACAACGTATATCGAATGTTGTTCAGAATGGCCGCTACCCATCAAGCCTATCAAGTTTCAGAAAACAGCTTAAAGGCGTGGCACGACAGACTTGGCCATGTAAACTTTACGCGTATTCGAGGCATGATTAAGAGTGGGGTTATAACTGGCATAACACTGAGTGACGAGGAAAAGATTCTTTGTGAATCTTACTTGTATGGCAAGCAGCACCGTTTTCACATCCGTCCAGAGAAATCCGCAAGGAGGAAGTTGGAGAACGTGTATTTTCTGACGTGTGCGGACCTATATCGACCGAATCATCTGGAGGGGCGAGTTATTTTGTCTTGTTCAAGGACAGCGCGACGTCGTGCCTCACTGTCAGCACCATGAAGCACAAATCCAACGTCTTGGCTCGCTTCAAGGAGTACGTGCAGATGCTGGAGAAACAGCACGGTTGCAAGGTCAAGGCTTTACACTGTGACAACGGTCGCGAGTACATCAATGAAGATCTGCTGGGCTACCTGAAGAAAGAGGGCTTCATCCTGGAGAACACGTCGCCGTATACGCCGCAGCAAAATGGGCGTATCGAGAGGGAAATGCTCACGGTCATGGAGAGTGCCAGATCCATGATGCACGCGATGAGTGCGCCGAAGTACCTCTGGGGCGAAGCGGTTAACACGGCTGTCTACATCCTCAACCGGACTCCGACGAGCGAGAAGGCGAACAAGATGCCGTACGAGACCTTCACGGGGAGGAAGCCGACTCTGTCGCACTTAAAGAAGTTCGGATGTACTGCATTCATGCAAATTCCCGACAGTCAAAGGACCAAACTCGACGACAAATCCAGCACACTCATGTTTGTTGGGTACGACGGTAATTCTGACAACTACCGGCTGTTTGATCCTGTGAAGAGGAAGGTCAGGGTATCGAGGAACGCGATCTTCGATGAACACACAACGATCGATGCCGAGAAGAGGAGAGTTGCGATTCGTATCGTACCTGTGAAAATTGCCGAGAACATTACTGATGATCCTGGAATTGGAGACCAAGCGGCTCACCAAGCAGCCGCCGGCGACGAATCTTAAGCCAGAAATCGTCGAGCCTCAACTGGTCCCTGGTGGGGCAGGCCGAGTCGACGGGCTCCAGAGAAACGCCGAAGCCGCTAAAGAGGACCACGAGCCAGCAGCCGATGACACCAGAAACTACAGTCTGAGGAGTAGAGAAAACTTACGACGCCCACCGAGATATACCGCGAACATCACTGTGGTGCAAGAGCCGCAGACCTATTCGGAAGCCATGGGCAGCAGGGAGTCCAGGGAGTGGTCAAACGCAATCACTGAGGAGCTTAAAGCCTTAGAGAGGAACAACACGTGGCAACTTGTGAAGAGAACTGGCAACATGAAAATCATCGGGTCTAAATGGGTTTTTTCAATTAAGGATGCAACATCGAACAAGCCAAGGTTCAAGGCCAGACTGTGTGCTAAAGGATTTTCTCAAGAGAAGAGAGTTGACTACAACGAGATATTCTCACCTACGACAAGATTTGAATCGATACGAATCTTGTTGGCAACAGCAGTCAAGAAAGATTACAAAATCCTCTAGTTCGATGTACGCACGGCATTCCTATATGGGAACCTACGGGAGACCATCTAGATGGACCCACCAGAGGGCGCTGATGTCAGCGGTGATGAAGTCTGCGAGCTGCTGAAGTCGCTCTACGGACATTGTAAACAACGGAAGCTGAGTACGTCGCCGCCTCGGAAGCAACGAAAGAGGCAACCTGGATTCCTCATTTCCTGAAAGACATCGGAGAACCAATCTATTAAGCCACAACTTTGAAGATGGACAACCAAGGAGCGCTTTGTCTTGTGAAAAAATCAGTCTTTTACAAGATAACAAACCACGTGGACATCAAATTTCATCACATCCGTGAGAAACTTGAGGAAGGGATCATCAACGTCAGCTATGTACCATCAGAACTTGAACTAGCCGACGTCTTCACCAAGCCGACTCCACGTGACCATTTCAATAAACTTGTTTTCAACTTGGGAATGAGAAAGGTTTAAAGTCTGTTTTCGATTAATCATTTTAGTTCGTCATTTCAAACGAAGTCATTTGAATTATTTGTCCTTTTCGCGATTATGAAGCACTTAATTGGATGGAGTATTGAGTTATTCGAATTTTCGCGCTTCGATACTGGTGCCATTACACGGGAGATTGGGACAGGACTAGCAATCCGCGACCGACCTTTTAGTTTTGTTTGGTTTCCATGGTGAAGAAGAATAGAAGATTGTACGCGCGTGAGAACGAGGTCCTGTCGGTTAACTTGTAACACGAAAACGGTACAATAAACATCAAATAGTTTAGAAACAATCGTATTATTCAAAAATTACATTAATGTTCTAGAACAAATTATTGATGACTTGCCTCTAAATTTACGAGTTAATATGATATACATGCCCTGCTCATTTTGCCCGTATTGTAAGAGACTGGCTGGACGAGCAATTCCCAAACAGTTGTATTGGTCGCGTTTGGCCTTCGAGATCACCCGATCTCAATCCATTAGATTTTTTGTTTGGGGCTTCATTAAAGACAAAGTTTACTCTATGCCTCCACAAAATTCTGACGACGTTAGAAACAGAATTGACGCGGCGGAACTGCAAATTACACCAGAAATACTGGAGCGAGTAATGAATACGATACAAAAGAAATTGCTTAGAAGATGAAGATGAGTTTTATTTCGAAAAAATAAGTGAATTAAATTATGCTGTGTCATTAGAAGACGAAAAAATGCCGCGGTACTACAGTTAACATAAATCACTCAACTACCGCAATCCAGATGCTTCGCCAATACCTCCCTGGACGACGCGCTCTTCTAGACAACTTCCTAAAAAGACTCTTTTCGACAAATTTACTCATACTCTGTTTTAAATTGCATATACGTCTGTAAATAAACCCTGCTCTACTATTATAACTCTTCTGAGGCAACCCACATAACTAATCATGAGATTAATAATAAAAAAAAAAATGGGAGCCCGGGATTGCACTGTTGCCTAATGTCTATTTCTTGTAAATGGCTCCTGATGGTATGTGAAGCATGATATAACATTTTTGCGTCTACATTTTCTATTCAGAATTTTATGTAGAATATCGTCACGTGTAGCTTATCCGCCAATTTATTTATACACACCCGATATATAAAGGAATAATCCATTTTAATTGTATACACTGGGCCGTGTGATTTCCCCTTCGTTAAGGCTTTCGTTACCAAAATAATTGATTAGAGTGAGTGTGATATATATATATATACCAAATATATATATATATATATATATATATATATATATATATATATATATATATATATATAGATACCAATTAAGAAATAACAGCGCATTAGGTCATGATGTAAAAGTTATTATTTTTTTTTATCAAGAGAGTGCAAGGAGGACATAAGACGACGACGATCGTTTCGCTCTTTTTATGAGCTCCTCAGGCCGCCACAACCATCATCCCATACACACTCACTTGATATGTAGTAGTTGTATATATACTGACTTCGCTAACCATAAGCCGGTATTGACGTCAGTATTTATAAATGCTACTGCATTGATAAGGGCATTGATCTCGTTTTGCTTCTACAGTTAGTGTCGGTTTTTAGTTTAAACCTTCGACTAGCATCGGAGCGGCGAGAAACCCGAACCAATGCGATGATAATATTCAGAAAGCCGAATTAAATTAAATAAATTAGAATTAACGACCTGCCTATAAGTACCAAATAAGAAATAACAGCGCATTAGGTCATGATGTAAGTTATTTTTTTTTTATTTATTTTTTTTATCAAGTGAGTGTACAAGGAGGACAGAAGACGACGACGATCGTTTCGCTCTTTTTATGAGCTCCTCAGGCCGCCACATCCATCATCCCATACACACTGGGATGATGGATGTGGCGGCTTGAGGAGCTCATAAAAAGAGCGAAACGATCGTCGTCGTCTTCTGTCCTCCTTGCACACTCACTTGATAAAATAAAATTTAAAAAAATAACTTTTACATCATGACCTAATGCGCTGTTATTTCTTATTTGGTACTTATAGGCAGGTCGTTAATTCTAATTTATATATATATATATATATATATATATATATATATATACAGGGTCGCTACAAAGTATGGAAACACGGCTCTCATGTGAAAACGGCTAAAAACAGAAGCACCAAAATTGGGATTTCTAAATGGGATATTTTCTTAAACAATTTGGCGTGAAAAAATCAAAAATGATTCTCAGAATTTTCACATACGGACGCCATCTTGAATTTTTTTAAATGGAATTCGATTTATTTTACTTTACAACTTTTATAGACCTTATAATTCTGATTACAACCATATACCTTTTTTTAAAAATACTTGTCTTTTCATCGATAAACCGGACTTTGAAAAGTATGGAAACAGCGAAATATTTTGAGAACGGTTTATCGGAATGTCCTGAAATTTTGCAAAGGTTTAGAGTACGTTAAGGCCTTCAACTTGCATTTTTTATTTTTTCATATTCATTTGTTTTGTAAATATTCTATTTTTGGTCGAAACTTAAAAATAAAAATTAACTATTTCAACTTAAAAAAATAGTTGCCTTTGAAAACAGTTTTCATTAGCCTGTCGAACTTGTAAAAAACATTAGTAAGTAACTGGTTGTTGCAAAAATGCCACATTTGAGTGAAACGGATCGCATAGAGATTCTCATGATGATTGGGTGTGGGGATAGAAAACGAAGCTTTGCCGAAGCTGCTAATCTTTTCAACGTAAATCGTCCAGATCGAGCACCTATTTCCAGGTCAGTTGCATTTAAAACATGGAATAGGTTTAACGAAACTGGAACTGTTAAAAATCGTCCAAAAGTTGGACGACCAAAAACTGTTACAAATGAAGAAAATTCATTTAATCTTATGATAGATGTAGTTGAAAATCCAAAAACTTCGGTGCAGCAATTGGCTTTCAATAACAACATGAGCAGGAGATCAGTTCAAAAAATAATGAAAATTGAAAAGTATCATCCCTACAAAATTCAGCTGCTACAAGAATTGAATGAAGATGACTTTGATCGCAGAATTGAATTTTGCGAAACAATGATGAATAGGATAAACCAGGACGAGAATTTTATTAACCGTGTGCTCTTTTCCGATGAATCAACTTTCTGCTTAAATGGACAAGTTAACCGCCATAACTGTAAATACTGGTCAAACAAAAATCCACATTGGATGGAGCAGATTCATACGCAGCGTCCACAAAAAATTAATGTTTGGTGTGGTATAATTGGGCAGCATATTATCGGCCCTCTTGTTAATAATGGCAATTTGACATCTGAAACATATTTACAGCTTTTGCAAGAACAGGTTGTTCCCAGACTTAGACAAATATTCCCAAATTATGAAACTCAGGCTAATCCAGCTGAAAACATATGGTTTCAGCAAGACGGAGTACCAGCTCATTTCGGACTAATTGTACGTGAATATTTAGACGTAACTTTTCCCGGCAAATAGATAGGCAGGAGAGGAACAATTGAATGGCCTGTTCGGTCGCCCGATTTAACTCCACTTGATTTTTTCCTGTGGGGACATTTGAAAAATCGAGTTTATAACAACAGGCCACACAATATACAAGAATTAGAAGAACGCATAAGAACCGAAATTGCAAATATTCGTCCTAATATTTTAACTAGTTCATTACAACACTTTGTCCAGCGTATTCATTACTGCCAAGAAGTTAATGGAGAGCACTTTGAACATATATTGTAAAATAAAAAATCATTTATTGTTTAATATTTTATTTTTTCATTTGACTGTTTAATATTTTTTTAAGTTTTGATCAAAAATAGAACATGCATTTGTGGTATTGCAGCATTTAGAAAAAGTACTCGTTTGGCTGTTTCCATACTTTTCAAAATCCGGTTTATCGATGAAAAGACAAGTATTTTTTAAAAAAAAAGGTATATGGTTGTAATCAGAATTATAAGGTCTATAAAAGTTGTAAAATAAAAAAAATCGAATTCCATTTAAAAAAATTCAAGATGGCGTCCGTATGTGAAAATCCTGAGAATCATTTTTGATTTTTTCACGCCAAATTGTTCAAGAAAATATCCCATTTAGAAATCCCAATTTTGGTGGTTCTGTTTTTAGCCGTTTTCACGTGAGAGCCGTGTTTCCATACTTTGTAGCGACCCTGTATATATATATATATATATATATATATATATATATATATATATATATATATATATATATATATATATAACAAACAATCAAACTTAACGACTGTCTTTAACTTTAACGAAAGGAAAATTATACAGCCCATTTCCTATAAATTATTGACATTAAATCTGCAATATTAAATATAAATATTGTCAACTCAGTTTTTAGCATGTTACAAGTAAGGCAAAATAACCAATAAGAAGGCAAAACCTGTGCATCACTAGCGGAGATTCAAAGCTAGACTAGAAACGTAGATACCACAAACGGGATTCTATGTATGTATCATAGTTTGAATCTCTGATGATTAGCTAATCCATAACATTTTGTGGACATGATTTTCAGTAACTGTACTTTTGCACATTTTATTAGCATATTGTTGCTAAGCTGCGCAAAGCTACTTTCCTTCAATTCAATAAAACCTATATATATATATATATAAAATTACGCTTATTTTCTCGAATTCAAATAGTTTTGAATTTGAATTTATCTTGTTAAAACCTATATTTTTTATTATTCAATATAATTATACAGTATCCACACAGTTGATTAAAAAAAAAGAAAAAACATAATAAAGAACAAATGTATGCACGAGTATTCGAATATATTTCTTCTTTTTAAAAGGTGTACGAAGGATTATAATTGGGCGGATGATTGTGTTCGCCTTTGCTCTTGGTGATAACCCCGTTATAATCCGTCGTGCACCATCCCTTGCATTTGGTCTTTCTGTAATAGTTCATGCAAATCCAGAAAGTGTTGAGAGAGCTCTGGCGGTTGAGGTAGTACATGTTGTTATAGTATACTAAGCACGGTCTGCCTTTGCTGGTCTTCAGGAAAGTCACGCCTAAAACGAAAAATGTTATTAGAGTTGGTGACAGTCAATTTTTTGTATGTATATTTACATGTTAGTTCTTTAATGATCTAATATATACGTGCATCCATGAAAATTCACATTTTATGTTATAACTTAAAAATTACTGGCCGAAGAGATATGTGCCGATTTTCCTCATTGTTTCTAAGGGGAATATTTACGTTGTTTTAATAGGTTCTGAAAGATAATCAACTATAACTTAAAATAGAAAATAGTTAATTGATGAGGCGGATACATGATGAAACTCCATAATACTATTTGAAATAAAACAACACAGTTGGGAGGGTTTCACTTTTATTGTTGAACACTGCAACATGTTTCACCACACAGTGGCTTCATCAGGCAGATGAAATAATAATTATTTCATCTGCCTGATGAAGCCACTGTGTGGTGAAACATGTTGCAGTGTTCAACAATAAAAGTGAAACCCTCCCAACTGTGTTGTTTTATTTCAAATAATAGAAAATAGTGGTATTTTTAGAAACATCTTGGTGATATACCGTAATTTACAGAAAATTACCACCAATCGCGGCTCGTAACCTCTCTTTAGGTAAGGCAACAAGCTTCTCGCTATTAAAAGGGTTAACAAGTCGCATGGTCTACCTGTAAGACAGTAGCAATGATCTGTGGCGTAACAGACTATGAATAACGACATGTACACGAAGAGAATTCAACTTCCCTTTTTGTACAAGGTGGCGCAGATGGATCGGGTGGTTTTAAAATACTTGTCAAACTGTCAATTTTAAAGGTATTGGATTGAAATAAAGTGCAAAACGTGTAGTTACAATGGAAGTTTATTAACAAAAAAATAGTAAAGTTACTTTTTAAAAATCACATCCATCAAATGCCCTCCTTCTCGAGCGACGCATTCTTGGAGTCGGTCCTTAACGTTCCGCATTGCCCGCTCAAGCACATCACCAGGAATTGATGTGATTTCGTTGTGAATTGCTGCCTTCAACTCTTGAATGGTCCGGGGTTTGTTCATGTAGACCCTTGCTTTTAAATAGCCCCATAAGAAAAAGTCACATACCGTGAGGTCCGGTGAGCGAGGGGGCCACTGGAAATCTCCATTACAAGAAATCAAACGGCCAGGGAACAGAGCGCGTACAGCTTGCATTGATATCCTAGCGGTATGTGCAGTTGCTCCGTCTTGTTGGAACCACATATTCTCCATGTCGTAATTGTTCTCTTCAAGTTGTGGGAGAAGAAATTCTTCAATCATATTCACATAACGCTGCGAATTAACAGTAATCGCCTGCTCCCTTTCATTCTCAAAAAAGTAAGGCCCAATTATCCCAACCTTAGAAACCCCACACCAAACCGTCACTTTGTTACTATGGAGAGGCCGTTGGTGTAGCTCTCTTGGGTTAGTGTCGGCCCAGTAACGGCAATTTTGCTTGTTGACGTAGCCGTTAATGTGAAAGTGAGCCTCGTCAGACATCATGATAATCAGGTTTTCATCTTCCAATAACTCCAACATCCGTTGGCTACACTGAAGCCTTTGAAGATGGTCTGTTGGGAGAATCTTCTGGACCACCATGATTTTATAGGGGTGGAATTTCAGTTCTTTGTTAAGAATCCTTTGAAGGCTCATACGTGACATTCCAAGAGCTTGAGCATGACGTCTCGTTGATCGACGTGGGCTCGTCGAGACATCGCGTCTCACACGCTCCATGTTCTCAGGCGTTCTTATTGTTCGAGGTCTAGGCGTCCATTTTGGAGCACATGAACCAGTAGTGCGGAAATTATGCACCCAACTCAATATCGTATCTCGCTTAGGAGCACTACCGCGAGGTGGGATGTTGAAACGCCGGCGAAAGGCACGCGTCACAGCAACAATTGACTCGTTATTGCGTATATCTTCCACTGCGAAAACACGATGCTCAACGGACCACGTAGCCATCGCGACTGACTGTCAGTCTGCAACTGACACTTCCCGTCCCCCCACCACAGGACGAAGACCGCCGAACACCTGGCTCCCCCCCTCCAGACGTACAGTCCACTTCAAAACCACCCGATCCATCTGCGCCACCCTGTACCTTAGATCATTTGCCTTCCCTAAAATTGGCCACGAGCTGCTACTGTAAATTACGATATAATACCCAGCAGAGCTGGCACGAATCCTCGTAAAAAGGAGTCGAATCACGAATCCGAATCACCTAATATGATTCGAATCACGGATACTTGAATAAAAGATTCGTGAGAAATAAATATGATTCGAATCCTGCTTTTTCGAATTACGAATACAAATCCTTTAAAAATAAATTTGATGTTATTATGTTTTGCAACTATTAACTTATAAATATCGTTACCAGTTGTTTTATCAAAAATATTCAAAATCTAATTACTTATTATTAACACTGAACATTGTTAATATCAGACTAAATATCTGCTTCCGTGTTACTCTGATTAAAGATGTATTTGTGTCTTTTTGAACTTCACTTCAAATCAGTGTTTTGTACGCGTGGCGCATGAAGTAAAATTTCGAGTTTAGAAAAGCCCGAAAATTTGTCTCGGGTCGCTGCGCGACCCTCGACAAATTTTCACGGGGCTTTTCTAAACTCGAAATTTTACTTCATGCTTAGCCTGGGAGTGGAAACACTCGTTTAAAACTTCAAATTGAACTCTATTATAAAATCGACTAATGCCTGAAATTTACGTAAATAAAAAAAATCATCAGAAAGCCTGAAAATTTGGTTTGGTCGCGTAGCGCTACGCTAAATTCGAAATTTTACTTCATGCTTAACCTGGGAGTGGAATCACTCGGTTAAAACTTTAAATTGAACTCTATTATAAGATCGACGAATGACTGAAAATTACGTAAATGAAAAATTAACTAAATAGTATTAAAACCGGGAAAGTCAGAGCAAAGTCACGGAATTTTATTCAAATTGACCAAAACACTAACAAAAAAGTCATATGATTTATTTATTTATTCATACGGGTGGTCAATTACATCAAAAATAACATATATAATAAAAAACACAATAAACAATAATACAATAACGTTACTTATGAGTTACAATCTAAAATTACACGACACGTTCGCTTAAAATTCTTTAGACTAACCCCGAACATATCAATTTAATTATAATAATTATTAACGTTATATATTAAGCAATTACGAGGGCTATTAAAACAAAATACAGACTTGTGAAATTCGCAAGCAAGAGGTTGCTGATGCTGCTTTGCATGTCTGGGGATAAAAAATGATATAGATAACAATACATCTGAGCAATCAATTAGATTGTTAAATAAGCGAAAGCAAAGCAAAGCGAAGAATAAATTCTTCGTTTATATAGTGGAAGGATGTCAAGATATTTGAGCATCATATCAAAATTGTCAACGAGAACTGTTAAATTATATTTCTCTTATTTTGTAGTTTTTGTAAAGTGTGCTACTTGTTATTTAATGTTAGTGATAGTTACTATGAAAATACTTTTGAAAATAAATAGTCTCATATAAACGTTTGTACTGCGTTCACTGTTTGTGTTTACAGTCCCATTAAACGTATTAAATCCGAATCCATATTATCTATACTTTGCTGACAGGTTATGGGCCCAGTCACAAAAAGGTTTCGGAAATAAACGTAATTCGGGCCGAGTACTGGTTTATTAGTGAAAAACGGTGGACAGAAAATTTTGATAGAAGAAAGTGTCAAGTTTAGAAAGTGTAAGATGTGGTAAGATGGCTGACGAATTAAACATGCGTCAAATCTTGAGATTCGATGGAAATAATTTCCAAATGTGGAAATTTCAAATGAGAGCAATATTTATCGCCAATGGCATAAACGACATCGTAACCGGTGTGAAAACTGAGCCAGCTGATAGACAGAGTGCCGAAGGAAAACAGTGGATAAAGGACGATGCGAAAGCAATGTTCATAATCTCTTCAGCTATAGAGTATTCTCAATTGCAATACTTGTTAATTTGCAAATCTGCGAATGAAATGTGGACGAAATTAATATCAATCCACGAGCAAACGTCAACATCAAACAAACTCATTCTGTTACAAAAATTCTACGAATATAAAATGAGTGCTAGTGATTCAGTTGTGCAACATATTGCAAAAGTGCAAAACATGGCGAGTCAATTAAATGACGTGAACGAAAAATTCTCAGATTCTGCTGTTATTGCGAAGATTCTTGGGCCGATGTGAAGTTTACGGGATGTTCTCGAAAATTGATTTTTTATATTGATACTTGTAGAATCGCGTATGGAATGGCCGAAAATGACGAAAAAAAAGTGCGGAAACCACGTTTAGCCCCATTTGGGGGCTCCGAAAGGGTGAAAATTGGTGTATTTCAACAGTGTTTTTTGGTGTGTACAAAATAAAATGTGGTGATTATATGTATTCGTTTCACAAAACTAAATGGTTTAAATGTGTTTTTATAAGGATAGGACTTACAGTTTGCTTAAAACTTTCACTTAAATATTACGATTTTTGACAGGTTATGTTATCACCTACTTCCATTGTTATTCATAGATATAGCACAATTGATGCTAAGGGACCATGGTTTTGAATCAAATTTAAGGTTCAATTTCTGTACACCAGGAGGCAGCAGCAATATTTTAAAAAACATCTTATACGTCTTATAAACCCGGCATAACAAACACGAGAAATTAGATTGTTGCTCCAATTTCATATTTAATAATTGTTTTTAAATTTATAACGCTGTCAACTAATCTAACAAAAACGAAAAATGAAATCAATGTTCCCATCACATATTCTTTTTTTTTTTAATTTATAGTGAGCGTTGGTACTTTACTCCTGGAAATGACACCAGGGTGCGCCTATCTCTTGTTCTGGGCAATTGTGAACCAGTTATCACATTCCATTATAGTATTATTGGTATCATTATGTTATATCTATAAATCAACAAAAGAAGTAATTGTCAACAACTTAACCTGCCAAAAATCGTAATCTTTAAGTAGAAGTTTTAAGCAATCCGTAAGTCCTATCTTTATAAAAACACATTTAAACAATTGAGTTTTGTGAAACGAATACATATTATCACCACATTTTATTTTTTTCCGGCTAAAAAACACATTTTAAGTAAACGGATTTCCAACCTTTCGGGGCCCCAAAATGGGGCTAAACGTTGTTTCCGCACTTTTTTTTCGTCATTTTCGGCCATTCCATCCGCGATTCTACAAGTATCAATATAAAAAATCAATTTTCGAGAACATCCCGTAAACTTCACATTAGCCGATTCTTGGAAGCCTTCCTCCAAAATACAATGCCCTTGTTACTGCCTGGGACAGCGTTAGTGAGATGGATCAAACAGTTAAAAATCTGCAAGAGAGATTAATAAAAGAAGAAAAGAAGATGATTGAAGCCGATGATACATCAAGTGCCTTAGCAGCAACGAGTCGTAATAATCGCAGGAACGAGAATAAATCCTCCATCAAAAATAGTTTTGAGTGTTTTTATTGTAAGAAGAAGGGCCATATTGCACGAAATTGCTTTAAGAAGAAAAATAAAGAGCAGAAACAGGTGAGCGAACACAAGAATGAATCGCGCATGAGTGCTTTCTCAGCGACATCCAAAGAAAATATCAGCAGATGTGTGGACACAATACAAAATAAATTAGTGTTGGAATTGTTAAACAAGAATGTTAACGATGTTTGGATTACTGACAGTGGAGCGTCAAAACACATGACATTTCGTCGTGAATGGTTGTCAAATTTAAGATCGTGTGGAAACATTGAAATTTCATTTGGTGATGGTGATATATGCAAAGCTCTAGGAGTGGAAACAGTGAAGATAAAGCGATTGATAAACAATGAGTGGATCAATGGACAGATTGAAGATGTACTCTATGTACCGCAAATGCGTAAGAATTTATTTTCTGTTGGTGTATGTACTACGAAAGGTTTCGAATTCAATTTCAAGAACGATCAGGTACAAATTACAACTCAAGGGGAAACTGTTGCTTTAGGAGTGAAACAAGAAAACGAAATTTATAGAATGTTTTTTAAAGTGATAACACCAGATGAAGCAAACTTATCAGCATGCAGTTTGAAAACCTGGCATGAGCGTTTAGGTCACATAAATAAAAATGCAATCAAGGAAATGGTTGCAAAAGGATTAATTAACGGTGTAAAGTTGACAGATACGTGTGATTTCTTTTGTGAAGCTTGTCAAGCCGGAAAATTATGTCGCCTACCATTCAACAAAACACCAAAAATTAGGGATGTAAAGGTTGGTGATATGGTACACAGTGACGTGTGTGGTCCAATGCCAGTGGAATCATTAGGAGGTGCAAGGTATTTCGTAACGTTTAAAGATGAAAAATCAGCTTTTAGGTATGTTTATTTTATTCGACACAAATCAGATGTTTTCGAAAAGTTTAAAGAGTATGAGAGAATGACAGCAAATAAATTCAACAAAACAATGAAAAGATTACGGGTAGATAATGGAAAGGAGTACGATAATAGAGAAATTAAAGATTATTTGAAACTAAAAGGAATTCAAATGGAAACAACAGCCCCATACACTCCTCAACAAAACGGAAGAGCCGAGCGTGATAACAGAACAATTGTTGAATCTGCCAGAACAATGCTTCTGTCAAAGGATCTTCCTGAAAATCTGTGGGCCGAAGCTGTAAATACAGCTGTTTTCATTCTAAATCGTACTTCATCAAATCAAACAAAAGAATCCACCCCATATGAGTTGTGGATGGGAAGAAAACCGTCACTGGAACACTTAAAGATTTTCGGTGTAGATGCCTATATGCATGTACCCAAAGTATTAAGAGGAAAACTCACTTCAAAATCGAAGAAAACAGTTTTTGTTGGATACAACAATGATTCATCGAACTACAGACTGTACGATCCAGTAACTAAACGTGTTTTTGTATCTAGAGATGTGAATTTTAATGAAGAGCCAAAAACTGTCCCCAGTACGTCAACAGAAAAAATTTACTCAATTGCTGTCGATCCTAACGTTATTCAAGAAGAAGAGGTACAAGACAATGAAGTTCAAGAAGATGAAACACCAATAACACAAAATTTACCAGAGCCTCACAATCTAAGAGACAGGAATCATCTCAAACCTCCAATGCGTTTTGAAGCTGACATTGCATATAGTGAAGCCCCATCATCGTATCAAGAAGCAATCTCATGTGATAACTCGGAAAAATGGAAAGAGGCAATAGAAGATGCATTTCTTGCTCATAAAAAGAACAATACTTGGACTGTAATTTCAAAACCAGTCGGATGTGAAACCATTGACACCAGGTGGGTATTTAAATTACAAACACTAATCCCTGGTAATACTTATAGATACAAAGCTCGTCTGTGTGCAAGAGGATTCATGCAGAAACCAGGACAGGACTACTCTGAGACTTTTTCATCTGTCGTACGATACGATTCCCTGCGAGTACTGATGGCTCTCGTCGCAGAAAAGGACCTAGAGATGGTGCAGTTTGATGTCAAGACCGCATTCCTTTACGGTGAACTCCAAGAAGACATCTATTTGAAGATACCGGATGGTCTTAAAGTCGAGAGAGATACAAATGAAGTTGTGTGTAAATTAAATAAGTCTTTATATGGACTAAAACAAGCACCCAGGTGCTGGAACAAAACTTTTTCTACATTCTTAAAACGTTTTAATTTTAACGAATGCAATGGTGACAAATGTATTTTTAAAGGTCATGTAAAAGATGATACAGTATACTTAGCTTTATTTGTAGATGATGGCTTAATTATAGCAAAGAACAAACATTCATTAGATTTCATGATAAATATGCTATCTAGTTCATTCGAAATAAAAATTATAGAGTCAGGCATATTTTGTGGAATGCAAATAAGTAGAAATCGTCAAGAAAAGATTGTTCTCATAAATCAGTCTATTTACATAGATAAATTACTTAAACGTTTTAATTTGTATGAATCAAATCCAGTTTGTATACCAGCTGATCCAAATTGTAAATTAGTATCCCTTCCGGACAATGAAAAGTTATGTAATGCACCATATCGTGAAGCTGTAGGCTCACTAATATTTTTAACCACTGTAAGTAGACCAGATATAGCATATGCTGTAAATTCAGTTAGTAGATACTTAAATAATTATAATCATAGTCATTGGGAGGCAGTTAAAAGAATTTTCAAATACCTCAAAGGTACAGTTGATCTAGGTATAAAATATGGGTGTAGCGGGAATAAATTCAATGTTACAGCTTATACTGATTCTGACTTTGCAGGTGACTTAGACACAAGACGATCAACAACAGGTTTTATACTTATGTTAGCCAATGGACCTGTTACTTGGTCATCTTCGAGACAAAAAATTGTTACTTTAAGTACTACTGAAGCTGAATATGTAGCAGCTAGTACTGCAGTAAAAGATATTTTGTGGTTGCGTATTTTGTTAAATAACCTGGAATGTCATTTAGACAATCCAACAACAATTTATATTGACAATCAAAGTGCAATTAAACTAGTCAAAAATCCTGAATTCCATAAAAGGACTAAACATATAGATATTAAATTTCATTTTATACGTGAACAGTTTGAAAATGGAGAAATATTTGTTAAGTATATTGATTCTGATCATCAACTTGCTGACATTTGTACCAAGGCATTACCTAATAACAGATTTACAAGATTAAGATCAGAACTAGGATTAAGTTCGTTATAAAAAACAACAAAATACTCAAAAAGAGGGAATGTTAAATTATATTTCTCTTATTTTGTAGTTTTTGTAAAGTGTGCTACTTGTTATTTAATGTTAGTGATAGTTACTATGAAAATACTTTTGAAAATAAATAGTCTCATATAAACGTTTGTACTGCGTTCACTGTTTGTGTTTACAGTCCCATTAAACGTATTAAATCCGAATCCATATTATCTATACTTTGCTGACAAGAACAAATAAGATTAACCATTTTCTTTTGGATGTGCTCAATGCTATTGATATGACACTTGTGATTAGGCGACAGGGGCGGACTGGCCATAAGAGCGTCATGTGCAATCACAGGGCCGGTGCGGCCGAAGGCCGTTTTGGGCCAGTACGGTTCAACACCCCAACATAAAAATGTTGGCCGGTACGGCCCAACTGCCCAACACAAATTTTTGAGCGGCCTGCTCCAAATGAACAAAACACACACACATATAAGTACATAATATTTATTTAATCTGTAATACCGTTTTTAGCCCGGATCGGCCCAATCTCCGTGTATATATTATTTTCCCAGCAAATAATTTTGTAATGCGTCAATGCTGGCGACATATTAGTGCGCCAATACAACGCGCATCGGCCCAGCACTTACAATCGGTAATTGCATGATTATGTCTCAAAGGCCGTTAGCAGTCCAACTGCCGGCGACCTGCGATTCTAACGCGGCTTGCCAATGTATGCCCGATATGTTTCAGCCGCAGTTGTATACATATTTTTTGCTCTTATATTTGTTTGTCACACAATATTCCTAGTAAATTATTTAATTTAAAAATCCTCATGATTTTCTACACTAATTTATCGTTATTTAACAATTTTATTGTAGTGAAACATTAAATACGTGTTGAAAATCATTATTATTGTCTCGGTCGGATTATTGCGTATTTTTCGCATGTACCCAATAATCAGGCATGTGTACGCCTTTTACCCGACGAGCTTTCGCTTCAACGACGATACGCACTTAGCCGGCAATTCCGGCACTTTGCCATCACGCTGCCGATGTTTCAATGTTTGCTGGGTTTGTATAAGGTAAGCACTGCTGCGTGCACTAAATAGTCCACACGACCGGCCGGCCGTCTTGGCGCGACTCACGCGCATGTACGGCGTATCGCCGCGCATTTTACTATTAATAAGGTTATAAAATCCAGATGTCATTTTTTTAAACTAGGCAAAGTGCTGTAAAGGCGTAAAAATACAGTTACTAGTACCCAGTGTTTTCAGTTGAAACGGATGTGTGTAGTCAGTGCATCTTAAGCTTCTTGGAGCAAGAATACTCGCGAAAAAGGCAAAGGTAAGTTGATATTTTCATTTGGCATTTAATTGCATATCAGTGTTATGTGCTTCTTAAAAGTCAATAATTTCATATAAATATATTTATTTAATGAATAAATATTTGCTTATAATATTAAAATTTCGGGGGGGGGGATGACCCCCTAATCCCCCTCTATCTACGCCACTGGTGGTTCGTGAACCATGTCGCATAAATACATAACTCAAATCTCGTCAACTATAAAAATAATATCAAATTATGTTTCAAAGAATACGTCAGTTATATACTAAATTATATTCCAGTATTGCATTCAAATATGGAAGATAATAGTAAAAAGAAGTACAAAGGCGGGGCAGAAGAGGCTAGAGAAAAGAAGAAGAAGGTTCTTGCTGAAATAGCTACTAAGTGCATTTCTTTGCAAGACACGTTTCCTGTCTCTTTAACAATTTCAACTACAACTATCGTCTCACCAAAAGTTACATCTACATCGTCAATAAGTTCCACTGCGTCGACTTCATATTCTAGTGTCCGTCCAGTGTCACCCACAATAGTCGTTCAACAGCAGCATACTACAAATTTGGAATCATCGGCAACCGATTATACTGGCGATTTTCCAAGTATAACTACTTTCAATTATTTTGAAAAACCGTCAAAAAACAATTTGCATCTGTACCTGTCTCCTCACCCAATTCAACCATCTGATGATAAAATCAATTGTCCATTTAGGACTAAGAGAGCCTATTTCAAGAAAGATGGCACTAGAAGAAAATGGCTATCTTACTGTGATAAAAAGAAATCATTGTTTTGCTATATTTGTCTTGCGTTCGGGAATGCTCAGATGGAAAATGCATTCGTACATCAAGATGGATTCTCCATTTGGTCTCGTTTAACACAAAACATAGAACAGCACGAAAATACCATGCAACATAGGCATAGCGTTGATGCATTATTGAGAGAAAGTAAGAGTTTAGACATAAATTTATTAGTAACCATAAGAAATAATGACATTCGTAAGCAGCAAGTGGAAAATAGGCGTAATATAATGAATAGAGTTATTGAAGTTGTGAAAGTTATTGGAAAGAGAGGATTGAGTTTCAGAGCCAAAACAAGTGAAGCCGCATATAGTTTGACTGATGACTCAATTGATCATGGGAATTTTCTGCAATTAATAATCCTCATTGGCAAATTTGATCCTACCCTGCAATCGTATCTTTAATACGTTGCTATTCAAAGTGAAAAAAAATCAACAATCAAGAAACGAACTTCAACACAAAAACCAAGGGCGCGGTAATTTTGTTACAATGTTATCATAGCAGACAGTGCAGCTTGTTCTTAACGGAATTTCTCATCTAATGAAAAATACCATTGCGGAAGAAATTAATTCAGCGAAGATGTTCAGTGTACAGATTGACTCTACCCAAGATGTTAACGTTTCAGACCAGTTCTCTATTGTAATTCGATACCTCAACAGTTTCCATAATATTGAAGAGAGAGTTGTTAGTATTTCAAAAACTACATCGACAACTGGAAAATGTGTATTCGAGTTATTGAAAAGCAGATTGGAACAATTGAATATAGACTTAAAACAATGTGTGGGAAGCTCCACAGATGGTGCGTCTAATATGAGGGGAGAATACAACGGGTTGAGTTCTGTAGCTCTAACTAAATTGAACGTCTGGTGTTATGCACACAGACTTAATCTAGTCGTGTGCGATGTTACCGGAAATGTTTCAGCAGCGTCAAATCTGTTTGGAGCCATAAATTGTTGCGCCTCATTTCTGCGTGATTCCTACCTGCGCATGGATATATGGAAGGAAGAATGTAAAAAAAGACGATTAAATTTGATAGGCGAAACAAGGTGGAGTGCCAAAGACGTGGCACTAACAAAGCTGTTCGGTTCCTTTGATTCTCCAGGGGACTGCGTTTTTATAAATTTAATACTCACCATGCAGGAAATATGTGATAGTCCTCAGTCGAAAGTAGATGCCCGCTATCAAGCACACAATTTTATAAAGAGTTTTTGTACCTTTGAAATAATATTCACAGCTAAAATATTCTTGAAACTCTTCAGTGTAACCGGTCCCCTCTCAAAATATCTACAAACTAAAGGCTTAGACATACTCACGGCATATAATATGGTGAAAGTCACTCTGGATAAGTTGAATAAAATTAGGAACTTATTTACGACTGTCAAAGAAAAGACACTTGAATTTGTAGCCTGGGCAAATGAGCAACTGGCTGGAATAAATATAATCATCGAAGACGACTTCAGGGACATTAGAGTGCGGAAAAGAAAGCGAATGGACGGAGAGCAATGCGGCGACGACCCCATAAGAAATGCTGAGAAAAAATTCGAGGTTGATGTTTTTAATGTTATAGTTGATAACATCATTAATTGTTTGGAAAAAAGATTTATGTCGGCACCAGATACTATCTACCACGATTTGTCTGTCCTAGATCCAAAAAACTTCGTTGAAAATAAAATCAAATTGGAACAGAAACGGATCACATTGCATAAGTTAAGCGAAGTACTTGCACCACACTGTTCCGGTATGCAGCTGGCCGCCGAAAGTTTAAAAGATGAATTATTAGATTTTATGGAAAATTGGATACATTTGAGAGAAACAGCGAATGATCCAACTCAGAAAACACGAGAACCACTTTCTGATGCTGACAAGGATTCTGAATCTGAATCGGAACTGAAGCAAGAAACATTTGATTGCCGTGGCTTAAGAATTTGCCGAGATTGTCCTCTATGTTGCTACAAAGTGTTGAAGAAACGTAATTTATATTATAACTGTTACCCTCTTCTGACGATGGCGTACAAATACTTATTAACAATATCAATCTCACAGGTATCATGTGAGCGATCATTTTCTAAATTGAAATATATTTTAAATCGAATGCGAAGCAGCTTAAGCCAAGACAATTTAGAAATATGTATGTTGATGTCGGTAGAGGGAAGTTTGTTGCCTAAAATAAAAAAATGAGGATATAATGAGTTATATGGCTGAACAAAGCAGCGTTTATAGAAATATACTTTTTTAAGATTGTTGTATTGTATTTGTTCTATGTTGTGTGAAATATATTAAACATAAAGTGATATATTTTTTTTGCTGCCAATCATTAAATATACTCAAGGTAAATGCTATGTGGGCTGGTAAAACTTTCAAATCACAGGCCCGGTCAACTGTCCCCAGTCCGCCCCTGTTAGGCGACCATACAATGGTGCAATAATCAAGGATAGGTCTAACGAATGATTTGTATAATGTTATAAATGTTCTGATGGATGTGAAGTGTATTCACAGTCGTTTTATAAAGCCAATTAATTGCAATGCTGTTTCCAAAATTACATTTATATGACTTGTGAATTGAAGCTTACTGTCAAAAAATACAACTAAATCTCTGATCATATCAACTCTCTCTAAAATATGACTGTTCAGAGAGTAATCAAAAAGCCACAGTGTACTTTTTTTCTTTAAGAAACGCATAAGTTTACACTTATTTATATTTAAGTTAAGATCATTGTCATCACACTATCGCATGATCCTATTCAAATCAGTTTGGATTATGTTGCAGTCTTCCAAACACCTAATGGTTTTAAATATTTTCATGTCGTCAGCATAAAGTATATTATTGGAGCTAATGTTGCTGCCAATATCATTAATAAAAATAAGAAAGAGTAAGGGACCCTAATTCGAGCCTTGGTGTACCTCAGATGTTGCATTAATTATAAGATCCGACATAGTACCAATAAATCTAACAACCAACTGTCTATTGCAAATAAATGATTTTATCCATTCAAGCATGCATCCAACACCATAAGATCTAAGTTTATGCTAAAGTGTTGCGTAACTTACCCTATCGAACGCCTTGGAGAAATCGGTATAGACTGTAACTACCATATCGCCTTTCTCCAATGCACAAGATATATAACTAATATATATGAACAAATGTGTTTCTGTTGATCTAGATGGAAAGAAACCATGTTGTTGATCAGCTATTGAAGGTTTAAGAAACAACATCATATGCTTTGAAACAATTTTATCAAACAGTTTTAGGATGCATGATTGATTAGCTATTGGGCGGTAGTTGTGAATATCAGACTTAATTCCCGATTTAAAAACAGGAGTCACGTAGCAATTTCTCCACAAGGACGGAAATTTCACTAGAACAGTTTTTAATTATAGAAGGAGGAATGTCATCGCGACCAGGAGAACTACTTACTTGTCTTAATATCAGAGTAAGAATCCAAGATATCTGATTCATTAATAGTAAGTTTATTAAAATTTATGCCAACGTTAAGGAATGTGAGACCTCACATTCTTCATACCTGCTAATGACTTAATCCCCTTTTTTACCTATAAATACAGACCGTATTTTTCACTCATTCCATTTCTGTGTAGCTGTTCATTCCACACACAACACTTTTTCCAAGTAAGTTTATTTTGAAGAGAGATAAATCTCGAAACGCGTCTATAGATGGCCTAAGACATTAGGTTTAATCCAAGTCCTTTCACTTCCAATTTGTTGCTATCTCTCCTTTCATTTTAAATTTGTATTGTTAAACAAGATACATTCAAATTCAAAACTATTTGAATTTGAATTTATCTTGTTTGAACTGTACCGTAAGGTAAATAATAAGGTCTCACATTCTTCATACCTGCTAATGACATAATCCCCTTTTTTACCTATAAATACCGACCATCATTTTCACTCATTCCATTTCTGTGTACCTGTTCATTCCACACACACCACTTTTTCCAAGTAAGTTTGTTTTCATTTTATTCCTATTTTTTTTAAACGTCATAAGCAAAGCTATACTGAAGAGAGATAAATCTCGAAACGCGTCTATAGATGGCCTAAGACATTAGTTTTAATCCAAGTCCTTTCACTTCTAATTTGTTGCTATCTCTCCTTTCATTTTAAATTTGTATTGTTAGTTGGTTTGAAGAGAATTTGACCTAAACGTTACATATACTTTAATAGAGCGTTGTAAGAAATCAAATTAAGTAAGATTTTAAATATTTCATTGTATAATTCAATATCCGGAGGTGTATTTGCACGGGAAGTAGTTGTTTCAATGGATATTTATCGTCTTAAGTTGTCTTATTAATTAAGACATTGTTTGCATTTTCACGAATAGTTTTTTCGTAATTTTATATATTATGTTGTATTGTTAGTTGGTATGAAGAGAATTTGAACTAAACGTTACATATACTTTAATAAAGCGTTGTAACAAATCAAATTAAATAAGATTTTAAATATAATTCAATATCCGGAGGTGTATTTGCACGGGAAGTAGTTGTTTCAATGGATATTTATCGTCTTAAGTTGTCTTATTAATTAAGACATTGTTTGCATATTCACGAATAGTTTTTTCTTAATTTTATATATTATATCATTCTGATATTTTTTTGTTGCCTATTATGATTTTCGGAGGTACTTGTTTAGTATTAGAAACATTATTAGAAGTAGCTTGAACATCAGATGAGGATTTAGACCTAGATCTGTTTCCAGTAGCCTTAATAGTTTTAGCAAATTGTTTATCATTATTTCCATTTGGAAATGGTGCAGTGTAGAGGGAAAGAGTGTTATACTGAAGATATTAAATAGTATATGGCGGGGCGACGCACAGTTCCCGGAAGAATGGAGGGAGGGGATAATTGTACCCGTGTATAAAGCGGGGGATGAGAGGGACCCAAAAAATGTATTTGTTATTTGTAGATTTAAAAGCGGCGTATGATTCGGTTGAGAGAAAGTTGTTATTAGAGTGCTTGAAAGGTAAGGGGGTATCAAGTGGGTGAGTGAGGTCTACAGGGAGACGTGGTGTATGGTAAGAGTAGGTGAGTGTGAGTCACAGAGGATTAGGGTAGTGCGTGGATTGAGACAAGGATGCCCATTGAGCCTCCTACTATTAAACCTATTTGTAGCGGGTATAGAGAAGGTATTGGAGCGGGGGCAGGCAGGTGGGATTGTGGTGGGAAAAATGAAAATATGGAGCCTGGCGTATGCAGACGATGTTGTATTGGTTGCCAGAACGATAAGAGAATTGAATGAGATGAAGGGGAGACTGGAGAGGTATTTTAATAAAAGGGAGCTGAGTGTGAGTGTGTTGAAAACAAAATGGATGATAAGTAAGAACGCAGGTGGAAGAAGAAAGGAAGAGGAATTGAAATGGATGGGAGAAAGCCTAGAAAGGGTGAGAGAGTTTATTTTTTCGGAAAATGGAGGATGGAATAAACATATAGACTATTTGTGTAAGAAAGCGAGAATGGCAATGGGAAGAATGCGAAACGTGTGGGAAGAAATGTACGGATGAAACTGGTATGGTGGGATGCGTGTATAAGGGCAATAATAATGTATGCGGCAGAAGTATGGGGAGTAAAGGGGCATGAAAGGGTAGTAAGGGTACATCTGCAATACTTAAAAAGCATTATAGGAGTAGAAGTTACAACAACAAGTTATATAGTGTTGCAGGGGTGCCAACGAATGATAGTGGAATGGGAGATAGCAAGGAGAGTAGTAAAGTTTGATAGAAATATAAGTATGTTAGGGGAAGAAAGGTTGGTAAAAGAAGCTTGGGGTGTGTGTTATAGGGAATGGCAGAGAAAGGCGAGGTGTGCCAACACCTTCTAATATATCAGGCCTGAACACAGAGCTCCTGACGTAGCCGTGACGTCACAGAGATGGGCCATCGTCGCCGGCTGACTAATCGAATGACAGCGCATTCATTCGCATATTTTCATAGCGTTCGGCATTTCACGCGTTTATTGCATAGACAATTTGTATTAAAAATGGTTATAAAGTGTTGTGTTCCCAACTGTAGGGGAAACTACAGTGGTGGGCAACGTGTTAGCGTGTTTTCGTTTCCCAAAAACGTCGAAGATTGCGCTGCGTGGGTAAGAGCAATTCCCAGGGACAATTTTCGGCCAACTAAATATTCAAAGGTAAGTTAAAACTCAACAACCAATCAGTTGATATAATATTAACACAATTAGCTTGTAATCTATACATTGAATGTTATCCATTAGTTAGTAATTTGTCGTCAAATGAATGTACGAAAAAAACATAACCTCGAATTTAATACAAACAATATAGTGTATATTTGAAAATTTATTATATTGTAAGAGATATGATATATAAATACAATGTTAATAAACAATGCATAACTGTTAGGTTACTTACAATTAGTTTATATACATTAAATTTATTAAATTTTATATAAATATATATTTTGATCGTGCAAATTCAAATTTATAAATATTACATTGGATATATTGAAATATTATATGCAATGCACGTAAAATGTAATCAATTAACAATGATTATACATTGTTTTGCTAATTATGAATGTTTTTAAGGTATGTGAACATCATTTTAAAACGGAGGAAATTGAACGACAAACTGAATGGTACGATAGTGCAACGGGGAACAAACTCAGTATGCCACTACAGATACCTCGTCTTAGAAAGGGTGCCAAACCATCAATTTTTCCAAATTGTGCGAGCTATTTGTCTGCTTCAACACCAACCTCGAGGGAAAGTGCTGAAGAACGGAGACACCGCAAAGACAATTATAATTTAAATTTGGCTATTGTAGAAAGTGTGCGGTCTAAATCTGAATATGAGAAACAGAGGAATTTTCCTACATTTGAACAATTGTTAGTGTGCTTGGAAAATGTTCACATACCTTTTGAATGGACTATTATTAAAACAACTTGTGCGGTGACATTTGTCTTATTGGACACTTCAAATGTGCCAGTTGTGAAATCATCAGCAGTAATTAATACAGAATTAAAACTCTCACTATACAAAGGACAAAGTAAGTTAAGTACATTTAAAAATAAAACGTATCCACTTGCGATTAATGATATGAATAGTTTAATAGATACTCTAAATATATTACAGAATGAAAATAATATAACCGATCATACAATAAATGATTATTTGGACATAATTCATAACATATTAGAAAAAATCATGGGGCTGGTAAAAGATGATAAAACTGAAAAAGTATTTTTCATACGTGAACAAATCAATTTGTTAAAATATTCAAAGTATCAACTTCGATACTCATCTGATTTAATGATATTTTGTAGTATTTTATATTCAATTTCACCACATGCGTATCGCTTTTTGAGAAGTGCAGACAATATTACTTTGCCACATCCAAAAACTATTCATAAAGTGTGTTCAAGTTACAATGCAGATCCTGCCATAGAACAAACTGATGAGAATTTTCTTTTATATATAAAACAAAAATTTAATTTCTTACAACATTCTGACAAAACTGTTACATTGATGGTAGATGAAATTCATATTAAGCCATACATGGATTATAAAGGGGGTAACATTGTTGGAGCTGCTTACAATACTAAAAATGTTGCCACTAGTGCTCAGGTATTTATGATTCAAAGTTTATTATCATCATTTAAAGAAGTAGTTCATATTCTTCCGACAAAAACTATTAATGCTGAAAGTTTATATGAAATTATAAAAAAAATTATTGTTGGCTTACATAATATAGGATTTAAAATTATATGTGTAGTTACTGATAATAATGCTATTAATCGAAAAGGGATGTCATACTTTGCATCTCCGCGGCAACTAAGTATTGTTTATAAACATCCTTGTAACCCAAATGAACCATTATTTTACATATTAGATTCTGTACATATATTGAAATGTATTCGAAACAACTGGCTTAACCAAAAAGATCAACACAAAACAATTATTTATCCAAAGTTTAATAATTATTCAGATAATTTATCTCTTGCCAGTGCAACATTTTTTACTTTAAATCAAATGTATGAACTTGAATCATCTCAGTTAATAAAATATGGTTACAGACTTAATTTGAAATCTTTATATCCTAATAATTTAGAACGTCAAAATGTCAAATATGTTTTAAATATTTTTAATGAACATACAATACAAGGACTTCTGGAATTAGGGCCGACTCATAATTTAATTAACTATGAAGATACAGCAGATTTTATAAATTTAATTTGTAAATGGTGGAGTATTGTAAATGTGAAATCTAATTATAAAGATATCCGTTTTAATAATATTTCACAAAAACCATTATCAAGTGAAACAGAGGAAAATTATAAATTTTTACAACAGTTTGTGCTGTGGTTAGATATTTGGAAATCAAATAGTAATAAAAACAAATTTTCTAATGAAACACATATGGCAATTTCACATACCACATATGGCCTATTGGAACTTACAAAATATTGCTGTAATGAGTTGGATTTTAAATATTTCCTACCAGGTAAAATACAAACTGATGCATTAGAGGCTCGCTTTGGTAAATATAGAATGTTGGCAGGATCGCAGTATTTAGTTTCAATTAGACAAATATTTGAATCGGAGAAAAAATTAAGATTACAAAATCTTCTCCCATTAAAAATTTCATCCACTAAATTTGGTGACATTGACGTCGATTTAGATAATTTTGAGAATAATTTAAATGAGAGTGAAAATATATCAGTTCAGTCACAAAAATTAGATTTTGATCTAGAATATAGTGAAGACAAATTTGCATCCGTTCAGAATCAGTTACCAATTTTAACATATATTGCAGGTTATTGTGCTAGATCTGCTATTAAGAACTTGAAATGTAATGTTTGCCAGCAGTATTTAGTATTAGACAAAGAGTTAAATGCTGATGTTTCACATAAAAATTATAATTTTATTCGAAATCTTAATAGAGGAGGACTTCAATTTCCCACTTCAGATGTTGTTAATGCTGTAATGCTTACATATATAACAGTGGATTGTTTAATATCAGAAAAGTATGAAGAATCATTTTTAAATACTTATTCACAAAAGGATGTAGTAATTGATCTTTCTATGCAAGAAATAATAAAATGTGATTTTTTTCTTACGGATTTCAGTTGTATGAAAGGCCACACTCATAATGATATTTTATATTTAATTGTTAAAGCCTCAACAAATGTTTTATTAAATAATTATGTCAAAACAAGAAATGATTTTGTACATAAAAATTTGGCAAAAAAAGGAAGATTTCAACTTTACTGTAATATATTGTTGCAATCAAATATATTCAAAAACAAACTAAATTATTGCTATAACAAACGTGTTGTTCTTTAGCTAAAGCATTTTCTCCACCATTTCGTTTCAAGTTAGTATCTGCTTTATTTCTTGAAAAAAGTAAATTAATATAGTTAAGGCATTGATTTGAGCCAAAATTATTTATTGCACATTTAAAATTCTCATATTAAATAGACAAAATAGCTTTGTTTAAAGCTGCACTGTAACTTTACTATGTGGCTTTTTATAAAGCAAATGTATATGATTTCCAAATACGGATACATCATACTGACGAGAATCAATAAGTTCGAAACATTTGCTTTTGTATTGTATGTGATGTCTATACATTGAGAAATAAAGTATATTTTAACATGTGTATTGTTTCGTTTTTACTATTATTATGATATTATAGTGCGCATTACAAACATATCCCCTATATTGTCCTTGTTTATTTACATTTATTGATTAAAAAATATGCAAACAAGAATATGTATTGTCATTTATTAAATAAATTATATATATTTTCAATTCCACTGTTTTAAACGAGTATTATATTTATTTTTATAACACGCCGGCCAGCGATCACTTGCGCGGCGCGCTTATGCGTAGGCCTTCCGCTGTGACGTCACGATTCCCGTTTCCAGGCCTGTAATATAAGATGGTGTTGGGTGTGCACGGTGGATGACTGAGAGGGAAGGTTTATACAGAGAGTTTTATGTAACACCGAACATTTTCATAACGAGAATTTTTCTTTGAAGTATCCATATGCTTACGTTGCATATTTTTCGATGCTTGGTTTATTAAAAGAAATTAATTTGAAGCTTTAAGCGAGTGTTTTCCACTCCCAGGCTAAGCATGAAGGAAAATTTCGAGTTTAGAAAAGCCTGAAAATTTGGTTTGGTCGCGTAGCGCGAAGCGCGGAGCGGCCAAACCAAATTTTCAGGCTTTTCTAAACTCGAAATTTTACTTCATGCGCCATCGGTACAAAACACTGACATATTACGAAGTTTAATACACACCGCTAAACTTTACATTGATCAGTGTTTTGTACCGGTGGCGCATGAAGTAAAATTTCGAGTTTAGAAAAGCCTGAAAATTTGGTTTGGCCGCTCCGCGCATCGCGCTACGCGACCAAACCAAATTTTCAATTTTCAGGCTTTTCTAAACTCGAAATTTTACTTCATGCTTAGCCTGGGAGTGGTAAACACTCACTTAAAGCTTCAAATTGGATTCTTTTAATAAACCGAGCATCGGAAAATGTGCAGCGTATGCATGTGGATACTTCAAAGAAAAATTCTCGTTATGATAATGTTCGGTGTTATAGTAGTTCCAGCGCTATATGAAAAAAATGACTTCAGTTTGCGGTTAACTTGTAAATGATAATTGGGGGTTTATGACCATAACCGCAATAAAACTAACCTGCGCTGGCCAGATGATTTGCATAGAAAATTCATGACTGAAATGAACAGGGCCGCTACAAGGTGTGTTGTCCCCGGGGCGCGAGGCAAACAGCGGAAGAAAAAATGTTTAGAGATGTTGAGATTAAAAATGTTAATTGTTTAACCGAGTTCATTTAAGTGTAAGAATGAAAAGTTCAAAACATTTATGCTCTTTTAACATTAACAAATATTAAATTGTGTGATTTATCAAACCATCAAACATGTGAAAATACCTACATCCATTTCAAAAAGTGAGGCGCCTCACTTTGAAGTGCTGAATTTTCAAAACAAAACATCTTAAAAAATATCCGAGCACGTTTCTGTAATCCTGAGTGTTTTGAAATAAATACTTGTAAAAGATTAAATCTTTATTTATAGAGTGGTGCAAGAAAGAAATGCATATTTGAACCCTTTCAACCCCTACTATATCAAAATCCTATTTCAACGTTCTCGGTAATTAAGTATCCGGTTTTTTAATTATAGTTAATTGTTAGAAATTGTTCATAACATAAAATATATAATTTAATTTCCAATAATTTAAATATTTGATTTTTCATCGATTGAAAACCTCATTGCGAGATTGAAGATGCGCGATGGTTATGGTTTTTAATCCACGAAAAATCAAATATTTATATGATTGAAAATTAAACTATATATTTTGCAGGTCAATCTGATTTTTTTCAATAATAATAAAAAAACACTCTCAGTATTTCAGAAACGTGCTCAGATATTTTTTAAAGATTTTTTGTTTTTAAAATACAGCACTTCAAAGTAAGACGCCTCGCGTTTTGAAATGGATCATTAATTAAATTAAAATTTCAATAAAATCGTGTTAGTTATAATAAAGCTACGATTAAATTGGTACAGCAAATTTTGCTTAAACAAAAACAAAAACAAGTTAGGACACCCCCTCCACCACCCCCGAGAGTTCCTAAAGTGGGGCACGTATGTGTTATTTTTCCATAAGAACGAACAACGGCTCATCTTTGATAATAATGAAAATTAAGATTTGAGATTTACACACATTATACATTGAAGTTATGTGAATAATGTAAAATGTTTTTACGTAAAAGGAATTATAACTAAACTAAATATAAATTTAATTGTAACACACTACAAAGATGTCATATAAATGTTGAGATATTGAATAGACGAATTAGTTTACCTGTGTGATATTACTTTAATTTATTGAAATACTTGTTATAAATAGGGTGTATGAATTAGATTATTCTAAGTTAAATATTAAATAAAATGAGCTGTTGTTTCAAAACCTCCATAAGAGCAATAAACATTTTAGTTTTACTTTTGTTTAAAAGATGGCAATAAAATACATTTAGAAATAAGTTATAATATAATTTAATTGATAGAATTTGTTTGTATAATCGATCATTTTAAATAAAACTGTCCAATTTTATTTTATTGATTATTGCTTTCATGATTTTAATTAAATAATCGATCATTTTAAATAAAACTGTCCAATCCAATGGATTGGACAGTTTTATTTAAAATGATCGATTATTTAATTAAAATCATGAAAGCAATAATCAATAAAATAAAATTGGACAGTTTTATTTAAAAGGATCGATTATTTAATTAAAATCATGAAAGCAATAATCAATAAAATAAAAATGAAAAAAAAAACAACTCTAAATATGTATTATAAATCACACGAAAAAGTATACTTTTAGTAGAAATTGTTATGAACAATCATTTTGTCGGGAAGTCCAGAATTTGAGTTAATCTGGGATATCCCCAATACCTTTTAATCCTGGGCCTCTTGGTTCCTTATTGCATAAAGGGTCAAATTAACCATTAGTTTTTCGCGGAATGTCGAGATGTTCAGAAGTTGAGTTAATCTGGGATATCCCCAGTACCTTTTAATTCCGCCAACGACAGGATTATATACATATAATCCTGTCATTGGCCCTAATACAATTTTCTTAATAACCTTTACCTGTATAATCGCTAAGAGCCGCTCATTCCCTATTTCACGCTAATGGACAATTGAGTTCGATTATTGTAATTGATACTTTGTAATATTTAAAAAGAGTAATTAATATTATTGTATATTTTTAATACCAATATTTTTCAAATAAAAAAATGTATAAGTTAAAGTTAGGGCCGTTAGTTAATTTCTTAGAAAAATAAATGATATTTAGATATATTTTTAAAATGTCAAAATTATTTCATTTGATTTTCAGTTATTTTGGCTATAATTACGATTTTTGAAAATACTGCTTTAATAAAACATAATATATACAGTTGTATATACAACATTGAAACATTCTTAATTTTAATTACTAATTAAATTATTATAATTAAATTAATATTTACTTATCGACTATCAAGAAAAATACATCAATTTTATAAAACTTTTATATACATGCAAAAATAACATGCGATTAACAAAAATTCAATCATAAAGGGGTGACATATTTTGGATGTAGATTGTGTATCAATTAATAAGATGTAAATTGATAGAGAAGTGTTAAGAAACAGAACTTCATGCTAATAAGAGTATAAAACAATTTATCGACTAGAAAACAAGTTGCAACCGTCATTTAACTCTTTCAATCAGATAACTGACGTTTGTATCGTAAGAGCTGCAAATTAAAGTGTTTTCCTTGGTATACATTTATTGGACTATCTATCTATCTCGAAAACGTTAAAATTTAATTATTGATATCCGCGTTAAAATAAATGGTGACAACTGGTGTAAATTAAATTATAAGTTCAACAAAAACTATTAAAATGATAGGGAATTTAATCAATTTCCCTTTATTTTAGACTAGATTTAACTCTGCTGTCAAACGATAAATTTAACGTTTTCGATAGAGAATACCACCGAATGTGCATTTTTACATATCTACGTCAGTCATTGGAATGAAATATTCTAATACGGACCTGAAATTATACAGCCGACTCACGGCCGAGCATGCAATAAGCTGTTTGCTGAGGGATACTTTTATTGAGGATTATGGTTTATGGTGTTATAAAAGTATAAAAATTTATTGCAAATTTGAAGTCATTTTTTTCATATAGCGCTGGAAGATCTATACATAAAACTCTCTGTATAATAAAGTAAGGTGGTCGTGGCTAGTAGTGGAGCAGAAAGTAGCGAGGGTGTGGAGGCTTGAGATAGGATATGGGAGGAGAGCAGGAGATGTAGAGCTGCAGATACGACAAGGTAGAATAGATAAGATTAGCTCTAACCCACATTACAAAGAATTACACGTACTGGTGGGGCCCCCCAGTTATTTTCAAAGACTAAACAGAGAAGAAGCACGACTACTGGCACGATTTAAATGTGGGAATGAGGAAAGAGGAAGGAAATGGTGGATGGGAGAAGAATATATGAAGTGTGTGTTTTGCGGGGTGGAGAAGGATGAATGGGAACACTGGATGAAGGAATTTAGGGGTTTGCAAGTAAGGAATGGAATAAAAGGAATTAGTCGAATTAAAAGTATGTGGGAAAGTGGATAATGGAAGTGGTAAATCAAAGGCCAAAGGAAAATGAGGATTAATTATTATTTAGAGGCATTTAATAAAGTATTGTTAATTTTAAGTTAAATAATTATAATTGTGATTGGTTGGGCCAAATAAAGGTTATTTATATAACAAGAAAGGTGTGTAAATAAAACAATATTTTTTTATATTCAGTATTATATTCAACAGATAAAACACTAACTATTTACAAGTGGTTACACTAAACTAAATTGTAAAAATCTGCAAAACATCGATAACCTAAAATAAAAATAAAAGTCTTTTCTCCAAACATTTTATTTAAGCGTTAAAAATGTATGTTGTATAGGAACTATAAAACTTATTTCCAACGTAATAAATCTTTTTTACACACATTTAGCATTTCCTTACAATGGGACTGATTTAGTTTTCCAATATTTTCTATAGATATTTCAGAAAAAAATAAAATTTAAGATATGATTACGTTAGTTCACCAATGTTTGATATTTCATTATGAAATAACGGTTAAAGTAGAAAATATTTTATCGAGACGGGCATAAAGATTGCACTTTCCTTAAAGCATACCAATTTCTTCAAAATATTTCATTTCTAAATAATAATAATCAGCGGCGGCTCGCAGCCTAACTTTTGGCTAAGCCAGAGACCCAAGGTAATATGTATCCGTTATTGAAATGTGACTTTGTTGTGCAATTCCTTGTACAGGGTGGCGCAAAACTACGGATATGGTTTGAATGTTTAATAACTTTTTAAATTTACTTATATTTTTTATATTTATTTCAGAATTTTGTGAAGAAAACTTGGGGAATTTAAAATGGAACAGTACATAACAGAACAGCGATCAAAAATTGTTGAATTTTATTTTGAAAATCAACGGTCAATTGTTTTGACGCAGCGTGCTTATCGTCGTTTTTTTTAAAGTGCGTACTGGACCTTCAGCATCAACAATAAACCGCCTGGTTGAAAATTTTCGACAACATGGTACAGTAAGACACCTTTCATGTACCAGAAGACCACGTACGGTCCAGACGGAAGAAAATATCCAACGTGTTGTGGATAGTGTGCAGGACAGTCCAAAAACATCAACAAGAAGACATTCGGCACAACTGGGGCTATCGCGGAGGTCCGTTCAGAGAATTTTGGCCACATTGCACATGATCCCGTATAAGGTTCAGCTTGTGCAAGAATTGAAGCCGGTAGACTACCAACAGCGGCTTGATTATGCCATTTCATTCCGACAAAAAGCAGAAGAAAATCGCGATTTCATTAACAATTTGATAATGAGCGATGAAGCCCATTTAAAATTAAATGGTTTCGTAAACAAGCAAAATTGCAGGATATTGGCTACGGAGAATCCAAGAACAGTTCATCAGCGACAATTACACCCACTTAAGTGTACTGTTTGGTGCGGTGTATGGTCTGAAAGGATCATTGGCCCATATATTTTTGAAAATACACATGGCGCCTCAGTTACGTTTAATGGTGCTGAATATCGAACGATGCTGGACAATTGTTTGAGGCCAGCTGTAGAAAACCATCCACAGTTGTGGTTCCAACAAGATGGAGCCACAGCCCACAATGCAAGGGACACAATGGCTCTGTTACGGGACCTCTATGGCGAATGCATTATTTCGCGCAGAAGCGATTTCAATTGGCCCCCACGTTCACCGGACTGTTTTCTGTTGGGGGTTATTTGAAAGATATGGTATACGTAAATAAGCCAGCGACCAAAGCAGAGCTAAAACAAAACATTTGCAATGAAATTCAAGCCATAACACCGGAAATTTTACGAAAAGTTATGGAAAATGTACTGGAAAGACCACGAATGTGCGAAGCCGAAAACGGCCACCACTTGCGGGATATAATTTTTCATACTTGAGCCAAGAATATTCCCCATTAATATACTGTATAACAAACAAAAATATTAATAATTAACCATTAAATAAAAACGTTATTAAACATTCAAATCATCCGAACCTCAAGTTTTGTGTGCCTTAGCGCTGTGGCCGACCCTGAAGTTAGGCGGCAAACCGTCGCTGATAATGATGTAGTTAAGACGACAATATGCTGAGTTTTATACGTTTACGAGGGTTGTGTTCTAAATTTTACAAATAGTCCTAGTGACAGTTGCATCAATTTCCATGCTCAGGCGCACACCCAGGATAACAATTTTAGTCAGCACAAGACGCAGTCGAAGCATTTAAAGCAGCTGTATTAGCAGTCTTATCTGAAGAGTAGAATAACTGCTTTAACAATTGGTTCGAACGATGAAAAAGTGTAAAACTTAAAAGACAACCCACGTAAATAGCGATTGATCTCTTAAATTTGTATACTATTTTCTATTTATCAGCATTTAATCATACAATGCTTTTATAATAATTAATGTTCATACAACAAATATTTTAATATTCATATATATTATGGTATTTATAGGGCATCATTGAGGGATGGTTGTGTTCGACGCGGAATCTAACCGTACCGTCGGGTGTCGTGATAGCTCTACTCCGACAGTGGTATTTCTTATATTGGCTGCACTTCCAGAATATCGTCTGATTCACCTGTCTGTTTATGTAGAACATATTGTTGCCGTAAATGAGCTTTTTGCAGCCTCTTCTACTCGACACATACGAAACATCTGAAAAGGAAACGGTTTTACTTTATATTCTTAGACAAATATCAAAGTAAAATACTTCTGTTTCATAATTGATCAAATTAGTTTATGGAAATAATAAAAACACTTACTTATATTTAAAAGATGGTTCAAAATTCGTACACAAAAATTACTTCCGAAAACATTAAAATAGATTTTACTATTATATTTAGTTCATGTTTACCTTTGAGCCGGCCATATTATATTTTCTTAATTGTACTGCTACTGTGGAGCAGTTGCAACAAACTGGGTTATGCAGTAAAGGCGTTAAGTAAGCATTCCACCGGGTACGACGCAGCGTGCTGGATTGCCGTATCGCGGATCCGTCAATTGCTGGAGCAGCGAATTGTCTGCAGTAACATTCCACCGGGTACGGCGCAGCATGCCGGTTTGCCGTATCCCGGATCAAATGCAACAAATTTTTAGAAGCTACAGAGAAGTCAAATAATAAACATGCCATTGTCGCGAACAGCTAAACGTGCTATTGCATTAATTCTATTAAAAAGGAGATGTCGTTCGAAATATTGGATCCATCCTCTTAATTTAAAAAGATTCTAATGTGGTGAATTTCACCGATTATGTCAGGAGTTGGAGACATTCCCAGAAAGATATTTCCAATACTTCAGAATGGGCTTGGAACAATTTAATAAACTGCACAATATTCTGGAAAAGGAAATAACAAAAGGAAATACAAATTTTAGAGAGGCTGTTAGTTCAAGAGAACGTCTGGTTGTGATATTAAGGTAAGTGAGAAAAAAATTACAGTATTTAAAACAAAACACAGTCCTTTACATTTATTTTATAAAATATATTTTTACAAAGAAAAATAATTACTTGAATTTTGTTCGAAGCTACTGCTAGACGTGTCGTAATTTTCGTTTGTTGGCGCAAACAGTAGATTTGGCGAAGGTTGGGGTGTAGGAGTTGACATTATCGAGGTACTAGTTGAGGGTCGCCCATCACAGTTATTATCTCCATATTCTAAATTGTAAAGTAAATTTTGTATTTGTATTCTTGGATAGAAATTTGTTTGGGGACTTAGCTGTTTTAAAATGGGCAACTTAGCATGAATTGTTCGTCAGGATCATCTTCTTTCGTAATGACTTTCATGAGCTCAGCGTCTATTCCAGCAGATGAGTTTTGTTTATTTATCTTTACTGTAAGATTTTCCCAAGTCCTTTTTTTCTACTACAGGTTG
This sequence comes from Philonthus cognatus, assembly GCA_932526585.2. Lineage (NCBI taxonomy): Eukaryota > Metazoa > Arthropoda > Insecta > Coleoptera > Staphylinidae > Philonthus > Philonthus cognatus. The sequence goes on from OW052252.1 coordinate 16,572,451, forward strand.
TAGTTTAACTTGAGTTCTGGTTTTGTTCTGAGGGGCGGGTTCAGTACTTAAAGTATCTTGTTTGGTGTGAGTCAATGTATCAGTTATCATTTGTGAATCTAAACTATCATTTGCATCATCTTCTTCAACATATTCTTTTTGTAAATAGCTTCCAATAGTCTCTTTGAATTCAACAAAGGGCACTAAAAACAGCATTAAGTCATAATACATCCATTTTTTTCCCCTTCAGCTGAACCACTTTTTTTATTTGTTATTGCTTTATGATGCTTTATAAAAGCGTCACGTAAAGTTCTCCATCTCTTTTTTAAGCTTTCTAGATCAAAAATATACATATCAAGTTAGTATTTTTAAATATCTTTAGTATAACATTTTAAATCACTTAAAGTTTAATTTTAAGTTTAATAATAGTAAATGCAATTCTTTTAATAAATTATACTGATTTCTTTCATGTATTTAGCAACAGGCATGTCATTCAGATCTATTGCGTTCAGTTTTCGTCTAGGAGAAACGACGGTAAATAGAATTGTAAAGGACACTTGCATCGCTATAAAAAATGTAGTTATGCCATTGTGTATTCCACAAGTCAACCAAGAAAGATGGAAGGAAATACAAAGTGATTTTTATCATAAATGGCATTTTCAAAACTGTGTGGGCGCTGTTGATGACAAACATGTTAATGTATTTGCGCCAAAGAATTCAGTCTCAAAATATTTTAATTATAAGGGATGTTTTTCAATTGTATTAATGGCAATTGTAGACGCTAATTATAAATATATTATGATAGACGTTGGATCATATGGAGGAAACAGCGATGGCGGAGTTTTTGCTAACTTTGGAAAATCTTTGGAAAATTTTGGTTAACCAATGATAAAAATTTAAATCTGCCAGATAACCAGTCTCTCCCATCGACAGATATTCATTTGCCTTTGGTACTAGTTGCGGATGAAGCGTTTCCATTAAAAGACAATATATTACGTCCATTTCCTGGAAAGAATTTAACTGAACGTCAAAGGATTTTTAACTATCGCTTATCTAGGGCAAGAAGAGTAATAGAAAATGCTTTTGGCATTACTGCACATATTTGGAGGATATTACTTAAACGAATTGAAGTAAACGTTGAATTTGCCACCATAATAACTGGTGCATGTTGCACACTACACAACTATTTATTGCAAGAAACTACAAACAGTCACAATATGTACCAACATTCCTCTGTACCCCATAAGTTTGGAGCACAACAAGCAAATAATCAAAATAAAGGCCTTTATGCACGACCAAACAAACAGGCTTTGGATGTGCGTAATGCTTATGCAGATTGGTTTATTTCGCCCGCGGGTGAAATTCCTTGGCAGTACGCAGCCATCAAACATTAATTATGTTTAATATTATATATTGCACATATTGTTCCTTAATATTGTCTTAACTTGTGTAAATTAACTTGTGTAAATTATCATAATTACCATCACTTAAATTTAGTTCTTTGGCTACTTCCTTCCACGCGTAGTCACGACCATTTGCACTTTTATGTGCCATTCAACTTTTATCATACAGTACAGGGTGATTTTGAACCGCTAACATTAATTTTTCTTCCATTTCGTATTAATTTCCGTGTACGTCTATCCGGCGAACAAAACTCAACTGATGAAAAATTCACTGCATATGGCGCTGCGCCGCACGCGCTGCATCGAGTTTGCTGCAACGTATTCGGTGGGGTGAGGTCCATAAACCGTAATGTAAAATAAATTCACTGCAGTGACGCACCGCGCTGCTACGTCAGTGCAGCGTGCAGCGGGGTACCCGGTGGAATGTTCCCTTAAGGGTGTAAAATTGGGTAAGGCGACATGAGAATTTTTAAATCTATTAAAGTAAGATCAAACACAAAATTAATTTTTCTCGGTTATAAACATAGGCGTAGCTACGATTTTGAACAGGGAGGGGTACAAGACAAAAAAATCTCGGTATTCTAATCCCTAGTAGCAACTCCACAGAATTCTATCGGGTGTCCAACAATTATTGAAGTCCTGGGTGGCTGTGGAATCAAACATGAATGTCAGCGGCGGCTCGCAGCCTAACTTCAGTGTAGGCCAGAGACCCAAGGTAATATGTATCCGTTATTGAAAGGTGACTTTGTTGTGCAATTCCTTGTAAAGGGTGCGGCAAAACAGACAGTGCAGTTTTGAAGGGCTATTAAATAAAACGGCGTAATTTAAAGAAATGGGGTTTATTTTATCTTAATCGGTACATCATGCCGTTTTATGCATTAAGTCCTGAAGATGACATCAGAAAGATGATCACCCCCAGCAGCGATACATTGATGAAGGCGACTTCTGAAATTTTCGGCCGCATTTTGGCACATCTCGATGGGCATAGCGGCGATTTCCTCCCGAATTCGATCCCTAAGTTCTTCCAAGGTGCGAGGTCGATGCCTAAAAACCTTTTCCTTCAGGTAGCACCACAGGAAGAAGTCGCAAACTCCACATCACCTCTCAGAGAAACAAGACGCCCAGGGAACACCTGCCGCAGTTTCGTCATTGAAACTCGAGCAGTATGGGCCGTAGCCCCGTCCTGCTGAAACCAGATGTCTCTCAGATCTGCTTCCTCCATCAGTTCTTCCAATCGAGGATGAAAACAAATTTCCAAAATGAAAGCATAACGTTGAGCAGTGACAGTTACGGTTCGTCCGTCCTCTTCAAAAAAATAAGGCCCAATCACCCGAAATTTGGAAATCGCACACCACACGGTGACTTTTGGGGAGTGAAGTGGTCTCTCGTGAAGTTGCCTTGGGTTATTTACAGCCCAGTATCGAAAATTTTGTTTATTCACCCCTCCACAGAGATGGAAGTGGGCCTCGTCACTACTGAGAAAAGTTGAGCTCGCATGGATCCAGTACAACATTTCTTGGGAGCGATTCATGCGGTTTTTATAATCAGGGGGCATACATTTTTGAACAAGTATCATCTTGTAGAGGTGGAATGAGTCTTCATGCAATATCCGTCTTAGAGAGCGATCAGCAATGGCCAATGCAGTTGCATGCTTCCGGGCAGAGCGCGTAGGTGACCGATCGATAGCTTCTCTTACTCTTGCTACATTTTCGAGTGTTCTTACCGTTCTAGGTCTTCCTAAACCCCTATGTCTTTGTGTGGAACCAGTTTCTTTTAATGTACGCATCCAACTCGCGATTAAATTACGGTGAGGGACGGGATCACGACGCGCAAGATTGAAATGCAGCCGGAAGGCCCGCTGGGTGGCCATTTTCAAGAAACGTGCGGACTGCGAAGCCCCGATGTTCTCTAGACCAAACCATGGTAACGACTAAAACCGGCACGACCCCCCCGACACAATGATATCCCTCCCAGGAAGGTACCCCCACCACACGGGATGTACTGGGCGTTCCAAACTGCACTGTCTGTTTTGCTGCACCCTGTATTTATAAAGCGCGATCCCAACCTTAAATTTTGTGGCGCTGTGGCCTACCCTGAAGTTAGGCTGCGAGCCGTCACTGATGAATGTCGATCTGAAGTAAGTTATGACTTTACAAACATCAGACTTAATCATTTTTAAGTAAGAATCGATATTCATGTTTCATTCCACAGCCACCTAGGACTTTAATAACTGTTGAGATAAATATTTTAAATAATTTTGTAATTGGAAGTTACATGATGAGTAACAGAAAATATTTACTTACCTAAATCTATTCGAAATCCGCAAAAGCAACACATCAAATTTTAACTTGAAATATTCGTAGTGATTACGTCTGTGACATACCTTTACTAAATCCATTTCCCACTTGAAACGTAAGAATATTTGCATATCCTTTATAACTCAAACTCAATTGTTCCTTTAAAAATTATGATTTATTTATAAATAAGTAATAATACAAAAACAAATTAGATTTTGAACTATTTTTTTATTTACGAAAGTTTGGTAATGCTAAATCGGCAACTAGAATAAGTTCCACTTAAAAATTTACTAAAAAATAATATGAGAACTTAAAATTAAATAAAACTGATTCATATTGTTCAAATTAAATTTTGTACTACTTTTAATAATAATATGAAAACTTAAAATTAAATTCACATGTTGGCATTAAAGTGCAAACAATGTTATATTAAAAAAATCAACTTAAAATTATGCAAAAACAAATTAGTTTGTAGTAAAAATAGATTCTATAAGGTATAAAACATTAACATTTTCTATAAAAATATGAATCATTTTCGATTAATAATACGTAACTTGTAATCAAAACACGATTTGCTAACCGAATAAAAATATAAACTTAAACTAAAATTTAATTTTATGTAGAGAAAATTACAAAAGGTTTTATACAACGTTATAATGAAATACAGAGAATTTAAAAAAAATTATTGAAAAGGCTAATAAATGTTAAATTAAAAGTTCATCTGAAGATGAACTTTTAATTTAACATTTATTAGCTTTTATATAAATAAAACAATTAAAACACTTTCAAATATGTATTGTATATTACAATTGTTTCACCATACTGTGGCTTCTTCAGGCGAAGAAATGAGAAATGATCATTTCTTCGCCTAAAGAAGTCACAGTGTGGCGAAACAATTGTAGCGTTATATCATATGTTTAATAAAAAGAAAACCTTGTGCCTTGATTTGATCTTTTTTCATATTTAAGTTGGCTACACACTTCAAGAATTGACATACAAAACTAATTATAATGTATATTTTCAGAGTTGCCAACCTAGAATATTTTCCATAGCACTCTAGAGATTTTCCTTGCACTTTTATATAAATAAAATAATTTAAACACTTTCAAATATGTATTGTATCGTATACATATTTGAAAGTGTTTAAATTGTTTTATTTATATAAAAGTGCAGGGAATTTTACATATCCTGATGTTTACACTGTAAATTCTGTTTTTTAAAAGAGTTACATTTCAAGCTTGAAATGATTAATACGCGTGGCGCATGAAGTAAAATTTCGAGTTTAGAAAAGCCCCGTGAAAATTTGTCTCGGGTCGCTGCGCGACCCTCGACAAATTTTCTACGCGGGGCTTTTCTAAACTCGAAATTTTACTTCATGCTTAGTCTGGGAGTGGAAAACACTCGCTAGAGGTTTTTAATTGAACGGGTTTTAAAAACAACGAACGCCTTAAAATAACAATATAAAATACATATTTGAAAGTGTTTAAATTGTTTTATTTATATAAAAGTGCAGGGAATTTAACTTTTGGGTATACATATCCTGATGTTTACACTGTAAATTCTGTTTTTTAAAAGAGTTACATTTCAAGCATGAAATGATTAATACGCGTGGCGCATGAAGTAAAATTTCGAGTTTAGAAAAGCCCCGTGAAAATTTGTCTCGGGTCGCTGCGCGACCCTCGACAAATTTTCTACGCGGGGCTTTTCTAAACTCGAAATTTTACTTCATGCTTAGTCTGGGAGTGGAAAACACTCGCTAGAGGTTTTAAATTGAACGGCTTTTAAAAACAACGAACGTCTTAAAATTTACAGTGTATACGTATGTGAATAAATACAGGGTGTCTACGCTAAACCGTTCGCTAAACGTTTATGGGGTTGCCGTTGCATCAAGAATTTCAAAAAATCCTTGACATTCGGTTGAATCAGTTCTCCTCATGTGAAATATTTTTAACTTTACACCACTTCCGGTTCCACCGGAAGAAGCACCAAGTTTGGTATTTTAAATAGAACACCCTATATATTAGTAATTTTTTGGATTCCTTGTTTAAATTGCAATATATTTTATTCGAACATATACACACCTAACTCTTATAGTTTTCAAGAAAAAAAAATATTTCTAAAATTTTGGTCTCTAAAAGGCATCTTGAAATCTGTCTCTAACTTCTCCCCTTAAGGGGGTCTTCCGGTATAATTGTTTCAAAAAATCGATTTTTTTTATGAAATCAAAGCTAAACATGTCTAGAATATGTGGGTAAAAGGATATTTCGATCCGGCAAATATTTACGTCGCTACAGGCCTTTGAATGCATCGCCGTCCCGAGCGGTATGGGTCGCGCAGGTATAACTTTTGTCGCGCGCGCAAACTTTAAACGCGTTTTTCACGAAACTACATTTTTCAAAACTGCGAGCATTCTAGCGTTTGAACGGTTCAACCAATTGACGTCGTTCTTTGCTTCCGTTATTAAAAACACTTTTTTTCATGGAATGAACTAACCTCCCGGTGCAATTTGCAATTTTAAAGATTTTTTACAGCCCGTCAAAGTCAAAAAATCGACCGAAAAACACGACATTTTTTTTCAAATGCCCGCCATTTTGTCAAATTTTGAGTTTTTTCAAAATTTCGTAGTTTATTCCATTCTCTGAACTATACTCTTCAAGAAACTGAGCTGATTTTGTTTCTAGGTGACGAATAGCGACCCCTGGGCTGCTCGCAGTTTTGGAACATTTCCGCCGAGCAGCCGTCATATTGGACGCCATTTTGATTTTTTTGACTCGACAAAAATCCCAATTGTAGAGCAAGGATGAATAAAGATTTTAAAAAATAAACAGGTCTCTAACTCTTACCAGTTCCCTGGAAAAAAATCCAAAGTTTGGGTCAATTATACCGGAAGACCCCCTCCCTTAAGAATAAGATAAAAATATGATTTTGAAATGCATAATTTATCTACTAGCAATCTGAAATGTAAATGTCAATCACAGTTCAAAATTGCTTACATTATTGCTACATTTTCTGTCAACTAAACAATTATATACTTTTCCTAAAACATTCTCCAAGTATGCTTTCTAATTGATAGCAATAGTTTCAGTTGCTTATACAAAGTGGACTGCCGTTCAGGAGTCGCGTTTCGGTTTAAAATGAATACGGGATAACATTTTGTGGGAAGCTTAAATTCCCACAAAATGTTATCCCGTATTCATTTTAAACCGAAACGCGACTCCTGAACGGCAGTCCACTTTGTAAAAGCTCAGAGGTTAGAAAACTGAGTTAAGCCATTTAGCTAACACCCCCCACCACCGATTACATACGAAGATTCCAATCCCAGGCCTTTCGGCTTAGAGCAAAAAAAAAAAACATTCTCATTACTTTCCGGACAAACCATGTATATTAATTCTCTCTACCTGTATCTAGAGGATGCCTCTATGAGTAAAGTAATTAGAAACTGTCAATTTTGACAATAAGTGTTCTTAAAATGTCAATATCGAAGTGCCCTCTTCAATATCTCGTAATTCAATTTGTTTAAATGGAATGACCCATTTTTTATCACATGGTACGTTGGGAGGAAAATTTCCTACAATAAGTGTTCTTAAAATGTCAATATCGAAGTGCCCTCTTCAATAACTCGTAATTCATTTTTTTTTAAATGGAATGACCCATTTTTTATCACATGGTACGTTGGGAGGAAAATTTCCTACAAAAAAATATACTCCTAAAGCAAGTAGTTTTCGATTTATTTCGAAGATTCGTTTTTCGTCGCATTTATACAGGGAATAATGCGCGCATAAGTCGCAATTAAATGTAAGTAGGCAAGTAGTATGCTTTTGTTTTGTTGCGATTGTAATGTGTAATGTCAAATAATAAAAACAATTAGTAAAAAGTTATACAGAAATCAACAAAATAAATAATTACACAAATAAACAAATTATTAATTTATTCTTTATATCGTATGTTCAATAAAATAAAACCTCTAGAGTGCCATGGAAAATATTGTAGGTTGGCAACTCTGAAATTATACATTATAATTATTATGTCTGATATCTTATATGTCAATTCCTAAAGCGTGTTGCCAACTTAAATTAAACAAAAGATAAAATCATGGCACTCTAGAGGTTTTTTTTATTGAACATACGATACATGGCAACGGCGATAGCAATGTTACTCGAACTTAAAGCTATCTATTCTTAGACCTTACAAAGGCGTTTGACTGCGTCAATCACGTCATACTATTAAACAAATTATTGCATTACGGTTTTGATGACGCCAGCAGGAAGTTATTTCAATCCTATTTGTCCGGTAGGAGTCAGGCTGTTAGAATTAATAATGCAACGTCATCTTTGCGTACAGTACAACACGGTGTGCCACAGGGTTCCATCATGGGCCCTCTGTTATTCTTAATATATATTAATGACTACATAACATATCAGAAAAGTTGTAGAACAGTATTGTACGCGGATGACACATCGCTGATTAATACTGGAAACGATCTGCCTGAGCTGGTCCAACAGAACCGTAATGCAAAACGTACTTCGTTCGACTGGTTTAATAGTAACAGACTTGCCATAAACGAGAATAAATCCATTGATTTAATCTTCACATTAAAACCGTGAGAACATAACTTTGAAACTTCCGCAAAATTTCTGGGTGTTGAACTAGATTCTTCTTTGACTTGGAGTGTACATGGCAATAAGTTAGCAAACAGACTCTGTTCAAATATATTTCTTTTGCGCAATTTGTCTAATTCACTTTCACCTGCAGCTTTAAAAACTGCCTACTTCGGTACATGCCACTCAGTTATATTATACTGCATCCTTGCCTGGGGTCACTCTGCCATCAAAGAGAGAATATTCGGATTGCAAAGACGTGCAATCAGAATTGTAGCCGGTGCCCAATATCGCGAAAAATGCAGGCGATACTTTGTAAAACTAAAAATTATGACGTTACCCTGCTTACCCTGCTTATATATATATATATATATATAAATGCCTTGTTCACATTAAGAAAAACATCGAGTCATATCAGTGTGCCGCCTCTATACATACATATGATACTCGTCAAAGAAATGATATATATATATATATATATATATATATATATATATATATATATATATATATATATATATATATATATATATTCAATATACACGGCTAAGTAAATCAAGGGATGGACCTAGATACTGGGGACTTAAGTTTTACAATAAATTACCTGCTATTGTCAAATGCCTGCCACTGAAAAAATTTAAAAGCTACCTGAAAGACAATTTGAGCTCAACACCATATATTACATGGGAAGAGTTTCTTCGAGCGTAAGTGATGTAACTGTGATATTATTTTCTCTTTTTTATTTATTTTTTTTTGTACTATTTATTTATTTATATATTTATATTTATAGTCTCTATTTAATTTATTTTTTATATACCTGACCTTTTATCATATTTTATCTACTTTTATCTTAATTTTAGACTCTAAATTCATATTTATATATTTTTAAATGTTTTAACACATCTCCTGCTACCACTACTTTTAGTATGTCACATTACATTATATTCTTTTCTTTATTTGACTTATGTAAACATTACTTGTATGTACTTGCATCAATAAACTATTATTATTATTATTATTAATCATTATCATATAATGGTTGCATATTATACAATCACCTGCCAACTTCTTTAAAAGTCTGTGAGTCTAGATACCACTTTAATAAAAAAGTCAAAGAATTGCTCATAAAACACGCATTCTATTCTATAGACGAATTTTTAAATTGTTCATTAGACTAATGTTTACATGCTTTTCTTTTTTCCTTTCTTGACTTGTTCTATAAATGTATATATGTATGTATTTGCTGATTTATGGAATAAATGTACTATTATTATTATTATTATTATTATGTAGAGTATTTAATGAAACTTACCCACATTTGCCGCCGATGAATAAAACAAGATTTAGAAGATTGGAATCAAATTTTGTTCAATTGGCAGTTGCCATGTATAAAGAATAAATTGATAATTTGTTGATTTGTGTAATTATTCATTTTATTAATTTCTGTAAAACTTTGTACTAATTCTTTTTATTATTTGACATTTGCGCAATACAATCGCGACAAAACAAAAGCATACTACTTGCCTACTAAAATCAATTGCGACTTATGCGCGCATTATACCCTGCATAAATGCGACAAAAAAAAAGATAATTGTTGAATTTTCGATTTGGTCGATAATAACGCTACAGCTGGCGAGTGCGATTACTAAAGGAATAAATCTGGGCTAGACTTTCTCGTTTCTTGATCAAAAACAAAATAGCTAAGGTGAAAATTGTTTATACAAAATTTGTGGGTTTTTTCATTGGCTACAACTTTTATTTGAGATATTTTTTGATTAAGTTAATGTGTTTCTATATTTTTAACTTCACTTGAAATCAGTGTTTAATACGCGTGGCGCATGAAGTAAATTTTCGAGTTTAGAAAAGCCCCGTGAAAATTTGTCTCGGGTCGCTGCGCGACCCTCGACAAATTTTCTACGCGGGGCTTTTCTAAACTCGAAATTTTACTTCATGCTTAGTCTGGGAGTGGAAGACACTCGTTCGTAAACTTTCGAATTAACATAAAGTTGCGTATTTTTTCGTAGTCTGCAATTTTTGTTTGATTGAATCGATAAAATAGCTACAGTTAATGAGTGATTAGAAAAATATATCAAAAAAATATTGAACAAAAACAAAAGAGCAGAGGTGAAAAGTGTTAGGGTAAAAGTGGTTTATTTTCTCGTTGGCTACAACTTTTGTTTGAAACATTTTTTGATTAAGTTAATGTGTTTCTATATTTTCTTGATCAAAAACAAAATAGTTAAGGTGAACATTGTTTATACAAAATTTGTGCATTTTTTCGTTGGCTACAACTTTTATTTGAGATATTTTTTGATTAAGTTGATGTGTTTCTATATTTTCTTGATCAAAAACAAAATAGCTAAGGTAAAAATTATTTATACAAAATTTGTATGTTTTTTTCGTTGGCTACAACTTTTATTTGAGATATTTTTTGATTAAGTTAATGTGTTTCTATATTTTTAACTTCACTTGAAATCAGTGTTTAATACGCGTGGCGCATGAAGTAAAATTTCGAGTTTAGAAAAGCCCCGTGAAAATTTGTCTCTGGTCGCTGCGCGACCCTCGACAAATTTTCTACGCGGGGCTTTTCTAAACTCGAAATTTTACTTCATGCTTAGTCTGGGAGTGGAAGACACTCGTTCGAAAACTTTCGAATTAACAAAAAGTTGCGTATTTTTTTGTAGTCTGCAATTTTTGTTTGATTGAATCGATAAAATAGCTACAGTTAATGAGTGATTAGAAAAATATATCAAAAAAATATTGAACAAAAACAAAAGAGCTGAGGTGAAAAGTGTTAAAGTAAAAGTGGTTTATTTTCTCGTTGGCTACAACTTTTGTTTGAAACATTTTTTGATTAAGTTAATGTGTTTCTATATTTTCTTGATTAAAAACAAAATAGCTAAGGTGAAAATTATTTATACAAAATTTGTGGGTTCTTTCGTTGGCTACAACTTTTATTTGAGATATTTTTTGATTAAGTTAATGTGTTTCTATATTTTCTTGATCAAAAACAAAATAGCTAAGGTCAAAATTATTTATACAAAATTTGTATGTTTTTTCGTTGGCTACAACTTTTATTTGAAACATATTTTGATTAAGTTAATAAGCTTCTATATTTTTAACTTCACTTGAAATCAGTGTTTAATACGCGTGGCGCATGAAGTAAAATTTCGAGTTTAGAAAAGCCCCGTGAAAATTTGTCTCGGGTCGCTGCGCGACCCTCGACAAATTTTCTACGCGGGGCTTTTCTAAACTCGAATTTTTACTTCATGCTTAGTCTGGGAGTGGAAAACACTCGTTCGTAAACTTTCGAATTAACATAAAGTTGCGTTGGACAAACCGGCAGATCTTTCGAAATCAGAATGAAAGAACATAAAAAATCTGTTTTAGATAATAAACCAACAACTGGCTTTTCCAAACATTGCATCGCATTCAATCACTTCTTTAATCCGCATAATTTTAAGATTTTGCATTCAGGTAATAAGGGATACGCACTAAACCTCAAAGAGGGCCTGGAGATTAACAGGGCCATAAAAATGGGGAAAAATATCGTAAACGACAACGAGGAGATTTGGAATTCCCCAATTCTGACTTCTCTTATTACCTGAAACAAAAATATTGTATATATACTTAGGAAATAATTTTTTCTGTACATTCCTTTGAAAATGGTCTAACAAACCGAAACTAATAAACTTAATAAAAGACTAACACTTTCTTCACTAAAAACATTTATTTACGCTAAATGTACATTTCGAACACTACGTGTTCATTATCAATAGCTTACTGTAAGCTATTGATAATGAACACGTAGTGTTCGAAATGTACATTTAGCGTAAATAAATGTTTTTAGTGAAGAAAGTGTTAGTCTTTTATTAAGTTTATTATATTCAACTCTTCACGTAACTCAAACCAAATATATAAACCGAAACTAGTCGGAATAAAGATTTAATTGTGAAACAATACCAAGTGCCTTTCCTTTAATTAACTTTACATAAGGTTGCGTATTTTTTCGTAGTCTGCAATTTTTGTTTGATTGAATCGATAAAATAGCTACAGTTAATGAGTGTTAAAATCCTCCCACGTACACCCTTTAGAAGGGTACTAAAACACTTTCTCTGTAAAAAAAGCATTTTACAGTTTATCTGAATGCTTAGAGGATGATTTTAAAGACCTTAGCATATGAATGTTCACGCTCTAGTTGCTTGTGGTATTCACTATTTGAATTTAAATAGAATTTTAATGTGTTTGTAATAATATTGTATTACTTCCATACAGTTCACTGTTTTATATTTATATTGTACAATGCAATGTTTTCCTTTTAATCTATATATATCAATTATTATTATTGTTTATTTATTTATTTATTTTTTACGCAAATTTTATTTATTCATTATATTTTTATGTATCTTACCCATGACGAGTGTACACTTTTGTAATAACACGAAATAAAGGAAAGTTGAAAGTGATTAGAAAAATATATCAAAAACATATTGAACAAAAACAAAAGAGCTGAGGTGAAAAGTGTTAAGGTAAAAGTGGTTTATTTTCTCGTTGGCTACAACTTTTGTTTGAAACATTTTTCGATTGAGAAATAAGAGCGAAACAATCTTCGTCATCTTCTGTCCTCCTTGAACGCACACTTGATTTTTCATTTTATTCATTAATAATTTTCACTCATTTTCATCCTTACCTTATTTGGTATAAAAATTTAAAGGTCCTTACTTATTTATTTTTTTCATTATCTACAACTTTTGTTTAAAACATTTTTTGGAAAACTATAAAATAATGTGATACATTAAGGAATAAGTAAGCATTAAATTTATAAAATTTTAAAAGGATATTGCTTAAAAATGTCTTTTTTGACATACAGGGTGATTCATTAGCCTCTTTTCAAACTTTAACAACTAAAAGTAGATTTAATTTCATGAAGAAATGTTCATATAAAAGCAAGTCCTATCTTTATTGATTCAAAAGTTATAGCGCTATTATAATTTTTAGTTGAAAAAACGTAGTAGTCGTGATTTACCCAAACAAAATTTAGTAACCATTATTTTAAATTATCACTTGTCAAAAATCGTTTGGTTATATTAATACTTTCATCACAATTGTTTTTTAGAAATAGTCAGTGAGTTGTTGATCTAAACTAGTTCTTTTAGTTTCTAGTTCATAAACAGAAGAACCGAAGTGAAAAGTGATTATATAAAATTTTGTGTTGGGTTTTTTTTATTATCTTTTGTGTGAAACTTTTTTTGATTAGGTAACTAATAAAGCAGCAATTTGTGAGTGATTATCAATAGTAATATATTAAGTGCATTAAAAATGATCGAAAATTTTGCACGAAAAGCCGTTGCCTAGAAACTGCATGAGTCCATTTTGATTGTGATTTGACAAAAAGTGCCCGAGACGCGAAGCGTCGAGGGCACTTTTTCAGTCAAATCACAATCAAAATGAACGAATGTAGTTTCTTAAAGGCAACGAGCTTTGAGTACTAAATTTTCAGAGCATTTTTAATGCACGAAATGTATTTAATAGACTATTTCCTGAAAAATACGATTTTTAATCAAGTTGACGTATTATTTAAAATCTTAATTATCAATCAGTGTCACTTAATGTGTCAACATGAATCGCTTCGGAAGTTTTTCTTCGAAAGATATATCGAAAAATATCGAGAAAAATTCATCCGAAAATACAAGAAAGAGTAAAGAGTTCGTTTGGAGACAATTTATGTCATTCTGTGATGAAAGAAAATACGAGTTAGATCAAAAAACTTCAGATGCTTTCTTGGCAGAAATGCTCAAAGACTGGGCATATAACATGAGGAAGCAAAATGGAGACGACTATAAAGAAATGACAGTCAAGACAATATGGAATACAACAGCTAAAATATTAATGGACAAATATTATAAACAATATGGGCGCAGGATTGATCCGTTTCAAGCAATAGAATACAAAGAAGCGAGGGAGGCACGAAATTCAAAAAGAAAGGAGTTACAAGTGATGCCTTCAAAACGCAAGCAGAGTTCAGCCTCCCTAACTCATGATGAATTTAAAAAACTTGTAAATTTTTGCGATGAGGATACCCCAGACGGTCTCCAGAAAAAGGTTTTTTATATGCTGTCATATGAATTAGCTTGGAGGGGAGGTGAAGGAGTTAAGTGCTTACTAAATTATTTTCATGAAGAATTGGATAATTTGGGAAACAAAACCAAAAGGATTGAATATAACCCAATTTGAAAAAACTGCACAAGGGGGAAGTAAACGCTGTGCCGAATCAAAATGGTTAATTCCTAATGAAACTAATCTGAATTTGTGTCCTGTAAGATTATATAGTAAGTTTATAGAAAAACGACAACATGTAAAAAGCAATCGTTTTTTCTTAACAGCAAATCCATATTGGCAAGTAAATAATAATTGGTATAAGGATGCCCCAGTTGGCAGAAACGAAATTTCAAAGTGGACTCTAAATACTGCAAAACAAATTGGTCTCAATACTGTAACAACAAAAATTACGAATCACTCACTACGATCATCAGCTGTATCTAATTTAGCCAAGGAGGGAGTAGGTGAACAACAGTTACTTAAAATTACTGGTCATTCAAGCACCAACTCAATTAAACCTTACCTTCAATTGGATAAAGAACATCACCAACAGATAATTAAGAAAATGAGAGGCGAAGGCTATTTAGAGGAGGACAGCAATAAGGCAGTTGATGTTTCAGAGTCTTTGTCTAATCAAGAAACACACAACACAATACAAGCAACTGCATCTACATCAAAAAATAATTCCACAATTTATAATAATTGCGATTTTAATTGTACTAATGTAAATGGTTCCAATTTTAGTAATATGTTAGATTAATTAAAAACCTTATTTTTAGTTCTGGAAATAGTCGCACAAATTATTCTCAATACTTTCCAGATTCTTTTAAAAGAAAAACTTTCGAATCGATTAATTTTGAAAGATTGAGAGAAATTGATTGATACCTGACATGTGACGTCACAACAGTGCAATTTTCGCTGTAATTTTTCGTAGAATTTTCACCTACTATGCAATTTTCGCTGAAATTTAATTGTGATTGGGCAATGAAAATGAATTCTCGTAATATGATTGGTAGACATTTTTTGAAGGAAATAGTCAAATAAATATCTCCCCTAGGCTTTTTCGTATACTGATCATAAACAAAAAAGTTAAGGTGAAAAGTAAAAGTTGTGTTTTTTCATAACCTACAACTTTTGTTTAAAACATTTTTTGAGAAACTATAAAGTAATGTGATACATCGAGGAATAAGTAAGCATTAAATTTATTAAATTTCGAAAAGATATTGCTTGAAAAAGTTTATAAAAAAGTTTTAAATCAGCAAATATATGTCAAAAAAGAAAAATAGTAATTCTTCAATCTCAGAAAGTTATTAATTATTTCAAAGTTTTTCGTTGTTAACATATTTGAAATTCGTTTAATAAAAAACCGAATAATGTAATGATTTAAGGTGATTTTTTCACAGAAGGCTTTAGACATTTGATGGTTTAGAGTTAGCAACACTGTTTACTGTTTTAATAATAATAATAATGGTCATTGCCCAACAGGAAACATTCCCAATTACACGACAATTTAGTATTACCAAAAAAGTTTCCAACAAAAGTTGTAGCCAACGAAAAAATAAACCACTTTTACCTAAACACTTTTCACCTCAGCTCTTTTCAAATTTTATTAATATTTATTAAGAAGGTAGTTGAAGTTTGAGCGCAATTTGTATTCTCAAACATTTAAAGATTAGCATGTGTTTGTTTCTGCATCTTGAGCGCTTCAACCAATTTCTTGCCGAAAGTCTGATCGACTTGTGCGAAATTCTTGTGATAAATTCGGCAGCGTTCTTTAAGTTTCCAGCGATGTTCTGGACTAACCTCTCTTGAGCAACCGCGTCCAATGTTTTCTGATAGAAAACCCTCGCTTGCGAGAAATTATCCTCATCTCCGCTATCGTACCGCTTGGCTTCCCCGCTGACACTGAATGGAATGTCCAACGCCTTCGTCCTGGGGCACTCCTCGGGCCCGCTAAAGCTGAAGGCTCCGCCTTGGTTGGTCATGCATTGCGGCCCGTCCCGTTGGTAGTTTCCGACTCTGTAAGGGCAGTTAACCTTGAGTTGGAGGTAGTTGGTGCCCAAGCGATGTCTGTGGGTGTCTCCGTAGGAGAAGAGGCGGCCTAGGAGCATCTTGTCCGGAGACGGTTCGATGCCGGGGACCATGTGAGCTGGGCTGAAGGCGATTTGCTCGACCTCGGCGAAGTAGTTTTCGGGGTTGCGGTTGAGGTGGAGTTTTCCAACGGGAATCAATGGGTATTCGGAACGGGGCCAGATTTTCGTCAAGTCGAACAGGTTGAATTTAGACGTAGCTGCTTGTTCTGGGGTCATCACTTGGATGTGCATAGTCCAAGTTGGAAACTTTCCATCAGCAATTGATTGATACAAATCCCTAATCGAATAATCCGGATCCGCTCCGGCCAAATGATCTGCCGTCTTCACGTCCAAATTCTTGATCTTCTGATCTTGGAACTTGCAATAAACAAATTTCCCATCGGCGTTGACCAGCTTGAAAGTATGGGAACCATACCCGTTCATGTGCCTGTAGCCATCAGGAATACCCCTGTCGGCAAACAAAATGTTCCTCAACAATCAACCAGATTCGCTTCATCATTCCGACTACCCACACCAAGGACGTGTGTTCTGCAGCGGTCGCCAATTTTCACAATGTGTCGTTGCGCAGAAAAGTCATTCGACGATTTATTTTGATAAAATGTAATTTAAATGTTGCTTCTACTCTTAACACTTGTAATTTTCTGTATATTTTTTTCTTGTAATACTTAAGTTTATTTGCATTGTACCTTCTATTATATTGTCCTGTAAGTAAGAAATCCTGTTCGACAATAAAGGCTATTATTATTATTATTAATAATGGTCTGGTGCGTCGTTTCGGGTCTCAAAGAAATGAAATCCAAGAACATGTTTGGGTCCTTGCAGTGGGTCGCGGGATTGCGCTTCTGCGTGTGGATGAAGCTGGGGAACAGAATCGGGTCTCTAATGAAGAAAATGTGAGTGTTGTTGCCGACTAAATCCCAAATTCCTTCTTCTGTGTAGAATTTGACAGCGAAACCGCGTGGGTCGCGGACGGTGTCCGCGGAGCCAGATTCGCCGCCGACGGTGGAGAAACGGACGGCGATTGGGGTTTGCTTGCCGATGGTGTTGAAGATTTTTGCTCTTTTGATCGTGGGTGACCTCGAAGAAGCCAAAAGCACCGGCGCCCTTAGCGTGGACTACGCGCTCGGGAATGCGCTCCCTGTCGAAGTGGGCGATCTCCTCGACGAAGGCGACGTCCTGGAGGAGGATCGAGCCTCTAGGTCCGACTGTCATGGTGGCGTCTTTCGTGGCGATTGGGACGCCATGAGGTGTTGTTGCTGGATCATCGCTTTTCTTCAACGATTTTTTATAATCACACAATTGATTGGTGACTTTATCGGACATTTTTGCATCGTATTCTTGTTTTATTTTTTAGCACTGGTCCACTCAAACGCTGTCGGCAAACAAAAACATGGTCTGGTACGTCGTTTCGGGTCTCAAAGAAATGAAATCCCAGAACATGTTTGGGTCCTTGCAGTGGGTCGCGGGATTGCGCTTCTGCGTGTGGATGAAGCTGGGGAACAGAATCGGGTCTCTAATGAAGAAAATGGGAGTGTTATTGCCGACTATATCCCAAATTCCTTCTTCAGTGTAGAATTTGACAGCGAAACCGCGTGGGTCACGGATGGTGTCCGCGGAGCCAGATTCGCCGCCGACGGTGGAGAAACGGACGGCGATTGGGGTTTGCTTGCCGATGGTGTTGAAGATTTTTGCTCTTTTGATCGTGGGTGACCTCGAAGAAGCCAAAAGCACCGGCGCCCTTAGCGTGGACTACGCGCTCGGGAATGCGCTCCCTGTCGAAGTGGACGATCTCCTCGACGAAGGCGACGTCCTGGAGGAGGATCGGGCCTCTAGGTCCGACTGTCATGGTGGCGTCTTTCGTGGCG
The DNA here is from genome assembly GCA_932526585.2 of Philonthus cognatus. Classification (NCBI taxonomy): domain Eukaryota; kingdom Metazoa; phylum Arthropoda; class Insecta; order Coleoptera; family Staphylinidae; genus Philonthus; species Philonthus cognatus. Next base: position 16,590,785 of record OW052252.1, read on the forward strand.
ATTGGGACGCCATGAGCTGTTGTTGCTAGACCATCGCTTTTCTTCAACGATTTTTTATAATCACACAATTGATTGGTGACTTTATCGGACATTTTTGCGTCGTATTCTTGTTTTATTTTTTAGCACTGGTCCACTCAAACGCTGTCGGCAAACAAAAACATGGTCTGGTACGTCGTTTCGGGTCTCAAAGAAATGAAATCCCAGAACATGTTTGGGTCCTTGCAGTGGGTCGCGGGATTGCGCTTCTGCGTGTGGATGAAGCTGGGGAACAGAATCGGGTCTCTAATGAAGAAAATGGGAGTGTTATTGCCGACTATATCCCAAATTCCTTCTTCTGTGTAGAATTTGACAGCGAAACCGCGTGGGTCACGGACGGTGTCCGCGGAGCCAGATTCGCCGCCGACGGTGGAGAAATGGACGGCGATTGGGGTTTGCTTGCCGATGGTGTTGAAGATTTTTGCAGTGGTGTATTTGGTTATATAATGGGTGACCTCGAAGAAGCCAAAAGCACTGGCGCCCTTAGCGTGGACTACGCGCTCAGGAATGCGCTCCCTGACGAAGTGGGCGATCTCCTCGACGAAGGCGACGTCCTGGAGGAGGATCGGGCCTCTAGGTCCGACTGCCTTTCGTGGCGATTGGGACGCCATGAGCTGTTGTTACTGGACCATCGCTTTTCTTTAACGATTTTTTATAATCACACAATTGATTGGTGACTTTATCGGACATTTTTGCGTCGTATTCTTGTTTTATTTTTTAGCACTGATCCACTCAAACGCTGATTGTCGTTTTATTTTTGTTCACTCATTAATTGTAGCTTTATTATTGATTCAATCAAACAAAGCTTCAAACAAAAGTTGCAGACAACGAAAAAACAAACAACTTTATGATAATTCGAAAATTTACAAACGAGTGTCTTCCACTCCCAGACTAAGCATGAAGTAAAATTTCGAGTTTAGAAAAGCCCCGCGTAGAAAATTTGTCGAGGGTCGCGCAGCGACCCGAGACAAATTTTCACGGGGCTTTTCTAAACTCGAAATTTTACCTCATGCGCCACGCGTATAAAACACTGATTTAAAGTGAAGTTAAAAACGCACTGAAAACCAACCCAACTTCGATATTTTTTCAAACTTGGATGCTTTCTTTCCTATCCATGCTGTAAACCTTCAGATATTCGTTGTTTTCTTGTAAAGAAACCTCGATTCCCTGTAGTCCTTCGGTCTCCGAAGACCATGATTGGTCCTTCGAGTTGTAGCCTTTTTGAAATGGTAATAAACTTAGTTATCTAGAGTGATCCTTTAATTTGAAACTTCTAAGAACGAGTGTTGTCCACTCCCAGACTAAGTATGAAGTAAAATTTCGAGTTTAGAAAAGCTCCGCGTAGAAAATTTGTCGAGGGTCGCGCAGCGACCCTCGACAAATTTTCACGGGGCTTTTCTAAACTCGAAATTTTACTTCATGCGCCACGCGTATAAAACACTGATTTAAAGTGAAGTTAAAAACGCACTGAAAACCAACCCAACTTCGATATTTTTTCAAACTTGGATGTTTTCTTTCCTATCCATGCTGTAAACCTTCAGATATTCGTTGTTTTCTTGTAAAGAAACCTCGATTCCCTGTAGTCCTTCGGTCTCCGAAGACCATGATTGGTCCTTCGGGCTGTAGCCTTTTTAAAATGGTAATAAACTTAGTAATCTAAAGTGATCCTTTAATTTGAAACTTCTAAGAACGAGTGTTGTCCACTCCCAGACTAAGCATGAAGGAAAATTTCGAGTTTAGAAAAGCCCCGCGTAGAAAATTTGTCGAGGGTCGCGCAGCGACCCGAGACAAATTTTCACGGGGCTTTTCTAAACTCGAAATTTTACTTCATGCGCCACGCATATAAACCACTGATTTCAAGTGAAATTAAAAATACAGAAACTTATTAACTTAATCAAAAAATGTTTCAAATAAAAGTTGTAGCCAACAAATTTTGTATAAATAAATTTGTCACTCTTTAATTCTTCTACTTCATTCACACTGATTTTATTATTCTTCAATGGCTTATCTTCATCCGAACTGATATTACCATTATTCAGTTGCTTTTCCTCATTAGTACTAATTTTTCCATTCTTCAGTTGCTTATTTTCACTGATTTTGCCATTCTTCAGTTGCTTATCTTCAATAACAGTGGTTTTGCCATTCTTCAATTGCTTATCTTCATTAGCAATGATTTCACTATTCTTTAGTTGTTTATCTTCATTTACACTAATTTTGCCATTCTTCAATTGTTTACCTTCATTAGCACTAATTTTGCCATTCCTCAGTTGCTTGTTTTACTGCCACTTTTATTCGTGTTTTCCCCATTGAGTTTCTTCACGCCATTTTCATTTGTTGCGGTACATTTTTCTTCATCGGAGTTCTTCTTATTATCCACATTGTTTGAAGAATTTTTCGCTTTATCAAGTGAACTGTTCGGGCCGCTTTTCTTCATTGTGGAATCATCTTTTTGAGTACCATTTTTCAGTGACGTATTCGATGAACTTTTCTTCATTCCACAATCGTCTTTTTGAATTACACTTGTAAATAAAACAGTTTTTACTTTGTTTAACCACTGAATCTTACATTTAATTGTGTGACTAGTTTCGACTATCTAGTAGTCATTCTCAAACTAAACTTTAGTTAAAAATACAGAAACTTATTAACTTAATCAAAAATTGTTTCAAATAAAAGTTGTAGCCAATGAAAAAACATACAAATTTTGTATAAATAAATTTATCACTCTTTAATTCTTCTACTTCATTCACACTGATTTTACTATTCTTCAATGGCTTATCTTCATCCGAACTGATATTACCATTATTCAGTTGCTTTTCCTCATTAGTACTAATTTTTCCATTCTTCAGTTGCTTATTTTCACTGATTTTGCAATTCTTCAGTTGCTTATCTTCAGTAACAGTGGTTTTGCCATTCTTCTTCTTGTTGCTGATGCTTGAATTATCTTCCCCAAACTAAACTTTAGTTTGAGAATGACTACTAGATAGTTGAAACTAGTCACACAATTAAATGTAAGATTCAGTTGTTAAACAAAGTAAAAAGTGTTTTATTTACAAGTGTATTTAGGATGTACCACAAAGTGAACGCCTACAACACCAAACAGTTTTTGAATTACATTTTTCAGCGATGCGTTAGAAGGACTTTTCTTCATTACGCAATTTTCTTTTTGCATTCCATTTTTCAGTGATACGTTGGAGGAACTTTTCTTCATTGCAGGATCTTCCTTTTGATTTCCAGTCACCAGTGATGCGTTGGAAAGACTTTTCTTTGAAGCATTAGAAGCGCTCTTCTTCATTGTAGAATCTTCTTTTCGTCCATTTTTTGTGTTTTCTAGAGATAAATCGCACAATCTTCTTCTTTTTTAAATCGCACAATCTTCTTTTTCAGTTCCATTTTTCAGCGAGGCGTTGGAAGGATTTTTCTTCACCGCGTAATCTACTTTTTGATTTCCACTTTTCAGTGAAGCATTAGAAGCGCTCTTCTTCATTGTAGAATCTTCTTTTCTTCCATTTTTTGTGTTTTCTAGAGATAAATCGCACAATCTTCTTTTTTTTAATCGCACAATCTTCTTTTTCAGTTCCATTTTTCAGCGAGGCGTTGGAAGGATTTTTCTTCACCGCGTAATCTACTTTTTGATTTCCACTTTTCAGTGAAGCATTAGAAGCGCTCTTCTTCATTGTAGAATCTTCTTTTCTTCCTTTTTTTGTGTTTTCTAGAGATAAATCGCACAATCTTCTTTTTCAGTTCCATTTTTCAGTGAGGCGTTGGAAGGATTTTTCTTCACCGCGTAATCTACTTTTTGATTTCCACTTTTCAGTGAAGCATTAGAAGCGCTCTTCTTCATTGTAGAATCTTCTTTTCTTCCTTTTTTGTGTTTTCTAGAGATAAATCGCACAATCTTCTTTTTCAGTTCCATTTTTCAGTGAGGCGTTGGAAGGATTTTTCTTCACCGCGTAATCTTCTTTTTGATTTCCACTTTTCAGTGAAGCATTAGAAGCGCTCTTCTTCATTGTAGAATCTTCTTTTTTTCCATTTTTTGTGTTTTCTAGAGATAAATCGCACAATCTTCTTTTTCAGTTCCATTTTTCAGCGAGGCGTTGGAAGGATTTTTCTTCACCGCGTAATCTTCTTTTTGATTTCCACTTTTCAGTGAAGCATTAGAAGCGCTCTTCTTCATTGTAGAATCTTCTTTTCTTTCATTTTTTGTGTTTTCTAGAGAAACTGCGGAGGCGCTTTTCTTCATTGCAGGATTTGCCTTTGCCACTTCTACCGAAGACTGCTTCTTCGATTTGTCTGAGGAAACGTATCTCTTCACTTTATCCAAAGAAGAATTAGACGTGCTCTTCTTTATAGCCTCACCAGCTGCACTATTTGTCTTCATTAAAATTTCTTCTTTACTTGTTGTTTTCTTCAGCTTTAAAGAATCGTCATTTGTACTTGTAAGGTTTATCTTATGAAATTGATTAGCACTAGTAGATTTATTTTTTGCGTTTTCTGCTTCTTCGCGGAGGATTTCGCTACCTTTCTTCATCACGTTTGTGGTGTTAGAAGAAACAACCTTCTCCGTTAATTTTTCGTAGTTCAGTTTCATTTGTCGCAACTTTTTGTTCTTTGTTAATTTTCTTCAATTCAATTTCGTTTGTTGCAACTATCTGTTCTTCGTTAATTTTCTTTAATTCAGTTTCATTTGTTGCAATTTTTTGTTCTTCTTTAATTTTGTTCAGATCAGTTACAACTGTTACGACTTTTTCTTCCTTATTAATTTTGATCAGATCGGCTTCATTCGTTGCTTCACTGCTAGAGGTTTCACTTGTGTTTAGAGTATTCTTTTCTTCATTCTTCGAAATATTGTCTACACTGCTGTGATACACTGCTGTGATACGTTGGAGGAACTTTTCTTCATTGCAGGGCCTTCCTTTTGATTTCCAGTCACCGGTGATGCGTTGGAAAGACTTTTCCTAATCGCACAATCTTCTTTTTCAGTTCCATTTTTCAGCGAGGCGTTGGAGGGATTTTTCTTCGCCGCGTAATCTTCTTTTTGATTTCCACTTTTCAGTGAAGCATTAGAAGCGCTCATCTTCATTGTAGAATCTTCTTTTCTTCCATTTCTTGTGTTTTCTAGAGACACTGCGGAGGCGCTTTTCTTCATTGCAGGATTTGCCACTTCTACCGAAGACTGCTTCTTCGATTTGCCTGAGGAAACGTTTCTCTTCACTTTATCCAAAGAAGAATTAGACGCGCTCTTCTTTATAGCCTCACCAGCTGCACTATTTGTCTTCATTAACATTTCTTCTTTATTTAATAAAATAAAACACGTTAGTAATCCTTTTTCTTCACTGGTTTATTCAGATCGCTAAATGTACATTTCGTTCACCATGTGAACATTTTTAGTACAGCTATTGAAAATGTTCACATGGTGAACGAAATGTACATTTAGCGATCTAAATAAACCAGTGAAGAAAAAGGATTACTAACGTGTTTTATTTTATTAAAATCATCTTCACGTAACTCACAACGAAACATCTTCTTTATTTGTTGTTTTCTTCAGCTTTAAAGAATCGTCATTTGTATGTCGCACAATCTTCTTTTTCAGTTCCATTTTTCAGCGAGGCGTTGGAAGGATTTTTCTTCAGCGGGTAATCTTCTTTTTGATTTCCACTTTTCAGTGAAGCATTAGAAGCGCTCTTCTTCATTGTAGAATCTTCTCTTCTTCCATTTATTGTGTTTTCTAGAGACACTGCGGAGGCGCTTTTCTTCATTGCAGGATTTGCCACTTCTACCGAAGACTGCTTCTTCGATTTGCCTGAGGAAACGTTTCTCTTCACTTTATCCAAAGAAGAATTAGACGCGCTCTTCTTTATAGCCTCACCAGCTGCACTATTTGTGTTCATTAAAATTTCTTCTTTATTTGTTGTTTTCTTCAGCTTTAAAGAATCGTCATTTGTACTTTTAAGGTTTATCTTATGACATTGATTAGCACTAGTAGATTTATTTTTTGCGTTTTCTGCTTCTTCGCCGAGGATTTCGCTACCTTTCTTCGTCACGTTTGTAGTGTTAGAAGAAACAACCTTCTGTTCTCCGTTAATTTTTCTTAGTTCAGTTTCATTTGTCGCAACTTTTTTTTCTTTGTTAATTTTCTTCAATTCAATTTCGTTTGTTGCAACTATCTGTTCTTCGTTAATTTTCTTTAAATCAGTTTCATTTGTAATTGAAATAAAACAACGCAGTTGGGAGGGTTTCACTTTTATTGTTGAACACTGCAACATGTTTCACTACACAGTGGCTTCATCAGGCAGATCATTATTTCATCTGCCTGATGAAGCCACTGTGTGGTGAAACATATTGCAGTGTTCAACAATAAAAGTGAAACCCTCCCAACTGCGTTGTTTTATTTCAAATAGTATTATGGAGTTTCATCATGTATCCGCCTCATCAATTAAATAGTTTCATTTATTGCAATTTTTTGTTCTTCATCAATTTTTTTCAGATCAGTTACAACTGTTACGACTTTTTCTTCCTTATTAATTTTTATCAGATCGGCTTCATTCGTTGCTTCACTGCTAGAGGTTTCACTTGTGTTTAGAGTATTCTTTTCTTCATTCTTCGAAATATTGTGTACACTGCTGTGTTTCTTCAAACTTCCTTCTTTTCTTAGAAGAACTTCTTCGCTCGCTTCGGATTTTTTGTTGTTGCTGATGCTTGAATTATCTTCCCCATTTAATTTCTTTACATCTGTGACTTTGAGATTTCCATTGAGTTGTTTCACATTTAAGTTATGTTGTTCTTCGATAGCATCTTCGATTGTCGTTTCGGTATCTCCGTTTGTATGTTGGAAATCAACTTAATCTTTGTTAATACCGTTCCTTTGTTTTTTGGCATCATCATTAGTTTTCACTTGTGTTTAGAGTATTCTTTTCTTCATTCTTCGAAATATTGTGTACACTGCTGTGTTTCTTCAAACTTCCTTCTTTTCTTAGAAGAACTTCTTCGCTCGCTTTGGATTTTTTGTTGTTGCTGATGCTTGAATTATCTTCCCCATTTAATTTCTTTACATCTGTGACTTTGAGATTTCTATTGAGTTGTTTCACATTTAAGTTATGTTGTTCTTCGATAACATCTTCGATTGTCGTTTCGATATCTCCGTTTGTATGTTGGAAATCAACTTCATCTTTGTTAATACCGTTCATTTGTTTTTTGGCAACATCATTAGGTTTTAACAGCATTAGTTATTTGTTTCACCTCATCATTTGTTTTAGCAGTACTCTTATAATTTACGTCATCATTACATTTGACAGCGCTTTTCATTTGATTTGTGACATCATCAGTTTTGGCAGCACTATTCACATAATTTGTGGCATCATTAGTTTTGACAGCTATATTCATATGATTTATGACGTCATTAGTATTCTTATTAATGTTAACAGCTTCATTAATTTGTTTTTTGTTATTATCTTCATTATTTGTGATTTGCTTCAAATCTGTTTCGTTGGTAACATCATCATTCGGTAATTTGTCTTTTTTGGCATCGTCTTTTCCTTTGATGACTTCAACTGGGATCCTCAGCACCTCATCATTTTTCACGCTATGGCTGATGTCAACATCGGTGATAATGACCCTCCTGTTCTTCACGCACTTATTCCTCTTCTTCAACCTTAGCTATTTTGTTTTTGATCAAGAAACGAGAAAGTCTAGCCCAGATTTATTCCTTTAGTAATCTCACTCGCCAACTGTAGCGTTATTATCGACCGAATCGAAAAATTCAACAAGAACTCACCGACTATGGTTTTCGAAATAATTCGAAAACTACTTGCTTTACGAGTATAGTTGTATAATACTTTTTTGTAGGAAATTTTCCCCCCAATCGTACCATGTGATAAAAAATGGGTCATTCCATTTAAAAAAAATAAATTACAAGATATTGAAGAGGGCACTTAGATATTGACATTTTAAGAACATTTATTGTGAAACTTGACAGTTTCCAATTAATTTACTCATAGAGGCATCCTCTAGATATAAGTAGAAATATAAATCATATTTTTATCTTATTCTTAAGAAACGTTACAGACAGATTTCAAGATGCCTTTTAGAAATATTTTTTTTGCTTGAAAACTGTAAGAGATAAGTGTACAGGGTGGTCTAATTTCGATGTTGCTTATGGGCATCTCGGTAAATATAAGAGTTAGAAAAAAACCGATGGCGCAATCGCGATCCCTTTTTTTGAGACTAGGATAATGCCGAAAACAAAAATGCACTATCTTGTTTTTTTCAAAAGTTATAGGGCAAAATCGGGTTTTCTTGATTTTTAACTTTAATTAATATCTTGCGTAGTTTGTGAGATACACAAAACCTATAAATACCTTCTTAAGACACCTTTTTGAGTAGAATCCAGTGGCGTAGGCATTTTTTTTTTATTTTACCCACACATTTTCGAGTTTTAGCCAAATATGTTTTTTTTCAAATGTAAATCATAGTTGGCTTTGACACAGTTGATAAGAGTGTTTTTCACTGATTTCAAAAATATATACTTTTGTGAATTTATCTTAAGGGACAACACCACTGTGACGGCTTCAAAAAATCGATTTTTTGAAAACCATCTAGAAAAATCTAAAATACATTTAAGAATAGAATGCCGTTGGTCCCAGGTCGAAAAAAATATTATTTTCGGAGATATTAAATATTTTGTGGAGCGGTGCAGCGCTCCGTGACGCTCGGGGTCCCGCGCAATTACGCCAGTGTATGAAAATTTGAGCAGAGACGATTTGCTGCAGCGTTGTTTGGGCGGCTTTACGCAAAACAATAACGAAAGCTACAACAAATCAGTTTGGGCAATAGCCCCCAAGTGTCAGTCCGGGGGCAAAAAAATCATCGATATTGCCGTTGATATCGCGGTATTATTATTCAACGATGGCCTGTGACGCCTCATGAAAGTTATGGAGACGTTGGGGGTAACCATCGGCCCAAATTTTTTCAATTTTTGCGTTGAAACCGACGCAGCGCGGATCGAGCAGGCGGAGCGCTCGCTCACGGATGCTGCAAAAGAGGCAAGAAAAGCCTCTACAAGTTCGAGAAAAGATGCTGGGGACCTTGATTTGCTTCTTGAAGGCCAGCTATATGGTGCCGGAATCGCTGATTAGGTAAAAAATTTGTTTTCCAATTTATCACATAAATTAACAAACTTCAAACTTTGAATGCGTTTTTCTCAAAACCACTTTTTTGAGTGCGGCACGCAGCAGAACTCGAGCGATTTTTATCCGATCGACTTCAAATTTGGACTGAATCAATAAAACTAGTTTATCTAAAGAAGTACATAGGATTTTTTCGATATCTCAATAAATAGAAAAATTATAGCCTTTTTTCAACGAGAAACTTTGCTCGAAAATCGACCTTAAATTTCGAAAGCGTTCCTATTTTTTAAAAATCAATATTTTTTCAAATCCCTATGTACTTCTCTTCAAAATATCATATTATTAACGAAAACACTCGATATTTTTTTTCAGATCGACTTTGAAGACAGTTCTGCTGCGTGCCGCGGATCACTGCAAAGGCAACAGCACCTGACGCGGGAGCTTCCCCAGCGCCACCATGAGGCGTGAAAAATTTGAATTTTTTTTTATGTATCTTTAATAAACAAAGAACAAAACAACAAACAATTTTTGAATATCTTTTTTTTTCCCACAAAAAATAATTCTTGAAAAACGGCAAAAAAACAGGGGGTCACAGTGGTGTTGTCCCTTAAATAATAATAATTCTTTTTGAGTAATAAATATTTTATTAGGCAGAATATAATAAAAACAATTTTGAATATCTCTTTTTTTCCCACAAAAAAAATTCTTGAAAAACGGCAAAAAACAGGGGGTCACAGTGGTGTTGTCCCTTAAATAATAATAATTCTTTTTTGAGTAATAAGTATTTTATTAGGCAGACCATGAGGCGTGAAAAATTTGAATTTTTTTTAATGTATCTTTAATAAACAACAAACAAAACAACAAAAAAATTTTGAATATCTCTTTTTTTTCCCACAAAAAAAAATTCTTGAAAAACGGCAAAAAAACAGGGGGTCACAGTGGTGTTGTCCCTTAAATAATAATAATTCTTTTTTGAGTAATAAATATTTTATTAGGCAGAACATAATTTTATTTAAAATATTTATTAAAATTTTTATTTATTAAGAAAAAAACACTTATTTTAAATGTTTGAACTGCAAACCATTATTTTTAATGCATCTCTGGCATCTATCTCTTACAGCTCAATTGGCTTTATAAATTTGAATGTTAAAAACATTTTATATGAAAATCATGAACATGTTGCTCCAATACGTCTAAATTAATTATAGACTGCTTGTAAATTTTATTCTTTAGGTATCCCCATCAAAAAAATCTAACAGTGTCAGTTCTCGAGATTTAGCAGGCCACCTAACTAAGCGGTTTAACGGCCGGTTTCATAATCAAGTTAAAGCTACTTTAAATATTCAAAGTCGACTTTAATATAAAATTCTGTTTCATAATGCAAATTTAAAGCAAAAGTCGGTTTTAAAGTTGAAGGCGGCTTTCAATAGACAAAGCCGGCTTTAAAACTAACCTAAAAATATTCTCAAATGTTAAAAAGAACCAATCGCGTGCTTGACGTGGCTGCAAAGCCAGGGCTATAATTAATAGCCCTGGCTTTGTAGCCATGTCAAGCAGGCGATTGTAAATTTTATTCTTCGGGTATCCCCATAAAAAAATCTAACAGTGTCAGTTCTCGAGATTTAGCAGGCCACCTAAGCGGTTTAACGGCCGGTTTCATAATCAAGTTAAAGCTACTTTAAATATTCAAAGTCGACTTTAATATAAAATTCTGTTTCATAATGCAAATTTAAAGCAAAAGTCGGTTTTAAAGTTGAAGGCGGCTTTCAATAGACAAAGCCGGCTTTAAAACTAACCTAAAAATATTCTCAAATGTTAAAAAGAACCAATCGCGTGCTTGACGTGGCTGCGAAGCCAGGGCTATAATTAATAGCCCTGGCTTTGCAGCCATGTCAAGCACGCGATTGGTTCTTTTTAACATTTGAGAATATTTTTAGGTTAGTTTTAAATCCGGCTTTGTCTATTGAAAGCCGCCTTCAACTTTAAAACCGACTTTTGCTTCACAGAAAATTGTGTTGATGCATTCAGCGGTACAGATTTTCCCCCCAAACTTTGATTATCAAATACAAATTAAAGACAAAAGTTTACTTGAATCGACCGGGTAAATTTATTCAATTTATTTTATTTCGTTAAATGGTACATTCAGCCAATTCAGCAAATAATTGAATGCAAATTGATACAGACGTTTTACCTTTTTCGATTGTGACAATTTATTTGTTTTTTATTGCAGTGAATTATGTTGTTTTCACTGTTAACAAGTTAAATTAAACGTGATTACTCTTTGTTTGTACAATTGATTCATTTAATGATTTTAATGGAATTCATTCCTTTAAAAACCTTAACTTAAGAAGAAATAGCGCCAGAAAACAAAAACGAATTGAAAAAGTTCTCAGTGATGAAAGGTAATGTTGCATTTTTGCATAACGTTAGGAATGGATATTGCTTTTGACGTAAATTTCACTTCAACATAATTTGTTATTTATAATTTGTGTTATGTAACTATTCATCATTATATTAAATAAAATACTTAAAAAACCTTCATCATCAGATCGTAAACGTAAAATTTCTGTAATGCAATATGCAAAATAGTATTATTTTAATAAATTGTAATGATTTGAACTAATTTTAACAACATACGATTTTTGAAAACAAATTATACTTTGAAGCACAATGAATTTTCTAGAAATGATAAAAGGATAATCGAATATTTCAAAACGCCAAAATTAAAGCTGCAAATGTTTGTAATATGTTATTTATACAGGAAGTTTTTCTTTAAAGTATACGTATTCCAAATTCAGTTTATTTTCTTTAAATCTTTAGATACTCGTTGTTTTTTAAAAGAGTTCAATTTAAAGCTTTAAACGAGTGTTTTTCATTCCCAGATTAAGCATGAAGTAAAATTTCGAGTTTAGAAAAGCCCCGTGAAAATTTGTCGAGGGTCGCGCAGCGACCCGAGACAAATTTTCTGGGCTTTTCTAAACTCGAAATTTTACTTCATGCGCCACGCGTAGAAAACACTAAAATATTATGAAATTTATGTATACAGGGTGAGTTTTTTTCGATGTTCTCTATGGGGATCTCGGAAACTATAAGAGATAGAAAAACGGTTAAATGGGGAAAGAAGTGTAGTTTTATAGGACGAATAAAATGACACTTTCAAAATATTTGAAAAAGTCAAGGGTAACTAGATATTTTGAATAAAGTAAAATGTGTCAATTTTTTGAAATCAATATATCTCTATTATTATCATAGATAGAAAAAAACTGTAAGGGACAAAGTTGTAGAAAATTTTACACAGATTAATAACAAAAAATAAAAAAAAAAATTCGCCCATATTTTGGGAGATATGACAAACTTACCTTTTTCTAAATGGAAACAATAGTTGGCTATGACTTTATTAAAAGGGCTATTTTTTTCCCTTCAATTCGATATAACATATGCCATAGTTATTTTTAAAATAAAGTAAGTTACATTCCTTTTTAATTTTGTAAATAAAACACTTTTTACAACACCAAACAACTTTTTAATTTTACCATTCACCAAAAAATAGTTAGCCATGAAAAAGACAAACGTAAAACAATTGCAGTTGTTTATTCTAAACACATATTAATTCATTTCCATATCTGGTTTGTTTCGATAAGTTTGTTTTGTATTTATTTGGTGTTGAAAGTTTTTTAAATTGATAATGAATTTTTCCAACGAAGAAAAGCGTGATATGCTTGTTTGTTACATTCAGTGTAATAAAAACGCTGCGGATGCTGCAGAACAATATTATAATCAATATATCGATCGTCGGCAGCCATCTTTACCAACATTCAGAAGAATTTACCACAATTTGGGTGAGTACGGATCCATTACAAAGCCGAAACTTGAAAAAAACGAAATTAATGAAGTTTCGGAAATAAACGTATTAGCATTGGCGATGATAGATCCATCCACATCGACCAGACAAATTGCAACAGAAGCAAGCATATCTCAACGGACTGTAGTACGAGTTTTGAAAAAACACAAATATCACCCATATAAGGTATCAATTTCACAAAATTTACATGACGGTGATACCAATAAGAGAATGGTCTTCTGTATGTGGTACAAAAACATGTGCCAAGAGGATAATACGTTCCCTACAATTAGTAAATCGCGTTTCATCTGTCCAAATTATTTTTGGACAGATGAAACGCGATTTACTAATTGTGGGATTTTTAACCGGCATAATGAACATGTTTGGAGTCAGGAGAATCCACGAGAAGTTGGACAACGTAGACCACAAATTAAATTTGGATTTAATGTATGGTGCGGTGTGTTCGGATCGAGAATTCTCGGCCCATATATTTTTGATAACACATTGAATGGAAATGATTACCTTCGTGTTCTTCAAAAAACATTTGAAGATATGCTCGATGATTTAAATTTATCAGTACGGGCAATATTGAAGTGGTTTCAACACGACGGAGCTCCACCTCATAGCAAGTTGGCTGTGCGAAACTATTTAAATGATGCTTTTCCTAATTCGTGGGTGGGAAGAAATGGACCAATCCTATGGCCACCTAGATCACCCGACCTATCCGTTTTAGACTTTTTTCTGTGGGGTTATGTGAAGAACAAAGTGTATCAACAATCATATCAATCCGTGGACTAGCTGTACTTGAAACATTTAATTCTATTGACAGAAGAAAAGTCAAAAAAGCCACAAATTCGATTTTAAAAAGATGTACTTTATGCCATAATAATAATGGTGGACTTTTTGAGCATCTTATGTAATATTTAAAATTTTCTTCTATTATTATTTTGATAATTTTGGAATTATTTGAATTTATGTTGCTTTTGACAAATCTAAAGAAAGATAATAAATTAAATATTGATTTCGTTGATATAAACAACCGCAATTGTTTTACTTTTGTCTTTTTCATGGCTAACTATTTTTTGGTGTATGGAAAAATTAAAACGACTATAACTTATTTTATTTAAAAAAAAAAACTATGGCATATGTTATATCGGATTAGAGGGAAAAAAATAACCTTTCCAATGAGGCCATAGCCATTTAAAAAAAGATAAGTTTGTGTCATATCTCCCAAAATATGGGCGATTTTTTTTTTTTGATTTTTTGTTATTAATCTGTGTAAAATTTTCTACAACTTTGTTCTTTACAGTTTTTTTCTATCTATGATAATAATAGAGATATATTGATTTCAAAAAATTGACACATTTTACTTTATTTAAAATATATAGTTACCCTTGACTTTTTCAAATATTTTGAAAGTGTCATTTTATTCGTCCTACAAAACTACACTTCTTTCCCCATTTAACCGTTTTTCTATCTCTTATGGTTTCCGAGATCCCCATAGAGAACATCGAAAAAAACTCACCCTGTATTTGAACCTTACTTGAAATCAGTGTTTTATACCCGTGGCGCATGAAGCAAAATTTCGAGTTTAGAAAAGCCCAGAAAATTTGTCTCGGGTCGCTGCGCGACCCTCGACAAATTTTCACGGGGCTTTTCTAAACTCGAAATTTTACTTCATGCTTAGTCTGGGAATGGATAACACTCGTTAAAGGATTCAAATTGAACTCATCTAAAAAACAACGGATGTCGGCAAATTTATAGCTTATACTCGGTTTACCTAAAGGAAAAATTCCCAGTATATTATTAGAAAAAAAAGTTAATGAAAATTCTGAACTTTGAACTTAATGTTAATGTTTTTTTGTCAGTTTTAATTAATCGCAACACACTTTTTAATAAAATGTGCTTAAATTTAAAAATTAGGACGTTTTTTTTTATGAATTTACAAGATTCCAGTTAATCTTCAAAATTCTGATGATTTTCATGATTTTCTTTAATTTTAAAAATCTGGACAATTTTTATGACTTTTCGCCAATTTTTAAAATCTCGGAAGTTTTTGTGCATATTCTAAACTTTCGTAAAACTTAAAAACGCAGACGATATTCATAAATGTCCACGCTTTTAGTTAATTTTTAAATTGTCGATGATCTTTTGGTCAATTTTTGAAAATTTGTCGGTTTGCGTGAATGTTTAAGATATTTGTTAATCTTCAAAATTTCTACATCTTATACGAATTTCTAAGATGGAACAATTGATGTCTTTCAATATTATTTTGAGATTTTTATAAAATAATTTAATCTTGAGGATTTTCGTCAATTTCATGGATTTTTGTTGATTTTCAAACTTTAGGACCTCTTACATACATTTAGAAGATTTCGATTTTCAAAATGTTGACGTTTTTCGTGAATTTATAAATTTTTTATAAAAATTGATGATGTCATTCTTTACTGGAAAATATCATAGTTTGTTTGTTCACTGTTAACAAATTTCATAGCTTTTCTTAATATTTACCATTTTACTACTTTTCAGAATATTGCATTTTTTTTTTAATTAAACAGAAAAACACAAAAGATGCTATTGACAATTGTCGAACGAGTGTTTTCCACTCCCAGACTAAGCATGAAGTAAAATTTCGAGTTGAGAAAAGCCTAAAGAATTTGGATTTGGACGCGCAGCGTCCAAATCCAAATTCTGGCTTTTCTCAACTCGAAATTTTACTTCATGCGCCACGCGTATAAAAACTAATTATTCTAAAGTTTCTTTTCATTTCACAAAAATGATATAATTATTATTTTTACTTACTGTTTGTTGTGACATTTTCAATGACATAACTGAAGTATAAACAATTAAAATAAGGGTTGTGCAACATTATATAATAAAAATAACTATAAAAAGGCGGTACCAACCTATATTCATTACCTTAAAGTCGACTTTTATTAAAGTGGGAAATTTTACTTCATGCTTAGTCTGGGAATGGATAACACTCGTTAAAGGCTTCAAATTGAACTCATCTAAAAACCAACGGATGTCGGCAAATTTATAGCTTATACTCGGTTTACCTAAAGGAAAAATTCCCAGTATATTATTAAAAAAAAATTTAATGAAAATTCGGAACTTAATGTTAATGTTTTTTGTCAGTTTTAGTTAATCGTAACACACTTTTTAATAAAATGTGCATTAAATTTAAAAATTAGGACGTTTTGTTTTATGAATTTACAAGATTCCAGTTAATCTTCAAAATTCTGATGATTCTTATGATTTTCTATAATTTTAAAAATTTGGACAATTTTTATGACTTTTCGCCAATTTTTAAAATCTCGGAAGCTTTTGTGCATATTCTAAACTTTCGTAAAACTTAAAAACGTAGACGATATTCATAAATGCCAACGCTTTTAGTTAATTTATAAATTGTCGATGATCTTTTGGTCAATTTTTGAAAATTTGTCGGTTTGCGTGAATGTTTAAGATTTTTGTTAATCTTCAAAATGTCGACATCTTATACGAATTTCTAAGATGGAACAATTGATGTCTTTTAATATTTTTTTGAGATTTTTATAAAATAATTTAATCTTGAGGATTTTCGTCAATTTCATGGATTTTTGTTGATTTTCAAACTTTAGGACCTCTTACATACATTTAGAAGATTTCGATTTTCAAAATGTTGACGTTTTTCGTGAATTTACAAGATTTTTATAAAAATTGATGATGTCATTTTTTACTGGAAAATATCTACGAATTTCTAAGATGGAACAATTGATGTTTTTAATATTTTTTTGAGATTTTTATAAAATAATTTAATCTTGAGGATTTTCGTCAATTTCATGGATTTTTGTTGATTTTCAAACTTTAGGACGTCTTACATACATTTTGAAGATTTCGATTTTCAAAATGTTGACGTTTTTCGTGAAGTTACAAGAATTTTATAAAAATTGATGATGTCATTTTTTACTGGAAAATATCTACGAATTTCTAAGATGGAACAATTGATGTCTTTTAATATATTTTTGAGATTTTTATAAAATAATTTAATCTTGAGGATTTTCGTCAATTTCATGGATTTTTGTTGATTTTCAAACTTTAGGATCTCTTACATACATTTAGAAGATTTCGATTTTCAAAATGTTGACGTTTTTCGTGAAGTTACAAGATTTTTATAAAAATTGATGATGTCATTTTTTACTGGAAAATATCTACGAATTTCTAAGATGGAACAATTGATGTTTTTAATATTTTTTGAGATTTTTATAAAATAATTTAATCTTGAGGATTTTCGTCAATTTCATGGATTTTTGTTGATTTTCAAACTTTAGAGATACTTAATAATATCATGTCCAATCTAGATTTTCTTAAATTTAATATTTTTATTTGTGGTGACTTTAATTGCGATTTTATTAATAGGAAGGACACTTATAACCAACGACTCTGTGACTACCTGTGTGGCTATCGAATGTGTGGTTTAGTCAACTTTCCAACAAGAGGAGATTCCTGTTTAGATAATGTATTTACCAACATTAGTCACGTTAAAGCCATGGTCAATCCAGTCATTGTACCATTTTCAGATCATAACGGGGTTAATGTAAGTATTAAGTTAAACCACAGATTGAATAATAATGCTCTCAAATTCTTTCGTCCAATTACATCTTTTGGTAAATTTAAGTTCCACAATATGCTTAGTAATATGGACTGGAGTTTTACCGGCAAAGAGGAAATTAACAATACTTGGAAGACATTTTTGAATATATTTTTACGCTTATTCGAAACGTGTTTTCCTGTAAAGTCGAACAATATTGCAAAAACTCCAAGTAAGTGGTTTACTCATGATCTCAAAATGATGAGAGAAAATTTAAACTTAGTTTGCGAGGCAAATGCAAAGGTTAACAATGCCGCTATGAAACAATTAAAGAAAGACATGCAGATAACATACAAAAATGCAATCAAACAGGCTAAATTAGAGGCAAATGATAGATTGGTATCGTCAGCGAGTAATCCTATAAAAGCCATGTGGAATATTTTGAATAGTCATAGGAATAAATCCATACCAGTGATAGATAAATGTGATATAACGGCACATACTTTCAATGATTTTTTTGTTAACATTCCAAATAAAATCAATAATGAACTACCCATCTGTGATATTGATCCTCTAAATCTAGTCAACTTATATGTGCCTTCTAACTTGCCACCATTCTCATTTCTTCTTGTTTCAGAAGCAGTGGTAAGGGACACAATAAAGGGCATGAAGAACAATGGTAGTACCGACATTTACGGTATCTCGATCAATATAATCAAACATGTATTAGATGTACTAATAGAACCACTGACCAAGTTAATTAATAATAGTATAAGATCGAGTGTATTTCCAGACGTTCTAAAAGTATCGAAGGTTGTTCCGATTCATAAAAAAGGGGACATAAATGATTGTAATAATTACCGCCCTATAAGTCTGCCTCCGATTTTTTCTAAAATAGTGGAAAAGATATTACTCAAACAAATAATTAATCATTTAGAAAGCAATAATATCCTAAGTAAAGAACAGTACGGATTTAGGGAGGGGAAATCTACACTCAACGCCATACTGGATCTTACTGGATCAATTATTGATACTTATGAAAGTGGTAATTTTGCTTTTGCTACTTATATTGATCTATCCAAAGCCTTCGACTGTGTCCCTCACACACTGCTTCTAAGAAAGCTGTACTCGTACAACTTCAACCCACAGAGTTGAGGCCTCTTGTTGTCTTTTTTAACTAGGAGGCAGCAAGCGGTCACGTATAAAGGGGACAAATCTGAATTCCTGGAAACGACATGTGGTGTCCCACAGGGATCAACTCTAGGGCCTCTTTTGTTCCTAATTTTTATAAATGATTTTCCTCAGTACATGAATGATGGTAAAGTGGTTTTATTCGCTGATGATACTACTATAATTAATTCATCTCCTAACATCGAGACGGCCTATGAAAAAAACAAAGAACTTTTAATAAAGGCTACAACATGGTTTACTGCTAATCGACTGAGTCTCAATGCTAACAAAACTGAAACCTCGATTTATACCTTAAACAACCATCATATGACAAATATGCCTACGGTTGTTACATTTCTAGGTGTTTATATTGATAATTCCTTGTTGTGGGACAGTCAAGGCGACGAACTCGCAGAAAAACTAAATAACATCTTTGTCTTGAGAGGACTAAGAAATAACGTCTCATATGAAATGCTCAGAACGGCCTATTTCGCGCTCTTTCAGTCCCGTCTTACTTATAGTTTAGCTGCTTGGGGCCACTCTGCAATAAGACACCGTAGTTTCGGTTTACAGCGTAAGGCCATTAGAATCATATCCAACCTGGGTTTTCGAGATGACTGCAATGGCAATTATTAATCTCAAAATTCTCACATTTCCCTGTTTGTACATACTGCATTGTTTGTTATCTGTTAAGTCTAGCTATGACAACCACATATTACAACCCATAAATCATATATATCAAACCAGAACGAAGGAAAACCTGTATGTTCCAAATTTAAGATTGCAAAGATCTAGAAATGGTGTAAATTACTATGGCCTAAAATGTTTCAATGTCCTACCAAATAGCTTCAGAAATCTTGACATAATATTATTCAAGTCTAAGATTAAAGCAATACTACTGGAAAAAGCTTTTTATAGTTTGGAGGATTTTCTGGACCACACATTCTGATATCCAACTATAAATGTTTTTTAAATGTGTAGTTATTGTACGTAATTTTTTATATTTTAATATGTATGTGTTCGTTATAATTTTAAGACTTTATAGCTGAGTGGGTTAACACAACCATTTTATTATTTATTTTTATTTTATTTTTTTTTTAATTTCAAACGTTGGGTCCTAAATTTTATGTTTACGTTCGTAATTTTTAAATTTTGACTTATTAGTTTTGGATTTTTGATCTTACAGTTTAAGTTCTAGATTTTAGGATTTGAATTTCGAATTTTAGATATTAAGTATTGTTTCTTAAATTCTAGCCTTTAAGTTTTAATTTTTAAATTTTAGCTTTTAAGTTTTAGGTTTTAAATGTTATTATTTATATTATATCTTTTCGCGACAATATTTGACTGTATATGTATTACTATTGCAATATTGCTGTGATGTCCTGCAAATTAATTATAATATTATGTAATGTATCTTATCTGACCTGTGTAAAACTTCCGTTATGAGCACCAATAAAGTATTATTATTATTATTTAGGACCTCTTACATACATTTAGAAGATTTCGATTTTCAAAATGTTGACGTTTTTCGTGAATTTACAAGATTTTTATAAAAATTGATGATGTCATTTTGTTTTCCACTCCCAGACTAAGCATGAAGTAAAATTTCGAGTTGAGAAAAGCCCAAAGAATTTGGATTTGGACGCGCAGCGTCCAAATCCAAATTCTGGCTTTTCTCAACTCGAAATTTTACTTCATGCGCCACGCGTATAAAAACTAATTTATTCTAAAGTTTATTTTTATTTCACAAAAATGATATAATTATTATTTTTACTTACTGTTTGTTGTGACATTTTCAACGACATAACTGAAGTATAAACAATTAAAATTAGGGTTGTGCAACATTATATAATAAAAATAACTATAAAAAGGCGGTACCAACCTATATTCATTACCTTAAAGTCGACTTTTATTAAAGTGGGAAATTTTACTTCATGCTTAGTCTGGGAATGGATAACACTCGTTAAAAGCTTCAAATTGAACTCATCTAAAAAACAACGGATGTCGGCAAATTTATAGCTTATACTCGGTTTACCTAAAGGAAAAATTCCCAGTATATTATTAAAAAAAAAAAAATTATGAAAATTCGGAACTTTGAACTTCATATTAATGTTTTTTTGTCAGTTTTAATTAATCGCAACACACTTTTTATAAAATGTGCATTAAATTTAAAAATTAGGACGTTTTGTTTTATGAATTTACAAGATTCCAGTTAATCTTCAAAATTCTGATGATTTTCATGATTTTCTTTAATTTTAAAAATTTGGACAATTTTTATGACTTTTCGCCAATTTTTAAAATCTCGGAAGTTTTTGTGCATATTCTAAACTTTCGTAAAACTTAAAAACGTAGACGATATTCATAAATGCCCACGCTTTTAGTTAATTTTTAAATTGTCGATGATCTTTTGGTCAATTTTTGAAAATTTGTCGGTTTGCGTGAATGTTTAAGATTTTTGTTAATCTTCAAAATTTCGACATCTTATACGAATTTCTAAGATGGAACAATTGATGTCTTTTAATATTTTTTGAGATTTTTATAAAATAATTTAATCTTGAGGATTTTCGTCAATTTCATGGATTTTTGTTGATTTTCAAACTTTAGGACGTCTTACATACATTTTGAAGATTTCGATTTTCAAAATGTTGACGTTTTTCGTGAAGTTACAAGAATTTTATAAAAATTGATGATGTCATTTTTTACTGGAAAATATCTACGAATTTCTAAGATGGAACAATTGATGTTTTTAATATTTTTTTGAGATTTTTATAAAATAATTTAATCTTGAGGATTTTCGTCAATTTCATGGATTTTTGTTGATTTTCAAACTTTAGGACGTCTTACATACATTTTGAAGATTTCGATTTTCAAAATGTTGACGTTTTTCGTGAAGTTACAAGAATTTTATAAAAATTGATGATGTCATTTTTTACTGGAAAATATCTACGAATTTCTAAGATGGAACAATTGATGTTTTTAATATTTTTTTGAGATTTTTATAAAATAATTTAATCTTGAGGATTTTCGTCAATTTCATGGATTTTTGTTGATTTTCAAACTTTAGAGATACTTAATAATATCATGTCCAATCTAGATTTTCTTAAATTTAATATTTTTATTTGTGGTGACTTTAATTGCGATTTTATTAATAGGAAGGACACTTATAACCAACGACTCTGTGACTACCTGTGTGGCTATCGAATGTGTGGTTTAGTCAACTTTCCAACAAGAGGAGATTCCTGTTTAGATAATGTATTCACCAACATTAGTCACGTTAAAGCCATGGTCAATCCAGTCATTGTACCATTTTCAGATCATAACGGGGTTAATGTAAGTATTAAGTTAAACCACAGATTGAATAATAATGCTCTCAAATTCTTTCGTCCAATTACATCTTTTGGTAAATTTAAGTTCCACAATATGCTTAGTAATATGGACTGGAGTTTTACCGGCAAAGAGGAAATTAACAATACTTGGAAGACATTTTTGAATATATTTTTACGCTTATTCGAAACGTGTTTTCCTGTAAAGTCGAACAATATTGCAAAAACTCCAAGTAAGTGGTTTACTCATGATCTCAAAATGATGAGAGAAAATTTAAACTTAGTTTGCGAGGCAAATGCAAAGGTTAACAATGCCGCTATGAAACAATTAAAGAAAGACATGCAGATAACATACAAAAATGCAATCAAACAGGCTAAATTAGAGGCAAATGATAGATTGGTATCGTCAGCGAGTAATCCTATAAAAGCCATGTGGAATATTTTGAATAGTCATAGGAATAAATCCATACCAGTGATAGATAAATGTGATATAACGGCACATACTTTCAATGATTTTTTTGTTAACATTCCAAATAAAATCAATAATGAACTACCCATCTGTGATATTGATCCTCTAAATCTAGTCAACTTATATGTGCCTTCTAACTTGCCACCATTCTCATTTCTTCTTGTTTCAGAAGCAGTGGTAAGGGACACAATAAAGGGCATGAAGAACAATGGTAGTACCGACATTTACGGTATCTCGATCAATATAATCAAACATGTATTAGATGTACTAATAGAACCACTGACCAAGTTAATTAATAATAGTATAAGATCGAGTGTATTTCCAGACGTTCTAAAAGTATCGAAGGTTGTTCCGATTCATAAAAAAGGGGACATAAATGATTGTAATAATTACCGCCCTATAAGTCTGCCTCCGATTTTTTCTAAAATAGTGGAAAAGATATTACTCAAACAAATAATTAATCATTTAGAAAGCAATAATATCCTAAGTAAAGAACAGTACGGATTTAGGGAGGGGAAATCTACACTCAACGCCATACTGGATCTTACTGGATCAATTATTGATACTTATGAAAGTGGTAATTTTGCTTTTGCTACTTATATTGATCTATCCAAAGCCTTCGACTGTGTCCCTCACACACTGCTTCTAAGAAAGCTGTACTCGTACAACTTCAACCCACAGAGTTGAGGCCTCTTGTTGTCTTTTTTAACTAGGAGGCAGCAAGCGGTCACGTATAAAGGGGACAAATCTGAATTCCTGGAAACGACATGTGGTGTCCCACAGGGATCAACTCTAGGGCCTCTTTTGTTCCTAATTTTTATAAATGATTTTCCTCAGTACATGAATGATGGTAAAGTGGTTTTATTCGCTGATGATACTACTATAATTAATTCATCTCCTAACATCGAGACGGCCTATGAAAAAAACAAAGAACTTTTAATAAAGGCTACAACATGGTTTACTGCTAATCGACTGAGTCTCAATGCTAACAAAACTGAAACCTCGATTTATACCTTAAACAACCATCATATGACAAATATGCCTACGGTTGTTACATTTCTAGGTGTTTATATTGATAATTCCTTGTTGTGGGACAGTCAAGGCGACGAACTCGCAGCAAAACTAAATAAAAACATCTTTGTCTTGAGAGGACTAAGAAATAACGTCTCATATGAAATGCTCAGAACGGCCTATTTCGCGCTCTTTCAGTCCCGTCTTACTTATAGTTTAGCTGCTTGGGGCCACTCTGCAATAAGACACCGTATTTTCGGTTTACAGCGTAAGGCCATTAGAATCATATCCAACCTGGGTTTTCGAGATGACTGCAAAATGGCTTTTATTAATCTCAAAATTCTCACATTTCCCTGTTTGTACATACTGCATTGTTTGTTATCTGTTAAGTCTAGCTATGACAACCACATATTACAACCCATAAATCATATATATCAAACCAGAACGAAGGAAAACCTGTATGTTCCAAATTTAAGATTGCAAAGATCTAGAAATGGTGTAAATTACTATGGCCTAAAATGCTTCAATGTCCTACCTAATAGCTTCAGAAATCTTGACATAATATTATTCAAGTCTAAGATTAAAGCAATACTACTGGAAAAAGCTTTTTATAGTTTGGAGGATTTTCTGGACCACACATTCTGATATCCAACTATAAATGTTTTTTAAATGTGTAGTTATTGTATGTAATTTTTTATATTTTAATATGTATGTGTTCGTTATAATTTTAAGACTTTATAGCTGAGTGGGTTAACACAACCATTTTATTTTTTTTTTTTTTTTTTTTAATTTCAAACGTTGGGTCCTAAATTTTATGTTTACGTTCGTAATTTTTAAATTTTGACTTATTAGTTTTGGATTTTTGATCTTACAGTTTAAGTTCTAGATTTTAGGATTTGAATTTCGAATTTTAGATATTAAGTATTGTTTCTTAAATTTTAGCCTTAAAGTTTTAATTTTTAAATTTTAGCTTTTAAGTTTTAGGTTTTAAATGTTATTATTTATATTATATCTTTTCGCGACAATATTTTACTGTATATGTATTACTATTGCAATATTGCTGTGATGTCCTGCAAATTAATTATAATATTATGTAATGTATCTTATCTGACCTGTGTAAAACTTCCGTTATGAGCACCAATAAAGTATTATTATTATTATTATTTAGGACCTCTTACATACATTTAGAAGATTTCGATTTTCAAAATGTTGACGTTTTTCGTGAATTTACAAGATTTTTATAAAAATTGATGATGTCATTTTTTACTGGAAAATATCATAGTTTGTTTGTTCACTGTTAACAAATTTCATAGCTTTTCTTAATATTTACCATTTTACAACTTTTCATAATATTGATTTTTTTTTAATTAAACAGAAAAACACAAAAGAAGCTATTGACAATTGTCGAACGAGTGTTTTCCACTCCCAGACTAAGCATGAAGTAAAATTTCGAGTTGAGAAAAGCCTAAAGAATTTGGATTTGGACGCGCAGCGTCCAAATCCAAATTCTGGCTTTTCTCAACTCGAAATTTTACTTCATGCGCCACGCGTATAAAAACTAATTTATTCCAAAGTTTCTTTTCATTTCACAAAAATGATATAATTATTCATAATATATAAAATTACGAAAAAACTATTCGTGAAAATGCAAACAGTGTTTGCATTTTCACGAATAGTTTTTTCGTAATTTTATATATTATGTTTAAAGTGTGCAAACTATAAGAAGCGTAAGCTTATTTTCTCGAATTCAAAGAGTTTTGAATTTGAATTTATCTTGATATAATTATTATTTTTACTTACTATTTGTTGTGACATTTTCAATGACATAACTGAAGTATAAACAATTAAAATAAGGGTTGTGCAACATTATATAATAAAAATAACTATAAAAAGGCGGTACCAACCTATATTCGTTACCTTAAAGTCGACTTTTATTAAAGTGGGATCAGTAATTGATTATAAATCGCATCAATATTAAAAGTCGACTTTGACTTGAAGTTGACTTTTGTTAAAGTCACTTTAACCCAATTATTATGAAACCGGCTATAAATGTTCCCAACCAACCTAAATTTATATTTAAAAACAATCTGCTCTATCTTGTTTCAAGAATAGAACACTGCTGTTGCAATGGAACAATAATTAAAATTGAGCATACCAATGATCAAAAATATAAGGTAGTACTCTATAGGCACACTGTTTTTTAAGATAAATTCACAAAAGTGTACATTTTTGAAATCAGTGAAAAACACTCTTTTCAACTATGATTTACATATAAAAAAAATTGGCCATAACTCGAAAATGTGTGCATAAAATTTAAAAAATGCCTACGCCAATGGATTCTACTTAAAAAGTGTCTTAAAAAGGTATTTATAGTTTTTGTCTATCTTAAAAATTACGCAAGATATTAATTAAATTTAAAAATTAAAAAAACCCGATTTTGCCCCATAACTAAAAAAAATTCTATAAAAACAAGATGGTGCATTTTTCTTTTCGGCATTATCCTAGTCTCAACAAAAGAGATCGCGATTGCGCCATCAGCTTTTTTCTAACTCTTATATTTACCGAGATGCCCATAAGCAACATCGAAATTAGACCACCCTGTACATATGTTCGAATAAAATATGTTGCAATTTAAACGAGGAACCCAAAAAATTACTAATATATGGGGTGTTGCATTTAAAATAACAAATTTGGTGCTACTTCCGGTGGAACCGGAAGTGATATAAAGTTGAAAATATTTCACATGAGGAGAACTGATTCAACCATATGACAAGGATTTTTTTCAAATTTTTAGTGCATAAACTTTTAACGAACGGTTTAGCGTAGACACCCTGTATACATTAAATTATGTGTAAAGAAAATACGAAGCATATCCAGAAAGAAAAGTTCCGTTGGTATTTCTAGCCATCGCGGCGCTGGATACACCTCGTACTAATAAATTTTATAGGAGTGATTAAATTAAAGTTAACCAACGTTATAATTTTCCGCGAGACGGTTACAGCAATATTTAAAAAGAAATTAAAACCCTTCATCCACCATAAGTTCACCCGTGCGCAGTTTTTCAACAATGCCCGACCTGGACGCGATGTGATTGTGCGCGATTTCCTTCTTAACGACCTGCGCGTCGTCGATGAGGAATTTCGCCGGACAGCCCTTCTTCTTATATTCGATGCACCGCCACATTATTCCGTTCTTCTGTCTGCAGTAGTTATGATAAAGGTTATTATCGTACAGCAAAAGTTTTGAACCGCGCTTATTCACCACTACAACTATCCCTGAAAATTAGAAAAACCAGATTTTTATAATAAGTCGACGGTACCAGGAAAATAATATATTAAAATTTGTAATATATAAAATTACGAAAAAACGATTCGTGAAAATGCAAGCAATGTCTTTTATATATTATGTTTAAAGTGTGCAAACTATAAGAAGCGTAAGCTTATTTTCTCGAATTCAAATAGTTTTGAATTTGAATTTATCTTATTAAAATTTGTTTATTGTAATAAATTCATGTTAAAGTGTGTTTGATTAATTAAGTTAAAACAGCGACGGCTCGCAGCCTAACTTCAGGGTAGGCCACAGCGCCAAGGCACACAAAATTTGAGGTTGGGATCGCGCTTTATAAATACAATGAATTGCACAACAAATAACGGATACATATTACCCAGAAGTTAGGCTGCGAGCCGTCGCTGAGTTGATACGTGTTAGTTGTCAACGCATAATAATGATAATATTAAGAATGTAATAAATTCAAATTTAAGTGTTTGTTTATTGTATCGCAAGGTAATTGGATGGCATATACAGAGAATATTTTAATTCGGTATACACATCCCTATGTATACTCAGATAGAAAAAAACGCATTGGAACAGTCGTGTGTACTATGCTTTATGTTGTGATTGTAGGCAACCAAACCTACGCATTAAAACGTCAATTAGTAATAACATTTGTTTCTATTTTGTACGCGTGAAAGTTATATACAAGAGTTGAAATAGTAACCTGACATCACAATGGTAACACCTTGAGGAGTCTACGGAACCTATTTTCGACAAAATACCCTGGCGAGCAAAAAATAGAGGTCACTTTAAAATTTTGACTGATTTTTGGAATTTTTTTGTTTTAACTTTATGTTTGCAAATTGTAAACAATTGTACTGTAGGGGCTGTTGTATATCGATTTACCTTGATTTTTGAAATTCTGAAAACGGAATCAAGGTAAACGTGTATGGGACGCACGAATCCAAAGTTCTTTGGTTAAGGCGACTTACCGTTTGGCCACGAATTAAACTTTAAGTTCGACTTTTGAGGTTATATATGGTCGTATTTTCGGCTAAGTAAGCACATTAGGGATGCCTGTTACACAAATGATGAAATTATCTCCAAAATGATGACGTAATTCATCCAATTTGTAGTGTTATCTCCATCCATGCCGTGAATCCTTTGTTACAGTTAACAATTTTAAGTCTATGTCGTATTTTCCGACTTCTGGGGTTCCGCAAGGATCTATCTTGGGCCCACTTCTTTTTAATCTTTTTATTAATGATCTGTCAAGCGCACTAAATTGTAAACATTTATTATACGCAGATGATTTAAAGATCTATTCTACCATTAATACTATTGATGATTGTTTACGTTTGCAAGACCAACTAAATATTATCTCTAACTGGTGTAACAACAACAACCTTAATCTTAATCCCGATAAATGTAAATATATGACATTCACTAAAAAAACTAAATACATTACATCGAATTACACAATTAACAATAGTGATATCGAACGAGTGCGATCTTTTAAGGACTTAGGCGTATGGTTTGATGAAAAACTTACATTCAACAATCATGTAGAAATGCTTGTAAAGAGATCTTTTAAGGCATTGGGATTTATTCATCGAAATTCTGCAAATTTACAGAATCCTAATGCCTTAAAATCTCTGTTCAATGTATATGTGAGGTCAAAGTTGGAGTATGGATCATTGATTTGGTATCCCCAGACCCAGCAGCAAATCAACTTGGTTGAAAATGTTCAACGCAAGTTCTTGTACTTCAAAAATACTGGTAATTACCCGGCAAGAGGCTGTGACCATGTGTTATTGCGTGATCGATTTGAACTCGAATCACTTAAACAAAGACGAAATAAATCATGTGTTTCATTTTTATATAAATTAATTCACAATTATATCGACTGTGCTTACAACTAGTCAATTTTCATACTCCGTCTTTCAATAGTAGAAATACGTCTACATTTTATGTAAATTTTAATAGAACAGTGATCGGTTCAAAATCATCTCTAAGTGTGATGTGTAATGTGGTCAATGATCTACCCCCAACTTGTGATTTATTTTATGATCACCTATCGTCAATTGTCGCTCTATGTTAATTTAAGTATTTTTTGAATGTGTTACTTTACTTACTTTTTGCTGTACATTTATGTTTTATATATTATATATTGTCCTGTAATTGGGTCTTTTTGTTTCCTGTTGGGCAATAAATGTATTTATTTATTTATTTATTTATCAACTCAGTCAATATCACGATAAAATAATGGATATATAAATCAAGATTGATTAGTGAATCGTATGTATTCTAATTTACGATATAAAAAAAAGATGTCGCTAGATGTATTAAATTGTAATTAATATTACATGTTTACGAAAACTGTCATCGACATCTTTGGGAAGGATATAAAATGTAAATGTTAATATTTAAATATTTAGGGGCTATTCCGTACACGCAAATATACTTACGCAATGTATTCTATTGCAAACTTTTCTCCCAACCTAACCTAACCTAGCAGTATGTAGAATAATTAATGTGCGCAAAGAGATTTAAGCAATTTATTCTATTGCAAACCTTTCTCCTAACATAACCTAACCTACAAGTATGTGGAATAGTCACTGTGCGCAAAGAAACTTACGCAGTTTATTCTATTGAACACCTTTCTCCTATCCTAATTTAGAAAGTATGTGAAATAGTTATCGTCTGCAAAGAGACATACGCAATTTATTCTATTGCAAACCTTTCTCCTAACCTAACCTAGCCTAGAAGTATGTAAAATATTTAACTTGCGCAAAAAGACTTCCGCAATTTATTCTATTGCTAACCTTTCTACTAACCTAACTTAAAAACATGTAAAGTCGCCTAAGCATAATAAAATGTTTATCTGCATCTTATTATTTTATAAAAAAATGTGTGGCTACACTAAGCCTTAAATCAGATAATTTTGCTTGGTTATGTGGTTCTATTAAATTATTTTAATTGTATTTAAATTAAGCTGTGTGTCTACTAACCAAACTGGATATGCCGTACAAATTTAATTTTGGTAAAAACAGTGAATTAAATATAAAAGTAATACTTGTGTTTTTATATAATGTTATATTATTTATTAATATTTTATTATTGCAGTAAATATCCTAGTTATCGTACGAAGGTGCCATCTATTTTTTATATTTTTTATATATTTTTTTTATGTTTTTTTTATATAAATTAAATTACCTATGATTTAATAATCAATCTCGATTTATATATCCATTATTTTAAATAAACGTAAGTAGACGTCAATTCTAGCGTAAAACTAATATCGTGATATTGGCTGAATTAATGAAGATAACACTACAAATTGGATGAATTACGTCCTCATTTTGGAGACATTTTCATTATGTGTGTAATTTGTATCTGTAATGTGCTTATTTAGCCCAAAATACGACCATATATAACCTCAAAGAGGAACTTAAAATTCAAAAGAGGAACTTAAAATTCAATTTGCGGCCAAGCGGTAAGTCGGCTTAGCCAACGAACTTTAGATTCGTGCCTCCCATACACCTTTACCCTGATTTCATTTTCAGAATCTCAAAAATCATGGTAAATCGATATGCAATGAATCCGTACCGTATTTTGCACACTAAATTAAAAAAGCAATGTTGAATCGTAAAGAATATTTATTGTTTTTATTGCCTATTTTGGAAAAAACGTATCACTAATATTACCCCCTCTTGCATTAATGACTGATTAAAGTCGACGAGGAACACTTTAAATTAAATTAACTAACCATCACATTTTGGTCGATATTATTCCATTTCTGCAATAGCAACTGTCTTAGCTCCTGAGCAGTTCTCGGAGCAGGTGTATGCTTTCTGATACGTCGCCCCAACTCATCCAATACATAATTAAATTATTGTTGAGTTACGTGAAGGTGAACGAAGTTATTAAATAAAAGAATTGAGTCTCCTTTCTTCACAGGATTTATTTAAAAATCGCAAATGTACATTTCGGTCACGATGTGACCATTATCAATGCTTACCCGAAACAGTGTAATTATAATCCGAATCTGTATCCATGGTATAAATTTTCCGTTTGTTTTTGTAAATAGTTAAGCATTGATAATGGTCACGTCGTGACCGAAATGTACATTTGCGATTTTTAAATAAATCCTGTGAAGAAAGGAGACTCAATTCTTTTATTTAATAACTTCATCCAATACATGTTCTATGGGATTCATGTCTGGGCTGAGAACTGGCCAATCGAACCGCGAAATTCCCACTTCATCCAGATAATCTTTGACAACTCTGGCTACGTGAGGTCTATCATTATCTTGCTCGCCCATAGTTGTCATGAAGGGCATAACATGATCTTCGAGAACCTCCGTAATGTATCTGGGAGCTGTCAGGGAGCCATTCTCTATAAAGACCAACTCTGTGCGTGCTTCGGTAGAAATTCCTGCCCAAGCCATAACCGACCCACCGCCAAATGGAAGTCGCTCATCAATACAAACTGAAGCGTATCTTTCTCCGCGTCTTCTCCACACTTTCCAACGTCCGTCTGATCCATTGAGGCAAAACCGCGACTCATCTGAAAACAGTACCCTGCTCCAGTCCTCATTATTCCATGCCCTGTGATTTCGGGCAAAAGCCAATCTTGCAACACGATGTCGGCGTTGTAAAGGTGGACCTGTAGCCATCTTTCTACAAGACAATCCAGCAGCCCGAAGCCTTCTCTTAACGGTCCATTCACTTACATTTACATCTCTAACTTCATGGAGTTGATTTCGTAGATAAACTGCAGAAGCTGTTCTATTCCGCAAACTTGTAGACACCAAAAAACGGTCATCTCTGGCCGTGGTGACTTTTTTCGCCCGGATCCTAGTTTTCTGGTTATCAGGCCAGTATCCAAGTAACGCTGATACACTTTCTATACAGCACAAAGGCTTTTGGCAAAAATCCTTGCAGTTTCACGTTTTCCTCGCCCATCTTCAATCGACGCTATAATTCTTGCCCCAACAATAGGGCCTAAAGGCATTGTGACTTGTTAAGTACAGTACACCGTGTGAATGACAAGTTTCGCAGAGAAAAATCAACACTAAGTAAGAAAACCACAACGAAACGTAGGTTTTCAATTAGAGCGAAATGGATGTTGTTTCATAAAAGTCTGTAACACGGTGATAGTAACTGACAGATAGATAACATTTGTCAGGAAATGTATTATTAAACGCCTACTTTGGTCAATTTGTAAACATAAAGTTAAAACAAAAAAATTCCAAAAATAAGTCATAATTTTAAAGTGTCCTCTATTTTTTGCTCGCCAGTGTATTTCGTGTGTGGAAACAATCCAAAAGATCATCACAAAGTTTTCTTCAAAAGGTTGTGTAGTTAATTCGCATACAAAGCGGAAGAAATTAATTCACGTTTCAAGTGATGAATTAAAATTAAATATTCTATGCCGCGTGGAAGAAAACCCGGCTGATATGAAGTTTACGGGAGATTCACGAATGTTATTTTTTTTTGGTGATTGTTGTAGGTGCATGTAAGGAATGGTCGAATATGGCAAAATAAATCCGCGGAAACCACGTTTAGCCCCATTTTGGCGCCCCAAAAGGCTGAAAATCAGTTCTTTTTAAACGGTGTTTTCAGCCGGAAACGATTGAAATGTGGTTGTAATATGTATTCGTTTCACAAAACTAAATGGTTTAAATGTGCTTTCATAAAGTTAGGACTTACGGTTTGCTTAATACTTCCACTTAAAGATTACAATTTTTGACAGGTTACGTTGACATTGACTTCCATTGTTGATTCATAGATATAGCATAATTATGCTATATATACCGTCTGAATTAATTATTCGATGCTAAAAAATTCATGATAAATGTTAAAAATTCATAATAAATATTGATAACTTCTTGCAAATTTATACTTGTATGAAAATTTTGAAGATTAATAGAAATCTTGGAATTTTGAAAATTATCGAAAATCTTTCGATTTCCCGAAAACTGTGGAAATTTTGAAAATTAACGGAAATCCAGGTCATTTACGAGACGCGGTTAGATTTTTAAAATTTTCTAAAACGTCAAAAATTCACGAAAAATTAGATTTTGAGAATTAAATTGTGGAAATTCATGAAAAAAAAAGTTTCGGGAAATTCATGAAAATACGTAACGTTTTAATATGACGAACATTTCGAGAATTCATGAATAGCATCAACATTTAAAAAATTTACGAAATTCACAAAAACGTCAGAATTTTAGAAATCAACGAAAATCTTGGAGTTTCATAATACGAGTCAAAATCAATAAAAATTTCGGGGAAATTCAAAAAAACTGAAAAATTGATGAAATGTATCAACATTTTAGAAAAAAAGTCTTGAAAAAAATGAATAATTTTTGTTCAATCAAATTTAACGGTACGGCCCGGCCGACCCTGCCGTCCCTGACGAGCCGTCACTGATTCTAGGTATGTAACTCTGAAATTATATACCGAGTGTCTGGGATAAGGGGCGAACATAGGAATTTAACATGTAAAATTAAATATGTGTAATTATTAGCCCCCTTATTAATTTTAGAGAAAAATCGTAAAGGAATATTTTTTTAGAGAATTAAAAACTGTATTAAATGTATCAATTTAATTTAAGTTTGTACCAGAATCCACCTTAAAAATAATAAAAATAAGTTGAACAATGTACCATTTAATAAAAACCCTTGCCATGAGTTTGACAAATGTCATGTTATAGTGAAAATAATTTTGCTAGTCAAATATCAATTCACGCATTATAATTGTTATGAATAATAATCTGAGTTATTCCAATGAAGAGAGGGTATTCATTATAAAAACATTTTACAGTGGCGTCAGTTTACGCAGAGTTCGTGACTTATTTTCGGTTAAATTTAACAATCGACGAATTCCGTCTGTATCAACAATTACCAAGTTTGTGAAAAAGTTTGAAAATACAGCAAGTGTAGCGGCAGATGATTCAAAAGGTATTTTAATAGTCCAATTTCAACATATATTAATTCAAAAATATAAACCTTACAGGCAAACGGAACAGAAGATGTAACAATGAATTGGAAGAAAGAGTTTTGGGTTTGGTAAATGCTGAACCAACAACTAGCATACGATGTATTGCTCGTGAGTGCAACGTGTCTAAATTCTCTGTACATAAGATTCTGAAGAAGCATGAATACCATCCCTACAAACATCAATGTCATCAAGAGATACTACTAGTGGATGAAGAAAGCAGGCGTGTATTCTGTGAAATAATGCAGGATCGATCAAACACAGACCGAAACTTTTTGCAGTCTGTCTGTTTTACTGATGAATGCACCTTCACCCTTAATAACGAGCCCAACACACGCGATACTGGACCCAGGAAAATCCACGGATACGCTTGCAAACTAGAACCCATTTCCCGCAAATAATAAATATTTGGGCTGGTATTTTTAACAATAATATTATTGGGCCATTTGAAATTTATGAAAATTTAAATTCGAATTCTTATTTGGACGTTATAAGTTGGTAACTGTTTGTAATCTGACACCACTATAAATTATCTTGATAATAAATTAATTATCTTTCTTCCATTAATTACATGTTATTATTATGATTTATCCCAAACGACAAACACGCATTAATTATTTTTCATCATTTAAATTTCTTTGGTAGCATTTTGATAATATGGATTCTGGTACAAACGTAAATTAAACCGATACATTTCATACAGTTTTTAATACTCTAAAAAATATTCCTTTGCGATTTTTCTCTGAAATGAATAGGGGAGCTAATAATTACACATATTTAATTTTACATGTTAAATTCCTATGTTCGCCCCTTATCCCAGACACTCGGTATAATATATATTATATCTGACGTTTTATATGTCAATTCCTAAAGCGTGTAGCCAACTTAAGTTAAAAAAAAGATTAAATCATGGTACTCTAGTTTAATTTTTTTTTATTGAATTGACATTAAATTGAAATACTTGGTACCCACTAAGAAAACACAATTAAATAATGTTTCATCAACATTAAAACAAACAAGGTTTAATGTTGTTACAATGTTGATACAACGTTATTTGTTTGTTTTTTGCTCAGTGGGTATATACTTACTATTTTTTTTTTAAGCAGCAATAAAAAAGGTTATATTGGTAATATATAGGTATTTTTGAAATTTGTTTAAGTACTTGTGTGTTTCAGAGTTGTTAAAAATCATAAGTTATAGATATGTTAAAAGTATACGTACATGCTGCACACAAATACAAAGCCATACAAAAATGGTTAACTGCAGCAACGTTTGTACAAATTGCGAAAAGCGATACATTCTCTATGAAACAAAATATAATTACCGTTAAATATTGCAAGTCTGGAAGTTGTCCGATATTCCTCTCAACAAATCCGAACAAAAACTTTCATTAGTCGATTTTTGCCGCTATGCAGTAACAGCGCTGTGCTAGTCAAATCAGTTTCTTTTGTCCAAGGCCGTAGCCAGAAAAAAAAATCAGGGGCGGATGTAAACATTTCGGGGAGGGTTTTACTTGGAAAAATACTGTTTTTGCTCTTTCAGGGCCGCTTTTAAATACAAATATTTAACATTTTGAAAATTTAGGGGAGGAGGGGAGGGTTGAAAAGCAAGGCCGTAGCCAGGGGTAATGACTATGTACTCTACAGGACTGATACATCCGACACGGCCAATCATATGCGTTCTCGATGTGACGTTGCACGGAGGAAAGAGCGGTTGATTCAAACTGTGACGTGAAGGTAGTCACGTTTGATAGGATAAATCATTGACGATTTTTAGCGAAATTAGTAAAAAAAAATCATATTTATGTGCTTCTAATTACAAAACAAACTAATCATACATTTCATTTAATGACAATAAGTTTGACTAATGCTGTATTATTAATCCAATCAAGAGGAGAGTTTATGAAGTTGCTTTAGAAACTCGTCTTATTATTTGTAACTATATTAAAATGTTTTTTGTTTTCAAATGATTTTATAATAAGAATACAACTCAAGACTATTTATAATTTATTGATAGAACAGTTTAATTCGTTATTCATATAAAATTGAATTGTTACCCGTTTCATTCTAACATGTTACTATATCATTACTAATATAATACACTAATAAACCAGTAAGTAGGGTTTATTACTGTGAACTGTAGTAATGCCGTTACACAAAAAATAAATCCAGTGAATAAAAAGTGAGGGGTATAATAAAAAACGCATTACTGTGGAAATGCATTTCAATTGAATTATTATTATTTATTAAACATATTTACAATTAATTCAAGATAATAAAAATTAATATACAAAACTATTTAGTAAATAAAAAATACAATAAACCTAAAAATAATACAAATTAATATACAGAAACTATTTACAAAAAAACATATTTACAGTTATTAAAATTTCAAAATCAAACATATTATACAAAGTTAATGAAAAAAATATATATATTTACAATTAATGTAATATAAAAATTATACAAACGTGTCAATTAATTAACAATTTTTTTCATAATCAACCCCAAGCCTCCTCTTTATTGAAGCACATTTTTCTATTAATTTAATATTACAATAATTAATTATTATTGTTCGCAGATTTACGAAATTTGTTAATAAGTCTTCGCCAGTAATCTGCGTGTCTTTCTTCTGAAATGATTTTATAATTTCTGCCACTACATTGGATACTTTTGAAAAATCTAATTTACAAGGACCGTGAAATTTACAAAATATTTTATCATAGGCTATAATTTCCTTTAACCAATTATTGTTTGGTTTTATTAAGCCCCCGTAAGACAATTGTTGAACCCATGATGGAAGAGAATAATCATGCTCTGATTTTGTATGTTCTTAAGGTATCCACTTTTCTCTTATAATAATTGACGTGACTTTTTAACGAATTCTGTTTTGAGTTATTTGTTCTCTTATAAACCTGAAACTTTTTTTCCAACTTAATGTATTCTTGTTTCAGCGTGTTGTAACGTAGTTCATAATCCACATTAAACGTAGGTGCGGTAACGATATTACTCAGTTCTACTATTGGTTGAAGTGGTAACGGAGCAGGTTAAGGTGCAGGAACAGGTGATCGCAGCAAATTATTAATTATTAATTATTTAATCTTCGTTTCTGTGGTAACCCTGTATAATAAAACACAATTGTAATGATCCTTATAACTTGGTTTGTTGTAATTTTAAAGTAATTGTAAACACATACTTAATAACCTATTCTGCATGTTATCGACATAATCCGATTCCATAAAATGAATCGAACAAATTGAAGAGGTGTTTGGATTAAACTTATCTTTTCGGCGACAGGCTTTTATCCAACACTGGCTCAGTACATCATTTTTTGGGAAAGTGTGGTAAATAACCGATATCAATCCATAATTATTACATAATGCCACTGCACAATTACGGGGCATCTTGATTAAAAAGTATCTCAATTATTTAAGAAACAAAAACACGAACACAACACTGCAGACTAGACGCTCAATTCACAACCTTCACAACAACAACAATGCCGGTCACATGGCGATGGCGTCGTCCATTATCCTCCATGTTTCGTCACAAAATTCTACGCATGCGCACTAGTATACAGAAAGGTAATCATAGAAATCAATCAGTCCTGTACAGAATATAGTCATTGAGCCAGGGGGGGGATGGCTACGGCCTTGCTTTTGTCTTACATTTGACCGTGGTGGTGATGACGTACGTCGTCGACGCCATTTTGTTAAAGTACGAAATAATCGCGTCAACATCTTCGCCGTTCTCACTAATTTAACCTACGTAAAACGCATTTGTAAACATAAATCATTCTCGAATCGGATAAACAATTGAGCTTCTATCTGACGCGAGTGTTTTTTAAAAGCGGAACAAACGTTAACACCGTGAAAACTCTATCCAAACAGAAGAGTTCGTTTTTTGTGCAAAGAGCGTGTAACTTAGGCTAAAGGGTGGACTGTGTGAGTATTATTTATTGTTGAATAATTGTTCATATTTGTGTTAAAGTGGAATTAAGGGTATTTATTGCAGTGTAACACATCGATCGTGTTGGAAAGACCCACATAGTTTAGAGTAGCTCATCCGATGCCAAATTTACAGCACAAGTGGGGCGAATACAGTCAGAGAGAAAAGCGGCAGTTCGCTGTGCATTTGTGCATTGCTCCTTGGCATGAACGGATGAGGTCTCCCGTCGCGTGGAATAGACGAAAAAAAAAGCGTATAAAAAAGACGGACCGAAAGAAAGTGTCGATTCGTATTATTTAAACACGCTGATAATACATACAAGCTATCTATTGTTTTCAATTCGTTAGAAAGCGATCCTGTGTTATTTTTCGGTATTTACAAAACTGATGATTCTTATTCTTGTCATTATAACACATTATTTTTACTTTTAAGACTCCAGTTTCGACAGCCGAACAAACTATGTGTTTTATTTTATTAAATTATAGATTATTTCTTAAAAATATAATAATATAAAATAATTCATGTTCATAAGCTCATTGTGAATATTTATATGCCGGACATATATGAAAAAAACGGAACATAGGATTTTCAATGATATTTTTTAAATGGGAATATTATCTTCCCTAACTGCTATTGCCGTGAAAATAATGTGTATTAATTTGGCCTCTGCCAAATTGGGTAAATACCCCAAATTTTGGGGAGAATTTCCATATATACTCGGTCAAATATTCTAGATTTCATGAATGCAACAAATAAATAATAGATTGAAAAAAATTAAACGGAGAGCTGCCCTATTTTTTGTATGTTTAGTACAGGGTTTACAAAATGATGATGTGTATAAATAGGCTCAGTCAACTTAGCTCCCCGAAGTTCGACTTTTTTGAAAAAAGCGATTGCGCTAGACCGGCCACAAAAATTAGAGCTAGCGCCATTTAGACAAGAAAACTACGGGGATTTGAACTTTCGGGGGGCTAGGTTGATGCTAGCCCCCCGAGTTTGGATTTTTTAAGTTTTTTTACACTATTCGGATTCCTCAGAGCTAGCGCTACCAATTTAAAAGCCAACGCCACTCCCACAACCCCAAAAAATGATAAAAACAATTTTAACCCTGGCCCTCTAAAATGAGATGTTTTAAATCAAATTGAGTGGAAAATATAACTTAGAGCTAGCGCCAACAGAATATGACAAAAATATTCTTTCAAAAATATCAGATAAAAAAAGTTCACATCCAAATTTTGAAGCGAGAGCTTTCAGATCCTGTATGCGTATTACCATTTACTTCCTGAATTTTAATACAAAATGATGTTTGGCATATAATATACCGCTTCCAACAAATATTTCGGCATTGTAATTACATTATTTATGTTCATAGACACTGGCTATTAGAAACATGATGCCTAGAAGACAGTAGCGTAACTGACAATTGTGTTTTCACTCCTAGCTAATTTAAATCGTTATAACTCAAGAACTTACCGTACAATTTAAAAAACTCTTTTGGCACTGTAATTACTATACTAATGTTTATAAACACTGGCAACGAGATAGCTTGCGCTAGTAAGACAGTGGCGTAACTGACGATTGTTTTTGATGATTGAAATCGTTATAACTCGGAAACTAACCGCACGATTTCAAAATTTTTTTTGGCATTGTAATTGCTATACTGAAGTCTAACAACGAACACTAACAACGACATAGCTAGTAATATTAAAGGATACATTAACATCACTTGGTTTGTTTCACTATTTGTTTCTATTTACTCGACTAGTTTCGCTTTTTACGGCATTATCAAAGTTCACTCTTGATAATGCCGTAAAAAGCGAAACTAGTCAAGTAAATGGAAACAAATAGTGAAACAAACCAAGTGTTTTTAATTTATCCTTTATTATTATTTCAAAATGTTTCACCAAGTGATAAATGAGAAAGTTATTCAAGAGATAGCTAGTGCTAGCAAGACAGTGGCGTACCTCACGGTTGTTTTTTTTACTACGTGATAACTTAAATCGTTATTACTCGGGGAAAACACTCGTTGGGACTTTCAAACTGAACGCTTTTCAAAAACAATGAATGCCTGAAAATTTACCTAGTATACATCGGGTTATATATGTACCTAATCAAAACATGGGTATCTTTTCGATGCTACAAAATTGTGATTAAGCTCCTTTTGTTGCTATTCAATTGACTTTATTTTCATTCTAACACAATCTATCTCAATATCCTAATTCTACAATATACAGGGAGTTTTTCTTTAAAGTATACGTATTCCAGATTCACTTTATTTTCTTTAAATCTTTAGATATATGTTGATTTTACAGGAATTCAATTTGAAGCTTTAAGCGAGTGTTTTCCACTCCCAGGCTAAGCAGGAAGTAAAATTTCGAGTTTAGAAAAGCCCCGTGGGCTTTTCTAAACTCGAAATTTTACTTAATGCGCCACGCGTATAGAACACTAAAATGTTGTTAAATTTATGTATATTTTAACCTTACTTGAAATCAGCGTTTTATACGCGTGGCGCATGAAGTAAAATTTCGAGTTTAGAAAAGCCCAGAAAATATGTCTCGGGTCGCTGCGCGACCCGAGACAAATTTTCACGGGGCTTTTCTAAACTCGAAATTTTACTTCATGCTTAGTC
Source organism: Philonthus cognatus (assembly GCA_932526585.2). Lineage (NCBI taxonomy): Eukaryota > Metazoa > Arthropoda > Insecta > Coleoptera > Staphylinidae > Philonthus > Philonthus cognatus. Next base: position 16,631,180 of record OW052252.1, read on the forward strand.
TGGGAGTGGAAAACACTCGTTTAAAGCCTTGAATTGAACTTTTTTTTTTAAAACAAGGAATATCTAAAGATTTAAAGAAAATAAGCTAAATTTGGAAAACGTATACTTTAAAGAAAAACTCCCTGTATGTTATTATGTTGTATTCAACTTAAATATTATTAGGTTATTACTCATATTAAGTTTAAGATTCATTTTTTGCCTGATGAAGGAGCAACTCTCTAAGCAAACCTAAATATCTAATCCATGTTACATATCAAATATTTAGCTTAAATGTTTTGATAGTTGTTGCTTACATTATACGGTTCAGTCAACTTAGCCCCCCGAAGTACGACTTTGTTGAAAAAAACTTGTCAGTTAGGCTACTGTTTTCTAGGTATCATCTTTGTAATAGCCAGTGTCTTTGAACATACATAAAGTAATTACAACGCCAACATATTTCTTGGAAGCGGTATTTTATATGCCAATCATGATTTTGTATTGAAATTCAGCAAGTAAATGGTAATACGCATACAGGAGCTGAAAGCTCTCACATCAAAGTTTGGATGTGAACTTTTTTTTACCTGATACTTTAGAGAGAATATTTTTTTCATATTCTGCTGGCGCTAGCTCTAAGCAATCTTTTGCACCCAATTTGATTAAAAAAATCTCATTTCGGGGGGCTAGGGTTTAAAATGTTTTATAATCTTTTGGGGTTGTAGGGGTGGCGCTAGCTTTTAAATTGGTAGCGCTAGCTGGCGCTAGCTCTGAGGAATCCGAATACTGTAAGAAAACTTGAAAAATCCAAACTCGGGGAGCTAGGATCAACCTAGCCCCCCGAAAGTTCAAACCCCCGTAACTTTCTTGTCTAAACGGCGCTAGCTCTAATTTTTGTGGCGCTAGCTAGCGCTAGCTAAGGCCCGTCTAGTGCAACAGTTATTTTTTAAAAAGTCGAACTTCGGGGAGCTAAGTTGACTGAGCCGTATAAATAGAGGATTGCAATAACATTCAATTACAATTCATTTATTCCTTATTTACTTACTATCAAAATATGACTCATCATAAATCAGCCAAATTTGAAAAAAATATATTGGGCTCGGTGCAATGTTGAGCAAGAAGCTTGTTATTTGAAATGCATTATAATAACTACCTTATTATTATTATAGTTCTATTTTTTCTAAAATAATTAACGATGAATAAGCACGCAATTAAACCCTACATTTTTTTAAACCTTTGTCAAACAAATATTACCTGTGCTCAGTAAAAAATAGTTGATTTGTAACATTAATCTACGACAACGCCATATTGGTGTTATTCTTACTATTCTTATAGTTTTGATATCATTGATTCGTTGATGAAGTCGCAGTTGGTTCAAATAGGTCCGATTGCTAGAAACTTTACAATTTACTTTAATAGTTTTATTGCGAGAAGTTTAATGGCATTTAACAACTGCTTTAACAACGAAAGATTTAAGACGAAATAATGATTTGAACAAGACTGATTGTTATTCGATTTCTTCTGGCTTATTAATCAGCTTAAAAAACTTTAAAAAATAATTTACGAATACCGACACTGTCAAATAATAAGGAAAGACAATATTAAAGGTATATTACACATCTTTATTTAAATTAGTGAAACATTTCGTGTTTTCTATATTAGTGAACATGCAGTATAAAAAAATACTTATTCCATTAGCAGTCAGAAAGCATGAAAATAAAACACTAGTACAATAAAATATCGATTATAATTGCGAAATATTAATTTTACGAGAATAAATGCTAACGACGCGAGCCGATTTTGTTAACTATGATTGAAAAAAGAAAAGAAAAACAAACGCGAAGCCGCGCAGCGTTCGCCGGCCCGGGGATAAACGCTGGCCGCATGCTGCTCGCCCCTCCAATAATTGTGCAGATGAGTGTACAACTCGTTCAACTAAGAGAAGATCCGCAAGGCGGCGGTATTTTACGGTCTTATTTTTCAAGATTTTTATTTTAACCTGACTCGGGCATGAGCTATCGCATTCTTATGAAATGTTCATATTATATTCCTTATAGTATAAACTAGTAAGATATGGGAATATTTTTTTTAATTTTGAAAAATTTTACATTATTTTTTGTATACCTCTGAAAGCAAATTGTTTTAAAAAAAAGTACTTCGATATTTTACTAGATAATTGGGCTTAATATACGCTGTCAAAATTTCAACTTTCTAGGACCTTTAGTTTTTAAATAAACCTAACATTAAATTTCAGACCACTGTTATATTCCCCTTAACCCTATTATACATTCAAATCATAATACCGCAATTTGTCATTATTTGATGTGTTTTTTTAACAAGAATATAAATAATTGCTTAGTTCGATTTTTTGCCGCTATACTATAAAAACGCTGTCGAATAGCTGCTTTTATCTTACATTTGACCATGGTGGTGATGACGTCGTCGACGCCATTTTGTTAAAATAGGAAGTAATCGCGTCACCATCTCCGCCGTTCTCACTAGTTTTATCCGCGTAAAACGCTTTTGTTAACATAAATGCATTCTCAAATCGGTTAAGCAATTGTGCATCTATCCGTCGCGAGTGTTTTTTTTTAAAGCGCAACAAACATTAACACCGTGAAAACTCCATCCAAACGAAAGAGTTCTTTTTTGTGCAAAGAACGTGTTTCTATGTAACCTAAGCGAAAGGGTAGACTGTGTGAGTATTATTTATTGTTGAACAATTGTTCATATTTGTGTTAATGTGGAATTAACCCTATTACTCATTTAAACCATAATACCGCAATCTGTCATCATTTGATGTGAATTTTTAAGACGAATATAAATAATTGCCTAGTTCGATTTTTTTGCCGCTATACAGTAACAGCGCTGTGCTAGTTAAACAGCTTGTTTTGTCTTACATTTGACCATAGTGGTGATGACGTCGTCGACGCCATTTTGTTAAAGTACGAAGTAACGCGTCACCATCAGTGCCGTTCTCACTAGTGTAATCCACGTAAAACGCTTTTGTTAACATAAATGCATTCTCAGATCGGTTAAACAATTGTGCTTCTATCCGTCGCCAGTGTTTTTTTCAAGCGCAACAAACGTGAAAACTCGATTTTTGTGCAAAGAACGTGTATCTATGTAACTTAGGCGAAATAATACCGCAATCTGTCATCATTTGATGTTGTTTTTTAACACGAATATAAATAATTGTCTAGTTCGATTTTTTGCCGCTATGCAGTAACAGCGCTGTGCTAGTTAAACAGCTTGTTTTGTCTTACATTTCACCATGGTGGTGATGACGTCGTCGTTAAAGTACGAAGTAATCGCGTCAACATCACTGCCGTTCTCACTAGTTTAATCCACATAAAACGCTTTTGTTAACATAAATGCATTCTCAAATCAGTTAAACAATTGTGCTTCTATCCGTCGCACACTGGTCGAAACGCTCATTCTAGCTGAACATTTCGCTTTAAAGCGATTTAGTCTACTTTAAATTGTTCGGAACAATTTGAAAATAATTGATTAAAAATATAAATTACTCAATCTTAAATAATTCTTCCCTTCTAGCCTTCACCACCCCCATTTTAATTTTATTTTTCTACGAAAAATTGTTAAAATAAAATTTGAAGATAATGTCATTATTCGAATTTTTGTTATACAATTTTTATCTAAAAATAATAATTATATTACAACCCTTTCCCATATTTTTTTTCCTGTGGGGGGCCGTCTTCCTTTCGGATCCGGATGCACTGCAGCCTAGGTGACTTATTGTACTGCCCCAATATTATTACACTCACGCAACTATTCCGAACTCGATGCCCTGCACTAGCTTGTGGAGGTCCTTCAGAGGTTGCGCGTGGAAATCATTTGGTTCCATTTGTCTGTTCCCAAATATGAGCCGTCTTTTGCTCTCCAGCGCATTGCACCTGCACAGAACGTGCATAGCTGTTTCCGGTGCCGTATTACAGAGGCGACAGTTGGTGTCGCCGTTGTATAGCCCGATTTTCCTTAGATGCTCTTTAACAGTCATGTGGCCTGTGAGCAGTCCTATGGTTGTTTTCAGCTGTGCCCTACTCAATGTTAGTAGTCCTGCAGCTTGACTTGAGTTAGGCCCTTTTATAAGGGCCTTACTATGGTTAAGGCCTAGTCTGTTTTCCCAGTATTCCTTGTGTTTGTTGCGAGTCCACTTATTGACTTCAAGGCGACTCGACTTTTTTGTTATGCCCAAGGCAGGTTCGGGTCCCATAAATGAAATGGTGGCTCCCTGCCTTGCTGGCTCGTCAGCTTTTTCATTACCCGCAATACCAGAGTGACCCGGCGTCCAGACAAGCGTAACCTTGTTCTGTCTCGCTAGGTCATTCATGGTATTGAAGCATTCCAATACCAGTTTGGATGAAGTCTTTTGACTCTGGAGAGCCTTCAGTGCCGCCTGGCTATCGGACATGATATAGATTTGCCTGTTTCGACAGTCCTTCTCTATGTTGGTTCTCGCACATTCTATGATTGCGAATATTTCTGCTTGAATGACTGATGCCAGGCTACCCAATGGTTGAGCATAGCCTGTCCTCATGTTTTCATTATAGATTCCTGATCCAGTACCTGTGGTTGATTTAGAACCGTCCGTGTACCAGATCACACTTTGTTTGTGTATATCTTCCCTAAAGCCGTTCCATTCGTTGCGGTCTGGAATAGTGACTTTAAAGAGTGAATTTTCAAGATATCTGACTACCATATGATCCGACCTCATTTGCAGGAGAGGTCCCCCTATGTCTGTCAAGAGTCTTCTGTGTGGGGTATCAACTCTTACGTTGACCGATGATAATTGCCAGTCTTGCCTCCCCCACTATCAGAATATGAAGTGGTGTGAGGTCTAGAACCGTCTCCATGGCTGCAGTGGGCGTGGTTCTCATAGCCCCCGTTATGCTAATACAAGCAAGTCTTTGAACCTTGCTGAGTATTTGTATGGTTGTATGCTGTGTGGTTTTAGGCCACCATACCAAAGCAGCATACATGATTGCGGGTCTGACCACTCTGGTGTACAGCCAGTATACCATTCCTGGTCTGAGCCCCCATTGTCGGTCGTACATTCGTCTAATTTCCGCAAGGGTAATTTCCGATTTGCGTCTGATTTTTGAGATTTGAGGGGTCCAGGTCAGTTTGGAGTCAAAGATTGCTCCTAGGTACTTCACCTCTCCCATGTTGTATTCAATTATAAAATTATTCAAATAGAAACAGAAATTAAAAAATGCACACATATCTATAAATAAGAATATACATTATACAGGGTGCCCGTATTTCGGCAGAATCTCAGATATTTAAAAAGATAGAGTCGGTTAAATTAGGGCAAAGTTGCGTATTTTGGGGCCTAACAATAATCGAAAAACAAATTTGAAATATCTTTTTTTGTTTTCGAGATATCAACAAAAAACTGATTTGGTGAAAAATCGTTTTTATTTTTTTATTCAAAAACTACTGAATCTGGACATTTAGAACTTTGACAATATACAGGCACTTTTTTATAAGGAATTTAGTAGTTTTTTTTAATAGCTATGACATTTACCCGGGGACCATAGCCAACTCTTGTTTTTCTTATGGGAGCCATATTGGATTTTCATATATTTTAAAAAAATATGTTTTTCTGAACTCAGTGATGTACCACACTCATAATTTATTTCAGATTTGATATTTAAAATTATGATATTATCTTTTTTGCAAAGAGTGCTTTCGAAACAATCACTTCATACCTGTTAATCAATAAAATCTCAACAGCAGTTAATCATTGTTAGCACTCAAAATTAATTAATAACTGTCAATCTTTTATAATAACAATAAGTATCGCTTATCACATAAAAGTTGTACAAACTAAATTTATTCTACTTTTATTATTATTATTATTTTAAAACTATTCACAAAACAAGTAATGCTTGCATTTTTTTCGCTACATCTCGCTAAATATTGATCACCATCACACCTAAGCGTTATATATTTTTAACTTTACTGTTAATCAGTGGTTTACACGCGTGGCGCATGAAGTAAAATTTCGAGTTTAGAAAAGCCCCGTGAATATTTGTCTCGGGTCGCTGCGCGACCCTCGACAAATTTTCTACGCGAGGCTTTTTTAAACTCGAAATTTTACTTCATGCTCAGTCTGGGAGTGGATAATACTCGTTCTTATCAGTTTCAAATTGAAGGAGATCCCTCTAGATTACTAAGTTTATTACTATTTTACAAAGGCTACAGCTCGAAGGACCAATCATGGTCTTCTGAGACCGAAGGACTACAGGGAATTAAGATTTTTTTGCAAGAAAACAACGAATATCAGAAGGTTTACAGAATGGATAGAAAAGAAAACATCCAATTTTGAAAAAATATCGAAGTTGGGTTGGTTTTCAGTGCATTTTTAACTTTACTTTAAATCAGTGTTTTATACGCGTGGCGCATGAAGTAAAATTTCGAGTTTAGAAAAGCCCCGTGAAAATTTGTCTCGGGTCGCTGCGCGACCCGAGTCAAATTTTCTACGCGGGGCTTTTCTAAACTCGAAATTTTACTTCATGCTTAGTCTGGGAGTGGAAGACACTCGTTACTTTTAAATACATCACAACCGTTAAAATATGTATCGTCGGATGCCCGTCTTCAGGGGTGATATGTAAGCAAATTATGGGTCCTAGGAGTTGTCAAATGAGTGAGTTACTCAACTGTTTCCAAGGTACTTTTTAAAAAAACAAAAGATTAAAATTTTACATATAAAATGTACAATAAACTATAAGTGTTATACATCATTAAATTCATAAAAAAATATTCTTTCAAAAATATGAAAATCCAAAATGGCACCCATAAGAAAAACTAAAGCTGGCTATGGTCCCTGGGTAAATGTTATAGTTATCTTAAAATGAAATATATTACTAGATTAATCGTTAAAAAGTGCCTCTATAATGTCAAAGTTGTAAATGTCTGGATTCAATAGTTTTTGAATAAAAAAATAAAAACGAAATTTCAATCCGTTTTTCGACAATATTTCAAAAACGAAAAAAGGTATTTTAAATTTGTTTTTAGATTATTATTGGGTCCTAAATTACACAACTTTGTCCTAATTTAACCGACTCTCTATCTCTTCAAATAACCGAAATTCCCATACATTCTGTTGAAATACGGACACCCTGTATACAGTGGCGGTTCCTCGGTAAGTGCACATGTGCACGTGCACTCCCAAATTAAGGGGATTATTGCAGTGTAACACGCCGATCGTGTTGGAAAGACCCACATAGTTTAGAGTAGCTCATCCGATGCCAAATTTACAGCACAAGTGGGGAGAATACAGTCAGAGAGAAAGGCGGCAGTTCGCTGTGCATTTGTGCATTTCTCCTTGGCATGAACGGATGGGGTCTCGCGTCGCGTGGAATAGACGAAAAAAACAAAGCGTATAAAAAAGACGGATCGAACGAAAGTGTCGATTCGTATTATTTAAACACGCTGATAATACATACAAGCTATGTATTGTTTTCAATTCGTTAAAAAGCGTTATCGGATCCTGTGTTATTTTTCGGTATTTACAAAACTGATGATTCTTATTCTTGCCATTATAACACATTATTTTTACTTTTAAGACTCCAGTTTCGACAGCCGAACAAACTATGTGTTTTACTTTATTAAATTATAGATTATTTCTTAAAAATATAATAATAAAATAATTCATGTTCATAAGCTCATTGTGAATATTTATATGCCGCACATATATGAAAAAAAACATAGGATTTTCAATCATATTTTTTAAATGGGAATATTATCTTCCCTAACTGCTATTGCCATGAAAATAATGTGTATTAATTTGGCCTCTGCCCAATTGGTTAAATACCCCCAATTTTGGGGAGAATTTCAATTTATATTCGGTCAAATATTCTAGTTTTTATGAATGCAACAAATAAATAATAGATTGAAAAAAATTAAACCGAAAGCTGCCCTGTTTTTTTTTTATGTTTAGTACAGGGTTTACAAAATGATGATGTGTATAAATAGTTCGACTTTTTTGAAAAAAGCGATTGCGCTAGACCGGCCTTAGCTAGCGCCACAAAAATTAGAGCTAGCGCCATTTAGACAAGAAAACTACGGGGATTTGAACTTTCGGGGGGCTAGGTTGATGCTAGCCCCCCGAGTTTGGATTTTTTAAGTTTTTTTACACCATTCGGATTCCTCAGAGCTAGCGCTACCAATTTAAAAGCCAACGCCACTCCCACAGCCCCAAAAAATGATAAAACATTTTTAACCCTGGCCCCCTAAAATGAGATGTTTTTAATCAAATTGGATGGAAAATATAACTTAGAGCTAGCGCCAACAGAATATGACAAAAATATTCTCTCAAAAATATCAGGTAAAAAAAAGTTCACGTCCAAATTTTGATGCAAGAGCTTTCAGATTCTGTATGCGTATACCATTTACTTCCTGAATTTTAATACAAAATGATGTTTGGCATATAATATACCGCTTTCAACAAATAGTTCGGCGTTGTAATTACTCTATGTTCATAGACACTGGCTATTAGAAACATGATGCCTAGTAGACAGTAGCGTAACTGACAATTGTGTTTTCACTCCTAGCTAATTTAAATCGTTATTACGCAAGAACTTACCGTACGATTTAAGAAACTCTTTTGGCATTGTAATTACTATACTAATATTTATAAACACTGGCAACGAGATAGCTTGCACTAGTAAGACAGTGGCGAACTGACGATTGTTTTTGATAATTGAAATCGTTATAACTCGGAAACTAACCGTACGATTTCAAATTTTTTTGGCATTGTAATTGCTATACTGAAGTCTATAAACACTAACAACGACATAGCTAGTGATATTAAAGGATAAATTAAAATCACTTGCTTTGTTTCACTATTTGTTTCTATTTACTCGTCTAGTTTCGCTTTTTACGGCATTATCAAAGTTCACTCTTGATTCACTCTTGATTCACTTTATCCTTTATTATTATTTCAAAATGTTTCACCAAGTGATAAATGAGAAAGTTATTCAAGAGATAGCTAGTGCTAGCAAGACAGTGGCGTACCTCACGGTTGTTTTTTTTTTTATGATAACTTAAATCATTATTACTCGGTGGAAAACACTCGTTGGGAGTTTCAAACTGAACGCTTTTCAAAAACAATGAATGCCTGAAAATTTACCTAATACACATCGGGTTATGTATGTACCTAATCAAAACATGGGTATCTTTTCGATGCTACAAAATTGTGATTAAGCTCCTTTCGTTGCTATTCAATTGACTTTATTTTCATTCTAACACAATCTATCTCAATATCCTGATTCTACGATATACAGGGAGTTTTTCTTTAAAGTAGACGTATTCCAGATTCACTTTATTTTGTTTAAATCTTTAGAAATATGTTGTTTTTACAGGAATTCAATTTGAAGCTTTAAGCGAGTGTTTTCCACTCCCAGACTAAGCATGAAGTAAAATTTCGAGTTTAGAAAAGCCCCGTGAAAATTTGTCGAGGGTCGCGCAGCGACAGGAGACAAATTTTCTGGGCTTTTCTAAACTCGACATTTTACTTCATGCGCCACGCGTATAGAACACTAAAATTTTGTGAAATTTGTGTATATTTGAACCTTACTTGAAATCAGCGTTTTATACGCGTGGCGCATGAAGTAAAATTTCGAGTTTAGAAAAGCCCAGAAAATTTGTCTCGGGTCGCTGCGCGACCCTCGACAAATTTTCACGGGGCTTTTCTAAACTCGAAATTTTACTTCATGCTTAGTCTGGGAGTGGAGAACACTCGTTTAAAGCCTTGAATTGAACTTTTGCACCCAATTTGATTAAAAAAATCTCATTTCGGGGGGCTAGGGTTTAAAATGTTGTATAATCTTTTGGGGTTGTGGGGGTGGCGCTAGCTTTTAAATTGGTAGCGCTAGCTCTGAGCAATCCGAATACTGTAAGAAAACTTGAAACATCCAGCATCAACCTAGCCCCCCGAAAGTTCAAACCCCCGTAACTTTCTTGTCTAAACGGCGCTAGCTCTAATTTTTGTGGCGCTAGCTAGCGCTAGCTAAGACCCGTCTAGCGCAACAGTTATTTTTTAAAAAGTCGAACTTCGGGGGGCTAAGTTGACTGAGCCGTATAAATAGAGGATTGCAATAACATTCAATTTCAATTCATTTATTCCTTATTTACTTACTATCAAAATATGACTCATCATAAATCAGCCAAATTTGAAAAAAATATATTGGGCTCGGTGCAATGTTGAGCAAGAAGCTTATTATTTGAAATGCATTATAATAACTACCTTATTATTATTATAGTTCTATTTTTTCTAAAATAATTAACAATGAATATGCACGCAGTTAAACCCTACATTTTTTTAAACATTCGTCAAACAAATATTACCTGTGCTCAGTAAAAAATAGTTGATTTGTAACATTAATCTACGACAACGTCATATTGGTGTTATTCTTACTATTCTTATAGTTTTGATATCATTGATTCGTTGATGAAGTCGCAGTTGGTTCAAATAGGTCCGATTGCTAGAAACTTTACAATTTACTTTAATAGTTTTATTGCGAGAAGTTTAATGGCATTTAACAACTGCTTTAATAACGAAAGATTTAAGACGAAATAATGATTTGAACAAGACTGATTGTTATTCGATTGCTTCTGGCTTATTAATCAGCTTAAAAAACTTTAAAAATAATTTAATAATACCGACACTGTCAAATAATAAGGAAAGCCAATATTAAAGGTATATTACACATCTTTATTTAAATTAGTGAAACATTTCGTGTTTTCTATATTAGCGAACATGCCGTATAAAAAAATACTTATTCCATTAGTAGTCAGAAAGCATGAAAATAAAACACTAGTACAATAAAATATCGATTATAATTGCGAAATATTAATTTTACGAGAATAAATGCTAACGACGCGAGCCGTTTTTGTTAACTATGATTGAAAAAAGAAAAGAAAAACAAACGCGAAGCCGCACAGCGTTCACCGGCCCAGAGATAAACGCTGGCCGCATGCTGCTCGCCCCTCCAATAATTGTGCAGATGAGTGTACAACGCGTTCAACTAAGAGAAGATCCGCAAGGCGGCGGTATTTTACGGTCTTATTTTTCAAGATTTTTATTTTAACCTGACTCGGGCATGAGCTATCGCATCCTTATGAAATGTTCACATTATATTCCTTATAGTATAAACTAGTAAGATATGGGAATATTTTTTTTAATTTTGAAAAATTTAACATTATTTTTTTCATACCTCTGAAAGCAAATTGTTTAAAAAAAAAGTACTTCGATATTTTACTAGATAATTGGGCTTAATATACGCTGTCAAAATTTCAACTTTCTAGGACCTTTAGTTTTTAAATAAACCTAACATTAAATTTCAGACCACTGTTATATTCCCCTTAATGCCTGCAAACATATTTAAATTTCCTCATTCTTTAAATAATTTTATCAATCCATTCTACTTGTAAAATAAATCCTAAACATAATTTTTTCCGCTAGAAGCTATCCGATGCGTCGTCCTAATATCCAAGCGCAAAGCAGAGAACGTCGAGTGCCACCGACCCGACGGCAACCGAACACCGCGGCCGCGTCCCCTCGCCTGATCCGCTCGTGCACTGCACATGTGAATTTTAAATCTAATTGGTGGAACCTCTGCCCCCCGCACTCTTTCTTCCCCGCGACAGCCCAGCGACGTTCAATGCTTTAAGCTGGCTCGTGTGCATATATAACTAGTGCACATCGTGGTCGGATTGATATCGGCGTATCGGTTTTAGGTTGATTTCACGAATTTCCAGAATGGCGGAGTGTTCGAACTCCATTATTACCGTGCAATATTTAAAGACAATCAAATGTTCTTCGCTATCCTTAGAGGAAAAAATGAATATCAAAAGTGTCGGTCGTCCAAAACCCAAAAATGTTGCCTGTTGCGCTTACTGTCTTTCCAATATTGTGCACCCCCAAAGAATTAAACCACGCGCCGCCACTGCCTGTATACAGTGTAAAGAATCTAGGTACATCATATAAACAATGTAGACCAAAGCCAGAAATTATTCAAAGTCAGAATCCTCTGGTAAAGATGCCTGTTCTGGTTCCACTAATAACTTTAACAAGTTCAATTTCAATTTTTGAATGGTAAGTGGCCCATTTGGCAAACCTTCAGTAGAGAACACATTCCGTTTAGCCACTTAAAATATTTGTTTTTAAATTTGAAATTGCTCTATGAGAGGTTCGCCATTTGATTGTCAATTGTGAAAATTATTTATTTTATGTATTATTAAACGTAAATTTTCAGTGTGCGATACAATTTCAATTTTCATAATGTCAATCACAAAGAGCTTTATTTTTTTGTTCTAGCGTTTTTTGAGCGCGCCAAACATCAAAAATGTTTTCCGAGAAATTGTTACGCTACCTAAAAAAAAATCACTGCTTGTAAACGGGCAACTAAATATTATTTGTATATTAAACTAATTAGTTATTATGTATTAAAAAAAACAAAGGTTCATTGCTAAGAACGGCTAAGAATGTATACTTTAACCTTTTTCAAGTTTAACTTTGTAAATTTTACTATAGGATTCTTTACTTAATTTAAATTAGTATATCTATCTGTTGACTAAAGTTATATGAAAAATATTTAAAACTATGTTGTAAATATACCACTAGAATATATATTCATCTTAAAATTATATGTTTCACGAAACACAAATGTAAAAAAAGAAATTAAACTTGGGCGTTTGGAGCGCGTACAACTAAACGACGTAAACGATCCGTGCACTTTGGGTACTGATAACTACTGGACCAAAGGTCGGAGGGGTTTATGACTTTACCTGCGAACCCTCTGGACATTAAACTGCCCATATTCCAAGAAAAAAACTGTTTTCTAAACAGTTGATTTTTGGCGAAATGTTCAGCTAGAATGAACATTTCGACCAATGTGCGACGGCTCGGCGGCAAACTCGCCTAGCACCAGCTTGCAAAACGCGTTCAAACCGCTCCGTATAAGAGCTAAAAGCGGAGCGGAAAAAACGACCCGTCCCGCTCCGCTTCCGTTCTCAAAACGTCCATATAAGAGCGCACTCAAGGATGAAGCGGCAAAACTTCACTTAGAAGTGCCTTATATATATATATATATATATATATATATATATATATATATATATATATATATATATATATATATATATATATATATATATATATATATATATATATATATATATATATATATATATATATATATATATATATATATATATATATATATATATATATATATATATATATATATATATATATATATATATATATATATATATATATATATATATATATATATATATATATATATATATATATATATATATATATATATATATATATATATATATATATATATATATATATATATATATATATATATATATATATATATATATATATATATATATATATATATATATATATATATATATATATATATATATATATATATATATATATATATATATATATATATATATATATATATATATATATATATATATATATATATATATATATATATATATATATATATATATATATATATATATATATATATATATATACGCTCCGTATATATATATACGCTCCGTATATATATATATATATATATATATATATATATACGCTATATACGCTCCGTATATATATATATATATATATATATATATATATATATATATATATATATATATATATATATATATATATATATATATATATATATTTATATATAAGATTTGACATAATTTCTGTACATACATATTTATGCTTTATAGCATTTAATAGTATTTAACATTATTACCATTGTTAAAACGGTTTTTACTGGCGGACAAGGATATGACTGGCGAGTCGCTAGACGAGCCAGTCACCTTCTGGAGCCAGTAAAACCCGTTAACTTGCGTATATTGTTATATATTTTATTTGTCAATCATTTGTAATTAATTAAAATACAATTATACCAAATATATAAATTTAATCAAATTGGAATTACAAAAAAATATGTAGTAAGTTATGAAACGTTTCCGTGGATACTTATGTTGTTTATTTGATTAAATCAAATTAAATTATTTCGCAATTCGTTTAACAAAAACTATAAATTACTATTCCAGTACTAACTTGTTAAATTTTAACAAGTTAGTATACTGACTTGTTAAAATTTTACAAGTCAGTAGCTTGAAAACATAACCTTACTTGTTTAATACTGTCTATTGATAAATTGCCGTTTACAAATGAGAGACAAATAAAATCTTTTTTATAATCGTCCAATCGTTTTAATAATCGTCCAACTTTTAGCAGATTATATCAGTGTGCCTTGTGAGAAACCAGGTGTATTAACATTCAAAAAATAATAATCAAGTTTGGCGATAAATCTACAAAAATTATGAATATAATTGAAGGGTTAAGGGGAAAAACCAAATGAGTTCAAAAAGTTCAGAACATTATTTTTGACGCCATTGTGTAGCTTAGAACAAGTGAGTCGACTATTTCCAAAAACTCCTGAATCCATTTGAAAACCATGGATTTAGGGATTTTTGGAAATAGGCGATTCCAGTATTTTCATGTAGGCAAATGACCTATGAAACATACAGAGTTCTGACATTTCATTTTGTTTCCGTGTAAAAGTTCAAAAATGAAACTCATTTGACTTTTCTACTTTCAACTATAAAAATATCAATTTAGACTAACTTAATAAAGGACCATATATGACACTTAAGTCGCCTATTTCCAAAAACCCATAAATCCACGGTTTAGGGGTTTTTGGAAATAGGCGACTCACTTATTTCAATTTGTTTTTTTATATTCTCATATAACGACATATCTGGAAATTAATATATTGGCAATGAATCATTCATATAGTATCTTAATAACGATTTACTTTTATTTTCTTATATTATTACAAATAAAAAAATCTTAAAATATAATAATCACATTTCATCGATTATTTAATAAATTTGGGTTTTAGTAAATAATCACGATAAATTGAATCGGTAATTTTGAAAAGGGCAATTTACATTTTTTTATTTCAATAAAAAAAAACTGTCTTAATTTAATGTATTATTAGTTAGATCAACGTAGAATTTTCTACATTTATAAAGTATCGTATGTTCAATAAAATAAATCTCTAGAGTGGCATGGAATATATTCTAAGTTAGCAACTCTAAAATTATACATTATTATTATTTTGTCTGACATTTTATAAGACAGGAGTGTAGCAACTTAAATTTTAAAAAATATTAATCATGGCACTCTAGAGGTTTTTCTTTATTAAACATACGATATTATAAGCATAGTCATTCTGGCCCGTTTTCATATGGAAAGTAGAGGTACTTAACAGGAAACGATTTTTTTAAAAAGGTATTTTTTCTATCAGATTGAAGTGATGATCCCTTTTCAGGATGACCGATTCAATTATACTCGTACTTTAGTTCTAATTAATAATTATGTACATAAATTTCATTTCGAGCATAAAAATGCATATCCGGGTCGTGATTATGCTGAGCTTGATAGACGCTCAAGAAACCTTCCTTCATGATACACCTAGCTTTACACCTTGTCTTCCAATTGGAGCACCTGTAAAACTTCGTACCATTCTTGGCGTGGTCTACATAGTAGCGGAAATTGTTATGCACTAAAAGCTGGTTATTCCTTCTGCTCGTCACGAAATAGTAATCTGAAACGAAAACAAACGAATTATCAATGTTCAAACAGAGTTTTATACAAAATACTTACATTAATTAATTATTTTAAAACAATTAACGTTGGTATAACAGAAAAAAACTTTGAAACTTTAAACTCCTGTGGTTCATATTTGAAAAATCGTGTTTTTTTAACAGTAAAAACTAAACTCGAACTTTTACTTCATGCACCACGCGTATAAAACACTGATCTATTCTGCCGTTTTAAATCCCTCTATCGTTGAATAAATTGGTTAATATAACTGGTATTTTTCGAATGAATCGAAATATGCCGAGTAAGAGGAAATATAGCCCGATTCGTTTCCTGTTTATGAGCATCACTATTATTACATTAGATGGGCTCTCTCTGCCTTGTTTATGATAAATATTTGAACAATTGAGGTGAAATCAAATTAAGCAGTATATTTTGTAGATACACCTTACAGTATAAATACATTTGATTTGTAAAAATGTAATTTCCTGTACTCCTTGAGTCGAAACTAGTTGAAATAAAAAACCAAAATATTAGTGTTTTCTTTTTCAAATCATAGTTAAATATGTTTCACCGCGTGAAAGATGAGAAACTAGTTCAAGATACATAATAAATAAATTACGTTAGCCCCTTAATGCGCAGGCCCGTGTCTAGCGCAGTGAAATGTTTGCATATTTTAATCGGGATTTTTTTTTCATGCGCGAGGGAGGCATGGAAATAATTGTAAATGAATACTTGATAGTTTTAGAGTATACTAGGTATATGGTTTTGATCATGGTATTCTAAATGAGTCGTCTATTTATAAAAAACCCTGAATCCATTTGTAAAAAAAATAGATTCAGGGGTTTTGGGTAATAGGCGACTCAAATAGTTGCGTTAAAAAAAAATGAAAACGATATTTGTTTCGCCGATAAATCTCAAATCAAATGATCCTTAAGGAGTTAATAAACATATAGGTTAATAAAACATTGTTAAATAATGTATTTCTAATAATTTATTGAGAATTGGTTATTTTTCAAATATAGTTGTTGTTGACAAATAATAGTATCTTGAAAAATAGGCTCTGGTTGATGCGGGTGGTTGCCGCGTAACATGATAAAGCAATTATCGTGGCTCATAACAACTCGAGCTTTGCAAATCCCGGTCTTGTAAAGTCGACACCTGTAATACGTCGTCGATACGCTGCTCCAGTGTTTCACGTATCGGTAATCTCTGACTATTATTTGTACGTGGCGGCCTCTTCCTTTTACAAACGTTACCGTTTCTAGAAAATAACAAAAGTTGCAATAAATATCTAAGATTAGGTATATTATATAAATTCTAATACTTTTTTAAGGTTGTTATTATTAAAGATTCGAAAACACAGCGATTGTGCGACGTATTTCAATCGTGGTTTTCTAAACCACCTAGACAACGTATTCACAAATACTGATAGCCAAGATTTTATTCAGGAAGCGATTAACACCGGCCTAAGCGATTAGTGTTGCACTTTTTACAAGGAAAAATCCGCATCTTAATTGTTAGAAAAAAGTTCGCCTTTTTTCCCTATTGTGTATTCAAATAATTACTTGTAAATAAAACACTTTTTACTTTGTTTAACCACTGAATCTTACATTTAATTGTGTGACTAGTTTCGACTATCTAGTAGTCATTCTCAAACTAAAGTAAATACAAATTACACATACATTAGGTCAACCTGGCCATTAAGAAGGGAAATTCCGGGATTAATTCGGGCCTTGTGTATTTCTAGTGCTTCCAGTCAATCCATTTTACGACCTTTTTCGGCAAAATGGATTACTGAAAGTACATCCTCGCCAAAAGTGTGATTCTCTTCTAAAAGATGGTTAGCATAGGTAGAACTATTATGTTTTAATCTAAAGGCTCGCTCGTGTTCTTTCAATCTTATTTCGATTCTACGACCAGATTGCCCAATGTACACACCTTTACAATTTTCGCAGTTCAATTTATAAATGCCTGATCTAACTAGGGGATTAAGTTTTGTTTTTGGGTTGAAAATTATATTATTAAGTTTATGGGGCGTTTTTAATATTACATTAATGATACATTTTTTAAGGATGTTTTTAATTTTACAACTTATTGTACCATAGTAGCTGATTGTTTTAAAATGTTGATTATCTATTGACCTAATTCTAGGGTAGAAGAATTTCTGCACCTCTTTCATTTCATAATTATGAATTAAATTGTCTATTAGTGAAGTTGTGTAGCCATTATTCAATGCTATTTCCTTTATTGTATTGATCTCTTTCTATCATTTATATTTAGCGGAATTTTAAATGCTCCTTTTATCATTGTATAGAAACTAGCTTTTTTATGAATTTGTGGGTGGCGGAAGTGGTTAGGGATAACGGAATCAGTATAGGTCGGTTTTCTATATATATTAAAATTTAATTTGTTGTTAATTTTTGTAATGGTTAGGTCTAGAAAATTAATTTTGTTATGGGTTTCTGTTTCTACTGTAAAAGTTATTGAAGGGTGTATTGTGTTAAGGAAATTGAGGAATTGCTGGAGTTGTCTATCTGTACCTTTAAAGAATGCTAGAACATCGTCTACATATCTAAACCAATGAAATATGTGTTTTTTACCTAACGTGGAATTTAAAATAGTATTTGTAATATTGTTCATGAATATTTCAGCTAGCAATGGGTTCAGCGGGGACCCCATTGCTAAGCCTTCATGTTGACTGTAAAATTTATTGTTAAATGAAAAATAGTTTAATTTTATTATTAAATCTAATTTCATTTAACAGTAATCCATTTTGCCGAAAAAGGTCGTTAAATGGATTTACTGGAAGCACTAGAAATACACAAGGCCCGAATTAATCCCGGAATTTCTCTTCTTAATGACCAGGTTGACCTAATGTACACCCCTCTCTTCGAAGCCGTATAAATAGTTTTTAACGTGTAATTTGTATTTACTTTAGTTTGAGAATGACTACTAGATAGTCGAAACTAGTCACACAAATAAATGTAAGATTCAGTGGTTAAACAAAGTAAAAAGTGTTTTATTTACAAGTGTATTTAAGATGTACCACAAAGTGAACGCCTACAACACCAAACAAATAATTACCTTTGTAAGCGATCACGAAATCATTAACGAAAGTCAATAGGGCGGGTAAATCAACTGAGGGACGTAATCTTGGCTCTTACTCAAAGAATCTACAATGGTTATGAAAAGGGAAAGCTTTTCACTGCAACCTTCATAAATCTAAGCAAGGGGAGCTAATGCTTATGAGAGAACAGGAAATCGAGTAGAAAAGAAGAGACTATGGTCAGGATGTGGGGTAAGAGTAAGACAGCAATCACCGGTCTCGCTTCTGGATGCAGCATCCAAACGCGGTTACCAAATTTTATACAAGGTGAGTCACTAAGCAGAAATCGGTCTATAGTGGGCGTATCGTTGAAAATAGCAAAAAAGTTTCAAATAAAAGTTGTTCAGAATCAAGTTTTTCATAACCCAAAATTATTGCTAAATATGGCGGCCTTGCGGTTATACCGGAAGTAAACACCAACTTCCTTATTTTAAATAGAACACCCTATATATTTTTACATTTTTGGATTGCTCGTTAAAAATAAACATGAGTTTTTGCACAAAACATTAAGTCTCAGTTGAACCGTTTTCGAGTTATTTCATTTTTTTGATAAATTTGACGATTTTAACAATATCTTCGAAACAAAATAAGTCAGAGTTGTGCGGCTTACGGTTTTGGATTCGGGAAGAAATGTAGTATTTATTTGGATTTTTGCCATTAGTCAGATTTTCTAAACTGAACCGAGTCCGTCGACGGTATTCTTCAGTACTTCAAACATGCATTTATTTATTTATTCAAACGGTACACCTATTTAACAAAATATAACAAGAAAGAAAAAAATATATATACAAATTGATAACAAGTAAACTTAAATTACAGTACACTTAGCATAATTTAATACAACAGAGCTAAATAAGAGTCATACAATTTTATTTATTTTTAAATGTTGAAATTGGAATATTAAACATATCAAGATTCGGATTAACTTTATATATATTATTGTAGTAACGCATCATTCTATTAAAGGGTTCATTTCTACCATACTTTGTACGGCAGAAATTCTCGCGAAACAGTAACTTACTACGTGTATTACATGGTATAATAAAATTTAGGCGTGCTAATAAATGACCACAATTTATCAAACCATTAGCTAATTTGTACAAGAAACGTAGATCCATTATAATGCGTCGCTCTTCCAATGATTTTAAGTTAATACGAGCAAGCATACTACTGCGACTATAGATTTCGCCATGTGATCTGGTGCGATAAAACATATGTTGTAAGAATTTATTTTGCATATGTTCAATCTGGTAAATAGAATTATCAAAGTGCGGCGACCAGATACAGGTAGCATACTCTAATATAGGTCTTACCAAGGAGCAATATAACATCCTAATAGTGTCTGTAGAAAATGCTTTGCCGAATCTTTTGATAAATCCTAGAGTTTGAAGTGACTTACGGGAAATACTGTCTCTGTGATTAGCAAATGAGAGTTTACTATCAAATATAACCCCAAGATCACGTATTACGCTAACTTGTGTTAATACTTGGCAATTTAATACATACTGGGATTGTGTACTCTTATTTCTATAAAATTGTATATAATAGCATTTGCTAATGTTTAAAAATAAACAATTATTCGCACACCAGTAGTTTAAGTTTTGAAGATCTTCTTGGATTAGTTCAATGTCTTGGGTATTTGAAACTGATCTGAATAATTTTAAGTCATCCGCAAACAATAATACTTCACAATGTTTTATACAATTAACTATGTCATTAATAAACAATGAAAATAGAATCGGGCCGCAGTGAGAACCCTGCGGAACACCAGATAGAACGCTAATTGGTTTAGATACAACATCATTGATTTTTACAAATTGTTGTCTCCCGCTTAAATAACTAAAAATCCATTTCGTTATTGCAGGTCCGAAGCCAAGGTGAGCTAATTTATTAATTAATCTTTTATGACAAACTCTGTCAAATGCCTTAGCGAAGCCGGCGTACACTGCATCAACCTGGCTTCCACTTTCCCACGCATTCCTTATATATGATTGAAAGCATAATAAATTAGTCATGGTAGATTTATCTTTAGAAAATCCATGTTGTTCCTCACACACCAAATATTTACAAGACCAAATTAATTGTTGTGTAATAAGTTTGTCAAACATCTTCGGAATCACAGATTGGATCGATATACCTCTATAGTTTGAAATATCTTCCCTCGAACCACTTTTAAAGAATGGCAGTATAAAACTATTTTTCCAAAAGCAGGGAAACGTACCCGACTCTAGAGATAACTTAAAAATTTTATGCAAAGGGGTACAAAGAGGATAGATACATTTCTTAATAAAATATTAAGAGAGGCCATCATATCCTACTGTACATGAATCACTCAATTCTAATATAGATTTAAAAACATCCGAGATACTAATTGTGAAAGCATTAAGATTAATTGCGGAGCCAAAATGGGAAGATAGATTAATGTCAGGACTTACTGCGTAAACAGTGGAAAAGTAATCTGCAAATAGATCAACACATTCATAGGTATTGTTACTCACTTTGTTATTATAAAACATAGATTTCGGAAAACCGTCCGTTTTACGCGATTCATTGACATGCTTCCAGAACGCCCTAGAATTAAATTTTATCTTCCTCTCAACATTGTTAATATAATCTCTATATAAAGTTTCACTTAGTTGACAACATTTTGCTCTTAATACTTGAAAACGCTCATAGTGGAGTAATGAACCAGATGCTTTATACTTATAATGAGTTTCCTTTTTCGTTTTTATTAGTCTGATCAATTCAGAGTTGAACCATTTCGGGTACTTTGTCGATCTGATGAATTTTACCGGCAAAAAATTAGACAAAACATAGGTACAAACTGCATAGAACTTATCCACTATAACATTAACATCATTATCAATAAGGTATTCATTCCAGTTAATAGCGGAAAAGTAATCATTAATTATATTATAGTCAGCAGATCTAAAGTCAAAAACGGGATGCAAAAATGTTAATTTATCTTTATAGTCAATGTGTTTTACAGAGATACAGTATGGTGTACGGTGCAATGAAGAACTAAAAAAGTCATTAGATACTGATACGCTCACATTATCAATGCTAGAAAATACAAGGTCCAAATATGTACCACTGCTATTCGCGATTGTATTGCTTTGTTTAACGTTGTGTAGAGCCATTGTTTCGGCATTATTGCAAGAATTATCCACCAATACCACACTATGGTTGTTAATGTTCCACAAAGCAGAAGGCATATTGTAATCTCCAAGTAGTATTAATTCATGATCGCCAAACTGGTTCGCAATGTTGTCAACAGAGTTACAATAAGTAATGTAAGATTCGGTGCTTGAACTCGGTGGAATGTAAACTGCCGATAGGATACATTTAAGATTATGCAATTTAATGTTTATATATAATTCTTCAATATTAGATTCAACATTCAATTTATGACTTTCATAATCAGATTTAACAGCAATCAATACTCCGCCGCCACGACTCTTATTGCTAGTCAGAATGGATCTATCCTTCCGAAAGATAGTATAACCTAACAAGCCTAGTTCACCGTCCGCTACAGATTCGTCTAACCACGTTTCAACAATAACTACGACATCAAAATCACAAATTCTATAGTTTAGCTTCAATATATTTATTTTATTGCGCAGACCACTAGCATTAAAATAGTAAATCTTCAGTTTTTTTTACTCGATGTACCTGATGAGGGAATAATAGAAGGTGAACCGTTGATAAATTTAATTGTGACATTTTCTCCATTCCTGCGCCGCTTAGCAAGTACTTCTTGTAGCTTCTTTAGGTGCTCACGTTCTTGAGGTGATCTGTCGTTTGAAAATCTAACCAAACCCATCTCAATGTTTCTAGCAGCCTTCAGCACTTTTATGGCTGTATGCTGATCATTGAAAGTAAGCTTAATAACAGGTCTAGGTTTGCTTGAGGTCTTTCCAATACGAAACATTTCCTGTGGACAGAAGCTTTCCACCGCACTACCAATCAGTGACTGCAAAGTTTGCTGATCCTTCAATTTCTTTACATCTTTGGTCCCTTCTGGCTCAGGAATATTGAAAACTAGAACATTAGATGATCTGCGTCTACGCTCCTCAACTTCTTGTATGATGTCATCTAAACAGTTCACTTTTTCAGATTTCTTTAAATTAAGTATTTCATCTTTTAATAATTGGTTTTCATCGCGCAAGACCTGCATTTCTGCAGTCAATTTGCGCATTTCATCGCGAAAAGACGAAAGACTACGATTTTCGAATAGCACTAATTGAGCCTTTAGAATGGCAGTGACAGTTGATTCAAGAAGAGATACAGTAATTGCAGTATCACCATTATTTGCTAGACATTTACAACACATCCACTGATCATTGTTATCGCAGACAGTTTCAGTCGAGTTTAGACAAGAAGTATGCTTAGAGTCATTACATTTAACACATCTATTCGATGGTGCCCGAGAATTTATATTTTTATTGCAAGCAACACAAATAAGTACCATTATAATATGTGTATACTACAATTCTTTAGGATAAATTAAAAAAAAAGAAAACAATAACAAGGGATACTCTTCACACCCAGGGGCCCTTCAAGGTGACTAACTAGACTTACACGAAGGCCACGGAAAGGGTACAAATGGACTAAACAAAGGTAAACAAAAGAATTGCTAGTTTTAATTCAACGTAGAGTAAAATTAATAAATTCATTTAATTCATTCATTAATTAAGCAAAAAAAACTCGACCTGGAGCGGTGCTTTTTTTGTTTCCAATGTTTTTGTGACTTGTTTCGGACCACGCTGGTTATTGGTTATTATTGAATTATTATTATCAAAAAAAAACTCAGCAACTCGCTATCAGAATTAAATGCACTTACACCAAAATACGGAGTGTAATCTCACGCACGATACACGTAACCACGTAACCACCACCACTCACTCACTTTAACCATAAGAAAATACAACAAAACCAGCAGCAACATATGCACGTGTACGTTTTAATATATATAATGCATAACTTCATTCTTTTAAATGGAACCATCTATCTTGGGATACTTTATCTGATGCGAAATTAAATTTCCTTTTTATTGATACCGGGTTGTTGCCATATCCTTCCAACAGTTTTTGAGAAATTTTCGATTTTGTAAACATTTTAATACATTTCGTATTATCACGTTAGCCCTAGATACTGATGACGTTTGATGATTTTGTTTTGAAATTTAGTCATTGAGATATTCCCTGTTTTTTTTAAGTTCATTTTAAAGCTTTAAACGAGTTATTTACACTCCCAGACTAAGCATGAAGTAAAATTTCGAGTTTAGAAAAGCCCCGTGAAAATTTGTCTCGGGTCGCGCAGCGACCCGAGACAAATTTTCTGGGCTTCTCTAAACTCGAAATTTTACTTCATGCGCCACGCCTATAAATCACTCAAATATTGTGAAATTTATGTATATTCCAACTTCGTTAAAATCTGTGTTTTATACGCGTGGCGCATGAAGTAAAATTTCGAGTTTAGAAAAGCCCAGAAAATTTACTTCATGCTTAGTCTGGGAGTGGACAACACTCGTTTAAAGCTTCAAATTGAACTCTTTTAAAAATCAACGAATGTCAGAAAATTTACAGCTTATGCATGTTTACCTAAAGTTTACCATGAAGTAACCACATTTAAATTCAGCGCGCATTTGTGACGTAAACGATCCCTACCCTCACTCTAAAATCTTCGATTCTGTCGATCCTTCTTACCGTATACTCGACCATCCTTCGAATACACATTAGATGGATGTTTCACGAACAAAAAAAAAACAAATTCTTTACTTTTTAACGTCTGAATACACCATTTTGTACTTAAAATGTAAGATTTGGTTTAATGATTGGAGTAGTTTAGTATTTATTATTTATATTGTACTGGGAAACTTCTGGGGGGCTATTCACAGCACCAGCACCAATGCAATTTGTCATCGGTGATAAGTTGCACTGAAATGGCGTCGTTTTATGCATAATGTCCTGAAGATGACATCAGAAAGATGATGACCCCCAGCAGCGATACATTGATGAAGGCGATTTATGAACTTTTCGGCCGCATTTTGGCACATCTCGATGGGTATAGAGGCGATTTCCTCCCGAATTCGATCCCTGAGTTCTTCCAAGGTGCGAGGTTGATGGCTAAAAACCTTTCCTTCAGGAAGCCCCACAGAAAGAAGTCGCAAATGCTCAGATCAGGGGAGCGTGCGGGTGACTCCACATCACCTCTCAGAGAAACAAGGCGCCCAGGGAACACCTGTCGCAGTTTCGTCATTGAAACTCGAGCAGTATGGGCCGTAGCAACGTCCTGCTGAAACCAGATGTCTCCCAGATCTGCTTCCTCCATCAGTTCTTCCAATCGAGGTTGAAAAAAAATTTCCAACATGAAAGCATAACGTTGGGCAGTGACAGTTACGGTTCGTCCGTCCACTTCAAAAAAAATAAGGCCCAATCACCCCAAATTTGGAAATCGCACACCACACGGTGACTTTTGGGGAGTGAAGTGGTCTCTCGTAAAGTTGCCTTGGGTTATTTACAGCCCAGTATCGAACATTTTGTTTATTCACCCCTCCACAGGGATGGAAGTGGGCCTCGTCACTACTGAAAAAAGTTGACCTCGCATGGATCCGGTTCAACATTTCTTGGGTTTTCATAATCTGGGGGCATTAACTTTTGAACAAGCATCATCTTGTAGGGGTGGAATGAGTCTTCATGCAATATCCGTCTTAGAGATCGATCAGCAATGGCCAATGCAGTTGCATGCTTCCGGGCAGAGCGAGTAGGTGACTGTTCAATAGCTTCTCTTACTCTTGCTACATTTTTGGGTGTTCTTACCGTTCTGGGTCTTCCTAAACCCCTTCGTCTTTGTGTGGAACCAGTTTCTTCTAATGTACGCACCTAACTCGCGATTAAATTGCGGTGAGAGACAGGAACACGACGCGCAAGATTGAAATGCACCTGGAAGGCCCGCTGGGTGGCGACGGTAGAACGGCCATTTTCAAGAAACGTGCGAACTGCGAAGACCCGATGTTCTCCAGACCAAACCATGGTAACGACTAAAAACGACACGACCCCCCCGACACAATGATATTCCTCCTAGGTAGGTACCCCCGCCACACGAGATGTACTGGGCGTTCCAAACTGCACTGTCTGTTTTGCCGCACCCTGTATATGAACTGTGATCTAAGTACGGCCTCCGATTGTGTCTTTCATGATATTCTCCTAAGAAAGCTTTATCACTACAACTCTCATCCTACTAGTGTACGTATGCTGAGCTCTTACTTGTCACACAGAACACAGTGTGCCCAATCTAACAACGAAAGATCCTATAAAGGAATTATTAAACACGGTGTTCCACATGGAACCATTCTTGGGCCCCTGTTCTTGTTATACATTAATTGCTTCCTCTATGATATTATCTGTAACCCTGCTTGTAGACGACACTATAATCATGGGTTCCGGATTTAGTAAGAGTGAAAGCCACATCAGAGATATAGAATCATTTAACAACGCTTCCGAGTGGTTTTCCCCAAATAAACTTTAAGTTAACACAGATAAATTTCAAAAAATAACGCATGTCTATAAACTGTCGGCATCTCGGTTGCTTTGAAAAACAAATTACATATCCTAGATCAGTGGTCTCCAAACTACGGCCCGCGGGCCAAATCCGGCCCGCGATTGTTTGTATTTTTTTTGTAAATGTCATATTTTGAAATATTGTAACAATTGTTTCATAAATTTTTCATCATTTTATAAAATTAATCGGATCTTGGCCGACTTTATTATGTAGAATTGTATTTGTGGCCCGCGAAGAAGATAGTTTGGAGACCCAGGTCCTAGAGTATGCCATACGAAACGGTGAATCTTGGAAACGTCAAATACATTTAATTATATGTCATTGGGTAGCGTCAAAGTAAATAATAACGAGTGCCTATAAACTGTCAGCATCCCAGTAGGATTTAACTTCAGAAACATACGTCGTAATTAAATTTAATTACGACGTATGTTTCTGAAGTTAAATCCTACTGGGATGCTGACAGATTATAGACACTCGTTATTATTGTTATTAAAAACGCCACGAGAGTTTGCTATCAAGGAATTTGGCATGATCGCCAACATGTCAAATTCCTTGCGCTAGCAATTGCTAGAGTTTCCTATCAATTGATAGGAAACTTTCGTAGCGTCAACATGAAGAGCAAATATCGAAAAAAATCAATAGCTGCATAAAGGTCATGAGGACAACAAAATAATTGTGTTATCATAGTCTTCTACAAAAACTGTTTACTTTTCTTTATGCCAAAACCACCTAAGCTCTGCGCTATTATTTATTGGGGTCACTCGTCAATTATGACTAGATTATTCGGTTTTCAGAGGAGGGCGGTACGAATCTTAGCATCTGTCAATTATCAACAGGAGTGCCGTGATGCCTTCAAAAACCTACGCATCCTTACTCTACCGGGCATATATATACTAGAATGTATAGTATACTTACACAACAGAACCCATCTATACTCTAAACACAACCAGACTCACACCATCACATACAAAAACCGCCCCGACTTAATTGCGCATTCTGAGCCCTTGTAACGATCACAGTCTGCAAAACAATTCCATAACTACCATCATTTAACCAATATTCACTTTTTTATAATAATAATCATATAAAATAATCTTTTTCATAGCATTATTTTTAAAATTTGTATTTTTAGACTGAATAAGTAACTAAAAGGGAATAACTAAAACCTTTTTGCCGTTTTAACTTAACGTAAGGAAATACGATGTTATTATAGAGAAATGAAGACATAGCTTTTTCAAGCTTTCTCTGAAATATATAAAATAAACCAAGAAATATTTACAAAAATTATCTAAAAATCTGAAAAATGAATAATAAAGGCCAAAAATGTATGATAAAAAATCTGTATTTTTAGTAGCACATTGCTATTGCATGTCTGTGTAATATTCAGCCGCTAAAAATGTTGAAGGCGGAAACTTTGGTTAGATATAATAACCATTTGTAATAGTATATTACATTACAAGTGTGGTAAACAGCATATTACGTGCGAGTGTAGAGTTAAACACTCGCCGCGCAGCGGCGAGTGTGTTAACTCCACGAGCACGTAATATGCCTACCACACGCGTATTGTACATAGTTTTACCTGCAACCACCTATATAGTTTTCATGCAAACACCAAATATAGTAATGTAGATTTAAGTAGCAACTGGCAAATAGTTTTATTTTTATCTATTTTCATATTATTTTGTGCAAACTAGTTATTATAATGATAATGATTATTTATAACTACAGAACAGTTATTAAAAGAAAAGCTACCATTTCGCATTGAGTTTTGTGTATTAACTGCAATATGTTGGTTTTCATTGCTTTCTGCATTGCTTCTGACTTCAGGTGCTTGTGAAATGTAAGGTTGTTTATCACAAATTACCGCAGGCTCAATAGCTGTTTCCATGTGTTCGTTTTCATAGTTTTCTCTGTTTTTCGGGTAACTGCATATCATTAATCGCTTTGGCACGTGCGGCCACATCCGGAGGCGTTAATTCACAGTCGCTTGAATCAGACATTACCTGAATAACGTGTCGCACTTGTACGATGACTTTTCAAAACTGACGTTTGTTATTTTTTTGTTACAACAAACGCGTGATTATGACAGTGTTTTCTAGATCAGTAAGGTGGTTAAGAAAACACTGTTTTCTTATGTGGTTGCAGGTAAAATGTATTAACGTGCAGGCGTACACCCAGCAGGGTGGCTCGCGGGCTTGTGCCGCCCCCCCCAAGACTAACTAAATTGTAGTGTGTCGATATACAGAGAGTTTTATGTAACACCGAACATTTTCAATGTTGATTTTCGTATATTCTGTTTATCAAATCAAAGCATCCAATCCGATTTGACACCTTTAATTTTTAGGTTAGTTGTAATTTGAGTTGCCTATATGAACATTAAAAATTGCAGCCAATCAATTGCAATTAATGCCTCAACTTGTACATACAGGAATACCGATACCGATACAAAACACCGACATATTACGAAGTTTTAAACACACCGCTAAGCTTAATATTGAATCAGTGTTTTGTGCCGGTGGCGCATGAAGTAAAATTTCGAGTTTAGAAAAGCCTGAAAATTTGGTTTGGCCGCTCCGCGCTTCGCGCTACGCGACCAAACCAAATTTTCAGGCTTTTCTAAACTCGAAATTTTACTTCATGCTTAGTCTGGGAGTGGAAAACACTCGCTTAAAGCTTCAAATTAAATTCTTTTAATAAACCGAGCATCGGAAAATGTGCAACGTATGCATATGGATACTTCAAAGAAAAATTCTTGTTATGAAAATGTTCGGTGTTATATAAAACTCTGTATGTTGCGGACAAAACATGAAATACGGATAAAATGCGAATTGTAGAATATTTTTAGACAATAGCCGAATAAAATTGCATTCGTCTGTCATTTCGCACATTGCCTTGTCAAAATGTGGCTATTAGACAAAATGCATCGCAAGATTTTTCACATTGAAAACAAAAGTACTGGAAAACATAATTTTGTTTCATAAACAAAGTGACAAAATATGTATAAGGAATACATTTTAAACTTCACTTGAAATTAGTGTTTTATACGCGTGGCGCATGAAGTAAAATTTCAAGTTTAGAAAAGCCTGAAATCCAAATCCAAATTTTCAGGCTTTTGTAAAGTCGAAATTTTACTTCATGCCTTATCTGGAAGTGGAAACACTCGTTTAAAGTTCAAAATTGAACGCTTTTATAATAAACCTTGCATAAAAAATCTACTTTTCATAATTAGGAATGATTAATTATACAGAGAGTTATGTAACACCGAACATTTTCATAACGAGCGGCTAAACCAAATTTTCAGGCTTTTCTAAACTCTAAATTTTACTTCATGCGCCACCGGTACAAAACACTGATGCAATGTAAAGTTTAGCGGTGCGTTCTAAGCTTCGTAGTATGTCAGTGTTTTGTACCGGTGGCGCATGAAGTAAAATTTAGAGTTTAGAAAAGCCTGAAAATTTGGTTTGGCCGCTCCGCGCATCGCGCTACGCGTCCAAACCAAATTTTCAGGCTTTTCTAAACTCGAAATTTTACTTCATGCTTAGTCTGGGAGTGGAACACACTCGTTTCAAGTTTCAAATTGAACTCTGTTAAAAAACAACGAGTATCTAAAGATTTACGGCATATACGCTGTAATTAGGACATGTATACTTGAAACAAAACTCCCTGTATATGTTTCTATGTTGTTGTACAGCAAAAGATGCTAAATAAAGATTATTTTTATTATCCAACACTTATACCTATAAGTAGTTTTATTTTAATTTAAAATTAAAAAAGTGTCTAAATTTAATAAATATTATACATCAAGTGAATTAAACACGATTTTATTCACGAAACGATTTTTGATTTCACGAGCGCCTCGGCGCGAGTGAAATCATTTCTTTGAGTGAATAAAGGTGTTTAATTCACGTGGCGTATATATGCTTTTATTCAATTTTGACGAAATTGTAAAGAAAATGTACTTTACATTTATTTTTAAATAAATTTTTTAACTCACTAGTGACCTAAAAAAATTTTAGTTCACTAGTGAATAAAACCTTGTTTATTACGGTTGTTATGGAGTTAATAATGTCGATTTAAATTAACAAAATTGAATAAATAAAATTAATCCACTTGATTTAAAAAAATGTTATGCAAATCAAGTTATTTTATATTTGAAATTAATATTAAAAAAATAATAATCATGAAGTGATCAATGACAAGCTAGACATTCATTAAAAGTTATAAATTTTGAAAGTTGTAATATTTTTAGACAGTCGTGAACATGTTTTGTTTATCACTCTATCACTTACGATATTTTTATGGCACGTATTATGTTTATTTTGAATTTGTATCTTAATTACTATATTTGTTTTACGTTAATCCATAAAGAAAGTCGACGTAAGTCGATATCTGAACTATAATTGCAGTTGAAGTAAATCGGCGTTAGCCGACATTTAGTCGACAGAATGACATTACACCTAACCTAACTTATAGGGTTGCCACCTCTCCGGGTTTGACCCGTAGTCTGCGAGTTTCAGACTGGTCTCCGGACTCCGGGTTAGCGTAACAATCTCCGGGTTATGATTAACAAACTTTTGTTTCGACTTTCAAGGGCTTGTATGTGCGAAACTTCGTTATAGAAACTAGCTGGTATCTATGTCTGCCTTTTGACTTCGGGTGTTGATATTTTGTCTTTCACGCGATAAACGTTTGTATACTTAGTAACCGGTGTGAAGTTATCCATAGATTCCAGCCATAGATTTTAAAAATTCATATCTCGGAAAAAAAAGAGAAAATTGCATAAAATTTTGAATATATGTTAAGAAACATGTAGATTATTACTAAAAAATAAATCAACCCCAAATGTTCACCCTTAATATTTTTTTCACCCCCATCAATAATTTTGATGATTTTTAAACAAATTTGGCAGTATTTCATAAACATGCCTTTTTGCTCAAAATATCTCCACTACACCCTCTTTGAATATGTTAAACTAAAAAAACGTTACGCTACCCCGTTCAGCCCCAGAAAAATTTTACCCTCTGATTTAGAAAAATATTTTCTCAAAAAAAAAAGAATCAAATCAAACAAAATATTAAATGCACGTTAAAAAAAGCTTATATTTATACTACTGAAAAAATCAACCCCTAATTGTCACCCCTTTTATTTTTTCATCCCTTTAGAAATGTTTGTCCTTTTCTTTCTAACTTTGCAATATTCCATAAACTTGATTATTTTCTCAAAATATCTCCATCTCACCCTCGTTCCTTATGTAAAATAAAAAAAAACCGTTACGTCACCCCGTTCATCCCAAACTTATTTATATACCCTCTAAAATATAAACATTATTTTCTCAGAAAAAAATTAATGCAACATAAATATAAATTTATTTACACATAAAAACATATTTTTGTAATTACATAAAATATCAACCCCTAATTCTAAACTCGTAATGAGCATTACTTCAATATTTTTATAAAAGCGCTCATCGCTCACCCAATAAAATTTTATAATGAATTTCACATACAATAAAATTAAAAACCTTATTATTAATGTGTGTAAAAGTAAAAAAGTCTATTTTTCATCCCTCAAAAAAATAAGTGGACCCTGAAAACCGAGTTTATTTATTGCGTACGGACTGTTGTGAGGCGAGAGGAAGATTATTTTTTTAAGGGTTGAAACAATATCCCTTACGTTTTCTTGCAAATTGATTATGAAATTACATACATTAATAATAGTAAAAACAATTTTTATTTGGCTATGGCTGATTGCAAAAATTTAAAAAAAAACGAGTTTATTTATTGCGTACGGGCTGTTGTGAGGCGAGAGAAAGATATTTTTTTTAAGGGTTGAAACAATATCCTTTACGTTTTTTTGACGATTGATTATGAAAGTACATACATTATTGATAATAAAACCGGAAGTGATATAAAGTTAAAAATATTTCACATGAGGAGAATTGATTCAACCATATGACAAGGATTTTTTTCAAATTTTTAGTGTAACGGCAACCCCATAAACTTTTACCGAACGGTTTAGCGTAGACACCCTGTAGGCATAAGTTTTACTTCAAATAATATTAAACCAAACTGGATTATTTAATAATAAATCACTTTCAATTATGAGAAGTATATTTTTTATACAAGGTTAATGATTAAAGCAGGTATTTCCACTCCTAAATTAAGCATGAAATAAAATTTCGAGTTTATAAAAGCCTGAAAATTTGGAATTGCCGGGGTACGTGAGCGAAGCGAGTCGCGCCCCGGCAAATCCAAATGTTGAGGTCTTTCTAAACTCGAAATTTTATTTCATACGCCACGCATATCGTTGTAATTTTACTATAATTTATCAATGTTAATTAATTTTGTATTTGATTCTAATTGTGCAAGTTAATTTCGCAATAATATTACCTTCATTTATCAATTAACGTTAATTTATTATGGGTTTTATACGTAATTTTTTATTGTATTTTTTTTTTAACTATGAACGTTATTTTGTTCAATTTTAATATGTTATATTCTGTATTACACTTTATAAATTATGCGAGTTTTAATATGTTATCTTTTTAATGTATATTGTTAACTATGCGCGGTCGATTTTATTTATTTTATTTTTTATACATTATTGAAATGTTCAGGTGATCGGACAATTCTAGAGATAAAGATAGAGTATAGATTAGATTAGTTAGAAAGGAAACATTTCGAATAAATACATTTTTACCTACACGCAAACAAATGTTTATTCTTTTCATAATTGTAGATTATTTGACAATCTGATGTACGGTTAAATGTTTTATAAATTTCAATAGAAGAGTTCTAAACGATTTAAATTACTTCTGTTAAGTTTAAATTTTAAATATTATTTTTTCTAAGATTCAAATAAAAATTTCTTTGTTACTTAATAAAGGTCATTGTTTCAATGAATACGTAAAGGTTTCTTTGAGATAACAAATATTTGTTAAAATCGAGATAAATCACATTTTAAGTAATTATTGTAATTATAGTAATCATTTATTTTAAAATATGTGTGTTTAATTGCAGTTCAGTATATCATTGACTATATTTTTAATCGATTTTTTAATTTTTTTTAAGGGAAAGGTAGGTAGCACTTTTATTGCGATTTAAACAGTTTTATTTATCTTCAAGTTGACCTACAAAATTATGTAACCGTTATTTTTTGCCAAGATTTTAAATTCAAATTGATCAGATTTGGTTACTAGTTGTTACGCATTTAGTATCAAAGCATAATATTCGTTGACTCTTGTATCATGCATTTATTTTTCACATATTTTCTTTTACAAAGTATTTTAATTCAATCGCTATCACCTGCAAGGGCAAGGGTGGGATGCGCACAATGAGTTCTTTGATTTCGTAAGTACTGGAACGTGTTCAGCGTTTTCAACGGAAACAACCTTGAAGTTGGAGTAGCAAATCCAACACATACATACATTACTAGATTAGGAGAATTACTGATCATCACTAAACTATAATTTGTTTTTAGTACAAACCTACCAAATTTCAGATTGATGACGTGTTTTGTGTTACTCACGGTATAACCAGACTTCATTCATCAATTATAACTAACTGTACAGGTAAAGAAAACTGTTAAATAATTTATATATCCAATAATTTATTGGGACTTAAGTATTTTTCAAACATCGTTGTTCTTGACAAATAACAGTATCTTTTAAAATTGGCTCTGGTTGATGCGGATGGTCGCCGTGCAACAAAATAGAGTTATCGTGGGTCAATATAGCCCGAGCTTTGCAAATTCCAATATCGTAAAGTCTACACTTATAATAAGTCGCTGAAAAGCTGCTCCTGTGTTTCACGTATCGGTAATCTCTGACTAGTAATTGCGTATAGCGGCCTCTTCCTTTTATAAATGTTATCGTTTCTAGAACACAACAAAAACAGGCAATAAATATCTGAAATTATGATTTATTCTCTATATATAATCAATATAATACTTCTTATAGTTGGTAATTTATAGCCTTAAATATTAATTTCATTAGTGACGATACAATTACTTGAATAATTAAATTTTAGTTGGACACTTCATTCAATAATTTAGTTCTGAATAAATACATGCGGGTTTTGTCGCGAGCTGTGAAAAAAAAATTAACTAATCTCGCATTTTTGAGGTCGGAAATTCACATGTTATTTGGCCATAAGAACGAACAACGATTAATCTTCACCAATAATGAAAATAGATCTTTGAAACTTATACATATTGCACATTGAAGCTTTGCGAATAAATTTACACTAATCTTATTTTTAAAAAATGTTTCTTAAATTATGTATAGATCAACTAAGGGAACACTATTAAATGATCATACAAATCCGTGCAATACTTCCATAGAAAATATGATGTCTTCTTCATATTGCTTTAATTTACTGAAGTAATTATTATAAACATGTTGTATTAAATAGATTAATCCAAAATAAATGATAAATAAAATTAATCGTTGCTTAGAAATCTCCATAAGAGCAATGTAAGTTTTGATTATGCTTTTAATAAACAGTAATGGTAATATCTTAAAATTAAACTGTAATTTCCAAAAACATGTGAAAATAAATTGTGTTTGATATGTACAATTCGTGTAAGACATTATTAAAATATTTCTTAATACTTTCTTCAAATATAAGTGCATTTCTGGATTCATGTTTTGAATAGTAATGTGGAATGCCGGTTTATGTTGATTCAAGTGATGAGCCGGAAAAATTCCTTTTTCATTTATTTACCAAATTAAATGTGCGACACTCGGCGATTTAATTACCGAGGCACTTAGTCAGCTTAGCGTATAGAGTTCGAATTGGGTTATTGTAACTTATCATTTTTTATACGACGCGCGGCGGCTTAGCTTGAAGTGTCGCCTACCCATCTTAGAGGATAGACTTCCTCTCGTGTTAGCATCTATTCCTTTTATGTGCTTCATTGCATTTTACCAAATTAAGGAGTGCAGCACGCGACAGTCATGTATGATATTTGATAGTAATCATTTAAATCACTTATGTAGTTGCAAATAACATTATTATATATTATACGTTGCCAGAATTTAATCAACAATATAAAAACAGGGAATTTTTCTTTTGGGTAAACTCTAGTCTGTTGACTCCAATCTATAGACTCAATTATGTAGACTCTTGCCTGTAGACTTTAATTTGGAGACTAGGTTGTAGATTCTAGTCTGTAATGCAGTCGATGTATGTACATTTTAAACTAGAGCCTTTAGACAGCCTAAAAAGAATTAGTACAAAGTTTTACAGAAATCAACAAAATAATTAATTACACAAATCAACAAATTATCAATTTGGTCTTTATAAAGGGTGGGCCATCTAGTAGTTTCTTTTTAAAAATGCAATAAAATGAACAAAATATTTGTTTCCATGTATTATGGCTTTATTAGTAAGAGCAAACATTCCCATTAATTATGGAACACAACTTCGTTCAAGTGGCTGCCTCGGCTGGCTTCGCAGTAGCGCATTCTGTCGCTCCAATTTTCCAAGACCTTGTTGATGGTTTCGAGCTGTAGCTCACGGATTGCTTAGATGACATTGGCCTGAAGTGCTCGAATCGTTTCTGGATTGTTGGCATAACATCGGTCCTTCACGGTTCCCCACAAAAAAAAATCCAAAGGGGTTAAATCGCAGCTCCGAGGCGGCCAATTGACATCGCCAAGACGGCTGATAATATGATTTGGGAATTTGGTGCGCAAAAGATCGATTGTGGCATGGGCTGTGTGGCATGACGCGCCATCCTGAATGAACCAGAGGTCGTTGATATCCATGTCTTCAATTCCATTAAAAAATAGTCGGATAACATGGCTCTGTAATGCTCACCATTGAATTTTAGAAGAAAAATGGTGAAATGATGCCATCACTCCGAAATCTGCACCAAACTGTAACTCTCCGGGGACACATTGGCTTCTCGACAATAACGTGCGGGTTTTCCGAGCCCCAGATGCGGCAACTTTGTTTGTTAACGTAGCCGCCAAGATGAAAATAGCCTCGTCAGAAAAGATGATTTTTCGCAGAAATGTCCAAATCAAGCTGCTCTAAGGCCCAAACTGCGAAGCGATAACGAAGCGCATGGTCATGCGCCTTCAATTGCTGAGTTAATTGGACCTTGTAAGCGAATAATCCGAGATCTTTGTGCAGAATTCTCCTTAGGTTAGTGCGTGCAATGTTGAGTTATTGAGATCGACGGCGAGTTGATGTTCGTGGATTGAGTCTCACACTCTCGGTTACAGCAGCCACATTCTCGTCTGTGCGCACCGTACAAGAACGAGGACCATGAGTGTTGTCCACTAGCTTGCCAGCCTCACGAATCTTTTGCACAAACTTGCGAACAGTAGGCGCGGTGGGTGATTCATTTCGGCCAAAACTTCTTTTCGACAAACGCACTGTTTGGGCTACACAGCACTCACTTTGGAAATAAGTTTGCAATATTTCCCAACGTTGTTCAAGCGTAAAGCGACTCATTTCGTACCGCGGAGGAATGATACCGACTTGATTTCGAGCGGAAAAAAGATGTCAGTGTCAAAACAACCTATGATTTAAAAAGAAACCACTAGATGGCCCACCCTGTACATGGCAACTGCTATAGAATTGTTACTCGAACATGTAAAGTATTTAATGAAACTTATCCACATTTGCCGCCGATAAATAAAACAAGATTTAGAAGATTGGATTCAAATTTTGTTCAATTGGCAGTTGCCATGTATAAAGAATAAATTGATAATTTGTTGATTTGTGTAATTATTCATTTTGTTGATTTCTGTAAAACTTTGTACTAATTCTTTTTATTATTTGACATTTTGCAAAACAAAAGCTACTGGCCTACTAAAATTCAATTGCGATTTATACGCCATTATACCCTGCCTAAATGCGACGAAAAACGAATTTTCGAAATAATTCGAAAACTACTTGCTTTAGGAGTATAGTTGTATGATACTTTTTTGTGGGAAATTTTCCCCCAATCGTACTACGTGATAAAAATTAGGTCATTCCATTTAAAACAATTGAATTACTAGATATTGAAGAGGGCACTTAGATATTGACATTTTAAGAACACTTATTGTCAAAATTGACAGTTTCCAATTAATTTACTCATAGAGGCATCCTCTAGGTACAAGTAGAGATATAAATCATATTTTTATCGTATTCTTAAGACAAGTTACAGAAAAAATTCAAGAAGGCTTTTAGAGGTCACAATTTTAGAAATATTTTCTTTTCTTTTAAACTATAAGAGATAAGTGTACATATGTTCGAATAAAATATGTTGCAATTTAAACGAGGAATCTAAAAAATTACTAATATATAGGGTGTTCCATTTAAAATAACAAATTTGGTGCTACTTCCGGTGGAACCGGAAGTGATATGAAGTTGAAAATATTTCACACGAGGAGAACTGATTCAACCATATGACAAGGATTTTTTTCAAATTTTTAGTGCAACGGCAACCCCATAAAGTTTTAACGAAAAGTTTAGCGTAGACACCCTGTATACTCATATGGAATATCAAACTAAAATCATTAATGGTAAAGACATCTGTTCTTTACCCATTACACCATTATCCAGACATACATACAACTGTATAACGGTATGTATGTCGATAGAAATTAAAATCGTGAATATTCATTCATTGATTCGCACGGCGCTATGTAAACAAACAAACAACGCGCTCCGCACTCACCACTTTTATTATTCGTTGTGATAAAATTCGGCAGGCACTATAACCAATACATAGTCAAAACTACTTTCTCCAATTTTGCTATTTCTGCGCCATCTCGTATCCCAGAAACACACAACCAGCGAAAATTGGATCTCTTAACTGTAAACCGCGTTTTCTGTCTTTTATTTTCAGTAAAATAGTATTTTATGTTTACATAAAAACACTCTCCGTCTTCTGGCGCATTTATACTTTTTAAAGAACACAAACCATCTATAGAATTATTTGTGTTAAAAAAACAGTCCTTTGCAGGGACTGCGTAAGCGGGATACCATGTAAATAAAGGAGGAAGAAACAGAGAAACAAAATATTTTGAAAAACAATTTATTCACAATTCCACAAGTTGGAAGTTCTCAATTATTATATGTATTTTGCAATCTATTCACAGAAATTTGAATAAGTTTTTATTCTGCGACATCAATCGTTACTTATTTTTTCATTCATCAATTGATTGAGAAAGTATTAATCTTTATTATTACATTTTAATACATACATATCGCTGCTTTGTTTTGATAGTGGCACAACTAAAAAAATGTTATGTTTTGTTGACTATTCAAAAGTCAGTAAACTTTTATTGTAGAGAACGGACACGTTCATTTCCTCTGGATAGCCACCAAAGTACAGTTGTGCCGGTATTGACTTGAAAACAATATACAAATATATATATAGAGAGTTTTATATAACACCGAACATTTTCATAAAATACGATTTGACACCTTTAATTTTTAGGTTATGTGTAAATTGGGTTGCCTATATGACCATTACAAATTGTAGCTAATCAATTGCAATTAATGCCTCAACTTGTACATACAAGGAGTTTTTCTTTCAAGTATACATGTCCCAATTACAGCGTATATGCCGTAAATCTTTAGATAATCAGTGTTTTTTTAAAAGGAGTTCAATTTGAAATATAAAATAAGTGTGTTCCACTCCCAGACTAAGCATGAAGTAAAATTTCGAGTTTAGAAAAGCCTGAAAATTTGGTTTGGACGCGTAGCGCGGAGCGGCCAAACCAAATTTTCACGGGGCTTTTCTAAACTCGAAATTTTACTTCATGCGCCACCGGTACAAAACACTGACATATTGCGAAGTGTAAAACACACCGCTGAACTTTACATTGAATCAGTGTTTTGTGCCGGTGGCGCATGAAGTAAAATTTCGAGTTTAGAAAAGCCTGAAAATTTGATTTGGCCGCTTCGCGCTACGCGACCACCAAATTTTCAGGCTTTTCTAAACTCGAAATTTTACTTCATGGTCAGCCTGGAAGAGGAAAACACATGTTTAAAGCTTAAAATCATTTAATAAACCGAGCGTCGGCAAATGCACAACGTATGCTTATGTATACTTATACAATTCTCGTTATGAAAATGTTCGGTGTTACATAAAACTCTCTGTATATCATATGTTCAATATCAAATAACCTCTAGAGTGCCATGATTTAAGTTGGCTACACACTTCAGGTATTGACATATTAACCGTCAGACATAATAATTATAATGTATATTTTCAGAGTTGCTAACCTATAATATTTTCCATGGCACTCTAGAGATTTTTTTAATTGAACAAATGATATATATTTGTATATTGTTTTCAAGAGAATTTTCATACAAAATAAAAATGAACAAATTTCACTTGAGCCATTATCAAAGCAAAGCAGCAGTATTTCGTGTTTTTTACAGTTGTTTTTTGTTTACTCAACCTAAACTGAGATTTTCACAAACGAAATGTTTTTCTGATTAGCTATTGACATCGATATCAATTGTAGGAAATATTTGTATTACACTAGATATCAGCATTATGGTTGGTCATGGTTTTATTTCCAATGATGAGAGGAACGTTTTACACCATTATCCAGCCATTTAAACAGAGCAAAGTAAAATGTTGAAATAAATGGATCAACTACTTTCGAAACCTCGTAAGTCCAAAATGTAAAGTTTTGAAGGAAACACAAAATGCTAGTTAATTAATATAAGAGCTGCGTTATTCACCGACGAGAAGTTGGCCACACATTTCCAGCCACGGATTTTGGCGCCTCCACCATCTCTCACTAATTATGAACAATCTCATTAAAAAAAATATATCTCCCAAGGCACATACTTTATTTTGAAAATGTCTTCATTAATTGTTTAATCAGTATATGTAGCACGATTATAAATTATCAGAAAGTAAAAAGTCTTGTTTGTTATATTTTTAAACAATATATCGCGCATATGGCGACCACACATACCAAATTTAAAAACTTCATATCTCCCAAGGCACATACTTTATTTCCAAATTGTTATCACTGCTTCTTTAAACAATATATCTAGAACTGTTATAAATGAACAGAAAGTTATAACTCTCATTTGTTATATTTTTTAAACAATAAATTTCTGTTAGCGTATGGCCACCGCTCATACCAAATTTAAAAAATTCATATCTCCCAAGGCACATACTTTATTTCCAAATTGTCATCACTGCTTGTTTAAACAATATATCTAGAACAGTTATAAATGATCAGAAAGTTAAAACTTTCATTTGTTATATTTTTTAAACAATACAGTTCTGTTAGCGTATGGCCACCACACATACCAAATTTAAAAAATTCATATCTCCTAAGGCACATACTTTATTTCCAAATTGGCATCACTGCTTGTTTAAACAATATATTTAGAACAGTTATAAATTATCAAAAAGTTATAACTCTCATTTGTTATATTTTTTAAACAATATATTTCTGATGGCCTATGGCCACCACACATACCAAATTTAAAAAAATCGTATCTTCTAAGGCACATACTTTATTTCCAAATTGGCATCACTTCTTGTTTAAACAATTTTCTTTCTGGTCATTTATAACTGTTCTAGATATATTGTTTAAACAAGCAGTGATGACAATTTGAAAATAAAGTATGTGCCTTGGGAGATGTGATTTTTTTAAATTTGGTACGTGTGGCCATACGCCAACAGAAATATATTGTTTAAAAAATATAACAAATGAGAGTTATAACTTTCTGGTCATTTATAACTGTTCTAGATATATTGTTTAAAGAAGCAGTGATGACAATTTGGAAATAAAGTATATGCCTTAGGAGATATGAATTTTTTAAGTTTGGTATGGATGGTGGCCATACGCCAACAGAAATATATTGTTTAAAAAATATAACAAATGAGAGTTATAACTTTCTGGTCATTTATAACTGTTCTAGATATATTGTTTAAACAAGCAGTGATGACAATTTGGAAATAAAGTATGTGCCTTGGGAGATATGAATTTTTTAAATTTGGTATGTGTGGTGGCCATACGCCAACAGAAATATATTGTTTAAAAAATACAACGGAT
The DNA here is from genome assembly GCA_932526585.2 of Philonthus cognatus. Lineage (NCBI taxonomy): Eukaryota > Metazoa > Arthropoda > Insecta > Coleoptera > Staphylinidae > Philonthus > Philonthus cognatus. Next base: position 16,672,559 of record OW052252.1, read on the forward strand.
GAGAGTTATAACTTTCTGGTCATTTATAACTGTTCTAGATATATTGTTTAAACAAGCAGTGATGACAATTTGGAAATAAAGTATGTGCCTTGGGAGATATGAATTTTTTAAATTTGGTATGGGTGGTGGCCATATGCCTACAGAAATATATTGTTTAAAAAATACAACAAATGAGAGTTATAACTTTCTGGTCATTTATAACTGTTCTAGATATATTGTTTAAACAAGCAGTGATGACAATTTGGAAATAAAGTATGTGCCTTGGAAGATATGATTTTTTTAAATTTGGTATGTGTGGTGGCCATACGCCAACAGAAATATAATGTTTAAAAAATACAACGAATGAGAGTTATAACTTTCTGGTCATTTATAACTGTTCTAGATATATTGTTTAAACAAGCAGTGATGACAATTTGGAAATAAAGTATGTGCCTTGGGAGATATGAATTTTTTAAATTTGGTATGGGTGGTGGCCATATGCCTACAGAAATATATTGTTTAAAAAATACAACAAATGAGAGTTATAACTTTCTGGTCATTTATAACTGTTCTAGATATATTGTTTAAACAAGCAGTGATGACAATTTGGAAATAAAGTATGTGCCTTGGAAGATATGATTTTTTTAAATTTGGTATGTGTGGTGGCCATACACCAACAGAAATATAATGTTTAAAAAATACAACGAATGAGAGTTATAACTTTCTGGTCATTTATAACTGTTCTAGATATATTGTTTAAACAAGCAGTGATGACAATTTGGAAATAAAGTATGTGCCTTGGGAGATATGAATTTTTTAAATTTGGTATGTGTGATGGCCATACGCCAACAGAAATATATTGTTTAAAAAATACAACAAATGAGAGTTATAACTTTCTGGTCATTTATAACTGTTCTAGATATATTATTTAAACAAGCAATGCTGACAATTTGGAAATAAAGTATGTGTCTTGGGAGATATGAATTTTTTAAATCTGGTATGGGTGGTGGCCATACGCCAACAGAAATATATTGTTTAAAAAATACAACAAATGAGAGTTATAACTTTCTGGTCATTTATAACTGTATATTGTTTAAACAAGCAGTGATGACAATTTGGAAATAAAGTATGTGCCTTGGGAGATATGAATTTTTTTAAATTTGGTATGGGTGGTGGCCATACGCCAACAGAAATATATTGTTTAAGAAATATAACAAATGAGAATTATAACTTTCTGGTCATTTATAACTGTTCTAGGTATATTGTTTAAACGAGCAGTGATGACAATTTGGAAATAAAGTATGTGTTTTGGAAGATATGATTTTTTTAAATTTGGTACGTGCGGTGGCCATACGCCAACAGAAATATATTGTTTAAAAAATATAACAAACGAGAGTTATAACTTTCTGGTCATTTATAACTGTTCTAGATATATTGTTTAAACAAGCAGTGATGACAATTTGGAAATAAAGTATGTGCCTTGGGAGATATGAATCTTTAAATTTGGTATGGGTGGTGGCCATATGCGCGACATATTGTTTAAAAATATAAGAAACAAGAGTTTTTACTTTCTGGTCATTTATAATCGTTCTAGATATACTGATTAAAGAATTAGTGAAGACATTTCGAAAATAAAGTATGTGCCTTGGGAGATATATTTTTTTTTAATGAGATTGTTCATAATAAGTGAGATGGTGGAGGCGCCAAAATCCGTGGCTGGAAATGTGTGGCCAACTTCTCGTCAGTGCGTTATTCGTCTAATTTTTTTATGGTGCGTATCACTTCATCATAAGCGATTTTTAAGTATAGATGGTTTATACTAATATTAGTGAATTAATAACATCCGACTTACAAAAATCGACACTTACGGGGTTTCAGAAGTAATTAATCAAAAGGTTAACAGTAATTTAGCGAAATATTAAAAGTACAGGGTCGCCCAAATTCGATGTTTTTATAAGGTATCTCGGTAACCTGAAGATTTAGAAAAAACTTGATATACACGTCATGGCCTTGTTTTCTGAGATATAAAACTAATGCTATTGTTATTTTCTCCAAAAAAAGAGGTCATGACGTGGATATCAGATTTTGTCTAACTATTCGGGTTACTGAGACACCCTATAAAAACATCGAATTCGAGCCATCCTGTACAAATGAATTAAAATAATAATAAAAGCTGTTACTATGCCTTAATTGTAAAAAAAAGTAGTATTTACATATGAAGATCAATCAAGCAACATATTTGTACTAAAAATGAAAACAATGAACACACATAAAAGACAAAACATACATTTTTTTCAGTTCCAAAACATATTTATTATTACAAAATTGTGTTAGGATATTTTATATTTAAAGTTAAATTAATCAAAGTGGGTAAGGTAAGGCGCTCGAATTTAATGTATTTATAATAAAAAATTGTTTCATGTCGTAGATAGTTGAGGCACTTAATTTTTGAAAATCCATGATCGCTTAAATAAAACACTTAATGATTTTTAACTATTTTAGCTGTGAAAATCATTAAGTGTTATATTTAGGTAAGCAATTGTTGGTGTCTTAAAATGAATAGCATTTAAGAGAAGGTCGATTTTTATCTAAAGGGATAAAATATTTTGAATAGGTACCTATACTTTAAGGAAAGTAAAAACTTTATGCTTGTCTCAATAAAATGGGAGTAATTTAGACAAGCATAAAGTTATTTCTTTCCCTAAACTGTTATGTCATAAAAAAATATCAAACATTGATAAACTAGCTTAATCACGTCTTAAATCTGACCTCTTTCTGAGATATTTATAAAATACAGGGTTACTACAAAAAAATAGACACTTCCAATGTTTTATTAATCGAAAACTAATAACGTTATTATGATTTCCTTTACACTATTTAAAAAAGTGGTTCTTGAAGTTTACTTTGGGAACTCATAGGTGCTCAACACGGGCAATTTTTATTTTAAGTATATACCGGGTGTTGACTTGGCGGTCGTAACATATGTAAATTTTGAAATGTTCAAATTTTGGCTCCCCTATTTATTTTATAAACAAAATGTATTTACCTTTTTTGTAAAGGGAAAAATTCTAAATTCATTCGTGTTAACGTTTATCACTTTACGTTTCTCTAAGTTAAAATAATTAAGAAAAAATAATGTGATTTTATAAAAATAATGACATGCCATGGAATTGAAACAACAACTGGGGGTGTCAAAATGACAAAAGATATCGTAGTCACTTGATTAAAGTAAATATTTTACACTATACAAAAAAAATGTAATTATTTTTATAAAATCACATTACTTTTTCTTAATTATTTTAGCTGTTAATTTTCTGACATTTGTTAATTTTTAAAAGAGTTCAATTTGAAGCTTTAAACGAGTGTTTTCCACTCCCAGACTAAGCACGAAGTAAAATTTCGAGTTTAGAAAAACCCCGTGAAAATTTGTCGAGGGTTGCGCAGCGACCCGAGACAAATTTTCACGGGGCTTTTCTAAACTCGAAATTTTACTTCATAAGCCACGCTAATAAAACACAGATTTTAAGTGAAGTACGAATATACATAAATTTGACAATATTGTAGTGATTTATACGCGTGGCGCATGAAGTAAAATTTCGAGTTTAGAAAAGCCCTGTGAAAATTTGTCTCGGGTCGCTGCGCGACCCTCGACAAATTTTCACAGGGCTTTTCTAAACTTGGAATTTTACTTCATGCTTAGTCTGGGAGTGGAAAACACTTATTTATAGCTTAAATTAAACTTAAAAAAAACAGCGAATATCCGCAATTGTTTTATCAACTTCATGGTATGTTATTATCTTTATAAAATCACATTACTTTTTCTTAATTATTTTAGAAACGTAAAGTGTTAACTGTGAACAGTAATAAATTTAGAATTTTTAGCTCTACCAAAAAGTAAATACATTTTGTGTCTAAAATAAATAGGAAAGCCAATATTTGGACACTTTAAAATTAACATGCGATTTCCTATGTTGCGTCCGTCAAGTCAACACCCGGTATACAGGGTTATTGGTAATTCGACGTATATCCGTCAGGAGCTGATAGGGGGGCCAAAATCATCTCTTGTGACATCACTTTCCGGGTATACAGATCTTTTCGAATTATTGGGCAACGAGGAGCGTTGGCCTTCAACAGGTTTTCCTTTAAATTGCGTTATAAGAAAATATATAATAACAATAGGAAACGTGTGTTGTTGTTAATAAGCGCATGTTTTCGCCTCTCTTGGTTATGAGATTGCTGTATCATTTAGACTTCTATACAGATTTCGGATATATCATGATATTTATATAAATATTAAAATATCGGATATTTATCCGATATATATCAACATCTCGATAATTATTTTTGTTTATAAATATTAATATTTATATTATTTATTAATTATACAGGGAGATTACTTTTAAGTATACATGCTTCACTTACAGAGTATATGCTCTACATTTTCAGATATTGGTTGTTTTTCAAACAAGTACAATTTGAAGCTTTAAACGAGTGTTTTCCACTCCCAGATTAAGCATAAAGAAAAATTTCGAGCTTAGAAAAGCCTGAAATGTTTGTTTGGTCGCATAGCGAAGCAAAGTGACCAAACCAAATAATCAGGCTTTCTAAACTCGAAATTTTACTCATTTCTTGCCCCAAAATTTGAACGGCGAAAATTACGAGGAGTTTTTAAGAAACAACCTAGACGGTTTGTTGGCGGATATTCCCGAGGAAATAAAAAACAACCTCATGTTTCAACATGATGGCTGCCCAGCACATTACCGGATTACTGTCCAGCAGTGGCTAGACCAGAGTTATCCAAACCGATGAATCGGGAGGGGAGGGCCAATTCCGTGGCCAGCACGAAGCCCTGACATCACACCTCTTGATTTTTACGTTTGGGGACATATGAAGGAATTAGTTTATGTGACCCCAATAAATTCGGTCGGTCGCGAATAATAAACGCGGCGCAACAGATGAGAACAACGTGTACATCAAGAGTGACGAAAACCGAAGTTAGGAAGAGGATTCAAACCTGCATTCGTAATCGAGGAGCTCATTTTGAACAAGATGTCTAAAATTTGTAATACGCTTTGACGTACATTGTTTAACGCATTTTATTTCATACAAATACAAATGACCCTTTCTCTCCCCGCGCCGATTCAAACACATGCCATGCCACGAATTACGTATCTTAAAATTGACTTTTATACCTTTTTGGAAAGCATACAGAATAGGCAAGTTGTTTTAGTTATTTGTACGATTAATGTCATAGTATTTTTTTCAACGAGACATGTTTAGCAGCGTAAATGAAATATTGGTAAGATATTATTTTAAATCGCTCATCATTTTAATTATTTTGTTGAATTAAGTACTTTTAATTATGTTCATAGCTTAATTGAAGTGCCAGCTACAGTATCATTTTTTAATGGTACCCATTCATTGTGTAGTTTTTTTTTTTATTTGGAATTAAATGTCAAATTTTGGGAATATCGAAAAACTATTGAATTTCGGCTATACATATGTAGTGTTCAATTTGTTGCATTTTGGCCCCCCTATCAGCTCCCAACGGATATACGTCGAATTACCAATAACCCTGTATAGTATCATATGTTCAATAAACCGCAATTGCTGCGGTGTCCGGATCATTCCCTCGGACCTTGAAAATCGAGTGGAGGGCCACGTCGAGTGTCCTGCCGGGTCGTACCTATACCCATATCCGCAGCAGGTCTCCAAGGTGAACAGCCTCTAGTCGATAGACTAATGTAGATAAGGGAAGTCGGCAAATTAGATCCGTAACTTCGGGATAAGGATTGGCTCTCGAGGATCGGGCCGTGTCGGGCTTGGTCGGAAAGCGTACTATAATTTTATCTTTTTCTAAATTTAGGTTGGCTACACGCTTTAGGAATTGACATTTGCACCAAAAATGTTGAACTTAAATTCAAGATGAACTCAAGTTCAAGATGACAGGTCCTATTATTCTAATGTCACTTTGAATTAAAGTTCAGAGTTGAACCAGTTCAACAGGTTGGGTGCAACTGACCCTAAAACGTCAGACAATATTCATAATATATAATTTTAGAGCTGCCAACCTACAATATTTCCATGACACTCTAGAGGTTTTTTTTTCTATTGTACATATGATACCTTATATAAAAGAAACCTAATTTTGGAACCGAAAAGGTTTTGTGGAAACAACACACTATGCATTACTTAGTGAGCATTTCCTTATCGAGCCGCTTTAAGTGCTCGACGTTGCCCTTTTTTAACTGATCTAGAATGAACTTTACGGGAGGATTGTGATTGTGCCCACCGATCTCGTCGCATATTCTCGTGCTGTTGGTGAGGCACACCGCCTCGCAACTCTCAATGGTGGCGCACCGCCACACCGCTTTGCCCTGCCTGATCCTGTCAAACTCGTAGATGTGCTTGTTCAAGATCATGTTCCGTTTGCCGTTCGACTTTATCAAAAACTGGAAACCTGTAACTGGAACCACAAAAACAACCAATAAATTTAATTCTTAACTACTACAAAAAATATTGATTGACATTAAATAAAAAGAAAAATGGTAGCAAAATATGTTCATATTATAATTTTATTTCAATTAAGGTAAATAAATATATACTCAGCTAATTAATTAAAGCAGCCTGTTGACACTGATTGACAATGAATAACAATTAGGTTTCTACCGTAAACGAATTCTCAAAGCACTATTTATAATAACTTTATGGTTGATAAATACACTCTCTATATTCTTCTATTAATTAAGTTTTTTTTTTATTTCCAAATAATCGGTGTCGGTTTCAATTATTTTTGTGCTATACTATGATTAACATTAGTAGATACGCCACGTCCATCGCTCGTCAAAAAGTAGAATAAGACGTATGCATCCGTACTAATGCGCCTACAGCGGCAATTTTTGGAACCATTTAATCAGTAAGGTCAAGGGCAGCCGAACGTCCAAACATAAATATGTCAGGCATCAACAGATATAAAATAAATAAGCCGAGTGGGCTCGATAAGCGCACTCAAAGTCAAGATGCGATTTCTGTTTAATCGAATATCGTTCGTATTTATATTTGTTATCGTTCCAATTTCAAATGGATATGTTCTTGTTTGAACAAGTGCACGCAGATGTCTCTCTAATCGAGCGAACCTTAGGTTGGGGCCGAGGTTACCACCCGCAGCGCGTATAATGCTGGGTGATCCATTTCGAGATTCCTACTTTTTTAAGGAAAAAAAAAAACACAGAAAATTCAAATTTATTGGAGAATGTTTATTATCATTTGAAAGAACATTCTTTGGCATTTAGTTTTTGAAGATTATGTGTATCAAATGTTGCCCGAAAATTTAAATTTATTGGAGAATGTTTATTATCATTTGAAAGAACATTCTTTGGCATTTATTTTTTGAAGATTATGTGTATCAAATGTTGGCCGCCGTTGCTACGTCGCAGATGGTCCATCCGTTGAGTTCAATTTTCGATGACTCGTTCGAGCATTTCAACTGGTAACTGGCGAATGACACGCGTGATGTTTTCCTCCAAGGCCTGAATCGAAGCGGGCTTGTCCGCATAAACTTTAGACTTTACATATCCCCACAGGAAAAAGTCTAACGGTGTGATATCACACGATCTTGGTGGCCAATTGACCGGCCCAAAACGTGAAATTATGTGCTCACCGAAATGTTCTCTCAATAAATCCATTGATTGATGCGATGTGTGGGAAGTGGCGCCGTCATGCTGAAACCAAATGTCGCCGAGATTACGAGCTTCAATTTCAGGCAACAAATAGTCGGTTATCATGGCACGATAACGGTCGCCATTGACGGTTACGTTTGCACCGGCATAATTTTTAAAGAAATATGGACCGATGATTCCACCGACCCACAAACCACACCAAACCGTTGTTTTTTTCTGGATGAAGTGGTAGTTCTTGAATCTCTTCAGGTTGCTCTTCGTCCCAAATGCGGCAATTTTGTTTGTTTACATACCCATTGAGCCAGAAATGGGCCTCATCGCTAAACAAAATTTGCCTCGAAGACGTCGGATCTTCTTGGAACTTTTCAAGAGCCCATAGAGCGAAGCGGTGTCGCTTGGGAAGGTCGAGCGGCTTCAGTTGTTGCACAAGCTGTATTTTGTACGCTTTTAATTTAAGATCTCGACGTAAAATGCGCCAAGTCGTTCCATACGTCAGTCCGAGTTGCTGCGAACGGCGCCGAATCGACTCTCCACGGTCTTCGTGTACCTCAGCTACGGCCGCTATATTTTCTTCAAAGCGTGCTGGACGTGGTCTATTCGGTCGAATATTATCCAATAATGAATGCTGGGCCTCAAAATGGGTGATGGTGTTGCGAATAGTACGCTCAGTAGGCCGATTATGTTGACCATAAGTTATGCGAAGCGCACGAAACACATTCCTCACAGAACGTGACTTTTCGTAATAAAGTTGAACGACTTGTAAACGTTGTTCAGGCGTAAGTCGTTCCATTATGAAATGCCAAACAGTACTAAACAAAAATAACATGACAGCATGACACGACTCACACGTGATCTGTCAAAAAAAGGCTATTGAAAAAAGTATCTCTACTTGGATCACCTTGTACCATTTACCAGAGCTGGGACGAATCCTCGTAAAAAGGATTCGAGTCACGAATCCGAATCACCTAATATAATTCGAATAACGAATACTCGAATAAAGGATTCGTAAGAGATAAATATGATTCGAATCAAAGATTCGATTCCTGTTTTTTCGAATCACGAATACAAATCCTTTAGGAATAAATTTGATTTTATAATTTTTTTCAACCATTTATATATAAATATCGTTACCAGTTGTTTTAACAAAAATATTTAAAACCTAATTATTTTAATTAACACTGAACATCGTTGATAACAGACTAAACATCTGATTCCCTGTTACTCTGATTAAAGATGTATTTGTGGGTTCTGAACTTCACTTCAAATCAGTGTTTTGTACGCGTGGCGCATGAAGTAAAATTTCGAGTTTAGAAAAGCCCGAAAATTTGTCTCGGGTCGCTGCGCGACCCTTGACAAATTTTCACGGGGCTTTTCTAAACTCGAAATTTTACTTCATGCTTAGTCTGGGAGTGGAAAACACTCGTTTAAATGAAGACAACCTTATACAAGACTGTCTTAGTTTAAACCGAGTCGACCTTATACAGTAATGACTTTGATTTTGACGTCATGTGATTTTGACGTCATGTGACGACATCAACCAAGGTGTGTAAATAAGTTTGTCTTGATTAACGGCAATCGCCTTTTACAAAATATAATGATAAATATAAATGTAAATGTAAAACTATATTTATTTATTTATTTATTCAACGGGATCCATATACAAAACGAGACTACAGTTCGTGATTCTAATACGTATAAGACAAAATATATATATATATATATATATATATATATATATATATATCTGCTAAGCTACAAATACAATGATAATATAATATATAAGTGGCAAACTAACCATGTACACAATAACCTATTCCTTTATTAGGAATGCGCGTAGCTGTTTCAATGTCCCACTAAAAATGTCAAAATTGATATTATTGCAATTAGCACAAATCCTATTAATACCAAAATTGTTGCAGTAATTGGTTCTGTACATTTGTTCATAAAATGACTTGCTGCTCCGTAATAGGCGACTTGGAGCATGGAAGTTTACTAAACTTAACAGTTCTGGACAGATTATCACACCTGATATTAATATTTGAAGAAAAATAATATCTGCATTTAAGCGCCGTCGCTCGAGCGATTGCAAATTAATAAACGACAACATACGTGGATAAGTGCTATCAAGATTGAATTTGAAGGTTATGTATGTAAGTAACCTATGTTGAACCCTCTTGGTTGATGTTTTGGGATGTATTTGGGCACCATACCAGTGAGCAATATTCGATATGCGGCCGAACGAGAGACACATACAGATTTACGAGCGTTCTTATATTAGAAAAATCTGTACACTGTCTTCTAATAAAGCCTAACATTTGCAAGGTTTTCGAGGTTACAGTGTCTATATGGTTAGTGAAGCTCCAAGTGTTCGTAAAAGTAACACCAAGATCTCTTACAACATTAGTGTGTGCTAATGGTGTGTTATTAAGAGAGTAATTTCTGAGTCCCTTTAATCTCTTTTTAGAATAAGACACAATAAATCATTTGGAAACATTCAGCTTCAATTTGATTATAATACACCAACGACTTAACGTTTCCAGGTCGAGTTGTAGCTTATGGCTAGAATAATTGTCCTTAATAGGCATGTACAGCTTTAAGTCGTCCGCAAAAAGAAGGCAATTGGAATATTTAAAACACTTAACAATATCATTGATAAAAACATTAAATAGTAATGGACCAATATGTGATCCCTGCGGTACCCCCGAAGTTACAGGTATGGGACGAGAAGTGAAGTTACTGATGCGGACTGTTTGAGTTCTGTTGCTGAGGTATGATTTAATCCAATCGAGCAAAGACCCATGTACACCAGCCTCTAAAAGTTTTTCGACCAAGATTTGATGGTCAACACTGTCGAACGCTTTAGAAAAGTCGGTGTACACGGTATCAACCTCGTACCCCTCTTCCAGCGATGTAGTAACACATTTTCTGGGCTTTTCTAAACTCGAAATTTTACTTCATGCGCCACGCGAATAAAACAGTGATTTAACGAGAAATTCAAAAACACACTAAAGACATTTTCCATGTTAATCCTCACTTTGTAAGTATTCGAATCCATTTATAAATATTCGTTTCCTTTTATAAATATTTGAATCCTTTTATAAGGATTCGAATCCTTTTATATGGATTCGAATCACCCACATTTGGATTCGAATACGAATCCTCTTAAAAAAATGTAACGAATCCGGATCACGAATCCAGTTAAACTAAAGTATTCGAATGCCTCTTTCGAATCCTCTAAAAGGATTCGAATCCTGCCCAGCTCTGCTGTCCAGTCCAACTTCTTGAAGCAGCTGAATTAGTCGATAGTGCTACACCCTGTCGAGCGCCTTTTCGTAACCAACAAAGCATGCAAATACGTCTCTCCTTTGGTCACGGCACTTTTGCAGCAGGACGTTAAGGCCAAACCTCTCGTGTTTCGACGGCCTTCCTAAAGCCGAATTGTGCGTCGTCGCTATCCATCTCACACTTTTGCCATATCAGAGCATGGATTATTGGAAGAAAGGTCTTGAGCATAACACTCAAAGGGCTGATTAATCGCTATATTTTAGGGATGTTGTTTTTTCGGGATTGCTATGAAAGTTGATTTTATCCATTCTTTTGGGGTTTCACCAGACCTGTATATTTTATTGAACAGTCTTACCACAACGTATACCTTGTTTAAAAAACTAAAATTTCAATGTCTTTAAACCAGAGGTCTCCTAACTACCCCCAGCAGCAGTCAAACTTTGCGTAAATGTCATATTTTAAAAAATTGTAACGATTTTTTGCTAACATTTTTCACAATGGTTACAATATCTTCTTTTTTCTATTCGATGGTGTAGAATTGTATACACCGCAAAGAAAAAAGTTTATAAGAGCTACAATAAAATACGAGGTTGAGTTAAGTAAATTTAATGTTTCTCATAAATGCTACAATATTCTTTCGTTTACATTACTGAGCAACTTTATTCAATTTACCCATTTCAATCATTTGAATAAAATAACCAAAACACATTAAATAAATTAAATTATTTCATCTCCTTAAGTACATTGGGATCCAATTGAAAGTTGACGAATCCAAATCCATAACTTTTACAGCATGTAAAACTGAGTATCTGGACATTTTGCTTATATTTCCTTTACAGTTTTTCTTGTATCTACTATCTTTTAAAAACAAAAGCCAATTAGAAATTTCATTGTTTTGTTTTTTTTACTGAATTACTTCTTTCGATTGAACCATTTAAACTCGAGTGGCTTCGCTCAGGGGACATGCAATATGAATATCTTCTGATGTATATATATGTTAAATGTTACGCTCAAAGATCGAAAACGCTCACTGAGCGAAATAATCATCGTAGCGCGTTGCGAACGGTGCTGAACGACCAAATACCGAAAAAACATATTTATTCGCGTTGTGGCCGTTCAGCACAGTCCGAAACGCGTTGCGGACAATGTTCAAACGGCCACGACGCTTTCTAGATGATTGAGGTTAGGTTAGGTTAGGTTAGGTTAGGCGCTCCTAGCGCTAATCCCGAAGAAAGGCAAGTCCAGGAATGAGCCATCAGGTTACCGGCCAGTATGCCTACTCGACGGCGCAGCCAAGCTACTAGAGAAACTCATTAACAACAGAGTAATAGACAGCATCCAGGCAGCCGGAGGTTTCTCAAGGTCGCAGTATGGTTTCCAGAGAGGTCGGACAACCACGGATGAAATTCTGGCGGTAAAGAAGATGGCGCAGGAAGCGAATGAAGGGCCGCTGCAGAAAAGAGAACATTGCCTAATGGTGGCACTGGACGTCAGAAACGCCTTCAACACGCTTCCCTGGGAAACGATCGTAACCGCAGCAAGAAGACGGCTGGCACCGGGGCAGGCGGAAATGGTGGAGGCTTACCCGAGCGACAGATCGCTGGTGTACAGGGTGGGGGAGGACAACGTGGAAAGGGGTACCACAAGGCTTAGTGTTGGGCCCAACACTGTGGAATCTATACTACGACGAGGTGCTTGGGCTTCCACTCCCAAAAGGCACAGCCACAATCGCATTCGCAGACGACTTGGCAATTGTGGTCAGACACAGAGACGTGGAGGGAGTGAAACGACTAGCAAAGCAAGCCTCTTGCACCATAATAAAATGGATGCAAGACCATGGTCTACGTTGCGATCGAGAAGACAGGAGCGGTGTGGCTGTCCACTAGAAGAGCTGGGAGACAGTGGGGCGAAACTGTTCAAGTGGGAGGCGCGGATATTACAATAGATAAACAACTAAAGTACCTTGGAGTTATACTGGTAGCCAACCCAAGGTGCAGCTCACAGGTGGCAGCGGCGATGGAGGCAGCCATAAGAACCGAGGCGGCAGCCCGCCTACTGCCAAATACAGAAGGGCCAGGGGAGGGCAGGAGACGGCTTCTTGCGACGGTGGCTAAGTCGCTATATGCAGCACAAACGTGGGGAACGGCGATGGACGCGGCAAGAAACGCCGAAAGGGCGAGAAGAGCAATAAGAACGGGCGCACTGAGAATAATAAGGGCATACCGGACGATCTCGACCGCGGCGGCGGAGGTCTTGTCATCCACCATACCAGGGGACTTACAGGTCAGGGAGAGCTGCGAGGCATACGAGCTAGCCAAAACCCTTGGAAAGGCAGAAGCCAAAAGGCTATCAAGGAAGGCAGCAATGGAGAGATGGCAAGAAAGGTGGACCAGGACAAGTGGGTGGACCAAAACATTGATCCCATTGGTCAACCAATGGACGCAGAGGCAACACGGGCAAATAGGTTACCACTTGACCCAACTTCTTACAGGGCACGGGTGTTTCGGGACTTATCTTCACCGAATAGAGAAACGCAATAGCAGCGAATGCGGACACTGCCCAGGAAAAGAGGACACCCAGCGACACACACTGTTAGAATGCGGGAGATGGGAAGTGTATAGGGACAGGCTACGGGAGGAATTAGGCGAGTTGAGCAATACCACGCTGGTATCGCACCTGCTCGAAACGGCGGAGAAGTGGGAGGCAGTGTGCCAGTTTGCCGGAGCAGTCCTGGAAAAGAAGGACAGAGAAGACAGGGAACCAGCAGCCACCATCTAGCGCAGCGCAACATCTAAGAGCAGCGCTTCCGCCCTTATTGAATAAATGCCCTAGAAGCGATACCAATAAGGAAGATCGCAAAGGAAAGGGAAGTATTTTAGTGGGTAGGACCCCGATAGATGGGGGAGGAGTCCCACACTCTCTAGTGCGTAAATGCATTTTTCTCCTCATAAAAAAAGGGGGTAGGTAAGGTTAGGTAAGGTAAGGTAAGGTAAGGTTAGGTAGGTAGCCAAACTACTGGTGGAATGAGGAGATTGCCGAAAATAGGAAGGCGTGCAACAGAACCCGAAGAATGGTAACAAGGGAGAGAGGCAGAAGAGGAAACGAGGCAATCGGCGACGAGATACAAAGGCTCGAAAAAAAGCTCAAGGAGGACAAAAAAGTCCTCAAGTATAATATCGAGAAAGCCAAAAGAGGGGCGTGGAGAAAGCTCTGCGAGGAAGTGGATGGCGACATATGGGGTAGTGGCTACAAAATCGTCACAGGCAAACTTGGGCTAGGCATCCCGCTGGAAATGACCGACGAGGCACAAATGGCAGCAGCGAGGAAACTGTTTCCGCCCACGGACACAGTCCCCTGGGCTGACACACATGTCAACCTAGCCGAAATCCCGCATTGCACGCCAGGCCCGGATGGCATACCACCAGAGGTAGCCAAAATACCCAGCATCGAGGGAGCAGAATCCATTTCCCGACTGTTCAGTAAACTAATCAGAGCTGGCGAATTTCCTGAGCAGTGGAAAGTTGCGAGACTGGCTCTGATTGAGAAGCCGATGAAGCCAAACAACACAAGCAAGAGCCACAGGCCACTATGCATGCTTAACACCATCGGCAAGATTTTCGAGCATGTACTAAATGCCAGAATCAAGAACGAAATGAAGGAGATAGGAGCTCTATCCACAAGGCAGTATGGCTTCAGGCAGGGTCACTCTACTGTTGATGCCATCCAAAAAGCCATAGAAGTGGCTAAACACGCATCCAGCTGCAAAGGAGGGGAACTTTTTGTCATCTTAGTTACGTTAGACATCCAGAATGCATTTAACTCTGCCCCCTGGGATATCATCGTCCAGGCAATGCCCATCAAGGGCTTCTCCACGCACCTCATCAGAATGATCCAGGCGTATCTGAAGAACAGAGTGATTATGGTAGGCAAGGCTGGCAAAATGAATATGACTTGCGGAGTACCCCAGGGCTCCATTCTAGGGCCAACCCTGTGGAACATATTCTACGACTCTGTTCTGAAATTGACCCTGCCGCAAGGCACCGTACCTCTAGACTTTGCTGACGATCTTGGCATAATAGTCACGGGAAAAAATAGAGAGGTGATTGAGGATAAAGCCAACATATCCCTGAGGACCGTATCCAGATGGATGAGAGAGAACAAACTACGCCTTGCCAAGGAAAAAACGGAAATAGTTATGCTCCAAGGCAGGAACACTCTCAGGGAGGTACATTTGGAAGTAGAGGGTGAGATCATCCAATAAATAAATACCTCGGCGGGTGGCTAGAGAGAAATTTAAACATGAGGGACCACATCATGGAGACAACAGCCAAGGCAGATAGGGCTGTTAACGCCCTGGGTCGGTTAATGCCTAACATTGGTGGCCCTCGGACAGCGACAAGGAGGCTTATCTACTCCACGGCGCAATCGATCCTGCTATATGCAGCGCCTATATGGTCACATTGGCTACAAACGGCCAATACAGGAAAGAACTGGAGGGAGTACAGAGAAGAGCAACCCTCAGAATTGCAAGGGCTTACAGAACTGTCTCAACCAAGGCCATACAAGTCGTTGCCGGCACTACACCCATCGACCTGCTAGCCGAGCAACGCACATACACGAAAGGCCAGAACACCGTTCTCTCCAAAAAAGAAGCCAGAGAT
Source organism: Philonthus cognatus (assembly GCA_932526585.2). Taxonomy (NCBI): domain Eukaryota; kingdom Metazoa; phylum Arthropoda; class Insecta; order Coleoptera; family Staphylinidae; genus Philonthus; species Philonthus cognatus. The sequence goes on from OW052252.1 coordinate 16,688,163, forward strand.
AAATATCTCCAAAAATGGTAGGAGAGATGGAGTGTTAACGACGGGAAAGGCGAGTACACAAAAAGACTAATCCCAGATGTACGAACCTGGATCGAGAGAGGATACAGTGAGCTCACGTATACGCTCACTCAATTATTGACTGGACACGGCTGCTTTAACCACTACTTGAAGCGGTTTAAGAAAAGGGACAGCGAAGTATGCACCTACTGCGCAGAAGTTGACGACACCGAGCACACCTTCGTGAAATGTCCGAAATGGAGAGTGGAGAGGGAAGCAGCCGAGAAGGAACTGGAAACGCTGGATAGCTGCCAAAGAATAGTGGAACTGATGCTGGAAAGTGATGAGAAATGGACAACTGTTTGTAACATGATGGATAGAATCATACACCAGAAGGAGAATGAAGAAAGAGAACGGGAAAGGCAGCCATAAGACTGTGCTTGCTCATTGGAGGGCCAGAAAACAACAGCGGCATTCACTACCTAAATGCCGCAGCCTACTACTCCGAAGTACTACCAAAAGGTGGTTCCAGAGTAGGATACGACAAGGCAGAAGGGGGTTTTTAGTGTGTCGGTCAGACTCACAGACCATCCCCACACTACCGCGCCAACCTGGCGGCGTGGTGTCTGATGCTGCGATAGCGAAACAGATTTTCCCCCTTCAGACAAAAAAAAAGGTAAGGTTAGGTTAGGTTAGGAATAAGTGAATAGTCATGTCAATTACATGCATTTCAGTTGGCTATTATTCTAATTAAAGTTTCATGTAGAATTAAGCATACAATAAAGGATTTCAAATTTTCATTTATTTTGTCTGTTATTCGTTAAATATTAAAAGCACGATCGGTTTATGAGCTTCCTATATCATCCCGAACGCGTCGTGGTCGTTTGGACGTTCTGCATTAATACCAATTATATATTTATCATATCATCATTCTCAATTTTTCTTAACAATTGTGAGATCAGTGTTTCCACCGGTTGTCTTCCAGCGATGCATCTTAGACCTCAGCTTTTCGTACGGCAGTTCATGCGCTGCATTTGGATATCTGTAACCAATGCATTTAATTAACCCATTAACGGCCGAGCAAATATAGCTCTAAAAGTTGATTTTAGGTAAGATTCTGCACTAATTTGTATGATTTATATCATAGGTTCTCAACGTGGGCGTTTTCTACTGCCCCCCTGAAAGTCTCAAACGTCCAGAGTGGAGTCACTGTGGACGTTTGAGACTTTCAGGGGGGCAGTAGAAAACCCAGAGAAAATTAGGGGGCGTATAATATTACAAGTTTAAATATAATCGTGACAATAGCTGTTTCAGATTCGCGACAGTAAAACAAATGAGGGGCTCTAGAAGAAAAAAAAAAACTCAAAGTGGGTGGTGGGCAAAATAAGGTTGAGAACCTATGATTTATATGAATAACTTGTTATATATTATTAATAATACATGGCTTGTCCGGAAAGTAATGAGAATGATTTATTTGCACTACGCCGAAGGGTCTGGGAGTAGAATTTTCGTGTGTAATCGGTGGTGGGGAGTGTTAGCTAAATGGTTGACCCAGTTTTGTAATCTCTGAGCTTTTACAGAGTGTAAATAGACGACAAAGTGGACAGCCGTTTGGGTATCGCGTCACGTTCTGAAATTGATACGGGATAAAATATTGTACAGGGTGGCGCAAAACTACCGATATGGTTTGAATGTTTAATAACTTTTAAATTTATTTATATTTTTTATTTCAGAATTTTGTGAAGAAAACTTGGGAAATGGAACAGTACACAATAGAACTGCGATCAAAAATTGTTGAATTTTATTTTGAAAATCAACGGTCAATTGTTTTGACGCAGCGTGCTTATCGTCGTTTTTTAATGTACGTACTGGACCTTCAGTATCAACAATAAACCGCCTGGTTGCAAATTTTCGACAACATGGTACAGCAAGACACCTTCCATGTACCGGAAGACCACGCACCGTCCACATGGAAGAAAATATCCAACGTGTTGTGGATAGTGTGCAGGACAGTCCAGAAACATCGACAAGAAGACGTTCGGCACATCTGGGGCTATCGCGGAGGTCCATTTAGAAGATTTTGGCCACATTGCACATGTTCCCGTATAAGGTTCAGCTTGTGCAAGAATTGAAGCCGATAGAATAACGGCTTGATTATGCCATTTCATTCCGACAAGAAGCAGAAAAAAATGGCTATTTCATTAACAATTTGATAATGAGCGATGAAGCCCATTTCCAATTGAATGAGTTCGTAAACAAGCAAAATTGCAGGATATGGGCTACGGAGAATCCAGGAACAGTTCATCAGCGACTGTTTGGTGCGGCGTATCGTCTGAAAGGATCATTGGTCCATATTTTTTTGAAAATGCACATTGCGCCTCAGTTACGGTTAATGGTGCTGAATATCGAACGATGCTGGACAATTTTTTGAGCCCAGCTGTAGAACAGTTGTGGTTCCAACAATATGGAGCCACAGCCCACACTGCAAGGGACACAATGGCTCTGTTACGGTACCTCTTTGGCGAACGCATTATTTCGCGCAGAAGCGATTACAATTGGCCCCTACGTTTACCGGATTTAACAGCTCCAGCCTGTTTTCTTTGGGGTTATTTGAAAAAAAGGGTATACGTAAATAAGCCAGCGACTATACCAGAGCTAAAACAAAACATTCGCAATGAAATTCAAGCCATAACACCGGAAATTCTACGAAAAGTTATGGAAAATGTACTGGAAAGAGCACGAATGTACGAAGCCCACCACTTGCGGGATATAATTTTTCATACTTAAGCCAAAAATATTCCCCATTGATATACTGGATAACAAAAAAATAATAATAATTAACCATTAAATAAAAAAGTTATTAAACATTCAAACCATATCGGTAGTTTTGCGCCACCCTGTATTAAACTTAAAATTAGCAACTGAAACGATTGCTATCAATTGTGGATGAATATATAAATTAAACATATACGATTGCTATCAATTAGAAAGCATACTTGGAAAATGTTTAAGTATGTTTAATGTTTAAGTAAAAGTACAATTGCTTAATTGACACAAACCATTCTGGAAAAAAATTGAACCCAACCAAAATGAGCATGGTACAGAGATGTCATCAAAGTCTTATAGTTTAGAAAATGTAGAAGATGAAAGCAATTTTGAACAGTGATTGGCATTTACATTTCAGATTGATGGTAGATAAATTATGCATTTCCAAATCCATTGTAAATGAAATTATCCCAACAAAATTGCAGATGTCGGAGAGTCTGTGCTAAATCAAAACACTACGAAACAGTTTTCATTGGTATTAGTAAGGGATTTCGGCCAAAAAAAATCTATCACTGCCCAAATGTTTCTGTAGCCTCGATCTGCTTCTGTTTGGCTTTTATTCGTTTCCTAGGTTGTCATTCAAGTTAAAAAGACTAAATTTTGACGCTATTAAACTCGTACAAGATGTCGTGACGAGCGCTTCGAACGGCATGCCAGTTTAGGACTCCCTGGTGGATTATTATATGTGATAAAACCGCGAGAAATGGTATATTGATGCCTAAAGGATATACAGAGAGTTTTATGTAACACCGAAAATTTTCATAATGAGAATTTTTTTTTTGACGTGTCCATAATTTGGTGTTCATAATACATATATCTTACACACGTCCAACCTATTTAATTTAGTTAAGAATATTATAAAAATGCATAATAGATAATTTACTTAAACTGTTTATCAATTGCCAGTCTTACAAATATAAATACTGTTTATTAAAAGTCAAACATATAAAAACTAAAAAGCTCTAAAAGAGTTATTGCGATGGCAACCTCATCCATTTATATCCTCATCTAACAGATATTCTTCCCAGCTATAGTAGGTTTTATCAATTAAAATATTTTTAAATTTAGTTTTCATTTTTTTAAGCGGGAGCACTCTAATGGCCTCTGGGAGTTTGTTATAGAATAAAAGTCCCCAATATCTTGGACCATTTTGCGTTTTTGATAGGCGTAGTTTATTTATAAATAAATTTTCAGCCTGCCTGGTTTCGTAGTTATGAACTGTAGATATGATACCATAATTTTTTTAATTCTTTGCAATGTATGTAACACAATTCAGTATGCATTGAGAAGGTAGCGTTAAGATACGCAGTGATTTAAACAATAGTCTGCAGTCATCCCGATATGTGGCACCAGCGATAACTCTTATTGCACGTCTTTGGAGAGCAAATATGCGATGTCTGCCATATGCATGTCCCCACACGAGCAAACCATAGCACATTAAGCTATGGCAGGTTCCGTAGTATGCTGTCTTTAAAACCTGTAGAGTAACTAGATCTGATAGACTCCTCAATAAATATATATTACGACAGAGTCTAGCAGCTAGTGTCTCTGTATTCTTTTTCCATGTCAGTGTGGAATCTATTTCTAGCCCCAAACATTTTGTTTCATTTATGTACACGTTGGGATCATACTCGAGCTTTCTGAGTGTGAAAACCATGTTCACCGTCTTGGTCCCGTTCAATTGCAACTTATTGTGATTAAACCATGATATGGCTTCTGTGAGAGCATTATTACTCATATCCATACATATCCTAAGGCTACTGCTGGAACAAAATAGGGTGGTGTCGTCCGCGTACATAATAGTTTTTGCCTCGTGTACTGTGTTGGAAAAATCATTGATGAACATTAGAAACAGAAGCGGTCCAAGGGTAAAGCCCTGGGACACACCCCGTTTCAATGATAGTTTTTCCGAAAATACACCATCTACCTTAACAGCCTAGTATCTATCACTTAGATATGATCTAATCAGCTTACTGCTGTTTTCACAGAACTCATAGCACAATAGCTTGCTTATCAGTAAATTATGGTCAACACAATCGAAAGCTTTCGTCAAATCCAGGTATGTGGCCATAGATACTCCCTTATTCTCAAATGAATCCAGGATTGCTTCTGATAATTGTAAAATGGCATCGGTGGTACTGAAGTCTAAAGCCAAATTGATTTTTGTTTAACAAATTGAGATTTTCTAAATGACATAAAATTTGGTCATACATAATTTTTTCCAATACTTTGGAAAATAAGGGTGTTAAAGAAATAGGTCTATAGTTGGAGGGGTCGGATTTGTCTCCTTTCTTAAATATGGGTACCACCAATGCCACCCTCATCAGATCAGGTACAATGCTGGACTCAATACAGGAATTAATGATATTCGTAAGAGGGTTTACAATGGGATCCTTGCAGCTTTTCAATAGGTCAACAGACCACCCATATATATCTTTGCTTCGGCTATTTTTGAAACCACTAATAATACCTCTTACTAAACTGATCGATACTTGTTTAAAGCTAAACTTAATTGTTGACTCAGTTTGTGACACATGATTCAAGGTTGGGCCTACACTAGGTTTGATAGATTCAATTACTGATTCGACACTTCTCTGAAATGCTTGGTTAAATTCATCTGCAGTTATTCCGCAATGCTCCTCTTTAAGCAAAGGATTATTTATATTTGTTTTGATTATTCTCCACATTGCCTTATTTTTGTTGTTTGATTTTCGGATCAAGTTATCATTTGACTTTATTTTTGCTATTTTAATTGCATGTCTGTATTCCTGTCTATGTTTTAAATATATAGCTTTTAAACCCGGATAGTTTAAGGATGCTTCGCGGAGCATATATACTGTTTCTCTCATATTAACTAATTTATTGTTAAACCAATTAACATTACTTTTCTCTGACAGGCTCTCTTTAATACTTTTTCGTGGAAAAGTTTAGTTAAATATTTCGGAAAATATGTGATGAAATATATCATATTTCTCACAGCAATCGGTGGCTTTAAATACAGCATCCCAGTTGTAGGCTGCTAGGGTTTGAAAGAACATGTGTTTACCTAGCAGAGTTATTGGTCTTATAATTGTATTGGTAGTTGTTGTATCTTTACAAGCCGTAAAACCAGCATTATAACCTATCCCAATGTGGTCGGAAGGAACATCGAATATTGGAAAGGCATTAAACTGTTTTACGTTTGTAAACACATTATCTAATATGTGTTTTGCTCTTGTGGGGAAATGTATACAACTTTTTAAACCATATGTGTCAAACAAGTCGCATAAATTTATGTTATTTACATCATCACAATTATTGAAGTGAACGTTGAAGTCACCACCAACAACTACTCCAGTATTCTGTAAGTCAATACTATCTAACATATTTACAATAACATTTAAAAATATATCAAAGTCGCCTAGTAGTGAACGATGCAGTGTTATTAATACTAAATTAACATCGACAAATCTGACCGCAGACATTTCGCAATGTATTTCAATTGACATATTAGTTATATTATGGAGAACTATATTTTTTGATAATAAAACTGTAACTCCCCCGTGAACTCGCTTAGTTCTACAAAAATATGCACAACTAAATAAACAGTTATTGAATGAGACTAGCTCACATTCATCGTGAGTCATCCAATGTTCGGTGACGCATAAAGCCTCAATATTGTACTTATCAATAATATAAGATAATTCGTTCAACTTGGATATGCATACGTTGCACATTTTCCGATGCTCGGTTTATTAAAAGAATCCAATTTGAAGCTTTAAGCGAGTGTTTTCCACTCCCAGGCTAAGCATGAAGTAACATTTCGAGTATAGAAAAGCCTGAAAATTTGGTTTGGTCGCGTAGCGCGGAGCGGCCAAACCAAATTTTCAGGCTTTTCTAAACTCGAAATTTTACTTCATGCGCCACCGGTACAAAACACGGATTCAATGTAAAGTTTAGCGGTGTGTTTTAAACTTCGTAATGTCAGTGTTTTGTACCGGTGGCGCATGAAGTAAAATTTCGAGTTTAGAAAAGCCTAAAAATTTGGTTTGGCCGCTCCGCGCTTAGCGCTACGCGACCAAACCAAATTTTCAGGCTTTTCTAAACTCGAAATTTTACTTCATGATTAGCCTGGGAGTGGAATACACTCGCTTAAGGCTTCAAATAAAATTCTTTCAATAAACCAAGCATCGAAAAATGTGCAACGTATGCATATGGATACTTTAAAGAAAAATTATCGTTATGAAAATGTTCGGTGTTACATAAAACTCTCTGTATGTTTAAGAATATGAATTAAATGTAATTGTATTTTCAAATATAAAAAAGTTCTGACATCATTCTCATTACTTACCAGACAAAGGATGTATATGTTACGCTCAAAGATCGTAAACGCTTACTGAGCGAAATAAAGTATCGTAACGCGTTGCGAGCGGTGCTAAACGACCAAATACCGAAATAACATATTTATTCGCGTTGCGGCCGTTCAGCACAGTCCGAAACGCGTTGCGGACAATGTTCAAACGGCCACGACGCGTTCTAGATGATTGAGGTTAGGAGGTCATGAACCGATCTTTCTTGTGTAGACTTGTCAGTGTGTTTACCACTGCCCTTTAGTGAAATTCCGTCTACGTTGTTAAGCAAAGTCCCTAGTATTATTAGCTAAAAACAATATGAAAGAGGCATTTAATGAAAAAGTTTAACATATCGTTGATAACAGCAATGTGATTATTTTACGAACGTGCAGTATGAAGAGATCATCCAAGAGGTGAAAGAAGCGAAACTTTTGAGAGACAGTAAAATGCCGTTGTCGTCCAAACAATATAGAAGACTGAAGAGGTACGATATCATAACAATTGGGGAATATGAAAAGTTAATTGCAAAGACCAAAGGAACACAGGATGAAAATTTCCGATATTACTGTAAACCCGAGGATCTTTTTGGCATCATTGAAGCTGCTCACATGGCAACTGACACAAATGAACAAGAGGTAAGGTCACCCGGGGTAAGTGTAAATTGGGGGCAAGTGGAACCTATGCATATTATAATTGTTTTAAATAAGTGTAAGGTGGCGGCACCTGCCGGTACATTATTGGATTACTATCTTCTAGATATGTTTGGCGCGCTGAAAGTGTCAATGCAACTGTTACCCGTAAAAGCTCATGTTATTCAGTGTGTTGCAAATTCGGTTAACTAGAAGCTAATTTCATAATTGGGTTCACGATTGAAAATACCTTAATTTCAAGAAATTGCCGAATATTTTTGAGGTAAGTGTTTGTTCATAAATATCTAGGAAGGAGAGTGATTATAGGTACAATCGTTTTAAATATTTAACCTCTAAAACCACATGGGTTCCACTTGCCCCGGAAAAAAATACTGCAGGGGTAAGTGGAACCAGTACTACAGGGGTAAGTGGAACCAGTGGGTTACATTTACCCCAAATAGTTTTTTGGATAAGTAAGCAAGTATTTATTGTGTTGTTTCTGACTTATTACAGAAATGGTACGATATTATAAGCGAAAAACGGCACCGCCTTCATATACGCGTAAAGAATTAGAAAATGCGTTAACATCTGTAAGAAACGGTGAATTAACAGTGTACCGAGCCGCAAAGTTGTACAAAATACCCAAATCAACACTTTTTAAGCATTTTAAGGGACAAAGGGGCGTAAAAAGCCAATCACAAGGCCAACCCACAGCTTTTCCTCTGGAAGATGAGGTAAAAATTGCAAATGGTCTGAAAACCATGGAGAAATGGGGATTTGGTCTCTCCAAAAGGGAATTCTTAGAGACAATAGGCCAATACGTTCGTGAAAATAATCTAGTTACGCCTTTCAAAGACGGCGTACCCGGGGATGATTTTTGTATACGGTTCAAAAAAACTCACAACTTGAGTCTCTAGAAGCCTCAAGCGGTAGAAGCTGCTAGAAAGAAGAGTATAGATCCATTTGTAATTTATAAATACTTTACAATTCTCAAAGAAGTTACTACCAATGTTGCCCCAACAGAGATTTGGAACTTGGATGAAACTAGTTTTTGCTTGGACCCCTCCCGAGTTAAGGTTCTTGGAGTAACAGGAATGCCTTCTCACAGAGCAACAAGCGGTCCAGGCAAAGAGAACATTACAGCCTTAATGGCTGCAAATGTTGTTGGCGAAAAATTTCCACCTTTAATAGTGTTTAGAGGGAAAAATGTTTGAGACTCGAGGATGTCACCCGAGTCTGAAGGATTTAATGGAATGACTTATGCTGCAACAAAAAATGGTTGGATGGAAGCGGAAACTTTCAAAAATTACTTCACAAGAAATATTCATGCTACAAGGCCAGTTGTTTTAATTTATGATGGACATGCTTCCCACATTGGTTTACCACTGGTTGAAAAGGCAAAGGATGAAGGTATTGTAATATTAAAATTACCACCACACACCAGCCATGTGTTACAGCCACTAGACCTGAGTGTTTTCAGGCCGTTGAAAATTAAGTGGGACGAAGAGTTAGTGAAATGGCAGAGATGCAATTATGTAAAAAAATTGCCAAAATCAATTTTTTAACTATGATTGCTACCATGTGGGAAAATCTTGATCCAGATGTAATAAAGAAAGGTTTTGATAAAGGTGGCATTTTTCCTTTTTCTAATGAAGTCATTCCACCAGAAAAGTTTGAACCAGAGGCGTACCAGAGGTGGTTAATTTATTTAGAGCAAGAAACTGCCGCATCTGTGCCTTCGACATCCCGTGCTAGGACGTCATCACCACCACATCAAGAAAGTAGACCAGATTCACCATCTCCCGCACAAGAATCTGTCGTCTTTCTTCCTGCAAACTCTTCTCCATTACCACATGCACGAACAAAATCATTTGAAACATTATTATTACAACAATTGAAACAAGTTCCTCAAGTGAAAACTAAAAGGAAGCGTATCTGTTCAGGAGCAGAGATAATTACATCGGCCGAAGCAATACAAAAATTAGCAGATAAAGAAGCAGAAAATAAAAATTCCCGAAAAAGCCAAAACAAACACAAGAATAAAATCACTCTTACAATCGATAGTGACGACGATGATAATGAAGAACAAGTCGAGTTTATTGAAGATGAATCAGATGATGGTAATATGACTGATGAAATCCAAGAAAAAACAAATGATGATGAATTCATGGAATTAATAGACAAAGATTGTAATTCATTATCTGTGAATGATTGGATGATTGTAAAGCTTTCGTCAAAGAAAACGACCAAGATGTATGTTGCTCAGGTTACCGAAAAGGAACCTTGCCTCTACGTTAAATTTGCAAAAAGAATTTATTCTTCCTCCTCGTTCTACTGGCCACATGTTGATGACACTAGTATCATTAATCCTGAAGAAATATACAAGTTTTTACCACCTCCAGTTGTAGATAAAAGAGGAAGAATCAAGTTCAATATTAGCTTTGACTCTTACTGTTTATCTTAATGTGAAACCAATGATTTCAATGTTGTTTACTATATTTAAATAAAATATTTTCTGAGCATTAATATAAAATGAATTCACAAACTTGGTATACACTTGCCCTTTCACATTATAATGTTTCTTATACAGAAAATCAGGTAATAGTTACACTTGCCCCATGCATGGGTTACACTTCCCCCTTTGCATGGGGTAACTGTAACCCACAGCATCTGATATATATACATTGTGTTGATAAGAAGAAGCTGCTATCAGACGAGTTGTAGACATTTGCCTGATGTTATTTTATATATATTTTTATATATATTTTTATATGTTGATTTTCTCGCCAAATGTTATGTTTCTTAAAGTTCAACTTCCTACGCTGATGCAAATCAAAATTGATCTAATAAAATTAGGGGCTCCACTTACCCCGGGTGACCTTACTGGAATATGTAAAGTTATTTAAATAAAAACACTTGTATTGTTTCACAAATTAAAAATTTTTATTCCGACTAGTTTCGGTTTGTTAGACCATTTACAAAGGAATGTCACATTCCTTTGAAAATGGTCCAACAAACCGAAACTAGTCGGAATAAAAAATTTTAATTTGTGAAACAATACCAAGTGTTTTTATTTAAATAACTTTACATATTCTAATATGTTTCAACAAGTGCCAGATGAGAAATTAATTCAAGAAATTAAGAGGTACTGGATTAAAATGTTTATACTAATCTAACATACATTTATTTTAATAAAATAGCTTTATATTATTGCAAATTTGTTGTTTTTGAGCTAGAAACATTTTAAAATTCTTATGTTGACAACTTTGTTCGGTTACAGCAACTAAACGATTAGATTTGGAGCCAAATAAATTTTACTTTCCTAATTTTTTTTTTGTTTTTTTCTAGAGCTTTCTAATAATATTGGCAGATACCCTTAACCGATAAATAACCTTTTTAAATTTCGGTTAGGGTGTAGCAGACAGTCTTAGCAGGAGGTTAAAACTGTTAAAACACTATTATTGCTTAAAATCAGAAATTAGAACATTGGCGAACTATTTCGCTTCTCCACAAACTTTTGCCTCGGAGAGGACATATTATAACCAAATATTCATTGAAACAACTACTTCCCAAGAAACTACTCCGACGGATATTTAATTAAACAATGACTATTTGTTGTTACACGCTTAAATAGCATAATATAACTTTCGGATCAAATAATTATAAACTTTATTAAATGAACAAAAATAATTTTACTAGATAAAATGAAGGGCAAAATCCTACTTCATATACGAGGGTAGATTGAAAAGTTTCTGGAATGGGAACCTATTTTAGGTAAGCTGTCAAATTTTCAGACACGTGCGTTGTTCCGTTTTTGTTTACTAGGATATCTTGTGAAGCAAGTCAGACACCTTTGGAAAAATGGATAAAAACGAATTTCGTGCAGTCATCAAACATTTCTGGGTGGATGGGAAAAAGGCGACGGAGATACGAGATATTTTGCAGGAAGTGGCACATTAACACCCTCATTTTCGACTATTAGTTTCTGGGTGAGCGAGTTCAAACGTGGCCGTACGACCACCAAGGATGAACCACGCAGTGGACGTCCAAAAACGGCCACAAATGAAGAAATGGTCGACAAAGTCCATGATCTCGTGTTAGCCGATCGACGAGTGAAGTTGCGCGAAATAGTAGAGACCACGGGCATCTCATATGAACGTGTGCAAAATATCGTGCACGAACATTTGGGCATGAGGAAGCTGTCGGCGCGATGGGTGCCGCGTTTGCTGACCATAGACAACAAGCGACATCGTGTGACCACTTCGAAAGAGTGTTTGGCCTTGTTAAAGCGTAATCCAACGGATTCTTTTCGCCGATTCGTGACCGTGGACGAAACATGGATCCACCACTACACACCAGAAACCAAGCAGCAGTCGAAACAGTGGATTTCTCCAGGCGAATCTGCTCCGAAGAAGGCAAAGACTGTCCTATCGGCTGGAAAGGTCATGGCCACCGTTTTTTGGAATTCGCCAGGTGTGATACACATTGACTTTTTGCAGCTACTACAGCGATTTATTGGATCAATTCAACGGCATATTGAAGGAGAAACGGCCTCATTTGCAGCGGAAAAAAGTGCTCTCTCACCACGACAACGCGCCGGCCCATTCATCCCGAATCGCCAATGCTAAATTGGTTGAATTGGGCTACGAGGTGGTGCCGCATCCCCCGTATTCTCCAGACCTGGCCCCGTGCGACTTCTTTTTGTTCGCAAACATGAAGACTTGGCTCGGAGGCAAGCGCTTTACGTCAAATGAGGAGGTCATCGCCGCCACTAAATCAATTCCCGAAATCATATTTTTCTGAAGGCTTAAAAAAGTTGGAGCACCGCTGGGAAAAGTGTATCGCCCTGCGAGGGTACTATATTGAAAAATAAAAAATAAAACCTGTTCAATTACTGCTTTATCTTGCCCATTCCGGAAACTTTTCAATCTACCCTCGTATATACGCGTTTCGAGATTTTTCTCTCATCAGTATAGCTTTGGTTCAGACTTACAATGCAAAAAAAAATTATAATTTAAAACAATCAAAGATAACTTACGTAGGAATTGTGAAGTGTGAGGTTCAAACAAGTAAACAAAACTGAATTTTGTGAAAATAGAGTCCGGTATTTATAGGTAAATAGATTATGTAATTAGTAGGTAGAAATAATTAGATGGGCCCGCCGTGGCCGAGCGGTTGAGCCGCCGGTTTCGCCAATCGGACACGGAGGCGATCTGGGTTCGATTCCCAGCGGAGGCGAGTAATTTTTCTAACGAAAAATACTCGTCTCCGGTTCCATGGATGTGTGTGAATGTGTCGTGACGTCCAAATTAGTCGAAATATATGTTAATATAGTTATTATAAATCAACGTTAGTGGCTGAATGGTAAAACCTATGCCAAACAAACAAACAAAAAAAAAAAAATTAGATCCTGAGTGGCATACAATGTACACAGTACAGTGACATATAAAATAAAATGAAAGTGCCATTCATGTAGTTTGTAGTATTTTAAAATAGCGTCTATAGATGGCCTAAGACTTTTCCTTTCGTTTTATCTAGTTATTTATTATTATTTTTGTTCATTCGGAATTTGATCGGAAAGTTACATTATGCTATTTAAGTGTGTAACTACAAATGTTCATTGTATAATTCAATATGCGTCGGGGTAGTTGCTCGGGAAGTAGTTGTTTCAATAAAACATTTGATTATAATATGTCCTCTCCGAGATAAATGTGTGCGGAGAACAGAGCTGGGCAGGATTCGAATCCATTTAGAGGCGTCGAAAGAGGCATTCGAATACTTTAGTTTAACTGGATTCGTGATCCGGATTCGTTCCGTTTTTATAGGATGATTCGTATTCGAATCTATTTGTGGGTGATTCAAATCCTTATAAAAGGATTTGAATATTTCTAAAAGGATTCGAATATTTATAAAAGGATTCAAATATTTATAAAAGTATTCGAATACTTACAAAAGGCGTTGAATCATCAAGAATAATTCGAATCATCAAAAATAATTCGAATTAATTGTGAGGATTAACATGAAAAATGTCTTTCGTGTTTTTAAATTTCTCGTTAAATCACTGTTTTATACGCGTGGCGCATGAAGTAAAATTTCGAGTTTAGAAAAGCCCAGAAAATTTGTCTCGGGTCGCTGCGCGACCCTCGACAAATTTTCGCAGGGCTTTTCTAAACTCGAAATTTTACTTCATGCTTAGTCTGGGAGTGGAAAACACTCGTGTAAAGCGTCGAATTGAACTTAATAAAAATCAAGGAATATCTAAAGATTTACAGAAAATAGGCTGTTTTGCGGAACACACTATTTCTACTAGCAGAAACAACTAGCACTATTACCAGCCAGAACTTCTAGCTCAGATGGTTGTAGCTTCAGATATCTTGCTACCAGCAGACGAGACCTGTACTAGTACAGGGTGGGGCATAGGAGCCAAGTGTTTTTGGTTTGGGTAGTACTCGGCCATTAGAAAAGGGAGGGGCGCGCGGTTTATTACAATCCATTCCTCGACTCGAAGCATTTCACTTTCTCAGTTGCCATTTGCCAACATGGAGCGGTGGACGCTAGAGCAACGCATGTTCGCGTATGATTGTTTTGTTCGAAGTGGCGAGTCGGTGACTGCAGTACAGCGTGAATTTCGCAGAAGATTTAATATCCATCGTAATGACTCTGTTCCTGCCCGAGACACCATCTTACGCTGGGTCAATAACCTTCGAACAGGAGGTTTAATAATGAAAAGAAAGCCGCCCGGTCTTCAACGTACTGTGCGTACTCCTGAGAACATTGAAAGGGTGAGACAAGCATTACTGCGAAACCCATGCCGCTCTGCACGTCGACATTCAGCTGCACTTCAAATCAGCGATCGCACTGTACGACGGATTTTGCATGGTGAATTACATTAAGGTGGAAATGGGCTTCATCACTCATTACTAACAATATGTTTTCATTTTCCTCAAAAAGTTGAAGCATTTGTTGTGCGAAATTCAAGCGTTGGGCGTAATATCTTACATTTAATTGTTGCGCAACCGCTATTTTGTATGGGTGAAATACAAAATAGCGGTTGCGCAACAATTAAATGTAAGATATTACGCCCAACGCTTGAATTTCGCACAACAAATGCTTCAACTTTTTGAGGAGAATGAAAACATGTTGTTAGTAATGAGTGATGAAGCCCATTTCCACCTTAATGGGACCGTCAATAAACAAAATTGCCGGTACTGGGCTGACGAGAATCCACGACAGTTACATGAGATGCCATTGCATAGTCCTAAGGTAACAGTTTGGTGTGCGGTGGGAAAATTAGGCATCATTGCCCATATTTTTTTGAAGAAAATGGGGTCACCGTTACAGTAACATCTGAGCGTTACATTCATATGGTGAATACCTTTTTCATACCTGAATTGCAAAGAAGAAGGTGTGAATATTCAAGATTTGTGCTTCCAACAAGATGGGGCCACGGCACACACCGCCAGAGCATCTATGGCTGTTCGTCGCCGCCTGTTTCCAAATCGTCTTATTTCGAGATTTGGTGACGTTTTGTGGCCTCCTCGGTCTTCCGACTTATCGATTTGTGATTTTTTTCTATGGGGGTACCTCAAGTCACGTGTTTACGAGGCCAAGCCCCGTATGTTAGACGAATTGAAGGAAGCGATTCGTCATGAAATCTCCCTAATCAACAGAGACATGCTGGAAAGAGTTGAGAGCAATTTTCGTGAACGGCTGCAATAGTGTATCAATGAAAACGGACATCATATCCCAGATGTAGTGTTTTGTTTTCCAGAACATAACTACCTCATTTTAATGTGTTTTTAATGTTTTAACGACTTTTTCTTACATGTATTTATATTTATTGTACGTTTATATTTTTGTATTAGCGTAATTTCCATTGACCTGTGTACCACAATTGTGTTTAGCATTAATAAAGTATTATTATGTAATTTTCCGTACTTTAATATATTTCAAAATGCTTTATTATTAGCTATGTTGTACTACCAATAATTTTTTTTTAGAGTAAAAAATAATTGTTTTATTATTATTTCAAAAACACTTGATTCTTATGCCCCACTCTGTATAACTAAGTAATATTACTCGAAAGAACCACTACTACAAAATGTAACGTTTACTTTTTTTCAGTTATAAACGATTTGTCCAGTAGCAGAAAGAACTGCCGCTATTAGCAAACAGAGCTTCTAGTTCCGCAGACGGAGCCTGTACTACTACTACTACTACTACTACTACTAGTAACAGAAAAACTACTACTACTGCTAGTAACAGAAAAAACTAGTGGTAGTAGTATAAAAAAACTAGTGGTAGTAGTATAAAAAAACTACTATTAAGCTGAAAGAACGACTAAGGCCGCAGCCAGGAAAAAAATCGGAGGGGGTTATAAACATTTTATGGGGGGGCTTAGGGAAAAATATTGCTTTTGCTCTTACAGTCCCGCTTTTACATACAAAAATTTATCATTTTGAAAATTTCAGGGGGGGTTTGAACCTCCTCCGGCTACGGTCTTGAGAACTACTGCTACTAGCTAAAAGAATTACTACAGCAGAAAGAACTACCGCTATTAACGGAGCTTCTAGTTCAGATGGTTTTAGCTTCAGATGTCTTCAGCAGACAGAACCTGTAGTACAGGTTCCGTCCGTACTAGTAGTAGAAAAACCTACTCGTAGTAGTAGTAGAAGAAACAAAATAGTAATTGTTCTTTCTACTACTGAAAGGACGAACGCTACTAGCACAAAGAAATTGTACTACTAGCTGAAATAACTACTACTACTGATGGAAACGTATACTTTTTAGCAGAACAAGCTATTTCTACTAGCAGAAACAACTACCGCTATTGGCAGACAAGGCTTTTGGTTCAGATGGTTCTAGCTTCAAATCTTGCCACCGGCAAATGGAGCCTGTACTACTACTAGTAGCAGAAAGACCTAGCAGTCGTTTTTTCTTTATAGCAAAACACACAATTTCTACTAGCAGAAAGAACTACTGCTATTAACAGAGCGTCTAGTTCAGATGGTTTTGGCTTATTGTGTCTTGCCACCAGCAGACGGAGCCTGTATTACAACTAGTTGCAGAAAGTCCTAGAAATAGTAAAAGGAACAAAATAGTAGTTGTTTCATCTACTATTAAAAGGACGGTTGCTGCTAGCAGAAAGAACTTGTATTACTAGGTGAAAGATAGATAGTTTATTTCTTTTAACATAAAACGCATTTCTACTAGAAGATTAAAAATACATGTTTTTTCTTTGTCGCCGCCATTGTTTAACAAACGCCAATTGTGTATAATATTAATTAACGAGTGGTTTTTGAGTTTTTTTTTAAATATACGTATTCCAAATTCAGCCTATTTTCTGTAAATGTTTAGATATTTCTCGTTTTTTTTAAAGTTCAATTTGAAGCTTTAAGTGAGAGTTTTCCTCTCCCAGGCTAAGCATGAAGTAAAATTTCGAGTTTAGAAAAGCCCCGTGAAAATTTGTCGAGGGTCGCGCAGCGACCCGAGACAAATTTTCGG
Organism: Philonthus cognatus; assembly: GCA_932526585.2. Taxonomy (NCBI): domain Eukaryota; kingdom Metazoa; phylum Arthropoda; class Insecta; order Coleoptera; family Staphylinidae; genus Philonthus; species Philonthus cognatus. The sequence continues at coordinate 16,705,450 of OW052252.1, forward strand.
GCTTTTCTAAACTCGAAATTTTACTTCATGCGCCACACGCACAGAACATTGATTTGAAGTGAAGTTCAGAAACACACAAATACATCTTTAATCAGAGTAACAGGGAGTCAGATATTTAGTCTTTTATCAACTATGTTCAGTGTGTTCAGTGACTTTTTATTTAAAATTAACTTTAATATCCCTAGATTATCTAGTCGACCGTGTATGTGCTTCTATATTAACACTGCGCGGTCTAACGTCCTTGAATTCTCCCCATTGCGTCGTATCTGCGCATGTCACAATAATCTCGATTGTGACATATTTAACTGTAGTCTGAGAGAATTCAAGGCATTAATTTTAAATAGTGTGGAATTTAACATTTAAGGTTAACGGCGATTGACCACCTACTGTATTATTGTTTTCTTTTACACTTAATTTAATTTAATTTATTTATCTTGTAAGTTATGTATACATTTCCTTATATATATTTTTTATTTTTAAACATTTTTATTCGAATGATTATTTTAGTTTATAGTTGATACTCTGTAATTGGGTTTTTGCCTGTTGGGTAATAAAGATTATTATTATTATAAATAATTAGGTTTTGAATATTGTTGTTAAAACAACTGGTAACGATATTTATATAATAATGGTTGCAAAAAAATAATAAAATCAAATTTATTCTTAAAGGATTTGTATTCGTGATTCGAAAAAACAGGATTCGAATCTTTGATTCGAATCATATTTATCTCTTACGAATCCTTTATTCGAGTATTCGTGATTAGAATCATATTAGGTGATTCGGATTCGTAATTCGAATTCTTTTTACGAGGATTCGTCCCAGCTCTGGTGGAGAAGCGAAATAGTTCGCTAATATTATAATTTCTGATTTTAAAATACTACAAACTGCATGAATAGCACTTTCGTTTTATTTTATATTAATTTTCAAATTAATTTTGCTTCATCTTTAACCGTTACTTGTTGAAACAGAGCAATGTGGTTAAATAATTACTAAAATTGGTACCTAACAGCGTTTTTGTTTGGTTTTAATTATGGAGGCTGAAATCAACAAAAAATACTGCAATCTTACTAGAGCAGCTATACAGATCTATTTGTCTCTCTGCGAACAATGTCAGGGAAAGAAGAAGATAAAGAAAAAGAGTTTAGTTGTTGCACCAATCCTATCAAATCACATGAATTCAAGATGTCAAGTAGATTTGATCGATATGCAAACCGAACCCGACCGAGAATATCGTTTCATATTGAACTACCAAGACCATCTCACAAAATTCACAATTTTGAAACCACTTAAAACAAAAACAGCTGTGAAAGTTGAATATAATTTAGTGGACATTTTTGCATGTTCGGTGCTCCATTTATACTACAAAGCGACAACGGAAGAGAATTTTCTAATAGGATAATCGAAGAGTTAAAGGATCTGTGGCCAGGCCTTAAACGTGTGCACGGTAAGCCTCGCCATTCACAGAGCCAAGGATGGGTAGTACGATCCAATCAGGACGTCAGAGATATGTTAGTAGCATGGATGCTTGACAATAATACTAAACAATGGTCAGAGGGTTTACGGTTTATTCAGAGCAAAAAAAAACATGCCCTGCACGAAGGAATTAAAAAAAGTCCATACGAAGCCATGTTTGGTAGCAAACAAAGAATCGGACTGGAAGATTCTTGTCTGGGAATAGAAACATATGAAACTTTAGAAACGAAAGAAGGTTTAGAGAAAATCTTGGAAGAGATGACACTCGCAACAAACCAGGAAGGGGAAGAAAATATAATAAATGCAGTATTTAATGCGGTAGCATGCAACATTTGCGAAGATTATGGAATTACCCAACCCTGTAAAACGTGCACATGAAGTGTGGTGTTGAAAATGAAGGAGAAGTTGTATGTAGCCTTTGCTGCAGACGTGATGCAATCAAAGAGCAACGCAAAGATGCTAAAGCTGGAATGTAGAAGCAAGCAGAGAGAATGCTGGCTTTGTCCCGTGAAAAACTTCCTACTGCTGAGATCGGTCAAAATGTATTAGTGAAAGTTCCGGATGTCGACAGAGAGCGGCTTGCTCCTAAAAGTGTTCTAGCTATAAGCATTAATGAATCCAGCTTGTATAAGTTGGGAACCAAAGAAGGCGTGCTGGAAAGACTTTATAGTCGTAATGAATCCAGCTTGAATAAGTTGGGAACCAAAGAAGGCGTGCTGGAAAGACTTTATAGTCGTAATGAATCCATCTTCGCTGATTCAAATTTTATAAACTTGTCGGATGTTCCGAGTTGTTCAATAAATTTGAGAAAAGCTTCAGCTCTTTCGTCTGGATCGAAACAAAGATTTGTCATGTGCCATTGTAAGCATTATTGCAATACAAAAAAGTGCAGCTGCATGGCTAATCAGGTGTCGTGCAATTCCAAATGCCACAATAATAGTGCCTGCAAGAATAAGTGAATAGTGTTGTCAATGACCTGCGTTTCCGTTGGCTATTATTCTAAATAAAGTTTCATGTAGAATTAAGCATACAATAAAGGTTTTCAAAGGGTATCACCGGATAAGGGGGTGAAAAGTGCCCCCAATGTAAATCCAGAATTGTGATACTCAGACGAAAGACAACTGAAAATACCGACATTCCCCAAATTTTCAGATTCCTAAACCAATTTGTTACTGAGATACGAGGTAAATTTTTACATTTTACATTTTATTTATTTTTTCTCAGCATCTACTGCGTGTATCGAGCTAAACAAATTATGCTCAAAAGAAAACAAAAAGTTACATGTCGAGGTATTTTTTTCAAAAAATGTTGACGCCAAATTCAAACATAAAAAAAATAAAAAAGTTTTCAAACTCGATTTTCGCACTGTAGGCATTGGACTACTGTCTCAAATTTTGTACATGTAATGTGCTTTTTAACCTTCTATAACATATATTTCTTGTAGATTTTTCAACAATGTGGAAGAATAAAATAAAAACCAACTTTACCGGTTTAAATATTAAAATTTCGCGCCCAAATTGCAAATAAAAAATGAGTTTGTCCCCATTATGATTAATTCATATTAATATTAATATTAACTGTCCTTTTCAATTAGTTTCTCTTGTAATTTGTTAATGAATAAGATTTGTGATGTTAAACAGATTTAACATTACGTAATAAAAGTATTAAACTCAATTTTTAAATGATTTTTTCGTTTAGCAGTTCATAATTGTTTTGCACAGGTGGCGCTACTGAGGCGGCCGGCGACTCGTGCGCCTGCGCCACAATGCTAGTGTTTAGACGGCGCGGCATACATAACCTCACCGTTGTATTATGTCGACTGAAAGGGAGCGTGCTTCAAAAAATCCGAAACACGTAAGGCCGGTCGTCCACTGGAAGCGACAACACGCGGCTACGCGCTACGAGCGGCAACGGGCGGCTGCAAGAGTAGCGGCTACACGCGAAAATCCGCATGTCCGCGCACGCTTGCAGTGGACGAGATTCATTGGATTTACACACGTCGGGATCTGTCGCGCGTATACGCATGTTGCCGCTAGGATCGCGTGAGCGCGTAGCCGCGTGTTGTGGCTTCCAGTGGACGACCGGCCTAAGATGTGTAAGCTGCAATATTTTGATTTAACGATCAACAGGCCAAGTAAAGGTTATTCGGTCTAAGTTGAAGGAGACCATTTGGCAAATGTTTTGCATAGAAAAGTCGCAGTTGGTGATGAATTGTGCAATAAGTGTCGGGCTATTGTTTACACTAAAACTGACACAAACATGGAAGAAAGTCGAGTTTCTACCTTTGGTTCAGAGCGACTCATTTTCATCAGAATTCTCGTCGCAGAATTCGATTTCCTCAAATTCAGCCGATGATCCGTCGTTCGTTATGAAGGAATTTGACCAACAGCCGTTCGAATACGTTGAGTTACCATTTCAGCGAGTTGTGTCGACCCACAAATATTGCTTTGTTTGTGGGAAGGCTGAAAATATTAAAACAGTTCCAAACGATGCGAGAAGACAAGCTTTCAGTAAAAGAAAAATATTTATTCCAAAAGGCAACCGTTGTTGCCCTGGTCACCTAATAAAAAAACGGTTTTACGAAGATATTTTGATGCAGCTCATTGTCTATGCGAACTCTAGTTTTATCGATGTTAAGGATCTGAAAAACTATTTGCACTATTTGTCAGATCGTTCCGAATCAACCATTTTGGACAAATTGGGCGATTAAAATATTTCGGAGGAGCACATTAAAACATTTACAGGTATGTAGCAATTTAAACAATATTTTTCTCCTTTGACATAAAATAGTAATTGCATTGAATTATTTACGAATTCATCCATACAGATTTCATAATCATTTAACAGTGAATTCGTAAATAATTCAATGTTAAAACTGCGGATATCTGGGTAACAGCGCTAAATCTTGTACAATTATTTAAATATTTTTTTGTATTTTCAGGTTTAACGTGGGAAAATCTCACAAGGCTTCGTGACATGATGACGTCAATGAGATCTTCTAAAACCCGAAGCGTGACTCAAGCACTCGTGGTGTTTCTATATGAGATACGCACTGGAATCTCGAATAGTCTCATATCTGCAACTTTTGGCTTAGGAAATGAACAACAGGTGTCAGAATATTGCAGTTCTGTCATCGAGTCATTTGAAAAAGATATATTGCCTTTTCATTTCGGTTTCGGAACAATTTCTCGACAGGATTTGATTGAAAAGCAAACACCAACATTTGCGCAAGAGTTGTTCAATGCTGATAAGAAATTGACACTCATTTTTGACGGCACTTATGTCACGCACCAAAAAAGTAGTAACAATGAGTATCAGCGAAAATCGTACTCAGGTATTATTGTTTTCACTAGAATTAGTCGCCTCGGAATCAAATTGTTGAAATATTATCTTTTCGTTTAAAAAAACATGCAATGCATTTTCCAGTTTCCATAAAATATCACGTGAACAGAAAAAATATTTTTTTCTGGAATGTTTTTATTACATTACATCACACTTATGAAATTGATATACCTCACCGTAGAAAAAACTTATCTTTTAGGACAAAAAAAGAAACCGTTGTTGAAGCCATTTACAATTTGTACAACAAATGGTTTTATTGTTGAAACGCTTGGACCATTCACTGCCAATTTAAATGATGCTCAAATAATGCGCCAAATCATGGAAGATGAAAATGGACTAAAATGTCTTTTAGAACAAGGTGATATTTGCATAGTTGACCGGAGATTTCGGGATGTCAAGGCTGAGTTAGAAGAGCAAGGGTACACAGTCTGTATGCCTGCCCTTAAAGGTATATTTGTCATTTATCTTGACATTTTATTAATTTCGAAAGAATAGTTACGAAAATGTATTAGAGGTTTATTTGCAATAAAACAATTTCATATTTTGACATAAATTTTTAATTATTGCAGGCAAACGGAAGCAATTAACAACTGCTGAATCGAATGCATCTCGGATTGTAACTAAGGTTCGCTGGGTGGTTGAGGCGGTTCATGGAATCATAGGGCAAAAATATAAATTGTTGCATCACCAACTCGACAACAAATTGTTGCCTAAAGCAAAAGCATTTTGCAGAATCGCAAGTTTTTTAAACAACAAATTTGGAAAGCGACTCAATTCTGACGACGAGAATCGAGAGGAAATTCTTCGCCAGATTGCATCTAAGAAGAATACCACGAACACATTGGAGGCTGAAGTGGAGAAGAATGGCTGGAGCAGAAAAAAAGTCATTTTTCAGCCTTCATCTTCTGAGGATTTGGCTGACTTTCCGGAAATGACTGAGAATGACTTGAAAATATTTTTCACTGGGACTTATCAGTTGAAGCAAGCGGTGTCTTATTTGGCGGAATTATTGGACGAAGAGGGAACCCTAAAACTGCAGTTTTTGAAAGAACAATCGAATATTGTTAAAATCCAGGTTCGATCCCGACACAAACGCGAAAACATATAGAGTATATATAGATTACGTACCGGACTCAATCGGAATAGCGGGAGTGAAACGACACTATTGTGAATGTGCGAACGGGAGTCGCACCCTGGGATGTTGTTCTCACATCGCTGCGATTATTTATTACTTAACACATGCGCGTTACTTAGCCAAAATCGTCAAACCGGCCGAAATTTTTAGTCGACTGTTTGTGAACGAACAAGTAATACCTGTTATACAAGGTGGCCAGAAAAGGTGTGATAATCTTCAGGTAATGTGATTCGTTGATTAATTTTGGATAAAAAATCTAAATAAAAAAATATTGCATTCTTCCTCGTAACATCTCACGAGGTCGTTAAAATATTAAACGTATCTCTGGAAATTAGTGTTATTTTCTATTATTTTGGAAAAAATCAATAGAACTTACAATCAATTACACATTTGTAAAATTTAAATGACATAGGTGATAAATAAATTGGAAACTTTAAAAAATTAATAACTTCTTCAGAAGCATTTTTTTAATAAAAATAGACCTGGCAACTATGTATTTTCATATGTAACCTTATTAAATTTCACTTGACTTTGACATATACTTGTCATAATTTATTTGTGTAAGTTTGTATAAGTTCATCATACTTTTTGAAGATGTACACATTCAACGAGTATGCAGATATGTACATGATATTTGGATTTTGCAATGGTAATGCAACTAGTGCCAAAGATGAGTACCAAAGAAGATATCCAAATCGCCAACAGCCCTGCGTAAATACGTTTAGAAAATTAGACCAAAGGCTACGTACTTTTGGGTCGTTCGTTTATAATAACATAGATGGAGGGAGACCTATGGAACGTCGCACTGTTCACCTAGAAGAACAGATATTGAATGCAGTTCGAGAAGATCCCAATATTAGTACGAGACAAATAGCTCAACAGTTAAATGTCCCCAGTAAAACAACAGTCCATGCAGTATTGAAAGAAAATCGAATCGAATTTCATGCAAGAAAAGTTAACCCACTGTATCAAAATGATAACGAGCGTAGACGTATGTTTTGTGACAGGATTTTAGATCAAATTCGGGAAGAACCAAATTTTTTATTTAAAATTCTTTGGAGTGATGAATGTACATTCACTAGAGATGGGGTATTTGATTGTCATAATTATCACTTTTGGGCAGAAGAAAATCCTCGGGCGGTTAGAGAAATGGGACATCAAAGGAAATTTTCAGTTAACGTCTGGCTTGGTATTCTAAATTTACGTGTAATTGGGCCTTTTTTATTCATCAAAGATTAAATGCCTTAAATTATGTAAATATTTTAGAAGAAGTTTTGGAGAATGTTCCACTAAATTTAGTAAACAACATGCTGTACATGCATGATGGTGCACCACCTCATACAGCAAGAATTTCAAGAGAGTGGTTGGACGAACATTTTCCAAATAGATGGATTGGGCGCAATGGACCCATAGTATGGCCAGCAAGGTCGCCGGATACGGTTTATTTTATTTGACTATCTTCCACATTGTTTAAAATTCTACAAAAAATATATGTTGTAGAGGGTTAAAAAACACATTACATGTACAAAATCTGAGACAGTAGTCCAATGTCTACAGTGCGAAAATCGAATTTGAAAACTTTAATATTTTTTTTATATTTGAATTTGGCGGCAATATTTTTTTTTATATTTGAATTTGGCGCCAATATTTTTTTGAAAAAATTAACGTGACATGTAACTTTTTTTTCCTTTTAAGCAATATTTTTTTCCAGCTCGATGCATGCAGTAGATGCCGAGATAAAAAAATAAAACGTAAAAATCACGTTTTCCCTCATATCTCAGTAACAAATTGGTTTAGGAAGCTGAAAATTTGGGGAATGTCGGCATTTTCAATTGTCTTTCGTCTGTGTATCGCGATCCTGGATTCGCATGGGGGGCACTTTTAACCCTCTTATCCTGTGATACCTTTTTCATTTATTTCGTCTGTTATCCCTGTTAAATATTAAAAGCACGATCGGTTTATGAGCTTCCTATATCATCCAGAACGCGTCGTGGCCGTGTGAACGTTGTCCGCAACGCGTTGCGAACTGTGATAACTGGCCACGTCGCGAAAAATAATGTTATTTCGGTATTTGGTCGTTCAGCACAGTCCGCAACGCGTTGTGGCCGTTTATTTTGCTCAGTGAGCGTTTACGATGTTTGAGTGTAACATATATAATCTGATATGCTTCTACCATATATTGGGTACGATTGTTTTATTATATAATATACAGGATTTATTTCTTTTAAATATACATAATGCATATGCTGTCAATTTTCAGGCACTCATCGGGTTTATAAAAAAAGTGCAATTTGAAGTTTCGAACAAGTGCTCCACTCCCAGGTTAAGCATGAAGTAAAATTTCGAGTTTAGAAAAGCCTGAAAATTTGGTTTGGTCGCTCCGCGAAGCGGAGCGGCCAAACCAAATTTTCAGGCTTTTCTAAACTCGAAATTTTACTTCATGCGCCACGCGTATAAAACACTGGAATATTGTAAAGTTAGAAATACACTGAACACATTTTTTTTAGAATGAGTAATGATCGAAATGCTTAAATAACAAAATATTTACATTATCTCCACACATTCTCAAGCCAAGTCAAATAATACAATATATGAAATTAACTTATTTAGTAATTTAATAAGAACAAATTAATTATGTTGGCGCCCAACGGGTTAAGGAATTATAATTTTTTCAAATATAAAAAATCAATACATACACAGGCGCGAGTAAATTGTAAACCTCCCTGGTATTAATAGAATTGTTATTCTTCATCACTTCATTCAACTCTCGCATGAAAATGATTTTCTCTTCGGCGTTGCAATCCGGGGGATGGTTGTGCGACTTTTTCAACTTTATGTCGTTTATGTCCCCGTTGGCAGGTATTGTGGCTCTGGCGTGACAACCTAGTCGTTTATATTCCAAGCAGCGCAAATACCTAAAAAATAAATTGCCGGTAAACGTGGTTTGGGTTAGCCAGCGGCGGCTAGCAGCCTAAATTCAGGGTAGGCCAGAGACCCAAGGTAATATGTATCCGTTATTGAAAGGTGACTTTGTTGTGTAATTCCTTGTATTTATTAAGCGCGATCCCAACCTCAAATTTGTGTTCCTTGGCCCTGTGGCCTACCCTGAAGTTAGGCTACGAGCCGTCGCTGGATTATGCTTTTGTTGGCTTACTTCATCGAGGGATTTCCTTTAATCGCGTTAACGTGAAACACAAATCCGTCAACTATATAACGTGGCATTTCTAATTTGCTCTTCATTCTCCCCATGTAATCTACATTAAAAAGGTTGAATTAAAAGAAGTAATCAGTATTCGTTTCTTTAAAAGTTGTAGTTTTAATAAAACCAAATTAAATTCCAAATTATTTGAATATAGTTTTGAATAACTTCAAATATTTACAATTTTTTTTCCGTAATTTATGACTTAGGTTTTACGTATTCAGTCACGACAAGGTTATTTACAAATTTCCCTTATATTACCATTTGTATAGTGCTGCGCATTTGTATGGTGTGGCACCCTTTATAAATGACTGAAATTTTGGTTTAAAATGTTTATGCAACGGGCCAATACATAAATGGAACACAAAAACAAAACCTTTACAATCACTGATTAAAATTAACCATCAACTATAAAACACTAAAACTTATGGATTTTCTTTAATCTCAATCTCATTGCATTCATCGCCATCACCGGAACGTCCGGCCGCCCTCCACCTCTATAAATTCGTCGAATAACTAGGCCCGAACGGAAACAACTTGGCGCCCTCTGGATGTCTAAAATTACAAACAAATTACCGAAAAAATCCGGAAATCAAACAACCGCAGTACATCTCGGCGACCATTTTGTAAATATCCTTCGAGGTACTCTGAGGTGAAGATTTCGCCACCTCTTTGAGCAAATCGTAGAATTCGGCTCTTAAACCAATCAAATCGTCCGGCGGGTGGTTGCGCTCGTGGCCGACCTCGATCTTATCGTCGGGTGTCAGTTTGGCCGATCCGGAGCAACCGATGCATCTTCCTTTAGCGCACCTGTAGTAACTGAATGTTTATTAAATTAGTGCGTGGGTTTTTCTCATGAGTCAATTTTTGTTTTACCGTATGTTGTTTCTCGTTTGGCGTAAGTGATACAGGAAGCCGTTGTGCACGATTTTCGCACTTTTCACCGATACACTTGCGCTCTTCTCATTTGATACATTTGTAGATGAGAGTATTTATTATAAGAGGATATGAATCATTGCATTAACCTGATTTTATAACAGATATCTAAAGGAACGCGCAAACCAAGGCGGGCACAATTAGCTAACGGCCTAACTTCATGTGAAGCTCAAATCCGAAGTACAAAATCTGAGGTTAAATCCACTACATATGGAATTTGCATTTTGATGCTCTTGACGTCACAGAATTGCGCCATCAATGCATGCATTTGTCAGCGAAACGTTCTCACCTTTTAACTCTTTGCTGCATATGGGATTGCAATTTGAACCACCAAATTCAAGCAGTCTGTGACACATCGGTCCACAGAATAGACCACTTACAAATATGTATGTAGGAAGCTGAACAGCGACGGGAATTATGAACCACCTATCCTAACCTCTTTTTCATAGTTCCATTACCAACTGAAAGAGATCCCGCTCTTTAGTTATCAAACATTCAACGTCACATGCAGTGTTTTTGTGAGAAAGTGAGGTTATTGTGTATATTAATTTCAATATTGAACAGAAACTAAGGTATGTTTATTAATTATAATATCATTGTATAGAATTGTTTATTTATATCACTAGTTAGTATTTATTATGATTGTAATAAAAATTTACATTAAATTAATTGTAATTATTTATTTTTGGTGAGTCCCAATTATGAACCACTATGCCGCTAGGTACAATTTATTCTAAAATTTATTGTTACAGATAGACTGTATTATGGACCCTAATAAACTTATTAATTTAGCTGAATTAACTTCTGGTGAAGCATATACTTTGATATATAGTACTGATCTACCTGACGACATACCGAGTGGTTCAGAATCGGAAGACGGAGATACAGATGTTGAAGAAAATGAAAATATTGATGAGATCGGTGCTGTACCTGAGTCAGAAGATTCTGAGGATGATATACCCCTATCTGCATTTGTACGTACAAACTCGTTACCTCAACAGAAAGGAGGTAATGTTTCTTGGGAAATTGGAAATATTTCCTTAATAAGACCACCTTGTGATTTCCAGTCACAATGTGGCTTAGCAGACGAAGTTGAGGAACTTGACAGCATTAATTGTACGCTATATAAGCTATTTCATCTACTAGTCACAGACGAAATATAGAATAATATTACTTTTCAAACTAATCTTTATGCTGAACAAGAACATCAACTTACGAATAAGCGCTACTCACAGACAACTCTTGCTGAAATAAAAAGCTTTATTGGGCTTAATCTACTTATGGGTATCAAAAGGTTACCTAGCTACCGTGATTACTGGTCGGTAAGCGAAGATTTGCACGATTCATACGTTTCACAATTCATGGTTGTCAATAGATTCAGTTGGCTTCTAAACCATATCCACTTGAATGATAATTCATCAATGCCAAGCAAAAACAATGCAAACTACGACAGACTATACAAAATACGTCCATTTATATCTGAATTAAAGAAGAATTTTAAGAAATATTACAAACCCCATCGCTGCATCTCTATAGACGAATCAATGATCAAATTTAAAGGACGAAGTGCACTCAAACAATACATGCCCAAAAAACCTATCAAACGAGGCTATAAAGTTTGGCCTTTAGCTGACAGTGAGGGCTACTTGTGTGACTTCGATATTTACACAGGAAAAACAAAAGACTATGTAGAATATGGACTAGGAGAAAAGGTAGTATTACGTCTAATGGAAGGTTTGGAGCAGAAACACCATTGCTTATATTTTGACAACTATTTTACTAGTTACAATTTATTGAAGGAACTAAAAGAAAAATGTATATATGCCTGTGGCACAGTGGTGGCAAACCGAAAAAACCTGCCTAAACTAAAAGAAGATAAATACCTGAAACAAGGAGAATATGACTATAACATAAGCAATGATGGTATTAGTATTGTGAAATGGAAAGACAAGCGATCCGTACACATACTTTCGAACTTTCATGATCCACAAGCCATAAACGAAGTGAAAAGGCGAGAAAAAGACGGATCGTCAAAACAAGTTCCATGCCCAAACGCTCTACTAGAATATAATAAAAATATGAATTATGTCGATAGATTCAACCAACTTAAATCAACTTACCAAATAGACAGAAAAGGCAAAAAATGGTGGATGAGAATCTTTTGGCATATTTTAGATTGCTCTGTTGTAAATAGTTATATATTATATAAACTAAAGAAATTGCCACCCATAACCCTAAAGGAAATTAGACGAAGAGTAATAGATGGTTTACTTGCGGAGAAACTGGTAGATCTTAAAAGAAAAGAAGAAACTTGTGGGGAAGCTATTCAGAAGAAGAGTCGCAAGGTGCCTCCAGAAGTAAGATTCACTTCATCATCCCACCAACCACTTAGATCCACCCGCAGAAGCAGTACAAAGGCAAATCCTGTTCGATCTGATTGGGATTGTTCGGTATGTGAAGTCGCGTTATGCCTCGGAAAAAATAAAACTTGTTTTCAAAAATATCATAACAATAATTAATGTTAATTATTTACCTGTTTGTTGAAAACAATATTTGTAGGTATTGTTGCTAGTTGCACAATGCTGCAAAATATAGACCACCTTGTAAGTGACACTTTGGCAATATTTTTTTATTTTTTTTTTATCTGAAATACTTTGTTTTGTTGGTATTTCTTGGAATAAACTTAAAAAAATATATATTTTTTATTTTATTTTTTCGTGCAACTAGGCCCTTTAAAATGTGTGAAATCTCGTGCAGCAAAGAGTTAACGCCGTGATGCATTACCTTGGCGTTTTAGTTTCACATGAAGTTGGCTACCAGCTGTCACTGAAACGGTCTGCACATGCGTGTGTCATTTTATTTTTGTTTTCTTATAGACAATCAGCGACGGCTCGCAGCCTAACTTCAGGGTCGGCCAAAGATCCAAGGTAATATGTATCCGTTATTGAAAGGTGACTTTGTTGTGCAATTCCTTGTATTTATAGAGCGCGATCCCAACCTCAAATTTTGTGTGCCTTGGCGCTCTGGCCGACCCTGAAGTTAGCCTGCGAGCCGTCGCTGTATACAATGCCAACTATTGGGAAATTCTCTGATGACCGGACTGGTAATTGCTAACATGTTTGGGATTTGTGCAATCATACAAAATAGACCGATTGGTGTTGACGGGTTAAAGTTTTCAAAATGGCCGAGTACCGTACATCAGATACCAACATGCATCACAAACAAATCCAAACTTCCAAACGTTAGTGAAACAAACCAAGTGTTTTTATTTCAAATTTTATTTTAATCATGTTTCACCAAGTGATTAATGAGAACATTGTGAAAGAAATCAAAACATGTTGAATGTTTTGATGAAAGGGCCTAATGACCCTTGCCTGATGACATTTCCACGATCTTTCCCCCCTATCCACGCCAGATAAACTTTCTTTACTACTATACTTTAGCGACGTTGGTCGCGGTTTACCAAAAATCCACTCATTTTACTTCACACAGATTTTAAGTGAAGTTCGAATATACATAAATTTGACAATATTATAGTGTTTTATACGCGTGGCGCATGAAGTAAAATTTCGAGTTTAGAAAAGCCCAGAAAATTTGTCTCGGGTCGCTGCGCGACCCTCGACAAATTTTCACGGGGCTTTTCTAAACTCGAAATTTTACTTCATGCTTAGTCTGGGAGTGGAAAACACTTGTTTACAGCTTTAAATTGAACTTAAAAAAACAGGGAATATCCGCAATTGTTGTATCAAATTCCATGGTTTGTCATTATTTTTATAAAATCACATTACTTTTTCTTAATTATTTTAACTTAGAGAAACGTAAAGAGTTAAGTGTAAACATTCATAAACTTATAATTTTTCCCTCTACAAAATAGTGAAATATATTTTGTCTCTAAAATAAATAGTGAAGCCAATATTTGAACACTTTAAAAATAACATGAGATGTCCTATGTTGCGTCCGCCAAGTCAACATCCGGTACATTATATCTTTTTATAAAATAAGAAAATTAACAAAAGAAGTAAGTGTTAATATAAAAATAAAACGGATGTGAAGTTAGCAATAGATTTGAAAAATTCATATTTCTGAAATTATTTACTATAAAATAAAACTACATTAACAGTACGTTCTAGTGCATAAACATGTATATTTATGACATAACCACCCCTAATTTTCAACCCCATATAAAAAAAAATGTAGTTGGTTATAAACACGCTTTAATTTCAAATTTAAATTAACCAATGTTCCCAAAATGCCATAACAAAAATAAGCATACCGTTAGACAGTACACACCCTTAGCTAATAAATGTAACAATAAAATTAGGGTCACCGCCCTCAAAACTTGAAAAAAATATTTTTTTTGTTCTTCGTTCTTACACGCACACGCTTCTTTTTCAAATTAAAATTTTACAATGTTCCCAAATTGCCATAACAAAAATGAACATACCGTTGGACAGTATACACCCTTAGCTAATAAATGCAACAATAAAATTAGGGTCACCGACCTCAAAACTTGAAAAAAATATTTTTTTTGTTCTTCGTTCTTACACACACACGCTTCTTTTTCAAATTAAAATTTTACAATGATCCCAAATTGCCATAACAAAAATAAGCATACCGTTGGACAGTAAATACCCTTAGCTAATAAGTGCAACAATAAAATTAGGGTGACCGCCCTCAAAACTTGAAAAAAATAATTTATTTGTTCTTCGTTCTTACACGCACACGCTGTTTTTTCAAATTAAAATTTTACAATGTTCCCAAATTGCTATAACAAAAATTAGCATACCGTTGGACAGTAAACACCCTTAGCATCTAAATGCAACAATAAAATTGTGGTCACCGCCCTTAAAACTTAAAAAAAAAATATTTTGTTCTTCGTTCTTACACGCACACGCTTCTTTTAAAATTAAAATTTTACAATGTTCCCAAATTGCCATAACAAAAATAAGCATACCGTTGGACAGTACACACCCTTAGCATCTAAATGCAACAATAAAATTGGGGTCACCGCCCTCAAAACTTAAAAAAAATATTTATTTTGTTCTTCGTTCTTACACGCACACGCTTCTTTTTCAAATTAAAATTTTACAATGTTCCCAAATTGCCATAACAAAAATGAACATACTGTTGGACAGTACATACCCTTAGCTAATAAATGCAACAATAAAATTAGGGTCACCGCCCTCAAAACTTGAACAAAATATTTTTTTTGTTCTTCGTTCTTACACGCACACGCTTAAATTAAAATTTTAAAATGTTCCCAAATTGCCATAACAAAAATAAGCACTGTACTGTCCAACGGTATGTTTATTTTTGTTATGGCAATTTGGGAACATTGTTAAATTTTAATTTGAAAAAGACGCGTGTGCATGTAAGAACGAAGAACAAAAAAAATATTTTTTTTAAGTAATAATTAGGTTTTGATCATTTTTGTTAATAGAAACTGATGGGATAAAATGTTATTGGTTGCAATTAATAGATTCAAATTTATTTTTAAAGGATTTGTATCCGTGATTCAAAAATGAGGATTCGAATCATATTTTTCACTTACGAATCCTTTATTCGAGTATTCGTGATTCGAATCATGTTAGGTGATTCGGATTTGTGATTGGTTGGGAAACGCTGGAATCAATAGAGTAACAAAATGTGTTTTTTTGTGTAGAATAACCACAATTTTATTATTCAACAGCTTATCAATCTTGTGAAGAACTCAATATTTTATTCCTCCAGCGTGTCATTTTTCTATTAAGCGCATCACTGTACGGAATCATGGCGGCGCCATCCGGATTCCTGAAACCGACATTCTTATAAAAACCGAACCGCGTTCGAGCACACCAGGGGATTACCTTTTGGCCGCGAGATCGTAAACCGTCCTCACTGGATATTCCAACATATCCCCCAACAAATCCTTAAGCTCCACCTCGAAATTGAACCTAACCTCCAAATTCAAATCGGGCGGGTGGTTGTGCGTGTGGGTCACCTCGAGCTCGTCGATCGAGGCGCCCTTGTCGAGCCGCGCCGTCGTGGGGCACCGTATCTTTTTTTTCTGCTGGCAGAAAAAGTATCTAAAAAATTATTTTGCGTAAACCTCACTTCACGGTTTAAAGCGAATACCTTCTCCCAGTGCAGCTAGATGATATGTAGTAAACAAAGCCCTTGTGGACTATTTTTTGTTGCATCCTCGCTTTATTCTCGGGTCTTAGTTCTTCGTAAGTGTACTCTGTCGAATCGCTTTCTTTAGCCTCATCATCACTTAAGTTTCCTGTTAATTAAAGTTTAAACACTGTGTATTGTGCTTCTACAGCAGGGTTGGAGGTTTTTGTGAATTAAAGCGAATAAATTGCGTGTGTTTCATCTTTATTGAGTTTTACAAGTACAACGCTTATTTTTACGATAATTACGATAATAATAACATTATTATTATTCACGTCATTAATGAGGACATATAGAGATTTCTGCCACCAACATTCTTTATTCAATATTAATATCTCGTCTCCATCTATGTAGTGAAGAGCACATTGACTTAAAGGTGATTTCATCGGCTGCATTGGGGTACCTAAAAAGGTACATTTCAATTAATTTCGGCTCGATCCGCACACTGTCTGCTACTTACAGTAACTTTATAGTGTCGTAAACGTTCTTCAGCGTCATGTTGGACATGCTTCTCGAAGCCTCTTTCAAGTGTTTTATAAACAAATGTTTCTCTTCGGCATTGTTATCGGGTGGGTGGTTGTGAGGTTTGGTAACTTTAATGGATTCAACTGGTGCGTCTATCGGTAGGATGGCGCGCGCTCTACATCCGTTCTTCTTATTTTCAGAACAACCCAAATATCTTTGAAATAAATCACGGTTGAAATAATCCGTTTGGTTATCCTGCACTTCGATGTCCCGATTTTACGCCATCTACCAGGGAGGTGAGACCGCAATGAATAGACAACACTATTTGAAATAAAACAACGCAGTTGGGAGGGTTTCATTTTTATTGTTGAACACTGCAACATGTTTCACCACACAGTGGCTTCATCAGGCAGATGAAATAATGATTTTACAAAGTACAGGTAAAAGCTAAATGATTGGCGTAGGTTGAGGAGGTTTTCTTAAATTGAATGCATTTTTGATGTTCTGAAATGCGATCTGGGAAGCTACGTCCAGTTTGTCCAACGTATACCTTAGGGCAATCTCCACACTCTAGCAAATACACGTCAGAGTTCGTAGTTTTATCAGATTTGTCTTTAGAATTATTAATGAATTTATTAAGTGAATTGACCGTTCTAAAAGAAGGAGTTAGGTTTAAGGATTTGAGTTTTTTGCTGATGGCAATCGAAGGGGGGGCGTTAAATGTTAATGAGCAATATTTATTATTCTGATTTTGAAAATTGGTGGGATATTCTAATTTCAGGGCTTGTTGTTTTTGTTTTTTATAAAGGATGTCTAAGATAAGCTTTTGACGAAAGCCGTTGTTATTAGCTATTATGAGAATTCTGTTGAGCTCATTATTAAACTTATTAATCGATAGGGGGATAGTGGTTAGCCTATGCAACATGGAATGGTAAGCTGCTAGTTTATGTTGCATAGGATGGAATGATGTGCTATGGATCGTAGTATCTGTATGGGTCGGCTTGTGAAAAATATTGGATAAATCAATTAAAAACAATATCGTTTTCACTAAAGCAGATAAAGGCAATTCAGTTATTGCAATCCCCAAACCAATCTACATTGAGAAAGTCCTACATTTTCTCAATTCAAATAACTTCGTTCAACTAAAATCAAATCCCACCATTAAATTTACAAAAGAGATTAAGTCTATCACCAAAAACTGCAATGCCGTCCTTTCCGAGTTTCAGTCAAAACTCCTTATCCCTATGAATCCCAAACCACCTAAACTTTATGGATTGTTAAAAATCCAAAAAGAAGATTCCCCTATTAGGCCAGTAGTATCATATGTTTTGGCTCCTTGTCGAAATATATCAAAATATTTAATTAGTCAGACAAAATTACTTTCAATTCAATAACAACTTCTTCATCCAAAACAAAGGATTAGCGATGGGTAATCCCGTCAGTCCGTTACTTGCCGAAATTTTCATGAATTCATTAGAGGAAATAATTAGTAAACACCCATTGTTTAATAAATGCCTATACTGGTTTAGATATGTTGATGATATTCTCACCTGTTTCACAGGAACGGAGAGACAGTTAGATCAACTTTTAAATTTCATTAATTCAATTCACAAGGATATTTCATTCACTAGGGAGATCGAATCTAATAAATCTATTAATTTTTTAGACTTAACAATTTCACATCCAGGTCAAAAACATGAATTCAATATTTTTCACAAGCCGACCCATACAGATACTACGATCCATAGCACATCATTCCATCCTATGCAACATAAACTAGCAGCTTACCATTCCATGTTGCATAGGCTAACCACTATCCCCCTATCAATTAATAAGTTTAATAATGAGCTCAACAGAATTCTCATAATAGCTAATAACAACGGCTTTCGTCAAAAGCTTATCTTAGACATCCTTTATAAAAAACAAAAACAACAAGCCCTGAAATTAGTATATCCCACCAAAATCAGAATAATAAATATTGCTCATTAACATTTAACGGCCCCCCTTCGATTGCCATCAGCAAAAAAACTCAAATCCTTAAACCTAACTCCTTCTTTTAGAACGGTCAATTCACTTAATAAATTCATTAATAATTCTAAAGACAAATCTGATAAAACTACGAACTCTGGCGTGTATTTGCTAGAGTGTGGAGATTGCCCTAAGGTATACGTTGGACAAACTGGACGTAGCTTCCCAGATCGCATTTCAGAACATCAAAAATGCTTTCAATTTAAGAAAACCTCCTCAACCTACGCCAATCATTTAATCGAATACCAACATAACTTTAACCCTAAATTCAAAATTTTGCACGAATGTAACAAAAGTCGTAAATTAAACTTATTAGAAGAATTAGAAATTAATAAATATAACAAAAAAGGTATTCTATTAAATGACCAAATAGAAGTAAACAATTCACCCCTAATCAATATTTAGTCGCTCAAAATTGTTTGTATTAGTTTCAGCCTAATTACCTCATTACCCCCCCCCCCCCCCCTTCTATTAACTTAATTGCATTAGTATATAAGCTTTTACCTGTACTTTGTAAAATCATTATTTCAACTGCCTGATGAAGCCACTGTGTGGTGAAACATGTTGCAGTGTTCAACAATAAAAGTGAAACCCTCCCAACTGCGTTGTTTTATTTCAAATAGTATTATGGAGTTTCATCAGGTATCCGCCTCATCAATTAAATATTTGAATAGACAATAGACAAACCGGCTGCGGTTAAATGGCGCTGATGGCGAAGCAATAATTTAGTAAAAATCACATTTTGATTAACTGTTTATTAGTCGACATTGCAACAATTGTTTCACAACACAGTGGCTTCGTCAGGCAGATGAAGCAAATTTGTGGTGAAACGATCGTTGCAGTGTCCACTAATACACAGTGAAATCTTAACCAAGTGTTATTTACTAGAAGCATTGATATGGAATTTCACCAAGTAACAGCCTTGGCCAATTTTTTACGTTTTCGCGCACTTTATCAACCATTATTCTCATGTTTTAAGTGTTTACGATTTATCCACAATAATGAATACGAGGCCTAACAACTATATATTGGGACAAAATCAAATTCATGTATAATTCAGGTATTAGACAGATTATTTCTTTTTTTTAAATGTAATTCTATGTAATTAGTTAATTAACATCAATGAGGGCCAATCAGCAACACAAAAAACAAAATTATTATACTATTCTATTCTATCATCTCTAATTAACAAGGAAAATGTTCATTTTGTGTGGCAACTAAATATTGGGACAGTATAAAATAACTGTTTAAAATGAAACAAAATAAGACAAGTAAGCTGTGAAAACACTGCAGAACGAAACGTCAAATTACTTGGTAGTTGCTTTCTTATCGTATCGGGTGAATCGCTGCTTTTATTGAACAAAATGGTGCGTGGTATCTCTACAAGTTCCAAAATTCATGAGTTAGTGATTAAAAATTTTAAGTAAAGAAAATCTATTAAAATATAAAATAATTGCTAATTATCGACCTGAATACGAACCTATCTATAAAAATGAACAAAAGACATATAACAACCTATTAATGAAAGAGAAACACAGACAAATCGAAATGAGACTACAACAGTCAGACAATAAATCCAAGGCATCTTGGAATGTGATCAGGGATATCACGGGTGGTCATAAATCTCTGATAATACCAAAATGTAATGATATACATAGGTTAGTGAATGAATTTAATACATTTTTCAATGAAATCGCTAATCAAATAAATCCAAGTAATACCATCAGTTCATCAACAACTACATCAATAAATATTCCCTTTAGTCCTTACACAATTTTTTTAAATCCTACGACAGTATTAGAAATAATTAACATAGCATTAAGTATAGCCAATAACTCAAGCACAGGGATGGACGAAGTACCTATGCACTTAATTAAAAAATGTATACATCACATAGCACCACCTCTCAACGATATTATAAATACGTCCCTGAAAACAGGCATATTTCCAGAAAGATTAAAACAAGCAATCCTAATACCAATACATAAAAAAGGAGATCACAACAACTTGGGAAATTATAGACCCATTAGTCTATTAAATTCAATATCAAAAATATTTGAACGTGTAATCTATTCAAGAGTTGTGCATTATTTTGTCAAGTATGAGCTACTATCGCCTACACAACACGGTTTTCTGAAAGGCAAATATACTGAAACAGCTTTACACCACTACATAAAATGGGTACTAGATGAAATGGAAAATCAAAACCTGGCCTGTGGAATATTTTTAGACCTATCAAAAGCGTTCGACACAATTGACCACTCTATATTATTGTCTAAACTATACCAATACGGTATACGTGGTGTAGGATACAATTTAATCAAGTCCTACTTAGAGAACAGAGTTCACTATACCAAATTACCGACGTCAATGACACGCACAGAATTATATTCTCAGAGCCATTACGGGTAACTAAAGGTATTCAACAGGGCAGTATTCTGGGACCTTTATTATTCATAATATATATTAATGACATATCAAAAATACTTCCCATACATTGCAAAATGATAAACTACGCGGACGATACAAATATCCTTATCAGTGGTAGTACTTATCCAGACATCATAAATTCGAGCAATGACAGTATAACAAAATTGGGAAACTGGTTCAACGATAATAAACTTATATTGAATACTGCAAAGACCAAATTTGTCCTATTTAAATCGAACCAAACTATAAAAACCCCACAATCGATAAATCTGAATAACGGATCATACATATTCTCAGATAGTATTAGATGTTTAGGGATTTACTTAGATGATACCTTGAGCTTTAACCACCATATTACATATATCTGTAGAAAACTAAGTAGTGCATGTTATGGCTTAAGAATACTGATACGTAACACAAACATTCGCAGAGGAAAACTGTTTTACTTTGCTAACATAGTCTCACACCTTAGATATGGTATGATATTTTGGGGCAGCAGTACAAACGCCATAAGAGCATTTATTATACAAA
The DNA here is from genome assembly GCA_932526585.2 of Philonthus cognatus. Classification (NCBI taxonomy): domain Eukaryota; kingdom Metazoa; phylum Arthropoda; class Insecta; order Coleoptera; family Staphylinidae; genus Philonthus; species Philonthus cognatus. Next base: position 16,727,143 of record OW052252.1, read on the forward strand.
AAAAAAAAAATACTCCGACTTCTGTTAAAAGTCAAATATAACTCAAGTTGTAGGGGTATCTTTAAGCAAGCTAATATGCTCACATTTTATGGGCTATATATATATATATACGAATGTATAAAGTTCATTTGGAAGAATAAACTATTGTTTAATGATGTATACTACTGTACACGTTATAACACAAGAAGAGGTCAAGTATATAACCTACCGCAGCATAGGCTTAATAAATTCGAGAAAGGTTGCTTTTATGCCTGTCTGAAAATCTACAATCACCTACCTATTGAAATAAAAAATATTGTAAATTACAACAGAATGAAGAACACGGTATACAAAATTGAATTTGTGTTCAGTATTCCGGCACCAGATACCCACAGACGCGTTTCGGACTTCAAGGTCCTCTTCAGTGTGGTCCCGACCCAGTGCTGAGGAATACTGAACATTTCTGACTATTTCAAGCCAATATGTGAAAACTATTAATGATTTCGATAGCTAACGCCATCTAATGCTTCATAGTGGCATCGTCAGTGACACGAATGCACAAAGTGCATATACAGGTCACTGTTTCGTCCACGAACGAGCAGAACTCTGTTTGTGAAACCAAAAAACAAATATCAAAATTGAATTTGTGTTTAGTATTCCGGCACCAGTGAAAACTATTAATGATTTCGATAGCTAACGCCATCTAATGCTTCATAGTGGCATCGTCAGTGACTGGTGCCGGAATACTGAACACAAATTCAATTTTGATATTTGTTTTCTGGTTTCACAAACAGAGTTCTGCTCGTTCGTGAACGAAACAATGACCTGTATATGCACTTTGTGCATTCGTGTCACTGACGATGCCACTATGAAGCATTAGATGGCGTTAGCTATCGAAATCATTAATAGTTTTCACGGTATACAAGCTGATATGTGATATGGAACCATACTGTATGGCAGAATATATTTCCTGTAGTTTTGGATAGATTAACTTAATAGATATTTTATGTGACGTTTTCCATGTACAAATATATGTAAAGTGCGAATAGAGTATTATTATTATTATTATTATAATTATTGCCGAAATACAACGATACGTGAAATGGCGGATGAACTTAATATTCCTAAAACAACAGTGTGGAATATAATTAAGCATTATGGAGAAACCGGAAATATCCTAGACAAAAAAGGCAAAAGTTCGGGTCGTCCAACATTAGTTTCTGATAGAAACAAGAGATTATTAGTAAAACTGTGCAAAAAGGGAGAAGAAATACTTTAAGGCAAATTACGACTGAATGGAATCACGAAACTGGATTGAATCTGTCAAGGGAATGCTGCCGCCAGTGGATTCATAAATGTGGACTCAAGTTTTATAAGGTTGAATTTCAAGTAGCAATTTAAAAGTGCATTTAAAAAGAAATATTTTCTTGTAGGCAAAGGAAAAACCACTGTTGACGGAAAAACAAAAGAAAGCCAGACTCACATGGGCAAAATCTAAATTATCTTGGTCAGCTACAGACTGGTCCAGAGTAATTTCTAGTGACGAATCAAAATTCGACGTTTGTGTTGGTGATTACCGCAAACGCGTGATTCGCTCAAAACATGAGGCATTTCACAAGGATTGCCTAAAACGTACCGTAAATTTTCCTAAAGGAGTGATGATTTGGGGCTGCATGACAGCTTCAGGATTAGGATGTTTTGAATTTATTGATGGTACAGTGAATGCTGCGAAATATCAACAAACACTGCAAAACAGTTTGCTACCAAGTATCGCCAAGTTAAATGTTAACGAAAATTACATTTTTCAACAGGATGGGGCGGCCTGTCATACGGCCAAAACCACAAAAAAGTGGTTTGGCGACCACAACGTAAATGTTCTTTCTTGGCCTTCCAGCAGTCCTGACCTTAATGTCATTGAAACAGTATGGCATAAAATGAAACAAACATTGAGGAACAACCCACAACGGACATTACCTGAACTTAGAGACAAGATAGAGCATATTTGGAATGAAATTTCTCCTGAAACGTGCAGATCCTTAGTTGAGTCAATGCCTAGCCGAATTCGAGCTATCATAAAATATAAGGGCGATGTTACTCCTTTTTAGAAATAAAATTCGTGCAATGTCCCAATATTTAGTTGACAAACAAAATTAACATTTTTCTTGTAAATTAGAGGTGATTGAATAATTAATTTGTTTTTTGTGTTGTTGATTGGCCATAACTGTTGCTAAATAACTAATTACATAGTATTAAATTAAAAAAATACTAGAAAACTTAAATAAACTGTCCAATACCTGAATTTTATATGAATTTGATTTTGTCCCAATATATAGTTGTTAGGGCTCGTATATTCATTTATACATTCACATATATAAAAAGAGGTGTTTGCGAGGGAGTGAATGTAGTTTTACAGTTTTCTGTATTTCTCACTCACTAACACTCACACACCAACAGAGATATGCGCGTTTGTGATCAAAATGGAACATGGGCTGTCGCCCCCCTGGTTCGCTGTTGGCCCTATAATCTGTTTAATAACTAGGAGGAGCGTTTTAAATTTCACGCGCCGAAACCTACAACTCTGATTGGCCGAGAGCGCGCCCATTTTACACTATGCTAATTACGTCCTTATTAGACGCAACAGCTGACATAACCTTAATTCTAAGCGATACCGAGTTGCAACTTTGTCTGTTTCGTAATAACCTTATGTGCGGTGTTTCTTTAGCATAGTTAAAAGTTAGTTTTGTTTATATTGTTGTGATGGATTATGGACCCGGTACAAGCCCGGTGATAATATCTTCACCTCCAAAAAAGCGTAAGAAGTTGGATTTGGGTCATTTATATCTGTCTGAAAAACGGTGCATAATAACTATGTATAAGCAGATGGTAACAGATGATCTACATATGAAAATGACTGCTGTTGTATCAGACATCGTTGGTGTAGTAGGTGAGATATCAAACATCAAAAAAATATGCATCAAATAATAAAATGTTCAATTTTTAGGAGTTGTAAATTCCACTGTCTATCGTACCATTAGCGAATATAAGAAATCCGGAGAGATTTGTAGCCCTAAACAGCTTGGAGAACATAATTACAAGTTTTGGTGATTTAGTGAAGAGAACGGTGCATAGTTTCTTCTATAAAAATGAACTGCGAACTTTGAATAAAGTTTTAAAAGAAGTAAACGATCATGCAGGCATGCCGAAGATGAGTCGTTCTACCTTGTATAGTTTAATGAAACAAATCAATTTTAAGTAAGATAGAGACCAGAGCTGGGCAGGATTCGAATCATTCAGGATTCGAATCCTTTTAGAGGATTCAAAAGAAACATTCGAATACTTTAGTTCAACTGGATTCGTGATCCGAATTCGTTACATTTTTTTAAGAGGATTCGTATTCGAGTCTAATTCCTTGTAAAAGGATTCGAATACTTACAAAAGGATTTGAATCGTCAAAAACAATTCGAATTAATTGTGAGGAATAACATGAAAAATGTTTTTTGTGTATTTTTATATTTCACGTTGAATCACTGTTTTATGCGCGTGGCGCATGACGTAAAATTTCGAGTTTAGAAAAGCCCAGAAAATTTGTCTCGGGTCGCTGCGCTCTTTAGAAAATGCGACAATTCAAAATAAATTTTTGCATTTTATTATAGTCTGGGGTCCTGAGGGTGTGTCTCGAAAATATTAATTTGAAATTCGTAGAACTCCCATAGTTACAGAAGCTTAGGCTGCGGCGCGTTGAGGCGCGGCACTTATAACGTCGACCGTTATACCTCGACCGGTTGTCTATTGTTTACCCGGTATACCGGCTTGGGGGATTTCCTCCTTTATGGTCCCCCCTTGCAGTCCAAGACCCAAGGACGAATGATCAGTATACTGTTGAGTTTTGAACGAAATAGACGTGCGTATTCTAAAAATGGATCGAAAAAGCAAACGAGGTGGTCATGCACGTAAGCCGACACCAAAAAAAAGACCACTTCAAGGAAATCGACACACTTTCGAAGCTGATACTGCGTATGCTAGTACGTCAGCGAAAAAAATGAAAGATACTGGGGACGACGACTTTTGTATGAACAGAGAACACGGTTATAGTATTCTCAACTTTTTCTCTGTCTTCTCAGCTATCGGTGCACTTGTAATGTGTAAAACGTGTGAATACGATATAACTTTTAGTGAAGCAAGTCCTCGTGGTTTGGGTTTCAAAATAGCAGTGAAGTGCAACTGTGGTGTGCATTATATCAATTCATGTCCTCTGATTGATAAGGCTTTCGAAGTAAACCGTCGCATAGTTTTTGCCATGCGACTGCTAGGCATTGGTTTCAAAGGAATCGCTCTATTCTGTGGGATAATGGATTTTTGTCAAGGACTTTGTCGAAATACATATTACGCAAGTCTGGAGAATATCTATAACGCGAGTCAAAGAGTCTACGACACCGTAACGAAAAAAGCAGCCGAGGAAGAGAAGGAAGAAAACGCTAAGAAAGGTAACCCTCCGTCGGAAATGACAGTGTCCGGGGACGGAACGGAACTGTTTGGTATCAGCACGCTCATCGGAATATACTCCAATAAAGTCATTGACAGTCGTGAAATCAAGTTGTTGCCAATTGTGCAATTTATGGAAAACTAAGTCTGATACAGTGAAATATAAAAATTGGAAAAGTAATCACGATGTCGTGTGCACGATAAATCATAGCGGTTCTGCTGGTAAGATGGAAGTGGATGCAGTGAAAGAAATGTTCGAGCGATTAGTCGAAAAATTCCAAGTGAAATATAGAAAATATGTAGGAGATGGGGATAGTAAAACCTACAAAGCTCTTGTAGATAATATGATATATGGCGAAGACTTTATCATTGAAAAAAAATAATGCGTAGGCCATGTGGAAAAACGTATGAGGACGAGATTACGTAATGCGAAGAAAAAGAACAAGAACATCGGTGGGAAAGGATCTGGAAAATTGACAGATAGTCATCAACGAACTCACTACGTATTACGGCTTAGCAATACGCAGAAATGCAGATTCAGTACCAGAGATGAGAAAAGCTATATGGGCCACATTTGACCACAAACCATCAACCGATAGTGATCCACACCATGAGGGCTGTCCCGACGCCCCGAGAGCTGGTGCACATGGCGTCGAGCAGAAGCTGCAGGAACATTGGACAGTTTCGCACATAATCCACCGCTGAGCGATGCAGTTTTAGAAGTCATCAGACCCATTTACGAAGACTTCACATCGAATGATTTATTGGAGCGATGTCTCGGAGCCTTCACACAGAACAACAACGAAAGTTTGAACTCGACCATATGGATGTTTGCCCCGAAACATTTGCACTGTGGCAAACGCACCGTAGACATTGCTAATTATTTAGCCGTCGTCATATTCAACGACGGATTCAGGCCAGTCCTAAAAATCATGGATGTGTTAGGAATCAAAATCGGCCCTAACGCAAAATAATACGCAGAGTGCAGAGACAACGAGCGTATAGAACGGTCCAACATACGGGCGTCTGCCGCATCTAAAGAGGCGCGGACCGCCAGAAGAGCAGCGAGTGCGGCTCAAAATGATTTTTTCGATGCTGAGGAAGGTGGTCTTTATGGCCCCGGTACAGCTGATTTTTTTTATTTTTTTATTTAGTTATTTAATTTATTTTTTTATTTAATTTATTGATGTATTAACATGATAGTTTTACATAAGTCACATACAATTTAAAAAGAAAACAGAAAACATTAACATAGGATCTACATGCATAATAAGTAAATAAATAATGACATGTTTAAAACACATACAATTCAAAGTTAAAATCTAAGTATTCCTCCAAGCTGTACAATGCATGCTTATTTAGGAACTCTTTCCTGGTTAATGAGAATTTACGGAGTGAAAGGCTTTTGATGTTGTCCGGCAGTACATTATAAAACTTAATAGCATGGTATCTAATTCCGTTTTGAGCTTTACTTAGTCTGATGGTGTTAGCGTATATATTTGAATTTTGTCTAGTTGGGTATTGATGTATTTTAGTACAGCTTTCGTAGAGATGCAAATGATTTTTAATATATAACAAGCATTCGAGGATATATAGACACGGGAACGTGAGTATCCGCATCTCTATAAAAGCCGGACGACAATCGTCTGAGTACCCACAACCAGTCATGATACGTAAAGCTTTACGCTGTAGCCCAAATATGCGATGTCTTATCGCAGAGTGACCCCATGCTATTAACCCGTACAATATGTGACTCTGGAATAGTGAAAAGAATGCTACACGAAGTGTTTCTTTAGAGACTACTTTAGAAAGGCTGCGAATGAGGAAAATGTTGGAACACAGTTTGCTAGCAAGAGCATCACCGTGTGATGCCCAAGTCATGCCACTATCCAATAGGATTCCAAAGAATTTCGCATTGTCGTTTGGGTCGGTTCCTTTTGCGAGACTGAAGGTCAAGCATTTGGTTTTGCTACTATAAAGTTTGAGCCTGTTATTAACGAACCAATCCGAGGCCTTCTCCTGCGCTTCTACCTGCAAGCTACTTACAACATCCGCCCGTTTCGATTGGCTTATTAATGTCGTATCAGCAGCATATAGGACAAGTTTAGTGTCGCAAGAGACCGTGTCAGGTAAGTCGTTGATATAAATTAAAAAAAGCAGCGGCCCAAGAATGGAGCCTTACGGCACCCCGTGAATAACCGATAAGACGTCAGATAGACTCTTACGATCAGAGACACACTGCGTTCTCCCTGAGAGGTACGACATCAACAATCCACAACTGTCCGGGTGTAAATTATAGAAATAGAGCTTCCTTAATAGTATTTCGTGAGAAACGCAATCAAAGGCCTTAGATTGGTCAAGAAAGCTTGACATAGTCTTTTCACCTTTTTCGAACCCATCCGTAATAATCTCTGTCAGAGCCACTATCGCATCAGTGGTGGAGAGTCTCTTTCTAAAACCATATTGTTCTTTTTTCAGGAGACCTGTGTTTTCGACATACTCTCGTTGGAGAATTTTCTCGAATATTTTCCCGAATCGGTAGTGGAGAGTCTCTTTCTAAAACCATATTGTTCTTTTTTCAGGAGACCTGTGTTTTCGAAATACTCTCGTTGGAGAATTTTCCCGAATATGGGTAGCAACGATATGGGGCGGAAATTGTCGGGGTCATCCTTATCCCCTTTTTTGTAAATTGGGATGACCATCGCTTGTTTCCAAGCTTCGGGAAACACGTTGTCTCGGATGAATGAATTAAATATTTTTGTAAGGGGTGATACCAAAGTAGTAAGTACTGCCTATATTATATCTGTTCGGAGCCCATAAATGTCTCTACTTTTACTCGAATTCAAGTTATTGATGGCATCGCTTAACATACTTGTAGACATATCAGCAAATTTAAAGTATTGTTTACAGCTGGGAGGATTGCTACACATTAAGACTAGGGGATCAGCGTTAGGTTCTGGTAAAGAATTGACAATTTTGCTGGAAATGAGAGCGAAAAAAAAAAATAAATTCGCTTGGCGAGATTTTGGTGCTTTTTTTAACAATCTTTGGTAACCTTTTAGAATTTATAATATTCGACATAGCTATAGGTTTCAAATTATTTAAGGATTAAGGGTTAGTTACTCAAATCAGTTGTTATCCACCGTAAGTTCAGCCGTATCAATGCTAAATGTATGGCAAACTATGAACGCGTTTTTCTCGGAACGACATTTTTCAAGACGGGCGCACGTTTTTCTCAAAAACTATTGAACTATTGAAAATTTATTGAACCGATTGACTTGAGGTTTGGCACACATATTGAAGGAACCTTCACTTATGGTTGGAACTAGGATGATTTTGATGGCTTTCAATCTGATGTTTAGGTTGAAAATTTTTCGGAAAAATTAAACTTTGATTTTTGAACAGCTGCCGTTTTAATTAAAGTATGTGTACTTCTTTAGTTCTAGTTCGGACGATAACTACACTCATATAGATGGAAAAAAATATTGTTTTTTTTTGATTCAGACGATTAGCATCGCCGCAACCCGTGAGCCCGATTGGACGAGCGTCTCACGCCGCGAAATACATAACAGCGCATAACTTGTATACATTTCGATTAAGTAATTCAATAAAATTTGTATTGTTAGTTTAAACATGTCTTAATATGAGTAAACAATCCCGACACTGTAGGTTTGATAGATTTCGCAGAATTAATTCCTAAAAATTACTCACAAAACACGCTTCTGGAGAGTAATTCCCCCTTAAATGATTTAAAATGTTTTTAAAGATAATAATCTAGTGTTCAAAATTTTGTTTAATATTGTTTGAAGTAAAACTGACATGGTAGCCACAATCTGAAATGTTAATTTTTTCCGACATTTCCCTGACTAAAGATTTATTCGCTGGCCTTTTAATATAACTTTCTTCTGTGGGAAACCCCCATTCTGTTTAATAGTTTTCATTGTTTTTGCCAATATTTAAGTTAACTTACAAATTTTTACGTATTTTGTAATTTAGCTGCTGATTTTGACAAATTTAATAACATCATAGGGCTTTTTTTGTTAGTATTTTGATCAATTTGAATATAATTCCATGACTTTTCTCTGACTTTCCCGGTTTTAATGATATTCAGTGAATTTTTATTTACGTAAATTTCAGGCATTAGTCGATTTTATAAGAGAGTTCAATTTGAAGTTTTGAACGAGTGTTTCCACTCCCAGGCTAAGCATGAAGTAAAATTTCGAGTTTAGAAAAGCCCCGTGAAAATTTGTCGAGGGTCGCGCAGCGACCCGAGACAAATTTTCGGGCTTTTCTAAACTCGAAATTTTACTTCATGCGCCACGCGTACAAAACACTGATTTGAAGTGGAGTTCAGAAACACACAAATACATCTTGAACCAGAGTAACAGGGAGTCAGATATTTAGTCTGTCATTAACAATGTTCAGTGGTAATAATAAATAATTAGGTTTTGAATATTTTTGTTAAAACAAGTAGTAACGATATTTATATACACTTGCGTGCATAGAAATCGGCCCACTGTTAACTTTTGACTATAACTAGTTTTTTTTTAGAAACTATTCATCAGATCAAAAAAAAATATGCTGCTTGAAAGACAATTTAATTCGCTTTAATATGAGAAATTTATTAAATTGTATGTTGGCTTAACATAGTGAAATTAATACATGAAACAAATTAACTTTTTTTATTGCAAAAATTAATATTGTTATTAACACTTATCTAAATTAACACTTATTTTTAATAATGGGTATGACCCCCTCTTGCACTAATAACATCTCTCATACGATTGGGCATAGATCGAATCAAGTTCGCTATTGTTTCTTGTGGGATGTTAAGCCACTCTGCTTCTACTGCAACAATAAGCTCTGGGATCGAAGTTGGGGCACGAAGTCTAGCTCGAATTCTTCGTTTTAGCTCATCCCATAAATGTTCAATCGGGTTTAGGTCGGGACTGCATGATGGCCACTCCATAACCCGAAAACCGACTTCTGAAATGTAATCTTTCACGATTCTTGCGGTGTGCGGCCTCGCATTATCATGCATAAAAAGGAATTCGTCTCCAATGTAGTCGACATAAGGTACCACATGGATTGCTAAAATCTCCTCGATGTACCTAGCACCCGTTAAACCTCCTCTCTCGTGACCACGGTCGCCCCTGCGGATGAAAGCAGGGTCAGTTCGTGCTCCCATAGAAATTGCACCCCAGATCATGCAGGAACCACCTCCATAAGCAATCTGTTCTTCAATGCAGCATTCTGCAAAGCGCTCTCTTGGTCTCCGGTACACTTTTTTTCTTCGGTCGCTACCATATATCATATCCTAGTCTTATCTGAGAACAGAACAGACCCCCACTGTTCCACTGTCCAATTCAGATGATCCCGTGCAAAACGCAGGCGTGCTTGACGATGAGCTGGGGTAAGTTTTGGACAAATCGCAGGTGTTTTAGGGGTCAGGTTACTTTCCTGCAGTCTTCGTCTTACTGTCCACTGACTACCACTCCTCGCGTTTCACGGAGCTATTGTTGCACTTGCACCGCATTAAGGTGACGATTTCTTAATGTTGTTGACACAATAAAGCGGTCATCACGAGCCGTTGTAAATCGCTTTCTGCCTGTTCCCGGTCGCCTATGAAAGGATCCAGTCTCCCCATATCGTTGAGTCACTCTTCGAGCCGCTGCGCGTGTCATATTGAGTTGTTGAGCAACTGCTCGCTGGCTAAGTCCATTGTCGATTAAGGCAATTACTTGGGCGGCTTTTCCAGTGCAGTATGCATTTCACTAACACACTTGAAAACTAATCAAATTATGAAAAACGAATATTGTCCAAATTTCAATTGCAAAGGCAATAATTTCAATCTTTCACAAGTTTGTTATTCTCGTTATAATCACCACATAAATACGTTTCATTTTTTTTACCGGTTGAAACGATAAGCACTCTTGATAAATTTTAACTAATATTAAAGCAAATTAAATTGTCTTTCAAGCAGCATATTTTTTTTTGATCTGATGAATAGTTTCTAAAAAAAAAAACTAGTTAAAGTTAACAGTGGGCCGATTTCTATGCGCGCAAGATTATTAATGGTTGCAAAAAAAATAATGAAATCAAATTTATTCTCAAAGGATTTGTATTCGTGATTCGAAAAAACAGGATTCGAATCTTCGATTCGAAACATATTTATCTCTTACGAATCTTTTATTCGAGTATTCGTGATTCGAATCATATTAGGTGATTCGGATTAGTGATTCGAATCCTTTTTTCGAGGATTCGTCCGAGCTCTGATAGAGACACATTATTATATAAATTCCATATTATGAACATAGTGTAAATATGTTTTATTTAACAGATATATGGCGAGATGCCGTATAAGCATTTTAATTAAACTGACGATATCGTACGACGGAAAAGAAAATACTTAACCACAATTAAGAAGTACAAATATTTGATATTTGATTTTATTCAAAGAGTAATTATAAAATTATTTAAAATTGCCGCCAAATTTATCTAGTGATATTCCTGGTAACTTTTTATAGTGTAAATTGGGCTTTGGCACTTACTCCTTCTAGTTTTTAAACAGATTATAAGTGGCGGCAAAGTCGGGACCTCAGAATGCAGGTTAACCTAACCGTTTTTCAACTTTAATAAGGAGTTTTAGTTTAGCATAATAGAGTTTTAGTTCATCGTTTTACGAAATACGGTAACGCTAACGTCTAAAGGAGTCGGTTACCGGGCAACAAGCAAATTTAGCCTAGACTTTAGAGTTACCCTCTTTTGTAAAATGATAAACTAAAACTCTCTATTTTGCGAAATACGGTAACGCTAACGTCTACGCTTAACGTACTTATTGCCTGGTAACGCAGTCGGTTACCTTGCAACAAGCAAGTTTAGCGTTAACGTTAGCGTTACCATCTTTCATAAAACAATAAACTAAAACGCTCTAATATTATTTTTTTAACTGACCTTGCATTACTCGCGATGACTTTCGTGTGGTATACAAAGCCGTCGTGTATGAACCGGTGTCTAGTTTGCACCCTCCTCACATTTCGTCTTATGTTTTTCGTTTCATCTGATGGAAGGAAAGAAAAAAAAAACTGGTTTTAATTTTTGTTTGATTTTTCGGAATAGAGGGCGGTGAAATGAAGTCATCACACATTTCACTAATTGTTTTATTGAGTTATGTGGAGTATTTAATCACAATAAAAAACACTTTTGTTCCTTACTTCACTTTTAGTAAGTAAGTAAGGAATAAAAGTGTTTTTAATTGTCATCACACATTTGATCACTTGTTTATTTAGATACATATTTCGAGGTTACGTTTCTGTTGATTTGTTGGATATTGCGGTCCTTCTCCATCGCCGCATTGATGGTGCAAGTTGGTCGTAAGGATTAGTTAAAGCAGCAAATTGGTGCCTAAAATTGTTTCACTTTTAGTAATTAATATTTAACAGCCTTATTAATAGACGTTAGCTTAAAAATATTATATTGGCATTGATCTTATATCTACGTTCAAGTGTGTGTGGGTTTTCAGTGCTCTGCCCAAAGTTACTACGCATTGTGTGTAAAATTTCTGACAACAATTTGTGTTCCAGTTACGGGTTAAAGCATTATTTCTAGATGTTTCTTGAATCTTGGAGGTGTTCATTCACTTCGTGGTATATTTTCAATTTAATATAAGGAAGAAAAACACTTAACTTTTTTTATACCTTTTTTATTATACCAACGCGGAATCAAACTGGTTTACTGACGGCTCAAAGACAGATGAAGGAGTCGGAGCCGCAATATACAGCACAAAACCCGAGACAAAGATTTCAGTCGGTCTGGCGAGGAACACCACAGCGTTCCAAGCAGAGGCGATCGCGGTTAGGGCCTCTCCAAAATATCTAAACCAGCAAATTTTGAAGAGAGACACGCGACCAGGCCAAAAACTCTAAAATCTTCCGATTTCTATCTCTTTCCTAAAATGTTGGAGGGTAAGGGGAAAGAGACCGAGCACTCAAGGGGTAATCCATTATGAACACCAACCGTATTTTTTGGGTGTCAATGACAACCCGATATTAGCAGGTAGTAAGAAGTCCATCTGTTTTCAGCCGGCGCGTGGCGTTATCTTTTGTCCGGTTTGGGGTGGTTTTGATAAGATTTATTTGATATTTATGAAATTATTTAAAATGTAATTATAATTAATACGACATTTGTAAAATAAAGTCGAGAATTATGTCTACGTGTACAATTTTAGGCCAATAACATTTTTTAAAACGTATCTGACGTTTACATCTTGGTAAATATTGATCATCATGACATCTAAGCGTTATATATTTTTAACTTTACTGTAAATCAGTGGTTTATACGCGTGGCGCATGAAGTAAAATTTCGAGTTTAGAAAAGCCCCGTGAAAATTTGTCTCGGGTCGCTGCGCGACCCTCGACAAATTTTCTACGCGGGGCTTTTCTAAACTCGAAATTTTACTTCATGCTTAGTCTGGGAGTGGACAATACTCGTTCTTAGAAGTTTCAAATTGAAGGATCACTCTAGATTACTAAGTTTATTACCATTTTACAAAGGCTACAGCTCGAAGGACCAATTATGGTCTTCGGAGACCTAAGGACTACATGAAATCGAAGTTTTTTTACAAGAAATTAACGAATATCTGAGGGTTTACAGCATGGATAGAAAAGAACACATCCAATTTTGAAAAATATCGAAGTTGGGTTGTTTTTCAGTGCGTTTTTAACTTCACTTTAAATCAGTGTTTTATACGCATGGCGCATGAAGTAAAATTTCGAGTTTAGAAAAGCCCCGTGAAAATTTGTCTCGGGTCGCTGCGCGACCCTCGACAAATTTTCTACGCGGGGCTTTTCTAAACTCGAAATTTTACTTCATGCTTAGTCTGGGAGTGGTTGACACTCGTTAGTTTATAAATGGAATTGAGTAAGGTCCATTTTAATCCAAAATTGCATATTTTTCTAAATTTTGAAACTGAAATAATGACGTCATCGATTTTTTTCCCCAGAAACATCCCTATATTTTTGGATATTTCAAAAGAGCTAATTTTTCTAAATAAACTTTGTAGAGAAAAAAATTTGCTATCTTTTTTCGTTAAAAAATTAAAAGCAAACTTAAAAAAAAGTATTATTAAAAATTCACAATTGTCACGACTTAAACAAGTAGCCTTTGGAAGCAAATAACAAAGCCGCATCTGTCAATAATCAAACTAATTCAGTTAAAAATGTCGGTGTCGCTGTGTGATCTCTATGTTTGTTAGTCAATATTTGAGGTTTAAACTAAGTTAAATTAATTATTTCTTGCGTATCATTATATTGAATGTGCAAATGGTTAAATCCAGAATAAATCTAAACAGTAAGTACCCTATAACCGCTATATTTACGTTAATCATAAACATAACCAATATATTTGGTAGGAGGTTATTCGTACATACGTGCTTATCCCTTTCATCCGTGGTCTATCTTACCCTGTAACGTCTTTATTGCAAGTCACAACAAAAGGCCCTGTGGTGTGAAGAGTGTCTATTGTTTAACCATATTTTCGGTGGTGCGCGCGCGCTTCCCTCTTAGCATTAATTACTATCAAATTTCCAGTGTTGCCGCGGCGACGCATTCATTCATTAATAACTTGAATTCCGTCTGCAATTACTATGCCGATGAATTGTTTCATTTGCGCTCGTAATATTAGTCCGAGATCGGCTGCGCTTAAATGTAAGACATGCGCAGCTTGGCACCACGCTTCTTGTATTGGATTAGAAATCGACCGTATAAATTATTATGTAGAAAAAGCGCGAAACGAAAATGGAGATAGGTGGATTTGCGATAAATGCTCTCCAGATGAAGAATTGGATTCAGCTATTGAAGTTAAAACACCCCCAAAATTATCAGCTAATACACATACTTTATCTGACATGCAAATAATGTTTGAGAATGTTATTGATAGTCGTTTGTCCGCATTTACTCCCACAATGCAAAAAACTCTTAATGATTTCTCTTTGACTATGGAGTCGATTATTGTCAGACTTAACAATCTAGACAAAGAAAATCAACAGTTAAAAGCAGAAATAAAGAGCATCAAGAAAGATCAAGAAGCTGCCGCGGATTATAATAATTTTAACATTATTGAAGAAATTAGCGAAAGAAATACTAAAGCTAAAAACCTAATGATATTTAATGTTGAGGAATCTCGATCCACTGATACACAAATACGTATAAATGATGATACAGCTGCAATACATAACTTGTTAAATCCCAATACTGAACTTCTACCAACTATAAATAAAATTATTAGAGTGGGTCGCAAGGTTCAGATTAAAATTCGGCCAATCAAAGTAATGTTTTCATGTGCTGAAACTCCGAAACTGATACTAAAATCGTTACACAAATATAAGTCGACAACTGATATACAAATTAAATCTGACTTAACTGAAATGCAGAGAAACTATATTAAGGAGTTACAAGTTATTAGCGTTATTAGAGTTACAAGAAATTAGCGGAGAGAAGGAACGACGGTGAAACAAATCTATCCATTAAATATATTAACAACAATCCTAAGATTGTTAAGGACAATGAGCCTCGAAAACCACCAAAACAATCCGTATACAACATAAATAAAAAAAACTAAAAATTTATCTCCAGAATGTTAGCGGTATGCGCACAAAAATTGAAGAAATATCTTTAAATGTGAATTTATGTTGTTATGATGTTATAATACTTACTGAGACTTGGCTGAATGATGAAATATCAAATTGTGAATTAAGATTTCACAACTTTAATATTTACAGACTGGATAGATCACAATGTAACAGTACTAAAAGTCGAGGTGGCGGGATTTTAATAGCAGCTAAAAAGGATATTGGTATACAAGAAATAAATATTTTGGAAAATAGTTTGGAACAACTTTTCGTTTTATTAAGTGTTGGTGGAATTAATATTGTTGTTGGAGGCATTTATATCCCCCCTGGTTCCAGTTTAGATAAATATAGTTACCACTGTGATTGTATTGAATCTATAAGTATGCAATATGATAGAGCAAAATTCATTATTTGTGGAGATTACAATATCCCAAACATCATCAGTTGGAATAATTTATCATTAGAACTCTCACCAGGGACAAATTCAAATGATTGTTTGGACATAATAGCTAATTCGTACAGCTTTTTGAATCTAGATCAAAAAAATAATATTCGTAATCAGAGAGGGACGTTGTTAGATTTATTATTTTCTGATTATGAAGACATGCATATATCAGAAGCAATAGATTTGTTGGACAGGAACTCCGTGCATCATACAGCAATATGTTGTTCAGTGAATTTGGACTCTGTTGAAACTTTTATACCCACTCATTCGTTCAAAGATTTTAGTAGAGCCGATTATAATGCAATTAATAGCTATTTGGGTTCAATCGAGTGGGAATGTTTGTTTAGTGAATGCGACATAAATATTATGACTACAATATTCTACGATCATATTTATTATATTATAAGTGAATTTGTCCCTACGAAAATAATTCACCGGTTTCATTATCCTGTATGGTTTGACACTACACTGATTAAGCTAACAAAAGATAAGAGATTAGCCCATGCGAGGTATAAACAAAGTGGATCAGGCAGGGATTTACGACGGTTTCAAAGACTTAGGAGTGATTGTAAACAACGTAGTGGCTATTAAGACTTGTATTACAAAAAGATGGAAGTGGATATAAATAATCAACCAACTAAATTTTGGCGGCATATACAGAAGCTGAAGAAAGAAGATGGTCTCCCTAAAATTATGTCTTATGGTAACAATACCCTTCGTAGTGTACAGGATATAGCTGATTCCTTCGCAGATAACTTTGCTGCAAACTATAAAATGCCCCAAGTTCAAAATAGTGTTTCTCCACGGCTCTCTTCGCTGTGTAATGCGTTTGCGGGAAGTGACAAATTTATTATTAATATTAAAGACATTTATAGTGAACTTGCGTCATTGTCAAATAATTTCAGTTGTGGCCCTGATGAGATCCCAGGTGACTTTTTAAGAAGATGTGTTTGTACCCTCAGTATGCCAATATATTTGTTATTTACTGCATCATTGTCACAGGGTGAATTCCCTGCTTTTTCGAAACATAGTTTTTTGGTACCAATTTACAAATCGGGGAAAAAAGTGAAATCACGAATTATAGAGGAGTTGCTCTTCAATCTGCAATTCCTAAAGTATTTGGCAAAATTATTTCAAATAAATTACAGTGGTTATCAAAAAACATAATAATTCCGGAACAGCATTTTTTTGCCCTGGACGCTCAACAGTGACAAATTTATTGGTTTACCAGTCGTACATATTGGATGCCTCGGAGAAAGGGTATCACGTTGATGCTATTTATACAGATTTCTCCAAGGCGTTCGATAGGGTGAATCATATATTGCTCATTAATAAACTGTGGGACTTCCAATTTAATGTTGACGTAATCAATTGGATTCAGTCATTCCTGAGCAATAGGACTCAATCAGTAAGGATAGGGAATTTTACATCTAGATGTGTACATGTACCATCGGGGGTTCCACAAGGAACACATAGTGGACCCATTCTGTTTTTGCTGTTCATAAATGATCTAGGTCAGTCGCTGGAAAATTGTAAATATCTTCTGTTTGCAGATGATTTGAAATTGTATAAAGCAATTTTAAAATCTGAGGATAACTGCATGGCTCAGGCAGACTTGGATCGTTTACAGAGTTGGTGTGCTCAGAATGATTTGAATCTCAATGTCAGTAAGTGTAAACACATGAGATTCTCTAGAAGGATTGCGGAAAATCATTTCTCATATGTCTTAAATAATTCTGTGTTAGACAAAGTTGATGTAATAAAAGATTTAGGTGTTACATTCGACTCTAAATTAAATTTCAACCAGCATATCGAGTTAATTTCACGCAAGGCAATGAGAAATCTTGGATTCCTTTTTAGAAACACTTCAATGTTTAATATTTCGACGTTAAGATTGCTTTACTGTTCCCTAGTACGATCGAAGCTAGGTAGTATAATATGGTCTATATTTTATTCTACTCATATAGAAAAATTGGAAAGAGTACAAAACAAATTTTTAAAATGTATGTCATATAAACTTGGGATCTCATCTATGGAATTTAATATCAGCATTACATTGAACACATTAAACCTGAAATCATTGCAGTCTAGGAGAGTTGAATTGGACTTATGCTTTTTTTATAAATTGATACCAGGTGAAAATCAATGTTCGGAATTATTAAGTTTGTTTAATTTCAATGTTAATCCATATTTATTGAAATCTAGAAGCAAGGTGATTTTCAATGTTCGTACTTGTAAGCAAAATTATTCATTCAACAGTCCATTGAATAGAATAATAAGATGCATAAATGTGCTCAATTGTGACGCTAAATTTGATGTATTTGGGAGTTCGTTCGTTACATTCAAGCGGCAACTTAAGAGATTACTTTAAATCTCTATTTGTGTGTTAAATCTCTATTTGAAAATAATTATTAACCTGTTTGTCAAATTTCGGTCAATGATAATCAATCTAATTGTCAAAATATCTGTCATTCGCAATTGTATTGTTTATAATCTATCTTGCTTCCTCCTATTGTTTGTGCATTTATTACTCTCCAACACATAATAAACGCTATGCTGCGTCAATTTATTGTCGATCGGTATATACACACAACTCTTAATTTCATCTGTTATTGGTAAGATTTAATTTTAGTTTTAGTTTATATTATTTCTTATTTCTGGTTTAATTTATTTGCATATGTTATGATTTATTTTATTGTAACACTGATATATATTTGTTTGTATTATTTTGTTAAAAAGGTGATTCCGTAATAAATTATTATTATTATTATTAATTGTTTTGTTGTCATTTGATTTTAGAATTCAGATTTTTTCTATCGTTTTTTCTTTTCATATAATAAAACTGAGACATCGAGTTTCGCTCACCCTGTACAATAAACTATATGTGTGGTACATCATTGAATTCAGAAAAAAATAGCATTGTCGATGGTACTCACAGAATGACTATTATAAATGCCAATTGATTGTGCATTTTGAAATCCAGAAGAAAACTGAACTTCTATAACCATTTTAGTAGTCATATGTAATTATCATATAAATTGACGATGTGAACGCCATCTGCTGCCAATTTTTTAGTAGTATCGTTACAGCTATTGACAGTAGATGGCGTTCACGTCGTTAATTTAAATGTAAATTACATATAAAACTATTAAAAATGGATTAAGATGGTTAGTTTTCTTTAACTTTAAATTGACCATCTTAATCCATTTAAATTTCATATAAAATTTACATTTAAATTACCGACGTGAACGCCATCTACTGTCAATAGCAGTAACGATACTACTTAAAAATTGGCAGCAGATGGCGTTCATATCGTCAATTTATATGTAAATTACTCATGACTACTAAAATGGTTAGATGTTCAGTTTTCTTTTGTATTTTAAAATGCACAATCAATTCACATTTATTTAAATATTTACAGATATTCATTAATCGGGGTGGCGACCAACCGGGAAAACCAGGAAAGTCAGGGAAGTCAGGAGATTTTATTCATCGAAAAAAGTCAGGGAAATTCGGCCTTTTTAGCGAAAAGTCAGGGAATTTTTAAATTCATAATAATAATTAATATGCAAATAATACGATTAAAGAATTGATAAATTGTTAGGTCTGTTCATAGCACGAGTTTGACACATTAAATAATATTTAAAAAAATAGTGCCCATCATAGCATAGTACTTTGCTTGTAATTTAAACAACTGATAATTGACATACTAAATTTATTTCACTCTAACCAAGTAGTTGGAGATTTAACTTGAAGTTGGTGATTTATACGCGTGGCGCATGAAGTAAAATTTCGAGGTTAGAAAAACCTGAAAATTTGAATTTGCTGGGAGTAAAAACCCTCTTTAGACGTCCAATCAGATACATATTTAGCAGTTTCCTTTATTGTCAAATTTATGACAATAAATAAATAGGGTTGGTATTATGATTTAGGTTAAATTTAAAACATAAACAAATTTGTGTGCATTATTTACGTGTTAGTAAACTTTGATGAATAAATGGGAATATTCGTAATTTTAAACAAAAATTATTAATATGTAATTTTCAGAAATAACGCAAAAAGTTAACAAATTTAATATTAATTAATTGGAATTATTGATGATTTACAAATAAAATTATATTAATCAATGAAAATTCAGGAAATACTCGAATTAATAAAAGTCGTCATGATTAAGAAATATTAATAAAAATAATATAAAAACAACAAACGATTGTTTAGATTTACTGTCTAAAATATTTTGATTAAAATTAATACTTTTTTTATCTAGATAATGCGAAATTGGATTTGTTCGTTAATTAAATAAATAAATAAATATTCATGAACATTTGTGTATTTACTTACTTTTGCCAATTTATTACGTTTTCATCAATTTTGATCAGTAGTACAATTTCATAAATTTCTTAATGTTTTAAAGTTGAAAAGTTAAAGAAGAACATAATTATTTTCTAGCTTGATAAATTATCATGAACATTGTGATTTACGAAAGTTTATAGTCATTCTGTGAGTACAATAGACAAGACTATTAACAGTAGATGGCGTTTACGTCGTCAACCTAAATGTAAATTACATATGACTAATAAAATTGTGAATTTATAGTGCAATTTGAAATCCAGAAGAAAACTAACCATCTTTATTCATTTTAATAGTCTCATATGTAATTTACATTTAAATTAAAGACGTGAACGCCATCTACTGTCAATAGCTGTAACGATACTACTCAAAAATTGGCAGCAGATGGCGTTCACATCGTCAATTTATATGAAAATTACATTTGACTACTAAAATGGTTATAGAAGTTCAGTTTTCATCGGGATTTCAAAATGCACAATCAATTGACATTTATAATAGTCATTCTGTGAGTACCATCGACAATGCAATTTTTTTCTGAATTCAATGATGTATCACACATATAGTTTATTGTACAGGGTGAGCGAAACTCGATGTCTCAGCTCTATTATATGAAAAGGAAAAACGATAAAAAAAATCTGAAATCTAAAATCAAATGTCAACAAAACAACTAGTTTAATTATTGACAGATGCGGCTTTGTTATTTGCTTCCAAAGGCTACTTGTTTAAGTCGTGACAATTGGGAATTTTTGATAATACTTTGTTTTAAGTTTGCTTTTATTTTTTTAACGAAAGAAGATAGCAAATTTTTTCTCTACAAAGTTTATTCAGAAAAACTAGTTCTTTTAAAATATCTAAAAATATAGGTATGTTTCTGGAGGAAAAAAAAATCGATGGCGATATTATTTTGGTTTCAAAATTTAGAAAAATATGCAATTTTGGATTAAAATGGACCTTACTCAATCCCATTTATAAACCTCTTTTCAGATTTTTTCTATCGTTTTTCCTTTTCTTATAATAGAGCTGAGACATCAAGTTTCGCTCACCCTGTACATTTTATATGTAAAATTTGAATCTTTTGTTTTTTGTAAAGAGTGCCTTAGAAACAGTTGAGTAACTAACTCACTTATTTGACAACTCGTAAGACCCATTATTCGCTAACATATCACCCCTGAAGACGGGCATCCAACGATATATATTTTACCAATTGTGATGTATTTTAAACTAACGAGTGTCTTCCACTCCCAGACTAAGCATGAAGTAATAATAATAATAATAATAAATTGTCTTTATTCAAAAATTCAGGAATATTACAAAAGAGAATAACATACAGTAGTGCAGGCGAAGTTCAACCAGTCTGTGTGACTTTAGTTGCTCTTCCAAGTAAAATTTCGAGTTTAGAAAAGCCCCGCGTAGAAAATTTGTCGAGGGTCGCGCAGCGACCCGAGACAAATTTTCACGGGGCATTTCTAAACTCGAAATTTTACTTCATGCGCCACGCGTATAAAACACTGATTTAAAGTGAAGTTAAAAACGCACTGAAAACCAACCCAACTTCGATACTTTTCAAAATTGGATGTGTTCTTTTTTATCCATGCTGTAAACCTTCTGATATTCGTTATTTTCTTGTAAAAAAACTTCGATTCCATGTAGTCCTTTGGTCTCCGAAGACCATGATTGGTCCTTCGAGCTGTAGCCTTTGTAAAATGGTAATAAACTTAGTAATCTAGAGTGATCCTTCAATTTTAAACTTTTAAGAACAAGTGTTGTCCACTCCCAGACTAAGCATGAAGTAAAATTTCGAGTTTAGAAAAGCCCCGCGTAGAAAATTTGTCGAGGGTCGCGCAGCGACCCGAGACAAATTTTCACGGGGCTTTTCTAAACTCGAAATTTTACTTCATGCCGCACGCGTATAAACCACTGATTTACAGAAAAGTTAAAAATATATAACGCTTAGATGTGATGATGATCAATATTTACCAAGATGTAAACGTTAGATACGTTTTAAAAAAGTTTATTGACCTAAAATTGTACACGTAGACATAATTCTCGACTTTATTTTACAAATGTCGTATTAATTATAATTACATTTTAAATAATTTCATAAATATCAAATATCTTCCTATCAAAACCACCCCAAACCGGACAAAAGATAACGCCACACGCCGGCTGAAAACAGATGGACTTCTTACTACCTGCTAATATCGGGTTGACATTGACACCCAAAAAATGCGCTTGGTGTTCATAATGGATTACCCCTTGAGTGCTCGGTCTTTTTCCCCTTACCCTCCAACATTTTAGGAAAAAGATACAAATCGGAAGATTTTAGACTTTTTGGTCTGGTCGCTCGCGGTTCACCTCTGCATTGGAGAAACAGCAAGGCAAGACAACAAAAATCGATCAATGGCTATTTTCTCGGACAGCCAAGCGCTGCTAAGGGCACTAAGCACCAAACAGGTCGATTCCAAGCTAGTGTGGGACTGTGTAAGTGCTCTTAGCGAGATGGGCGGTCGCAAAAAAGTGACAATAGTATGGGTCCCAGGACATAAGGGTCATCAAGGGAACGATAAACCAGACAAACTGGACAAACAAGGCTCGTCAAGCGAATTCACTGGCCCGGAACCCTCCTGCGGTATCGTAAAAACCGCAGTCAGAAAATGAACAGAGACACAGACTCAAACTTTGTGGACGAACACACCAGGACAGAGGCAGGCGAAACAGTTTCTGCCGACTTTCACGACCGATATTCTCAACCAAGAGAGGAAACGGTTAAGGGCTATAGTACGTCTATTGACAGGACATTGTATTCTCAACAAACACATGAGCAAAATAGATCTGGCAGAGGATACGATATGTAGATTCTGCCAGGAAGAAGAGGAGGACCCTCTCAACATCCTGTGCCAATGTGAGGCCCTAGCAAGGGTTAGATACCTAAATCTGGGCGACACTAAACCAAGCGCAGAGAGCTACACCCAAGGCTTACTGTCAGGGTTAAAAGGGCTAATCAAAGAGGCAAAGCTCGAGCACGTCGTCTAAGATAACAGGGGTCCACACTAGATCTGGAAAAGTCGCGGTGGTACAGGCCAAGAGGCCACCCCTACAATTATCTATTTATCTATCTATACCACTGGGTCGGGACCACACTGAAGCGGGCCTTGAAGTCGGAACCGCGTCTGTAGGTATCTGGTGCCGGAATAGTGAACTCAAATTCAATTGTGATATCTATACCACTTTTATTCTTAGGAAGCATAAGAACTTAGTTTGACAATGATTACCGTTTAATTGAAACTAGTCGCGATGAATACAGGCTTATAAGTCTAACAAACCATATAACGAAAATATTCCTTAAAATTACTGCCATGGATAATTTTAAGGAATATTTTCGTTATATGGTTTCTACAACAAATGCGAACAACAAGTAGGAAGGACCCAATTTGGTTTTAGAAATGCTCTTGGAACTCGAGAAGCTATCTTTGCACTCCAAGTTCTTATTCAGAGATGCAGAGACGTAAACACCGATATACATGTTTGTTTCATAGATTTTACAAAAGCTTTCGATAAATTGCTGTATGAAAAAATGCTAAATGCGCTGAAAAGTACTGGGGTGGACGACAAAGACCTCAGAGTTATAGCAAAGATGTATTGGAACCAGACAGCAGTTGTAAAGATTGAAGGCAGTACAACAGAGGAAATAAACATACAAAGAGGCGTACGTCAGGGTTGTGTGCTCTCTCCTACCCTGTTTAACATTTACTCGGAACAAATATTTGGAGAAGCACTCGAAGGACTAAATGAGGGGGTTAAAATGAACGGGGAAATGATAAAGGATGTAAGATACGCAGATGATAGCGCTGTACTTGCCAGCAGTTTGGAGGGTTTGCAGGTAGTTATGAACCGTATTTATAAAGTAAGCAAGAAGTATGGCTTTAATCTAAACATAAGCAAAACCAAGTATATGTCCATAAGTAAAAATAATTCAGCACCAGGGGTACTTAGTATCAACAACGAGCCAATAGAAAGTGTAGAAAAAAATATATATCTAGGAACAGTCATGAACGAAAAATGGGACTATGCAGTTGAAATACGCAGCAGAATAGAAAAGGCACAGCAGCGTTCAACAAAATGCGAACCCTTTTCTGTGGCAACGACTTAAGTCTTGATCTCAAAGTTCGAATGGTGAGGTGCTATCTATTCTCTGTGTTGCTCTATGGGGCGGAGGCATGGACACTAACAGATGCAACAATGAAGAAGTTAGACGCCTTTGAGATGTGTATCTATCGCCGTATCTTACGAATATCATACACACAGCACATACCCAACGAGGAAGTGCTCAGAAGAATGAAAAAGCTAAAGGAAGTATCAATAACAATTAAACAGCGGAAGCTTCAATACTTCGGTCACATTATGAGAAATAGCAAATACCGAATCCTACAGCTGATACTACAAGGCAAAGTGGATGGTAAAAGAGGGCCAGGCCGAAGAAGACACTCGTGGCTCAAAAACCTACGTCAATGGTTCGGTCTCATATCCATTGAATTGTTCCGACAAGCTGCTAATAATAAAGTCAGAATTACCATGATGATTGCCAACATCCGCAACGGATAAGGCACAACAAGAAGAAGAAGTCACAAAAGTAAAATAAAAGTGGTATAAAAAAGTTAGGTGTTTTCTTAATATCAAATTTCTAGATGTGTTTATTTTTATTTTTTTTTATTTTGGGGTTTTACGTCATCTATTTCCGCTGCTAAGGCCAATCATGACGCCGGAGATTAGGTCTACAGCTATCCGGGAATTTTGCCGAACCCGGTGGGAGTTCCAACCCACCGGTAGGGATCTTTAACGTGCACGCAACATCCAGGCAGTACACGGGTCCTACATGCATTTAACGTCATATCCGAGAAGACGGAGTGTTTGGCATTTTTATCCTAACCTATATAAATGCAGACAACTTGTTAGGCCGGTATTTGAACCCCGGTCCGTGGCGTGGCAGTACAACACTCTAACCACTACACCACCAAGCTGCCCTTATTTTTAATTGATTCAAGTGTTAACGTATTTAACAATATTAATTACACAAATATACTTACGATGCTTTTACATTTTCGTAAATCGTTCTGAGAGGACAATCGGGTACATCAATCACATAATTTTTAAGATCTCTGAGAAACAATTCTCTCTCGATGAACAGAGGGGGATGGCTGTGCGGATGTCTCATTACTAAATCACCGACGGTGCCGTTTGTCGGAATAGTCGCTCGAGCTAGGCAACGGAGCCTCCTGTACTCCGAACAAATGAGGTATCTAAAACCGTAACGATGTAGCTTTTACGAAGACACGGACTTGCGATTAAAATGTATACCTAATGTTTTTATTTTCGGAAAGTCGATTTTGGTGATAGACGAAACCGTCGGATATTATGGGCAGGCGCGGGTGATTTGTTGTCTCACCTAATTGAACATGGTTTTGTTTTAGATATATAATAGTTGTCTACGCTTCGACAGTTACATACTCTTCATCCCTTCATTTATAATGCATGGTGTTGGAGTTCATTGTAAAAATATATATTCAGAATATATATAAAAAAAAACTATTAGTATATTGAACTGTTAACGGTGGAGGCTTCTACTTTGTTATACATAAGACTGTATTAAATATCTATTTATCATCCGTCATGTAGATTTCTAGTTTGAAAATAGCACGATGAAGTTGTCGAAACTATAGTCACTTAATAAAGTCTCAGTTATACACAGTTAAAAAGTGTTTTTTTTATTAGTATATTGTACAATGGGCATGGAATGATACCATTTGTCATGGGTATGAATACTAGCTTCACAACCCGCAGGCGAGCGCAGCAATTCATACAAGTGGGAAATGGTCATTCCTTGCGAATTGTACACTATACTTCGTCTACGACTGTATCAGTTTTATTTATTATAAAACTAGCACTACTTTCCGCCATTAAAACTTTTAAACGCACTATTCTGCGCGGAAGTCCTTCGGGTTTTCTTTAAGATACACATTAAAGAAAACCCGAAGAATGATGCACTATTGCTCCATTCTCACACACTAAACCGCATAACGGCGCTCAACTCAAAAGGAGAAAATTTATTTAAATTTATACTGAACTTTCTTATTCGGCACTTTTGAGCGTCGCGAATAGTTAGTCTTCACGTTACGGGGGCATTGATATACGTCGGGATTGATCCGTACGAGGGCCCCATTCGGTCTTTGTAACGCAAGGCGAGTGTAGAATGTTTTGAGGTGTATTAATTTCTGATTAATACTTAACTTTTTTATTCGGCACAGGACCACATAACGGCACTCCACTCAAAAATGTAACAGTTTCAATTTCAGTTTATACTTAACTTTTCTATTCGGCACTTTTGAGCGACGCGCGTGTCTGGGAGCACTTACTTACGTCGGAATTGACCCATCCGAGGGCCCCATTCGGTTTCTGTAATGTAAGCCCAGCGTACAAAATTTGGAATTTACAACGTTTGTCAGATTCGCGTGTTCCAGGTTGCACTTAGTTAAGATTTTGTTGTTTAAGAAAATATTACAGTTCTAGAGTTACAATACACCTATATATATATATATATATATATATATATATATATATATATATATATATATATATATATATATATATATATATAATTCTAGAACTACAATAGTTTTTATAGCAACGACCATATAATAAAAAATCGTATACAGGGTTATTGGTAATTCGACGTATATCCGTCAGGAGCTGATAGGGGGGCCAAAATGCAACAAATTGAACCCTACATATGTATAGCCGAAATTCAATAGTTTTCGAGATATTTGAATTTTAAGGGTTTTTCGATATTTACCCAAAATTTGACATTTAATTCCAAATTTAAAAATAACTACATAATGAATGGGTACCATTAAAAAATTATACTATAGCTGGCACTTCAATTAAGCTATAAACATAATTGAAAGTACTTAATTTAACAAAATAATTAAAATATTGAGCGATTTAAAAATAATATATTGACAATATTTTCATTTACGCTCCTAAAAATGTTGTCTCGTTATAAAAATTACTATGACATTAATCGTACAATTAACCAAAAAAAACTTGCCTATTCCATAAGCTTTCCAAAAATGTATAAAAGTCAATTTTAACATAAGTAATTCGTGGCAAAGCATGTGTTTGAATCGGCGCGGAAAGATAAATCATCTGTATTATTAGTTTAGGATCCTCGCTAAAACAACCGATTCTACTGGCGAAGTTCTTCGTGACACACACATCCATGGAACCGGAGACGAGTATTTTTCGATAGAAAAATTACTCGCCTCCGCTGGGATCGAACCCAGATCACCGCCGTGACCGATTGGCGAAACCAGCGGCTCAACCGCTGGGCCACGGCGCAGCGGGCAATGATAATTATTGTTAATTCTGGTTTCTGTTGTTATTTTTTTGTAATTTCTTGTTATGATTGTTATTTTTTGTGTTATTTTGTGATAACATGGCTTCGTACTCTAATAACAATTACGCCGATATAATGTTTTGTTACGGTTTTGCCGATGGAAACGCGGCTGCGGCTCGGCGAGAATACAAACGTCGCTTTCCCGATCGTCGACTTCCCCACGTTACTGTTTTCGGGAGCACCTATCGACGATTGTCTGAAACTGGCAGTGTTGAAAGAAAACAATTAGACGCTGGCAGACCTCAACGGTACACGGCTGACGAAGAGGACACCATTCTTCAGTGTTTGATTGATGACCCAAACACCTCAACGAACATTGTTGCAAGACAGTTTGGTATAACACAGTGGAAAGTGTGATCGGTGGTACATCTATCAGGTAGACACCCGTACCATTATCAACCTGTCCAAACATTGCACGAGGGAGATCCTGCCAGGCGATTCGAATTTTGTCGGTTTATATTAAATGCTGGCGCTGACGAGGAACATTTCCTACGAAATATTTTGTGGACTGACGAGTCAAAGTTTGACCGGGATGGTATAACGAATTACCATAACTTGCATTTTTGGGCACCTAAAGCGAACAGGAATCCAAAAAAACTTAAAGAAACTGCGTCGCAAATGAGATTTTCCCTGAACGCATGGATGGGTGTCGTTGATAATCATTTGCTGGGCCCTCATTTCTTGCCCCAAAATTTGAACGGCGAAAATTACGAGGAGTTTTTAAGAAACAACCTAGACGGTTTGTTGGCGGATGTTCCCGAGGAAATAAAAAACAACCTCATGTTTCAACATGATGGCTGCCCAGCACATTACCGGATTACTGTCCGGCAGTGGCTAGACGAGAGTTATCCAAACCGATGGATTAGGAGGGGAGAGCCAATTCCGTGGCCAGCACGAAGCTCTGACATCACACCTCTTGATTTTTATGTTTGGGGACATATGAAGGAATTAGTTTATGTGACCCCAATAAATTCGGTCGAAGAACTTAGACAGCGAATAATAAACGCGGCGCAACAGATGAGAACAACGTTTACATCAAGAGTGACGAAAACCGAAGTTAGGAAGAGGATTCATACCTGCATTCGTAATCGAGGAGCTCATTTTGAACAAGATGTCTAAAACATGTAATAAACTTTGACGTACATTGTTTAGTGCATTTTATTTCATACAAGTACAAATGACCCTTTCTTTCTCCGCGCCGATTCAAACACATACCATGCCACGAATTACGTATCTTAAAATTGATTTTTTTATACCTTTTTGGAAAGCTTACAGAATAGGCAAGTTGTTTTAGTTATTTGTACGATTAATGTCATAGTATTTTTGTCAATGGGACAACATGTTTAGAAGCGTAAATGAAAATATTGGTAAGATATTATTCTTAAATCGCTCATCATTTTAATTATTTTGTTGAATTAAGTACTTTTAATTATGTTCATAGGCAAGTGCCAGCTACAGTATCATTTTTTAATGGCACCCATTCAATATGTAGTTTTTTTTTATTTGGAATTAAATCTCGAATTTTGGGTAAATATCGGAAAACCCTAAAAATTCAAATATCTCGAAAACTATTGAATTTCGGCTATACATATGTAGTGTTCAATTTGTTGCATTTTGCCCCCCCCTATCATCCCCTAACGGATATACGTCGAATTACCAATAACCCTGTATAATGTATTACATTTACCAATCAGTAAATTAAGACGTTTCAGAATAGAATAGGAGTAGAAAAATTGATATTAATAGACAATTTTGTGTTGTTGTTGTTTATTGAAGTAGGCGGCATTTTATTTGTGCGGATGTCCAGAATGCTTATTGAATGATGGAATAAGTTTGAGGTTATGGTGAGCCATGTGTTGACAGTCAGTAGTGCCAATCGAATTTCCATCTACTCATATTTATAGTTTAAATGATCGCACGGTATTATGAGTGATATGATTGCAATTTAATGCAATTATTTTGTAAATAAATGTAAGCAATATTCGATCATATTTACCTGTAAAAATTGTGTTCGTTTGCTTAATTATAAAAGCACAAATCACTAACACACAAGTCTTTTATTTAGAACAAAACGCGACAAAATAAAACAATCCACGATAAATGGTTAAATTAACCTTTCCTATAAAATAATGAACTAGTAATAACATTACTAAAACCCTTTTAAACACGTTGACTGCCGAAATAGAGATTTCCATTTAACGTGAATCATATTTGATTTACACGGCAGCCAACCGTGATAATAGACAGTAGTACTGAATTTTAACATTTCATTTTCGACACCTGCAACTGCAAGTTCTCATTTATCATTTTATTACTAAAAATAAAAATAGTATATATTCAACCCTTTTTTCCGGGAATTCCCAGAAGCATTGCGATTTTTTTCAAAAGATTAATTTTAAGGATTACAAGACCAAGTCTGCTACCTTCTGTTAGTAATGCAGTTTTTTGTAAAACCTCAAAAAATAAAAATTTCTTTCATTACACGATACACAATTTTGGAAACCAATTATTTTTATAGTTATTAAATGGCACTTTAGTTACTGTATTAAACATACTTTATTGTTATTTATTTTTGTTCAGGAATTAGACGTGCGATACCGAACAATCATTTATTGATTTTGTAAATAATCTTAATGCATATTTACGTATTCTTAAATTAAGACATACCGGGAGTTTTTTTTAAGGTATACATATCTCAATTGTATGCTGTAAATCTTCAGATATTCGTTTTTTTTTAGTTCATTTTGAAGCTTTAAACAAGTGTTTCCACTCCCGGGCTAAGCATGAAGTAAAATTTCGAGTTTAGAAAAGCCCCGTGAAAATTTGTCGAGGGTCGCGCAGCGACCCGAGACAAATTTTCTGGGCTTTTCTAAACTCGAAATTTTACTTCATGCGCCACGCGTATAGAACACTGAAATATTGTGACATTCAAAATATCCTTGCCTAGTAGTATATTTTTAATCCTGCTTTAGTAGTTTATGTTTAAAACTAATTATGAAGTACGAGGGGTGATCAAAAAGTAAGGGTGTAGATTTCGTAACCTTACCTTTTGATCACCCCTTGTATATTTAGAACTGCACTTAAAATCAGTGTTTTATACGCGTGACGCATGAAGTAAAATTTCGAGTTTAGAAAAGCCTGAACATTTGGTTTGGTCGCTCCGCTTCGCTTCGCCTGAACATTTGGTTTGGTCGCTCCGCTTCGCGAGGCGACCAAACCAAATGTTCAGGCTTTTCTAAACTCGAAATTTTACTTCATGCTTAACCTGGGAGTGGAAAACACTCGTTTAAAGTTTCAAATTGAACTATTTACAAAAAAGCGTACGCATATGCATACTTAAAAAAATCCCTGTATAAACTTTCCTTTAAGAAAAAGTGTTAAACGTAACAACGATACTTATTTGTACTTTTTACATATTAACAACGAAGTTTAAATACTTGGCAGAATATTAAAACATAACATTTGCAGAAATTGCAATTTTTAAAGCGTCTAATTTAAATTTTTAAAGTGTCTAATTTCAATTAGATTTAGAGAATTTTAAGATGGTTTAAATGACCTACAATAAATACAACATGAATTTTGTGTGAAATTAGGTGTGCTTCAAAAAATATTTTTAGGGACAGTTTCTGCTTCTTTTACAACTAAAAACAACCTAAAAGCATTCGACTTAACCACTTTGTAATCCTCGAAGCGAAGCGACGAACGCAAATTTTCAGGGTTTTTTGAATCGAACTTTTACGCGTATAAAACATTGAAATACTTCAAAAAGTTCAAAGTAGACTGCTTCTAAATGCTAATCGCATGTAGAAGTTTATATTAAACTTCACAATGCGTTTGGTCGTAAACCACGACATTGCGACCAAACCAAATCCTCGACATTTGGTTTGGTCGCAATGTCGTGGTTTACGACCAAACGCATTGTGAAGTAAACCACGACATTGCGACCAAACCAAATGTCGAGGCTGTTCTAAACTCGAAATTTTACTTCATGCTTAATCAAGGAGTGGAAACCAGAGTTCGGAAATATCATATTTACACAGGGTGAGTCACTAAGCGAAAATCGGTCTTTAGTGGGCGTATCGTTGAAAATAGCAAAAAAAGTTTCAAATAAAAGTTGTTCAGAATCAAGTTTTTCATAACCCAAAATTATTGCTAAATATGGCGGCTTTGCGGTTATACCGGAAGTAAGCACCAACTTCTTTATATTAAATAGAACACCCTATATATTTTTGCATATTTGGATTGCTCGTTAAAAATAAACATGAGTTTATTCACACAACATTGGGTCTCAGTTGAACCGTTTTCGAGTTATTTCATTTTTTTTTTGATAAATTTGACGATTTCAGAGCTCGACTAGGGTTGCCATCCGTCCCGATTAGGGATGGCAAAAAATATAAATATATCGATATAATCATCATATGATATATCGAAAGCTATATATCGATACATGCGATATATCTAAACAAAAATATCGATATCATGAAAAATATCGATATATTTTTTTATTATATTCAAATCAATCGAATCTAAAGTTTTTGAAACGTAAAGTAGGTACTGAGGAAATATTGAAAGGTAATACATTAAAAAAAAATAAGTGTATTTTTTGATTAAGTAAGTACAAGTTAAAAGTGTTCTACAAAATTGCATGTTTTTACAAAAAAAAATTAAAATGTATTTTTTATTACAATTTAGTCAAGTTTACAATTAAATGTCTTACAGGAACAAGACTGTTTGCCTGCATTTGTGATTTTGTGCATTAGGTGAATACATCAGTTCCACAAATGCAAGTTATCAGGCAAAGAGCTCAAAAATAATAATTTGGAAAGCCTACTTCCCGTGAGACGGTTACGACTTTTAGTAGCTGTTGCTCCGGCTTTTGAAAATAGCCTCTCGCTGGGGACCGACGTTGCTACAACACAAAAATATTTTGCCGCCACTTTAAATAAGTTGGGATATACCAATTTCATTTCGCTCCAGGTGTCCAAGGGATCGTCTTTCAAGTTTCTAACTGGCAAACTTAAATATTGATTGAGTTCACTATCTTTATGTAATTTCCCTTGCCCACTTTTTTTAGTGTGCGCTAATTTTTTATGGTGCGCCCATATATCAAATTCCGGTTCTTCAGTATCCGAATCAGAAGATTCTGATGATGAAGAAGTGCTTTGGAAAGTCGCGATCTCACTTTTGATGTGTCGCATCACTGTGCCCAGGACTTGAGGATCCCTGAAGTTTATTTGTTTAAATCGAGAATCCAATATTGTGGAAACAGCTGGTATATAAGATTTCTCAATAGCACCAAACCTCTTTTCGATTTCTTTTAATAATGATGTTTTCAAGTGTTTACCTACTTCATACTGGGGCGAATAATTGTTGTACTGGTTTATCAGACAACCAATCATTGGTATTACTTTACTTATTGTGGGGTAATTTTCGCCACTTATCTCTACTGTCATCCTTTCTAGTGGCTTCAAAAGTTTGCATATTTCTCGTAAATGCTCAACTTCGGCTGCAGTAATCATATTTGGAGCATTAACATCGGAAAACAAAATATTGCTGACCATAGATGACATTAGTAGAAATCTCTCTATCATGTAATATGTGGAGTTCCAGCGAGTTTTGACATCCAAAATCATTTTTTTAATGTTTCCTTCTATCGTTCCTGCATCGATTTGTATTTTTCTTAATTGATCACTAGCCTTAACGCTTCTTTTGAACCATACTACTATTGATCGTATCTTGTCAATAATAATACTCAAACCTTCTGTGTTTGTAATTGAATTTTCACACACCAAATTGAGGGTATGTGCGAAGCATGGGATGTGTCGGTTTTTCCCAAATTTGTCATGCATAGCTTTGACCATATTGGCTGCATTGTCCGTCACTACAGCAACAACATCATTAGGATCAATTCCCCAATTTTGAAGAGCTTTGCCTAATTCTAAAGCAATATAGTCTGCCGTGTGAGACTCTGATAATTCAACAATACCTATTGTCGCTGATGTTAACTTCATGTCATGTACAAAGTGGACAGTGATGCCCATAAAACTTTTGGTCTGCATATCGGCAGTCCATATATCCGTCGTAATTGTGAAATACTTCGATTTTTTCAATATATTTTTAAATGCTGTTGAAATCACTTCGAACTTTCTATCAACATTATTTTTGATGGTGTTTCTGGTTGGTACTTTGTATAAAGGTGCCACTTGTTTCATCAAAGACAGAAAACCTTTACCCTCTACAATATTGAATGGCAAATTATCCTGAACAATAAATTTTATTAATGCTTCCGTTAGTTTCACATTTTTAGAGCCACCATCTAAAAATAAAAACAAATGATGCATTCATGCAAGTACTATAAACTTTTGCTTTACCTTTGAAAGATGAAATTGTTTTGAAGGTAGACACAATTGTAGCTTGCTTGTATAATGAGCTTGATTTTTCTGTACTTGTGCTTGGTTCAACATCATATTCAGAAACCGTCATTGTTGAAGTTGATGAATGAACATCATCATCAAATTCTTGTGAAGCAATCAGATTTTTCTAGAAATAATATTAACTAATAAATTCATTAACAATTGCGGTTCTATTAGTCATACCTCATCTTGATGTAGTGAACTACTAGTCCCAGCCGTTTCTACATCCATTCGACTTTCGGGTTGGGATGGACGTTTTTTCTTCTTTGGTTCATCAGTCTCCTTTTTCTCCTCAGTTAAATGTTGTAAGATGGAGGAGTGTTTTTGTTTTAAATGTGTTTTCAAATTTGTTGTATTGCCCGAAGTCTTCAGCACCTTGGCACACAAATTGCATTTAGCAGTATTGGGAGTAACTTTTTGAAAATGTTTCCAAATGTTACTTCTCGGAGGAGCCATATTTTCAGGACCAACAATCAGTCACTTTAAATTTATGTAATAAATCAAGATTATTTTATTTTCAACTTCACTAAACTTTTGAACAATCACACTATTATTTATTCACAGCAAACACTTTCAAAGCTCTTTGCAGACTGCAGAAAATTTTTTTGTTGAGGTGTATTTATAAACTTCGAACGGGTATTCCCCGACAAAAATTTTCGGGGAAGAACTGGATTCCGTTCAAGTAATTCAAAGGAATCCCAATTATAGCCGATAATTCGGGTACCTATTGTATCAAATACAGGTACCTAATAAGTTATTTGCGCTTCTCGACGCTAGATGGTGCTGAGAAATTTAACGAGTGATAAAACAAACTAGATTGAAGTTTCGCCAAATTGTGGTGCGTGCAATTTGCAATTAATTAGTTTTTTGATATAGGTATTTACACAAAAATATCGATATATTTTGCGATATATCGAAACTATTACATCGATATTTATATATCGATATATTTGAAAAAATATCGATATATTTAATATATCGATGTATCGTTGCCATCCCTAGTCCCGATAAATCGGGACTGTCACCGTTATGGACCGTCTTGTCCCAACAATACCCAATTTTGTCCCGATTTTGCAAAATACTGTTACGAGTTAGTTTTATTTACAGTGACGTAATAAACACAGTGGCGACAACTCCCTGTCATTCGCCATGATGGGTAAGAATTATTAAAGAAAATAGGTTATAACAGAAACATCTGATTATCAATTGTGAAAGTGAGAGTTGCCTCAAATTTCATTGTTTGTCATCTTTCACTTATAATCTGTTTAATAACTAGGTGGAGCGTTTTAAATTTCACGCGCCAAAACCTACAACTCTGATTGGCCGAGAACGCGCCCTTTATACACTATGCTAATTACGTCATTATGAGACGCAACAGCTGACATAACCTTATTTCGAAGCGTTGCCGAGTTGCAACTTTGCCTGTTTCGTAATAACCTTTTGTGCGGTGTTTCTTAAGCATAGTTAAAAGTTAGTTTTGCTTATATTGTTGTGATGGATTATGGACCCAGTACAAGCTCGGTGATAATATCACCTTCACCTCCAAAAAAGCGTAAGAAGTTGGATTTGGGTCATTTATATCTGTCTGAAAAACAGTGCATAACAAATATGTACACTCGACCGCATAAAAAACGCGCCACTTGAAAATTCACGTTTTTTCGTGAATATTCAAACAGCCATAACTTCACTTCGGTCGATGTGGATGAAATTTGATGAATTTTTGAGTTTTTGGAACGCTAAAGTTTTCTCTTTAAGCACTTCTGCATTTAAAAGTCCTACCAACAAAAAAATGTTCAGAATGTTAGAAATGATAAGAGTTGATAAGTTATACTGTGCCCAAAAAAAATCGTAGCTCCACTTCAAAAAGAGCGCAACAAAATTCCATCATTTTCCTTTGAAATAAGCGAAAAATCATGTCGATCCAATGATTTGGCTCAAAGTTATTGCAGTTTTTTTAAAAAGTGTATTTTGGGGCATAACTTTAGCGGACAGGCATAACTCTGCTCGCAAACCTGCGATTTAAAAAACATTATGCGATTTAAAAAGATTGAAGTTATCTCTTTAAGGGCATGTTAGTCAGATCTTCAAACATGCACATTTTACTCCCTTCTACCCCCTAAAGGCGATGAAACGTTTTTCACTTTAAAACTTTTAACTTTGTTAACTTGTACAATGCGCAAAAAAAATGTGGCTTCGAGCAAGGGACATCCAGAATAAATTTAGTCCTTCTCCTTTAAATTTATTCTGGATGTCCCTTGCTCGAAGCGACAATTTTTTTTGCGCATTGTACAAGTTAACAAAGTTAATAGTTTTAAAGTGAAAAACGTTTCATCGCCTTTAGGGGGTGAAAGAAGGTAAAATGTGCATGTTTAAAAATCTGACTAACATGCCTCAAAGAGAAAACGTCAAGCTTTTTAAATCGCATAATGTCACAGGTTTGCGAGCAGAGTTATGCCTGTACGCCAAAGTTATGCCCCAAAATACACTTTTTAAAAAAACTGCCATAACTTCGAGCCAAATCATTGGATCGACATAATTTTTCGCTTATTTCAAAGGAAAATGATGGAATTTTGTTGCGCATTTTTTGAAGTAGAGCTACGATTTCTTTTGGGCACAGTATAACTTCTCAACTTTTATCATTTTTAACATTCTGAACATTTTTTTGTTGGTAGGACTTTTAAATGCAGAAATGCTTAAATTTCGTTTTATCCACTTATGTGTCCTTAAAGAGAAAACTTTAGCGTTCCAAAAACTCAAAAATTCATCAAATTTCATCTACATCGACCGAAGTTATGGCTGTCTGAATATTGGCGAAAAAACGTGAATTTTCAAGTGGCGCGTTTTTTTTTGCGGTCGAGTGTATAAGCAGATGATAACAGATGATCCACATATGAAAATTACTGCTGTTGTATCAGACATTGTTGGTGCAGCAGGTGAGATATCAAATAGCATCAGAATATGCATCAAATAATAAAATGTTTCATTTTTAGGAGTTGTAAATTCCACTGTCTATCGTACCATTAGCGAATATAAGAAATCTGGAGAGATTTGTAGCCCTAAACAGCTTAGAGGACATAATTACAAGTTTTGATGACGTAGTGAAGAGATCCGTGCATAGTTTCTTCTATAAAAATGAACTGCCAACTTTGAATAAAGTTTTAAAAGAAGTAAACGATCATGCAGGCATGCCGAAGAGGAGTCGTTCTACCTGGTATAGTTTTATGAAACAAATCAATTTAAGTAAGACTACAAAACGCAGTGGTTCGACGATAAATGTAAAAAAGAGAAAAGGAGGCTAAGGAGAATTACGAGAGGGTGGAGGAGAGGAGTTCCGTGATACCAGGAGACTATATAAGGAGGTGTGGGAGAGCAAGCGGCAAAAGTGGATGACAGCGGAGTTGAAGATAGTGAGAAACATAAGAGAAGAGAAGAATCTCTGGAGCTACATAAAAGAAAGAACGCCAAGAAGTAGGGTAAAAGGCGCCTTTCAGTGGGGGAGTGGAAAAAACATTTCCAAAAACTGTCAGGGGAAGAAGAGGGGATAGAAATTACAGCCGATAGAAGGGGAAGGTTCGAGGAGAAGAATGACTTTAGCGAAGAAGAGTTGGTGCGAGTACTAAGGGGAATGAAGGGTGGGAAAGCGGCGGGGCCGGATGAAATAAAGGCAGAGGCGTGGAAGTTATGCAGTAAAGAAGGAAAAACAACAATCTTAGCGTTACTGAATAAGATATGGAGAGGTGAAGATCAAATGCCGAGAGAGTGGCGGGAAGGGGAGATTATTACGATACACAAGGGACTGGATAGTATGGTGATGAATAACTATAGAGGAATTACTCTAATGGACAGCCTGTACAAAATGATGATGCTCTTGGTGAAGGAGAGATTGGAAATAGAAGCGGAAGAAAAACAACTGCTCCCGGAAGTGCAAGCGGGCTTCAGAAGCGGAAGTGGAGCAGATAGCTACACTAAACTGGATTATCGAGAAGGAGATGAGCAACAAGGAGAAAGTGTTTTTGATGTTCATAGACCTGAAGGCTGCGTATGATTCGGTAGAGAGAAAGTGGTTGATAGAGAGACTGAAAGGAATGGGTATATCAGAGCAAGTGGTGAATTGGGTGAACGAAGTCTATAGAAGTACATGGTGTAACGTAAGAGTGGGAGAGTCGTCTGAGTGCTTTGAGGTGCAAAGAGGGGTGAGACAGGGATGCCCGTTAAGCCCGCTACTATTTAATCTGTATGTGGCTGATCTGGAGGCAGTACTGGAGAGGGGTCAGGCAGGAGGAATAGTAGTAGGGAGTGAAAAGGTCTGGAGCCTGTGATATGCAGATGATGTAGTAGTATTGGCAAAGAGGATGAGTGAATTAAGGGGAGTGAAAGAGAGGCTTGAAAGGCATTTTGTGAGAAGAGGATTGACAGTGAATGTTCAAAAAACAAAGTAGATCATATGTAAGAATAAAGGTGGGAGGAGGACGAATGAGGTAATGAGATGGATGGGGGAGGAAGTAGAAAGAGTGAAAGAATTTATATACTTAGGGTACGTGTTTTCAGAGAGTGGAAGCAGAGCGTCACATATAGAGTGGATGTGTAAGAAAGTGAGAGTAGCTATGGCGCGAATGCGGAGAGTATGGGAAGGAATGCTAGAGGAGAATGTATTGATAAAACTGTCTTGGTGGGATGCGTGCATAAAAGCGGGTATGATGTATGCGGCGGAAGTATGGGGTATGAATGGATCTGAAAAAATAGAGAGGGTACACCTGCGATACTTGAAAACAATACTAGAGTTAGAGAGAACAACGCCGCAAAAAGACTTGCTGACAAAGGTTAAATCTTCCGAAAAATATCGTGTACCAACTACCTCTGTCGCAACAAGTTCCATGTAATTGTGTTCTTAATAAAAAGTAAATATATTACAAACATTGTTTACTTCATTTCTACACCTCGATTTCAGAGTGTCCCGACGAGGTTCCAGCTAGATATGGCAACCCTAAGCTCGACGCCATTAACAATATCTTCAAAACGAAATAAGTCAGAGTTGTGCGGCTTACGGTTTTGGATTCGGGATGTAGTATTTGTTTAAGTTTTTGCCATTAGTCACATTTTCTAAATTGAACCGAGTCCGTCGACGGTATTCTTCAGTACTTCAAACATGAATAACTTAATTTTTTTAAATGGAAAAAACTGTTGGAAGGCTATGGCAACAACCTGGTATCAATAAGAAGGAAATTTAATTTCGCATCAGATAAAGTGTCACAAGATAGATTTAAAAAAATGAAGTATGCATGTTTGAAGTACTGAAGAATACCGTCGACGGACTCGGTTCAATTTAGAAAATCTGACTAATGGCAAAAACTTAAACAAATACTACATTTCTTCCAGAATCCAAAACCGTAAGCCGCACAACTCTGACTTATTTCGTTTCGAAGATATTGTTAATGGCGTCGAGCTCTGAAATCGTCAAATTTATAAAAAAAAATGAAATAACTCGAAAACGGTTCAACTGAGACCCAATGATGTGTGAATAAACTTATGTTTATTTTTAACGAGCAATCCAGAAATGTAAAAATATATAGGGTGTTCTATTTAAAATAAGGAAGTTGGTGTTTACTTCCGGTATAACCGCAAGGTCGCCGTATTTAGCAATAATTTTGGGTTATGAAAAACTTGATTCTGAACAACTTTTATTTGAAACTTTTTTTGCTATTTTCAACAATACGCCCACTATAAACCGATTTTCGCTTAGAGACTCACCCTGTATAAATATCAAAATACCGGATATACATCGAGTTTTATGTAACACCGAACATTTTCATAACGAGAATTTTTCTTTGAAGTATCCATACGCATACGTTGCACATTTTCTGATGCTCGGTTTGTTAAAAGAATTCAATTCGAAGCATTAAGCGAGTGTATTCCACTCCCAGGCTAAGCATGAAGTAAAATTTCGAGTTTAGAAAAACCTGAAAATTTGGTTTGGTCGCGTAGCGCGAAGCGCGGAGCGGCCAAACCAAATTTTCAGGCATTTCTAAACTCGAAATTTTACTTCATGCGCCACCGGTACAAAACACTAACATATTACAAAGTTTAAAACACACCGCTAAACTTTACATTGAATCAGTGTTTTGTACCGGTGGCGCATGAAGTAAAATTTCGAGTTTAGAAAAGCCTGAAAATTTGGTTTGGCCGCTCCGCGCTTCGCGCTACGCGACCAAACCAAATTTTCAGGCTTTTCTAAACTCGAAATTTTACTTCATGCTTAGCCTGGGAGTGGAAAACACTCGCCTAAAGCTTCGAATTAAATTCTTTTAATACACCGAAAATCGAAAAATGTGCAACGTATGCATATGGATACTTGAAAAAAAAATATCGTTATGAAAATGTTCGGTGTTACATAAAACTCTCTGTATATCAACTTCTTAGTAATTATTCTTCTACATAAATATTAATATTTATATTATTTATAATCCTTTATAAGAATTCAAATCCTGAATTATTCGAATCCTGCTATTTAAAACACAATTTAATTTATGAATAAAACATTTCTTTTATACAACGATTCTAAACTTTTTATTTATTGAATTAATAATAACATAAAGAGAAAAAAAAATAACAGGTATTAACAGAAACCTATGTTTATAACTAAATATTATGCAAACTTAATTCGTGTGCACCGCATGTTTTGCAAATTATTTGGTTCCCGAAAGCGCATTTTCCACACGCATACTTTTTACACTTGAAGCAGATTTTTGTAGTTTTATTCTGATTGCAAAAACGTATTTGGCACTTTCTTCGCATGCGCAGATATGAGAATGAACTTGAATTTGTCGATGTTAGGTGCACGTATTTGTGTTCTTCCGGTTGCTCGTATTTAAAATCTTCGGCAAGTTCTTCGGCTAATTGGAATAAAAATAAATACACTAGAATTGTTGAGTTAAACAATGGATGGGTACACGCGATCGCGATTGGCTTGAAGACTGGCCTCAATCCTGACTTCAATCTGGGCCTTAATCAGGGCCTAAATCCTGACCTTAATCTTGGTCTTAATCCTGGCCCAATCATGGGCTCAATCTTGGCATGATGACAGCTCGCAAGCAAGCGCGAGGACGGCTTCTGTCCACTTTTGTTCTTGTCATGATCGTAATAATGCGGATTAAATTGCGCCGATCGCGGTTTTAGGATAGAATTCAATCTTGCCTGATACCCAGCATGATGCCAGCATACCAATATGATACCAACGTGATGCCAGCATGATACCAGCATGATGCCAGCACGATACCAGCATGATGCCAACATAATAACAGCACGTTACCTCGCAATTGCGATGGAAAGTTGGAACGACGTGATTGGATTGATTCCGAATTTAAGCCAAGCGCGATCGCGTATGTCCACTTGATCGCACTAAAAAATAGCTTGTAGTGGAGCGAAATTTCCTATTCTTAAGTGTAATTTACAATTGATTAGTGCTTGAAAACTGGCCTCAATCCTGGCTTCAATCTGGGCCTTTATCTTGGCCTAAATCCTGGCCTTAATCTTGGTCTTAATCCTGGCCCAATCATGGGCTCAATCCTGGCATGATGACAGCTGGCAAGCAAGCGCGAGGACGGCTTCTGTCCATTTTTGTTCTTGTCATGATCGCATTAATGCGGATTAAATCGCGCGGCTTTAAGATAGAATTCAATCTTGCCTGATACCCAGCATGATACCAACATGATGCCAGTACGATACCGACATGATGCCAGCATACCAATATGATAGCAACGTGATGCCAGCATGATACCAGCATGATGCCAGCATAAAGCCAGCATGATGCCAACATAATGACAGCATTTTACCTCGCAATTGTAATGGAAAGTTGGAACGACGTGATTGGATTGATCCCGGATCTAAGCCAAGTGCGTTCGCGTATGCCCACTTGATAGCACTAAAAAATAGCTTGTAGTGGAGCGAAATTTCCTATTCTTAAGTGTAATTTACAATTGATTAGGGCTTGAAAACTGGCCTCAATCCTGGCTTCAATCTGGGCCTTAATCTTGGCCTAAATCCTGCCCTTAATCTTGGTCTTAATCCTGGCCCAATCATGGCCTTAATCCTGGCATGATGACAGCTCGCAGGCAAGCGCGAGGACGGCTTCTGTCCACTTTTGTTCTTGTCATGATCGCATTAATGCGGATAAAATTGCGCGGCTTTAGGATAGAATTCAATCTTACCTGATACCCAGCATGATACCAACATGATGGCAGTACGATACCGACATGATGCCAGCATACCAATATGATACCAACGTGATGCCAGCATGATGCCAGCCTAATGCCAGCACGATATCAGCATGATGCCAACATAATAACAGCATGTTACCTCGCAATTGTAATGGAAAGTTGAAACGACGTCATTGGATTGATCCCGGATTTAGGCCAAGCGCGATCGCGTATGCCCACTTGATAGCACTAAAAAATAGCTTGTAGTGGAGCAAAAATCCTATTCTTAAGTGTAATTTACAATTGATAAGTGCTAACTTTAAACAAATTTCGAGTCTTCCGAAAATTAATGTTATTGAAATATATAAAATTACGATAATATTTGTATAAACTGCAAACAATAAGTCTTAATTAATAAGATTACTAAGACACAAATATCCATTGAAATCTTATTGATTGGCTTAACAGAATCATGCGCATTGCGGTAGCACCGCGATAATTTGAATATTCATTTAATTCATTTATTTCTACCTGAATGTTGTACAATAATCAATATTAAATTTGCTTCTGTTGTTCATCTGGTGTTAAGTCGGATTATTGTTAGATTATTTTCAGTTTTTACTTAAGCAAAAGCTAATCCGGAAATTGCTACACTTATTCTTTAAACGCGTTGAATCTTTTTTTTCATGAAATTCGGAAACACTACTTCACCTGTTGCGTTACACCACAACGTAAATGCCCGTATCTATTTGACCGTGCACCCGTTACGTAACACCGTACCGTAACATTTGGTGGCACGCGACGATGTTACGGATTGCTTATTTTAACCCGTATACAATATCTTATCTTCAAAACAATCTTGAAACGAGTAGACGACACGGGAGTGAAAGCTAGTAAGCTAGTAAGTAAGGCCTCGTATCGACTAGAGCGTTCACCGAAATACCGTTACATTGCATGTTACTCTTAGTGGGTACGGAGAAGGGTTGCATAACAACGTTTCCAATTTGTCCACGATGGCGCGAAAACAAGAACAGACGCTGCATTGACACGCCTACCTGTCCCAACTACAAAAATTGCGTAACGCAATAATTTCTTTGATGCAACGGCGAAAAACCGCTAACTGGCCGATCGGCTTCGTTGCGTGGCATCGTGGCCAAATTGGACACGTTGTTATGCAACGCTTCCCCGTACCCACTAAACAATATAACGGTGCTCCGCTCACCCGTTGCGCTCTAGTCGAAACATTGCTTATTTTAACCCGCATCATGGACGCGTATCTTCAAAGCAATCCCGACACGGGAGTGAAAGCGAGTGAATGTCTGTTCAGAGTAGCGAGAGTCGTGTCGAGCGCTGGTTCCGTGGCGTCTACGTTAGCCCCGTAATGCCCAATTCCCACCGAACAGGCGAGGCGAGAAGAGCACTCAGTTAGCAAGAAAAATAAAAGTGAAGAAAGGAATATAACTGTGTTTAATTAAGCGAGAAGAGCACGTTTTGACTTGTGGGGAGCTGAGGCGATCTCCTTAGCTCCCCGCTGGGGCTGGGATAAGGGGATCTGGCACAGCTCAGCCTCTGCGGGGAACTAAGGGGATCCACTCTCCGCAAGTTTACACGTACCCGACGCCTGCCCGGTGGAGATTGGGCCTAAGGTCGGGGACATACTTGCGGCGAAACCGCGCCACGGTGCAAACGCAGCATGTTGCATCAAAGGAGCGCCGAGTTGCGGGACGATCGCCAGTATGTCTTCTCGCATAAAAATGTGTGTAGAGCAACACTTGCGGCTTGGCCGCGCGGTTTTTCCGCAAGTATGTCCCCGACCTAACTCACACGACGCTGTTTGCCGCGGCGTTTCGAAATGTAAATAAATAAATGGGACATGACACACGAAAAACAACCGCGTTGCGTTTCGGCGGTTACAGCAAACAAAACGTGAAACTCTCGCGCCAAACGCGTGGCGTTTTGGTAGTACCTTTGAGTAAATACGAGCTGAGACACGAACCGCAACCGAGTATTCAAAAAAACACGGATTGTTTATAAATGAAATCAGAACATATCTTTTCTCAGTTAATCAGCATAGCCTTCAACAGCCCTTTGTTGTTAAAACGATGCACCCAATATCTTCTTTTTTTGTGTTTTGGATATCAGAAGTTTTTTCTCTAAAAAAATTGTTTTTCGAATAAATGTATGTGATCTGGGGGGCTATTCACAGAACCAATGCAATTTGTAATCGGTAAAAAGTTGCACTGAAACGACATCATTTTACTCCAAACGGTTGGGTAAATTCTTCCCAAAATGACGTCATTTCATTGCAACTTCTCACCGATGACAAATTGCATCGGTACTGTGAATACGGCCCCTGCACTCTAAAGGCGGATAGGCGAAGCTGCTCCATCTCGTTCCAAGGTAAAACACCAACCGCGGTTGCGTTTTATTTTCCGCGTTTTGCGTTAGGTCCTCCATACAAGGGTTGGACAGAAAGCGCCTCGAAGTCGAAGCGATTTACTCTCTTTTCAACTTCCTGTGTAAGTGAGTGGGGGACTGTCAACGAGCCGTTTGGCACTCGAACAGTAATCGATGCGATTGCGACTCAAACGTCGCAATCGCGGTTGCGTTTTATTTTCCGCGTTTTGCGTTAGGTCCTCCGTACAAGGATTGGACAGAAAGCGCCTCGAAGTCGAAGCAATTTACTCTCTTTTCGACTTCCTGTGTAAGTGAGTGGGGGACTACCAACGAGCCGTTTGGCACTCGAACAGTAATCGATGCGATTGCGACTCAAACGTCGCTCGAACTGTGCGATCAGCTGAGAACGGGAAAAATCGAGCGTGAATCTTACGACGGAATCTTGAACATTCGTGGCTTCGAGTCCCAGAATATCATGCGTTTTTCTGCACTTACACATTCCCTCATATTTGTATAGACGTAACAAATAGCTGGAGGTTTAATTTCCACATTCCATAGAATGCCAAAACATTTGCATCCCTATTTTTGTTCTTTTCATGCGACGACACA
Organism: Philonthus cognatus; assembly: GCA_932526585.2. Taxonomy (NCBI): domain Eukaryota; kingdom Metazoa; phylum Arthropoda; class Insecta; order Coleoptera; family Staphylinidae; genus Philonthus; species Philonthus cognatus. The sequence goes on from OW052252.1 coordinate 16,772,087, forward strand.
AATAAAACAGTACAGCATCTACCTAATCACTTAACTGTTCATATAAAAACCAGAAACACAGAAGCATGAAACAAAGTAAAATTATGAATGTTTGCACCTGTCAAACAAACTTGACTCGTGGAGGACATCCCGCTTGCGTCGCATAGTTCGCACATAACACTTCGACTTCAAGTCGCACTTACTTCTAGAAACAATCGACTGGTGTACGGAGGGCCTTAGCGTTTACGTCACAGTTGACGTTTCAGAATAACCTCAAAATGGTTGCGTCAAAAGTTAAGACGAGCTGTTGTTGATAAAGACATTTGAGAATAAGCATCGGTGACGCTCGACGCGATGCTGATGCGACGCAAACGCGCCGCAACGCCAAACGACGCGACACAAACGCGCTGCAACGCAACGCCCCAACGCCAGACGATGCGACGCTCTCCACTTTGAACACAGACTCGTAAACATTCGTGGATGATCGACGCATCGTGGCATTTCCTTTAATACAACGGGCAAAACCCGCTAACTGGCCGATCGGTACCGCTGCTTTCCACCGTCTCCACATCTAACACGGTGCAACGCAAGGCTTCGCCGTATGCACTAGGTTAGGGTGACGCGCAACAGGCAAATATTCTAGTCGCTGAGGGTTTTGGTGACAAAAAAGTTGTATTCATAGTATAATCATAAAATCATGAAACACTCTGTATATCTTAAAAATACGGGGAGAACTAACCCATTTGAACCTGCAACCACTTTCTCATTTAAAACATGTCTTTCGTTAAATCTCATTATTTACGTATCCATGAGTTGAACAATTTTTTTTATAAAATCCGTAAATGTTAATAACTTTGTTAAAGGGTGGGTCGTTTTCGGCACGCTGATAATACAGGCAAATTAAACGAATCAGAATGTTTATCAAGTTCATTTATTAATTTTAAATAGTTGTTTATAAAGAACAATACTTGCAATGAGGACAAATTCTTAAAATAATAGTAATATATAATGGTTTCGCTAGTGAGGCTAGCCTCAAATCGCATGCGTCTATCGCATACGCTGCGTCTGATAAAATTTGGTTGTGCGCAATTAATGTAGCGATACATTCACTCACATACAAAGCATTTTTCTTTTAGGTATACATATGCATACGTTGTAAACTTCGCGAAAACAAAACCATCTTTACAATTTAAAACTATAATAGAGATAATTATTAATTTAAATATTCAAACTAGAACATGGGCGTAACCAGGATTTATATCAGGAGGGGGCAAAAGTCAAAATATATGCCAAATTTAGTTAAAAACATATGTCAATTATTTTCACGTAAAACAACAAAAATATACGGCAAGTACCGCCCCACTTTGGCTACGGCCATGAACTAAAATATTGTGTGTTATGATATAGTATAAAACATTTATCGTGCAAAGAGACGTCACACGTCGAACACTTTTTGGTCGTTTTGTTTCGACAATAAGCACATCTTCTTCTAACTTGTTTTGTAAGAATAACGTGGTGGTTATCCTGATCACTTAAACGTAAAGGTAGATTTGATTGAATTGATCGTCCTGGGTTGTTCCGTGAGTCACAAAAGAAGAGAAAAAATGGGATTATATTAAAGGTACAGTTTTAAAAAATTAAAACTCTAACCCAAATAAATGGATTATTTGGATCGATCGAATTATTTAATTGTGCCGAAGTTACCCGGGTAATTATAAAAACTTCTGGATATTTCCAGATTGTATACACTTAAGAAGATACCCCGATATAGGCCACCGATCCCGCTGCTCCCAGCGGGCCGTTTACGACCCACTTAACACTTTAACCACCAGAGCGGACCGCTGTGTAGTCGACAGTTGCCAATATTAATACTAGAAATATATATAGTTCAGAGTTTTGCAAGCATACAACCTTAATTATCATCATACAAGGTGGGGCGTGAGAACTTCCTTTTTTGAAAATGAAATAAAAAAATGCTAAGAGTAAACGAGCACTTGTGTTTAATTTATTTCTCTCTTAATCATTTTTAAAATATTTCTGGATGGTTAAAACACTTGGTTTGTTTCACTAGCACTTATTACTTTACTGTAGTGTTTTGAATTTATATTTAATTTAATGGTTTTTGAGCGCGAACGTTTTTTGTGTTAGGTTTTTTTGTGAAGACGTGCTCGAGTCGCGAAACGCACACCTGCAGTTGCATTGCAGGTTCTGAGCTCGACGGTCGAATCGGATGAATATTTTTGAGTTAATAAACCGATATTGTTATATTAAGTTTTCACATTCAACTCGACTACCCGTCCTTAATATAACAAGTGAAGTGGGTTTTCACCAAAAGCTTTTCAAAACCCAGGATTATAATAAAATTAAGTTTATAGTTATATTTTTAACATTTCAATCGGTTTAGGCTGTGCACCTTTCAAAAATGGTGTTAATCAACTCGGGAGACTTAAAACGGATACATCGACTAAAATTCTTGATTCAAAAATGTTCGCCAAAAGACTCAACAACCCTTCGTTTTACAAATAAGGGAAAATAAAAACTTTTTAAAAGTCTTTAATAAAAGTCTTTATTGTAATTTTTATCCTGTTACACAACACGGCGTTGCCCGCCATTGTTAATACACTGATTCAGTCGAATTCGAAGTTTCGGTATACTCTTTCAAGCACGTTATACTTGAAAGAGTAGACCGAAACTTCGATATATTGACAATTTCGTCTTTGATGTTCTGTAGGTCTTCCAGAATCTGTGAATGATTGTTATAAACTAGTGATTCGAGATTACTCCATAGGAAATAATCACAGGGGGGGATGAAGGAGTAAGTGATGGAGGAGGGATGGGAGATTTTAAACGGATGCACGGAGGGCCATTGGGAGGGGAGGAAAACGTACATCGGACCAAGTAATTGTTTATGTGGTGGTCAAGGGCATACAAAGAAGAGATATAAGAGGCATGAAGGTGGTAGAGGTGCTAGGATCTGACCACCTAGCGGTAACTGTGGAGATGTGGATGGAAAAGGGAAGAGAAGACGAAATATGGCAAGAAAACGAATACCTTGAGTGTGGGGTAAAGACGATGGAGGGTATGAGGAAGAGGCTGGCAAGGATTCAATCGGAAGAGGTCAATACAATGGAGGAGATGGAAAAGATGATAGTGGGATGTAGAAGGAAAAAGAAAGGAGAGAGAAGAGGGGAAAATTCGTGGTTCGATGAGGAGTGTAGGCAGGCGAAGAGGGAGTTGAGGAAGGCTGTGGGAAATACGTAAGAAATGGAGGAGAAGATGGGAAAATGGTGGCCGCAAGGAAAAGATATGAGGGTATATGTGAGAGGAAGAAGCTGCAGGCGGTGGAAAGAGTGAGCGAGGAATTGAGGGAATGCAGGAACGAGGCGGAAATGTGGAAGGTGCTGAGGAGAGGGGAAAGGAAGAGGCAGTTAGGGATATCGTTGAAGGAATTGACAAGGAAGTGCAGAGAAGGTAGTGGAGTGCCAGTAGGGATGGGAGAAGACAGGCGAGGGGATGGAGAGGAAGAGTTCACGGAGGAGGAGGTCGAAAGAGCGTTCAAGGAGGTGAAGGGAGGGAAGGCAGCAGGAAGGTATGGGCTGAAGGCAGAGATGTGGAAGGAGATTGGAGAAGTGGGAAGAAGAAATTCAGGGAGTTACTGAACCAGATGTGGATGGGAAGAGTGAGCATACCGGCAGCATGGAGGGTGGGGAGGATGTGCCCGATACATAAAGGAGGGGATCAGAAGGATGCGGATTGCTATAGGGGGATAACAGTGATGAGCACGGGATACAAGATAGCTATGATGGTAGTAAAAAATAGGCTAGAGGAGGAGGTGGAATTGAAGGGGCTGCTGTATGAGGAAACATGGGCTGTGGCGAAAGTGGGAATAGAAGAGTCAGAGAAGGTCAGGACGTGGGAGCGGCTTAGGCAGGGGTGGCCATTGAGCCCGGTGTTGTTTAACCTCTATACGAGTGAAGTAGAGGAGGTGATGAGGAAAGGACAGGCGGGGGGGTGGAGATTGGTAGAAGTAAGGTGTGGATGTTGGCATATGCGGATGATATGGTGCTGGTGGCAAGAGAGTGGAAAGGGATGAAGGATATGCTGAAAAGGGCGGAGAGGTTTATGGATAAGAGGGGGTTGTGCGTGAATGTTAGAAAAACGAAATGGATGAGATTCAGAAATAAAGGGAGGGAGAGGAGGGTGAAGGAATTAGAGTGGAAGGGGGAGGTGATTGAGAGGATTAAAAAATTCAAGTATTTAGGGTTTATGTTCAAAGGGACGGGAGGGTATGAGGAGCATGTGAGGAGGGTGCAGGGGAAGGCTAGAAAGGAGTGGGGGATAGCGTGGGAAAAGTGGAGGAAGTAGATGGGGAACAATGTAAGAGTGGCGTGTAAAGTATGGGATGCGTGTGTGAGGCCAGTGTTAATGTATGGGGTGGAAGTATGGGGGGACGAGAGGGTATGAGTGTATGGAGAGGGAGCAGTTGTGGTTCTTGAAGCGTATGTTGGGGCTGGAAAGGTCGACACCCGGATACATAGTGCTGCAGGAAACGAATAGAGAGAAACTAGAGTGTGAGGAAATGGTGAGAATGGCTAGGTATGAGATGAAGTTATGGGCCCTGGAGGAAGAGAGATTGGTGAAGGCGGTGTGAGTGACGTGCGTGAATGGGAGAAAGGGTACATGGAGGAGCGAGAGAAGGAGAGAGGGTACATGGAGGAGCGAGAGAAGGAGAATGTATGAGAGGGTGGGTTTGTCGGAGACGAAGGTGATGGAGGTGGTGGAAGCACAGGAAAGACAGGGGTGTATAGAGAGGAGTGAATACAACGATAGGTACGGGAGGTGGCAGGTGCATAGGAGAATGCCGAGGTATTTGGTAGAGGGGGGGAGTAGGGAGGAAAGGGTGGTGCTGGCGAGGGCGAGGTGTGGGTCAGGGGAGAGAGGAAGGGAGGTGTGGATGGGGGAAGAGTATGGGAGGTGTGTAATGTGTGAGCGGGGGAGGGATACGTGGAGTCATTTGGCGGAGGAGTGCGAGGGGGTAAAGAAGGAATGGATGGGAATAAGAGGGGAAGAAGAGTGACGGAATGGATGAGAGAGGATGGGGCCCGGGTAAGCTGATGAAGTTTGGGGAAAGCAGGAGGAAGAGGAGGGGCAGCGATTAGTGTGTAGATGTAATGTAGTATTATGCCAATAAAGGTCTTTTTTTACGGTTAAAAAAATATATCTTGTAAATGTCGCCCGCCATTGTCACTGATTCAGTCGAATTCGAAGTTTCGGTCTACTCTTTCAAGCACGTTATGGTTGAAAGAGTAGACTGAAATTTCGAATTCGATTTCGATATATTGACAATTTCGGCTTTGATGTTCTGTAGGTCTTCCAGAATCTGTGAATGATTGTTATAAACTAGTGATTTGAGATTACTCTATAGGAAATAATGACGGGGGTTAATTCAGGCGAGCGTGCATCTTTCAGGGAGATCAGCCAGACAGGCAACTATTCTTTCAACAAATGCATTGAAGTCCTAGTTATGTCGGCTATAGCCCCATCTTGCTGAAACCAGACGGTAACCGTGAATTCACGGTTCTCGTGAAAAATAGGCTTCTGATAAAAGTTAGAGCAGGTGGTGGCCGAGCAGTAACGTCGCCGCACGGTATATCGCTCGGCGAGCCACAGACCGGGTTCAATTCCCGTGCACGGGGAGTTGTTATTTAAAAATAATATCTCGTCGTGTCCCAGGGTGTGGTGTGAATGTGTCGTGACTTCCAAATATATGTTCTATTAATGCAATCATCGTTAGTGGCTTAATGGCCATAACCTATGCCAAACAAACAAAATAAAAAAAAAAGTGTGCTGCTCCCTCGACCAAAGCATTACAAAAATGACTAAAATAGGAGGGAACACAAAATTCCCCTTCTATCGAGTTCTCCAAACTTCTGTTATTGTCACTAACTTTCCTGTGCCCTTTTCAAAAAAGGAAGTTCCGATTCCCATGTGCATTAATTAAAAATACAAAATAACCGTTTGGCAAAGCGATGGTCATTTTTGCATCTTTTGCGCTAGCGGTTAACGTGTTAAGTTTAACGATGTCCTCTCCTTAATCTTTAAACATACACAAATAGTATTTGTTTAAATGAATACCTGAATTATTATTACATATATAAAATATCTACACTTAAAAAATAAATGAAATCACTAAAATATATATATTTATTTATAGTATATTTCATCAGGAGTCCAGAAAAAGGGATTTTTCGGTGCGCGCGTGACATTTCCCGTGTGAGGCGTAGCCGAACACGGGAAGTCATGCAAGCACGGAAAAATCCATTTCTGGACGTGTAATGAACGCTATTTTTTATTATACTTATCTGAAAACATTATACTTATCTAAAAACTTAAATTATTTTTTTATTTTCAAACTAGTAATTTTTATGGTAGTGGAAAAATACAACTAATTCGAAAGAAAATGAAATTGAATACCAGTTTTTCAAAATTTGATCGAGTTAGCACTTTTTTTAAAGCCAAACATCTTTTTACCGTGGCGAATCAACACCATAAGGAGTACGATTGTGCGGATTTAGCTTTTTCAGAAAAATAAAATAGAAGTTATACATCGTCACTCACAATTTTTGTGTTTTTCATAGTTCCCATTCCGCTTGTGTTCGTGTCTATATCTGGATTTTACTAGCGGTCATTCTACGCTTACTTGTGCCGCTTGGGTTAATATATCATGCGTAATATCTACAAAATCAATGTCTTCTAAGTCTGCGTATGTTTCAACCAAACTTACGTAATTCACTGACGGAAAATAAAACTTCAGTGACAAATACATTGTTGCTATGGAAACATTTCAGAGCGCACGGAAAGGCGCACAAACAAATGTTTTCCGTGCGGTGGCTTGAAAAAGCGACGTTTTCATTATTCTAGAGCCTGGGTCTCCAAACTTTCCAGCCTTAGGGCCATACTGATTACTCCAGTAAGTTCCGAGGGCCAAAACCATAACAATAAGCCTTTAAAATTAGAATACTTCAGTATACTAAATTTAATTTGCTATAAAAAATATGAGTTTTCAAGTATGCTAGCTCTCCGCGGGCCGGACAAAATCTGTCCGCGGGCCGGATGTGGCCCTCGGGCCGTAGTTTGGAGACCCCTGTTCTAGAGGCATTTGGAAACGAAGTGTTTTCAGATAAGTAAAATAAAAATTATTTTTTAGGTGTTTCACAGATCGGATTTACTGATATTCAATAAATAATTCAATATATTACCCGATCAGTTTAGGTTTATAATTTATTTCATTTTACGACTGGGTCATTTTCGGCGCGCTGGGTTCAAATGGGTTAATTCAAGAGTAAGACCTTGTGAGCTGAAATTTTAATCCAACATGCATTAATTTGATTTCCTTTCATTGTTTATGCACAGAAATGGTAAACATTTAGCAATATTATTGTTTTGTATCACCCAACACCCGTAAGGGTACAAGAGTTTTTTGATAATATATATATACAGGGTGTCCGTATTTCGAGGAAATGCATGGGGATCTCGGTTATTTGAAGAGTTAGAGAGTGGGTTAAATTAGGGCAAATATGTGAAATTTGTAGCCCAACAATAATCCGAAAACAGATTTAAAATATCTTTTTTTGTTTTCGAGATATTGCCAAAAAACTATTTTTTTTCAAATTTCGTTTTTATTTTTTTATTAAAAAACTATTGGATCTAGGAATTTTCAACTTTTACATTATAGAGGCACTTTTTAATCAGGAATTTAGTAGTGTACTTACATTTAAAATAACTTTAATATCTTCCCCGGAACCATAGCCAACATTTGTTTTTCTTATGGGCGCCATATTGAATTTTCATATTTTTAGAAAGAACTTTTTTTTCTGAATTAAACGGTATATCACACTTATAATTTATTCTGCGTTTCATTTGAAACATAGCAACCTTTTGTTTTTTGTAAAGAGTGCCTTGGAAACAATAATATTGATACGTTATTCAGTTATTGATGTGTCAATAAGATACGATCATTATACATAATACATAAAATAAAGTTAAAAATGGTGTTTTCGAACCAAGAAAAACGAGATATGATCAAGTTTATTATACTTGAAACAAAAATGTACGTATTTCATCCGAAGTCTATCTACAGCGCTATCCAGAAAGGCAACAGCCAAGTGAAAGTCATTTCATAAAACTACATACAAATTTATTGGAATATGGTTCCTTCGTAAAGCCACGACAAAGATATGGATATCACCAACCCCATGAAAATGAAAACCAAATTTTGCAAGCGGTAAAATGATTTCATTTTAATTACAATAAGATAATATTTATTCCCCTAGATTCAAGATAACCCTTCTTCCTCAACGAGAGAACTTGCGAACCAGTTTGGTGTGACGCGTGACGTTTCAATACGTATGGAGAATTTTGAAAAAAAATAAATATCGCCCATTCAAAATTAAAGTTACTCAAGCTCTCCGTCCTGGAGATGCTAGACGAAGGATGGACTTTTGTCGTATTTTATTGGGAAAATTAAACGAAAATCCGAATTTCTTGTCAAATGTGATATAGTCTGACGAATGCCGTTTTACCAACACAGGGATATTCAATAGGCATAATGAACATGTGTGGAGTATAAATAATCCTAGACAATATGAAGAAAGACGACGACAAGTGCGATTCGGACTAAATGTATGGGTCGGTATTTTGGGAGACAATATTGTAGGTCCATACATTTACGAAGATACATTAAATTCACAGAGATATCACGATTTTTTAAGAACATTTTTAAGTGATTACGTAGACAATAACATCCCCTTAAATATGTTAAGAAATGTATGGTTTCAACAAGATGGTGCACCACCTCACAACAGCCAAATTGTCGCTAATTGTCTGTCCGAAATGTTTCCAAATAAAGTTATGGCAAATAATGGTGATATACGTTAGCCAGCTCGCTCACCTGATTTGTCACCTCTAGATTATTTTCTTTGGGGAGCTATAAAAGAAAAAGTTTATAAAACTATTCCAGAGGACAAAGACGATTTAAGAAGAATTATAATAGTTACCATTCAGCAATTAAGAAGAAGAGACATTTTTCGGGCAGTCCAAAATTTAAGGAAAAGACTAGAATTATGTTTGGAGGTCCAATGGTGATACACTTACTCTAAGTTTGTGATAATTTTAGTTCAAAAGATATTTAATTAATTTGTTTATTATTATTTAATATTATGAAAAACTTCATCAAGCAGCAGAGTGATTATTCTGGTTCCTTCCCTAAAAAAATATAGTTGTAGGCCTCAGGAATTTTCAAATGTGCAACTGTTTTCAAGGCACTCTTAAAAAAAACAAAAGGTTGCTTTGTTTCAAATGAAACGCAAAATAAATTATAAGTGTGATATACCGTTGAATTCAGAAAAAAAAGTTCTTTCCAAAAATATGAATATCCAATATGGCGCCCATAAGAAAAACAAAAGTTGGCTATGGTTCTGGAGAAGATATTAAAGTTATTTTAAATGTAAGTAAGTTCCTGATTAAAAAGTGCTTGTATAATGTAAAAGTTGCAAATTCCTGGATCCAATAGTTTTTGAATAAAAAAATAAAAACGAAATTTGAAAAAAAAGTTTTTTGGCAATATCTCGAAAACAAAATAATATATTTCAAATCTGTTTTCGGATTATTGTTGGGCTCCAAATTTCACGTATTTGCCCTAATTTAACCAACTCTAACTCTTCAAATAACCGAGATCCCCATGCATTTCCTCGAAATACGGACACCCTGTATATATATTGAAAAGCCTGAACAACAGCTAGTCGTTTAGGGTCGTACTCGTTTAGGGTCGTACTCTTATGTAAATATCCCTTTTTATTATTATTGTTTAGAAAAGAAACTAGTAATAATTTGTATCATTATTTAAAAAAAAACTATTAATAATTTTTATTTAATATTCTGCCATTATTTATGTGGTGAGAAAAGATTTGTGGCTAACGGAAATTACAAATTGAAAACAATAAAAATTTAAAATAAAAACAATACATTTTAATTCGTTGTGTTCCAATTGCACTCACCTTGTCGCACTCCGATAACATCCGTCGCAGTCGTCGTCGTGATTATTCGTAAATTCAAAAGACGAGGTATAAAATATAATTCTTAATTTTTCTCTCTCAAAAAAAAAAAAAATTGATTTATTTGTATCAATCGACATAACATGACATATGTTTAATGTATTTTCTTCTCATAAAAAACGTTTTGATTTATTAATCATAATATGACACATTTTGAATGTTCACCATTTACGTTACAGATTAAGCTAAACGATAATAAAATATTTTAATTTTAATTACAGAATAGTAATATAAAACAGTCTCAGATTTAAATACAAAGTTTAAAGTTATTCAGGGAATTTTTCTTTTAGGTATACACATCCCGATTTATAAGCTAAGTTTCAGGCGCACGCTGTTTTTAAAAAAAAAATTGATTTAAAGCTTTTCATGTCTTAGGTTAGTTTAGGTATTCGGGGTAGATTATAGAAGCGTTCAATTTGAAGCTTCTCACATGTCAGGTTAGGTTAGTAGCTTGGGTTAGATTATAGAAGAGTACAATTTGAAGCTTCTCATGTGTCAGGTTAGGTTAGATTATAGAAGCGTTCAATTTGAAGCTTCTCATGTGTCGGGTTAGGTAAGTAACTTATATTAGAACCTAGAAGCGTACAATTTAAAGCTTCTCGGGTGTCAGGTTAGGTTAGATTATAGAAGCGTTCAATTCGAAGCTTCTTATGTGTCAAGTTAGGTTAGTTACTCGGGTTGGATTGTAGAAGCGTTCAGTTTGAAGCTTCTAACGAGTGTTTCCACTCCCAGACTAAGCATGAAGTAAAATTTCGAGTTTAGAAGAGCCTGAAAATTTGGATTTGCCGCGCGGAGCGAAGCGAGCCCGGCAAATCCAAATTTTCAGGCTTTTCTAAACTCGAAATTTTACTTCATGCGCCACCCGTACTAAACACTCGTTTCAGTGAAATTCTTAACACACCGCTAAAGCAGTATAGTTGGAACTTCGTTTAAATTCAGTGCTTTTATTCGCTACGCGTGTGTCAAGTTAGGTTAGATTATAGAAGCATTAAATTTGAAGCTTCTCATATGTCAGGTTAGGTTAGTAGCTTAGGTTAGATTATAGAAGCATACAATTTGAAACTTCTCATGTGTCAGGTTAGGTTAGATTATAGAAGCGTTCAATTTGAGGCTTCTTATGTGTCAAGTTAGGTTAGTTACTCGGGTTGGATTGTAGAAGCGTTCAGTTTGAAGCTTCTAACGAGTGTTTCCACTCCCAGACTAAGCATGAAGTAAAATTTCGAGTTTAGAAAAGCCTGAAAATTTGGATTTGCCGGGCGGAGCGAAGCGAGCCCGGCAAATCCAAATTTTCAGGCTTTTCTAAACTCGAAATTTTACTTCATGCGCCACCTGTACTAACCACTCGTTTCATTGAAATTCTTAACACACTGCTAAAGCAGTATATTTGGAACTTCGTTTAAATTCAAAAAATTCAGTGCTTTTATTCGCTACGCGTGTGTCAAGTTAGCTTAGATTATAGAAGCATTCAATTTGAAGCTTCTCATATGTCAGGTTAGGTTAGTAGCTTGGGTTAGATTATAGAAGCGTACAATTTGAAACTTCTCATGTGTCAGGTTAGGTTAGATTATAGAAGCGTTCAATTTGAGGCTTCTTATGTGTCAAGTTAGGTTAGTTACTCGGGTTGGATTGTAGAAGCGTTCAGTTTGAAGCTTCTAACGAGTGTTTCCACTCCCAGACTAAGCATGAAGTAAAATTTCGAGTTTAGAAAAGCCTGAAAATTTGGATTTGCCGGGCGGAGCGAAGCGAGCCCGGCAAATCCAAATTTTCAGGCTTCCCTAAACTCGAAATTTTACTTCATGCGCCACCCGTACTAACCACTCGTTTCAGTGAAATTCTTAACACACCGCTAAAGCAGTATATTTGGAACTTCGTTTAAATTCAATGTTTTAATTCGCTACGCATACTATACACTGGCTACAGTGGAATTCTAAATATACGGCTAAAGCAGTATATGTTGAGCTTCAATTGAAATCGGTGTTGACGCGCGTGGCACATGAAGTAAAATTTCGAGTTTAGAAAAGCCTGAAAATTTGGATTTGCCGGGCTCGCTTCGCTCCGCCCGGCAAATCCAAATTTTCAGGCTTTTCTAAACTCGAAATTTTACTGCATGCTTAGCCTGGGAGTGGAAACACTCGTAAAAAGCGAAGTAAAATACAATCAGCGCAAACGACAAAGACTTAGAGCGTATAGATAGGGATGTGTATACTTAACCTAAAAATTCACTGTATGTATAACTCATTCAATAAAAAAATGAATATAAGTACCTTAAAAAATTAAAATAATCTACTCTTAAATTATAAAATAACTTAAATCCCGTATACATTATTCGTTTCATAAGGAACTTTTTAAGTTTTTTAGTGCATCACCGGAAAAGCGAGAGACCGATCAAAAGTGATTCAAAATCAACTCGGTGTGATATCTAATAAAACAGTGGCCCGGATGCAGGCCGGGCACGTGCGCGCAAGTGCTACAGTAAAACGGGGTGAGGTGCCTATGCCCGCCCGTTTTCCTGTTCGAACAGACCAGACAGTCCTTTTGTTTGTTCGACGGGTGCCTCAGTATAATATGGTTTTTCCCGTTCAACCTCTCCCTGTCACTGTTGCGCCTACTGAACTTTCTCCATCCCGAGCCCATGAAATGGTTGCCGAACTGGACGCCTGCCCGGCACGGCACAGAAAAGAAAAAAAAACCCGCATTAGGTGGTTCAGTATCGAATCGTTTTCACAACGAAAATATTTAAGAGAGAGATAATAAAAATAGAGAAATTATTACACATTGTAAGAAGTTAGTTGTTCTTAAACTTGTACCAACTATTTAAAGAAACAAAATGCGATGTGTAATGATAATGCAGTGATATCAAAAATGATCTTGGTCCTTGGACCATTCTGCTAACCTAACCTAGAACTATATAGAATCGCCAAAGTGTACAATGAGACCTATGCGTTTCATCCATTACAAACCTTTCTGCTGACCTAACCTAACCTAGAACCATTCAGTGAATCATTTTTACTTCGTATCGCCGTTTATACCGGAAAAATAATGCAACCTCCAACTTAATTAAGCGAGCTACCGTTAAGTGTTTATTAAAATTATTTTCATTAGTTGTCATAATGAAAATAATTTTAACTTGAAATAAAACACTTTTAACCTTTCTTTACAATCACTATCAAATTTGTGAAGATAGGTTAACACGTTGATCGCCGCGCGGCATTTACTTGTGCCGCATTACATTTGCGATTAGCTCTCGCAGCGATCAACATGTTAAAAGTGAAATTGAATTTGTGTTCAATATTCCGATGCCACTATAAAGCATTAGATGGCGTTAGCTATCGAAATTCATTAATGTTAAAAGTGTTTTATTTCAAGTTATTATCATCTTCACGTAACTCACCCAAATTCATGTGAAAATTATTTTAATAAACACTTAATGATGGCACGTTTGAAAAGACCCAACCCTGATTATTTCACTTCAGTAAAGCAACTTGCGAGTTTCTTTTCTATTAATATTACTAATAAGAGGGTCGATCAAAAAGTAAGGTTACAAACCCTTTAATAAAACGTGTACATTTTGTAACCTTACTTTTTTAGCTATTGAGAATTTTGTACTGATGAAATAGTAGTACATACCTGTAAAACAAAAATAAACAAACGAAAACGCAACCGATTCACAATCAGCTCCAACACCACACAATAAATATTAGTAAAAATAAAAGGCAAAATTAAAATGTATTGTACCTCAAAACTTTTCTCACCACAATCAAACCTAAACCTACCCGCCGATATAAAAAAATAAACTCTACATACCTTGGGTGTCGGCTATGCTGTCCCCGCTGGTCCCCGCCTTCGGCTCCTCGTTCTCCAAAACACTGTAATCCTCCTCGAGCTGGCTGTCGTCCTCCGCGTAACTCTCCTGCATGTCCGTGTCGTAAGTCTCGGTTTGCTCAACGCTCTCGTACGGTTCCATTTTGAACTGAACCACTTCGGGAGCTTTGACGGTCAAGGTCTCGACTTCCGGCTGTACACTGTTTCGCTGGTGCGACGTGTTCATGGCGGTGCTGGGCGCGACTGGCACCGGGGAGTTATTGTTTATGGGGGCACTTAGTTTCGGTCTTTTTACAACGGGCGTTGGCACTTTTTTGACACTTTTGTTCGGCGATCGGAATTCGTCGGCGGCGGGTCGTTTAGTGGCTTTGCTCTCGATGTCTTCCACTTCATTCTGTAAATATTTGACAAAACGTAATAGGCGATCGAATTAATTTATAATTGGAGTAGGCTATAATTTTGTTTTTGCAGTTGGCAATGTTCAAAGGCTGTGACATAATTAACACAAATTAAATAAAATAAAACACTTTAACTTGGTTTGTATAACACACTATTTTTATTTTCGTGACTGCAGTTTTGTCAACTCAACTTGCCATTATCAAACAGAGTTGAATTAACATGAAAAACGAAGTAGAAGCCTCCACCGTTCAAATTATTTAATTTGTCAAATTAGCGTCGTTGTGTTAAAAATGTATGATTTAGAACCTGGGTCTCCAAACTATCTTCTTCGCGGGCCACAAATACAATTCTACATAATAAAGTCGGCCAAGATCCGATTAATTTTATAAAATTATGAAAAATTTAAGGAACAATTGTTACAATATTTCAAAATATGACATTTACAAAAAAAAATACAAACAATCGCGGGCCGGATTCATGCAAGTCGCGGGCCGGATTTGGCCCGCGGGCCGTAGTTTGGAGACCACTGATTTAGAACATAACCTGCCTTATTGATAGACGTTAGCATACAACTTAAAGCAGCGGCGGCTCGCAGCTTAACTTCAGGGTAGGCCAGAGACCCAAGGTAATATGTATCCATTATTAAAAGGTGACTTTGTTGTGCCATTCCTTGTATTTATAAAGCGCGATCCCAACCTCAAATTTTGTGTGCCTTGGCGCTGTGGCCTACCCTGAAGTTAGGCTGCGAGCCGTCGCTGGCTTAAAGACTGTACTAACGATGATGTTAACATTTTCATAATAATAAAACATTTCGTTTTGCCATGGCATTTGAGGTTATGCATAACACGGATCTCGTGCCTTAAACTAGGAGTACGATTAAACTATTAGTTGTAAACTAACAATAGTAATGTTAGTTTACAACTAATAATTTAATAACATCGTAGTTTAAGGCGTTATACATAACCTCAAATGCCATAGCAAAATGAATTTATTTAATTATAATGAAATGATTTATTCAAGATTTATAAATGTACATACCTAAGCAGTATGTTTTGAACTGTACAATTTAAAACCCGTGTTTTATACGCGTGGCGCATAAAGTAAAATTTCGAGTTTAGAAAAGCCTGAAAATTTGGATTTGCGGGGCTCGCTATGGCATTTGAGGTTATGTATAACACCGATCTCGTGCCCTAAACTAGGAGTACGATTAAACTATTAGTTGTAAACTAACAATAGTAATGTTAGTTTACAACTAATAATTTAATAACATCGTAGTTTAAGGCACAAGGTCCGTGTTATACATAACCTCAAATGCCATAGCAAAATGAATTTATTTAATTAGAATGAAATGATTTATTTAAGATTTATAAATGTACATACCTAAGCAGTATGTTTTGAACTGTTGAATTTAAAACCCGTGTTTTATACGCGTGGCGCATAAAGTAAAATTTCGAGTTTAGAAAAGCCTCAAAATTTGGATTTGCGGGGCTCGCTATGGCATTTGAGGTTATGTATAACACCGATCTCGTGCCCTAAACTAGGAGTACGATTAAACTATTAGTTGTAAACTAACAATAGTAATGTTAGTTTGCAACTAATAATTTAATAACATCGTAGTTTAAGGCACAAGGTCCGTGTTACACATAACCTCAAGTGCCATGGCAAAATGAATTTATTTAATTATAATGATTTATTTAAGATTTATAAATGTACATACCTCAGCAGTATGTTTTGACCTGTTGAATTTAAAATCCGTGTTTTATACGCGTGGTGCATGAAGTAAAATTTCGAGTTTAGAAAAGCCTGAAAATTTGGATTTGCCGGGCTCGCTTCGCTCCGCCCGGCAAATCCAAATTTTCAGGCTTTTCTAAACTCGAAATTTTACTTCATGCTTAACCAAAAAGTGGAATCATTCGTTTGAAGTAAATTTCAATAAAAGAATTCAGTGAAAGAAACATAAACAATATGACATAACGTCTAAATGGTTTAAATTTAATTGGTACACATGACAATGCGATGCTGCCACAGGTTAAACATAATCTTACCGAGTCGTTGGTCAAACCCCGAATCTGCAGAGCCTCGGCCGTCTTGATAAAATTACCCAAGTTCTCTTGATTCACTTGCACTTCACCCTGATACATAAATGTCAACAGATCGTTCATAACCACGAAACTAACGTCTTTCATGAAAAATATCGGATGCTTGCACGGGTTCATGCTGAACAGCTTCCGGAAGTACGGACTGCATACCGACAGTACCATCTTGTGCGCCTTCAAGTACTGGCCCTCGATGGCCAGCGTCACGTCCACCAGGTCCTCGGTCTCGAGCATCGAGTGCATGCCCGAGCTCATGTTCCTGTGGAAGTTGTCCCAGCACAGAGAGAACTGCTCCGACCCCATTTTGATTATTTATTTTTCGCACGTCGCTGAAAGTTATAAATCAAATTGCAATTAATTAATTTGAATAAAGCACTAATAACCTTTCTTCACACTAATCCTTAGTGACAATTGTACAATTAAAACATTTGAACCGGCATTTATCCCTTTTACTTTGCAAGAGCAAAATAAGTTGATAATGGGTCATTAATCGCATTGCATTCTCTTCTGTCTTATAAATGCTTCCAATCAATAAAAAGTGCCCTATTAAAATATTCGATTAATTTTAATTTTGAGAAAGCATTTCATGAGATAATTTTGTAAAGCATTATTACAGCATAAACGAAAATGCTATTTTTATCACAATCTCCACAAATCTTCGCCGCATTCCAATGCATGGCGTCGGTGAAAAAAACCCAACACATAGAAATAACACGAAATTACCTCTATTCACTCGAAATGTTAATCCAATGGCTAATATAATACTGTAAACTCCTTTTAACACTTAACTCGCACTTTAACAACACTTTCTCGAGGAATAGTTCTAAGTTTACGGCATTGTTTGATACAGCACTGTGTGGTTTTTCTCCACAATGGCGTCACTTCTCAGTAGCTTTGAAATGAGGGCAATCTAAATTGCTGTTACTAAAGATAATAACGTTTTAGATTAAGAATAAGATGGAGAATAATACCCGAAATGTAAAGTCTATTTAATCTAGGCAAATGCGGTTTTTTTAAAGCTAATTTACACTTCTTTTATTTGCTAAAAAACGTTACAATACGTCCCTGTAGTTGCAACACTGCAATCATAGATCAGAGGTCATATTGAGCGACATGGGGGCTGCCATTACCCGGGGCAACGTACCAACTGAAATGCAAACGCACGAAAATGTCCAGAGATTTTCTGATTAGGGGTTGGCACAACTATAACCGCCAGGGCCGTCGACTCCATATAAATCTGTAAGTTCACATATTTAGTTGACCGGACCACTCGATAGGAGGGCGCAAATGTCGCAATTTCAAATTTCCCGCGATTTCGAACATCTGATGGCACAAACATCAAATTTCCCGCAGTTTCGAACTCTGCGAGAAAGATATTTCAATCAGCACCTCTTCAAAAATGCTGATAAGACGAAATATTTTGAAGACGGGCGTGGACGAGTGTTAATATAAATAAACAAAACCGTAAGTATTGGAAAATTTTCAGTTTTTAAGCTATTCATCATAGATTAAATTAGATTGATAACTCCTAGGTGGCTCCACGTATCATGAATTTAGTTAACCGACCCACTCGATGGGGAAGCGCTGCAATCGTAAATTACGTCACTGGCGCGGGGAGCAACCGGGCTTCTTACTAAGCGGGGTGCGCGGTGCAGGGGGTCATAACATAGAATGGAGCATAGATTAAATTAGATTGATAACTCCTAGGGGGCTCCACGTATCGTAAGATTAGTTGACCGGACCACTCGATGCGGGGGCGCTGCAATCGCCAATGACGTCACGGTCGAGGGGTGGGGCGGCTTCTTCTGAGCGGGTCGCGCGGTGCGGGGGGGCTCCTTGCTGTGCGGGACGCGCGGTGCGGAGGGTCATACTATTTGTGGTGTGTTGCGGTGCGGGGAACACCGCGCGGTGTTTGAATCACCGCGCGATGCGAGAAACAATAACAAAATAATTAAAGTACAAAATGTATATTACAAAAAATATGACATTTTAAATATTTACAATTTCATTAAAAAAAAAACATTGTTTGCATTAATTAATTTAAATATTTACAATTACATTTAATAAAACACTGATTACATTAATTCACTTTATGAAAATTCGCTCTTAGACATGTTTCAAGAATTAACTGTTATTAACCATAAGATCATAGTTACTAAGCAATGCAATTCCGGTGAATTAGTGAACGAATAATTTTAGTAACCATTGAAATATCTTTTAATATCAACTTATACATAATTTACGGATATAAATAAAATAACAATATTTATTTCCATTAAGATGACTGCGTGGATTGTTTTCCATCTTATTTGGTCCCATTAATACTTCTAATTCTTAAAAATAGTAGTTAATGTTAAAACAAGAAGTATTATAAATAAAACACAGATTATTACTAATAAAACACAGAATTAAGTATATGTTTAATTAATTTCTCACTTAACCCGTGGTGAAACATTTTTTAATATAATTCTGGATATTTAAATAAAACACTTGGTTTGTTTCACTAACTTATATTTTCTCCGACTAGTTTCGACCATTGGATAAAACTAGTCGGAGAAAATATAAATTAGTGAAACAAACCAAGTATTTTATTTAAATATACAGAATTATACAAAATTAAGTATATAGAAAAAAATCTGCTGAAGTTAACACAGGTACCGACCGCAAATTAGAATTATTGTATCTATTATTTCTATCACAGAAATATAGCAATAACATAATTTGAATTACGAGCACCATAACACCTTATACTTCCAAAGAAATTTTCCAAGGGATCTTGGTTTATGTTTCGAGGATAAACATATTTAAAACCAATACAGGATAATTTTTTCCCTATGCATTGAAAACCTTTTAACGTACTTATCCAGTTTGCAATGCACGGTGGAGTAAAATTACCCCTAGGTCTTTTAAATTGGATTGTCCTCAAAACATCAATGGCTTCAGAATAAAATCTAACATGTTCACTCTCTTCGTGAATCGCACATCTTACAGTTTTGCCACCTGTTTCTGATGAACCATTTACACATCAAATAACACTGGTCTGCAAAAAAAAAAATTTTTTCGAGCCCTGACACCATTCCTGCTGATTCTTATGTAAAATGACCTCCTGAATCCGAATATGACCTCCGTTTTCCCCCATCACCCACCGTTTTCGGGGGAGGCCCCCCACCGATTTTTATCACTTTTCGATAATTTGGAGGGATGAAAAGGATTATTTTAGCCTTTACATTTCTTCTGAGGGGCTAGAGAGGGGAAAAGTTCCAAAACATGAACATTTGTAGCAAGGAGGTAGATTTGGGGGGGGATTTGCCCCCTTAAATTGTAAAAAAATCATTAAAAATGATCAATTTTTTCCGTTTTTTTTTACTTATTTTCTACATATTCCAGCTTCCATTCCCCCTCATCCTCCCCCAAACACCTCCAAATAATAAAAATATATTGCAACAATATATAGCAACAATAATAAAAATATATAGCAACAGTTCGGAAGATTCACTGTACCACGCTGGCGCTCTCAATACTCCCCCCGTTTCCCCCATCCATTGGAAGGGTGAAAAGGATTATTTTAGCTGTAAAGAATAATAAATAAAAAGTTAAATAAGGAATGTAAAATAATAAATGTATATATATATATATATATATATATATATATATATATATCCATTAACCTCTTTTACCCTCAATGGGTGTCGAGGTATAATAACTCGTACTCTTTTCTTCATTCATGGCTCTTCCTGGTTGTTCCTTGTAACTGCTCTCCACAATTCCCTATTTTGAGCTGTTTTCAGTGCCTCTTCCCATTTTAACATTTCATCTCCTGTTATCTTTAATACTTGTGTTTTTGTTTTGTTTAATTTTAGTCCATACTTTTTTGCTGTTTTATTGTATATCAATAGATTGTGCTCCAGCTTTTCCTCCGTGTCTGCCAGCAGTACAATATCATCCACAAACATACAGCATTCTATATTTATCGGTTTTAAATTATGATAACCTATATAGTATTTCTTGATTTCCTTCTTGCATTCCTTGATTATTTCGTCCATCGTTGATATAAAGAGTAGAGGGCTCAGAGCACTTCCCTGTCTCACCCCTTCGGTAGTTAGAAATTCCTTTGACATTACGTTGTTCACTCTAATTTTATTAATTGTCTTCTGATACAAACTTTTAATTGCATCGATAAGTTCAGAATTTACTTCTTTCTTTTCTAACGTTTCCCATATTGTGTCCCGTTTGATGGTATCGAATGCCTTTTCAGTGTCAATAAAGCACATAAATATAGTTTTGTTCTTACTTAGGGCCTTCTCTATAATCTGCTGCATAATGAACAAGTGGTCTTGTGTGCTATGGTTCTCTCTAAATCCACTTTGCTCTTGTTGTAGTTTATCTTCGACCTCTGCTCTTAACCTCCTCTCCAGAATCCTCTCGAATACTTTTGTCACTACGCACAATAGGGATATGCCCCTATAATTGTCGCACTTTGATGGACTTCCTTTCTTGTGTACAGGCACAATGATGGCGGTAGCCCATTCTTCAGGAATTTCCTTTAACTGCCACACTTTATTATATATGTGACGTAGCCACTCGATCCCATTTTCTCCTAAATATTTGATCATCTCTGGAACTATTCCATCACACCCGGCTGATTTTCCTATCTTTATCTTATTCAACGCGTTTTTTACCTCATTTACAGTGATAGGTATTTTTGTTATTGTTCGGTCCTCTATTCTGGTCACTGCTTCTTTATCTCTTTCCCCTTCATTAGTCGTGTCACTCATCAGTAACTCTATGAAATATTCTGTCCACCGCTCCACTATTTGGTTATTTTCGGTTAATAATTTCCCATTTTTGCATTTTATGTACCTGGATGCTTCCCGTTTCTTGCCTTTTATCCCATTTAATGTTTTGTAGAAAAGTTTTATGTTGTCTCTTTTATTTTGCTCTAGTACTTCCCCCACTTTATCCATGTCTTCTGTTTTTACTTTCTTAACCCAGCGCTTTACAATTGTTCTTTGTTCCTTATATTTAGTATACGTTTCCTCTGTTCTCTTTGCAAGATGGTTTCTCCAAAGTTTCTTTTTCTTTCTAATTTCTTCTTTTAATTCGTTGCTCCACCAGTGGGTTAGCTTCCGTTTTCCATCCACTCTAACTTTTCCACAACATTCTTCCGCTGCTTTGATTATCGTATTTCTAAAATATTTCCATTCTTCTTCTAAGTTATCATTGCTTTTACTTGGGTTTGATAGCTTTCTTTCTACGAGTGTTATATATTCTTTGAGTATTGTTTCATCTCTTAACTTATATGTTTTAATTTTATGCTCACATACTTTACCCTTCCATTTGTCCTTCTCATCATATGTGTTTTCCATTCTTAATGCAGCTTCAAGTAGGTAATGATCACTACCGATTTCATACCCCCTCTTTACACGTGTATTCAATATTCTGTTCCTATATGCATTATTTACTATTACATAATCTATAATTGATTGCTCGTTTCTAGCTATACATTCTCTGGTTATTTTGTGTATTCTTTTATGCTGATATTGTGTGTTTGTTATGACCAAATGGTTATCAACGCAGAATTCTAGCAGTAGTTTCCCGTTTTTGTTCAGTTTATCCTCTCCATATCTTCCAATTACACTACCCCATTCCTCGATGTTATTTCCAACTCTAGCTTTCAAGTCCCCCATGATAATAACCATACCCAAGCATTCTTCAACCACTTCTTGTAATTTTTCCCAGAACTCTCTCTTCACTGCAATCTTTGCATCCTCATCCGGTCCATAGCAAATTATTATATTTGCCGTTAATTTATTTCCCTCTACCTCTATCTCAATGTTTAATATTCTCTCGTTTATTTGTTTCCATCCCTTCACTCTCTTGATGAGTTTCTCCTTTACTAGACAAGCAACTCCTGCGCGAGCCCTGTCTTTCTCATCCACACCACTGTATATCAATAAATTGCCATTATCATATGTTATTACTCCTTGACCTTTTTTCTTTGTCTCTGTCAGTGATAAAATTGCTATTTCTGAGAATTTAATTTCGTTTATCTATTCCATTTACTTATTTTTTAAGCCTCTTACATTCCAAGTACCAAGTTTTATTATCTTCTTTTCCCCTTTAGGTGTTCTTTTTATTAGTTTATCTTTAGTTGTATTATTTTTCGTGTTTTCCTTTTCCTTTGGCATATTCGTCAACGTATTATTTGTTTTAGTCTGTAGATTAGTTAATCGTTTTTTGATGGGACCCACTTATGCACCCCATACTCCGCTTCTTGTACTGCTCTTTCTTCTATATTCCATTTGTACTTTTTGCCGTCTATCTCCATCCGTTGATATCCTACTTTTACACGCTTTCCTTTTGCTCTTTCTTCTCGTGCAATGCTCCTCATTTCTTTCTGTATAAATGCTTCTTCAGTGGTTAAGTCATCGTTGATGTACACATTTGTATTTTTTAGTTTATTTTTGGCCTTCATTATTATCATTTTTTCTTCCCATGTTTTAATTCCTACTTTTATTATTTGGATATTATCCTTCTTTTTGATAATATAGGTATTATCAAACTCTACTGCTACTTCTAGTTTTTCATTTAAGAATTGCTTCACTTGTGCGGGAGCTTGTTGCTCATTTACCGCCAATCCTTGTATAACAATGTTTTTCTTTCTTTTTTGTTTCTCTTCTTTCTCCATTTTATTTTCAAGAGTATTCAATCTATTCATAATTATCTCCTTTTCTTCCTTCCACTTATCCTCTTTAATTTTCATTTCATGTTTGATCTCTTTAACATCTTGTTTTAGTTGTGCTGTATTTTTGGATATTTCCTTCATTTCTTCCATCAGTAGACCTAGCATTTCTTTTAGCTCTTCCATTTCTCTTTGCTTTTCTAAAAATGATGATTCTTCTTTATTTGTGAGCTTACTGTTCTCCCTTTCTTGTAAAGCCTTCCTTTGCTCTGGTGATCTTAAAATCTTTTTGCTTTTCTGAAAAATGTAGTCAGTATCGTCCTCTTTCGTTACTTCTTTGGATTTTCCTTCTTCTCTACTGCGTTTTCTTTCCTCATTCATTAGAGATCTGTTTTTCAACTTAACTCGGTAATTATGTTTCCACTATTGGTTACTAGATGGCTCTGTGTGTGCCGCATGTGCTCTCCAATTTATTTTCTGTGAATTCTAATGTTTTCTTTTTATTGAAATTTAAAAATGAGCGTTTTTTTGCGGTCCGATCGATTCTACCTGCGTCCGCGACTCTAAGCGTGCGTTTTACCGTCGCGCTCCGCACTTATCGGCACAGGCCGATAACACGGGTTCTTTATTAATTAAATTAGCACTGTCGTTTTCGTATTATTTGCAAAAACTGATTATCCGTCTTAATTTTCTCAATGAAATCACTCACAAACAAAGCACTGGTTATAAATGTAAAGAATAATAAATAACTAAGATAAGTACCTTCATTAGTGTGGTACAGTTAATCTTCCGAACTGTTGCTATATATTTTTATTATTGTTGCTATTAATTTTTATTATTGTTGCTATATATTTTGTTGCTATATATTATTATTGTTTGGGGGGAGGATGAGGGGGGATGGAAGCTGGAATATGTAGAAAATAAGTGAAAAAACTGCGAAAAAAACGGAAAAATCGATCATTTTTAAGGATTTTTTTACAATTTAAGGGGGCAATCCCCCCCCCCCCCCAAATCTACCTTCTTGCTACAAATGTTCATGTTTTGGAACTTTTCACCTCTCTAGCCCCTCAGAAGAAACGTAAAGGCTAAAATATTCCTTTTCATCCCTCCAAATTATCGAAAAGTGATAAAAATAGGTGGGGGGGCCTTCCCCGAAAACGGTGGGTGATGGGGGGAAAACGGGGGTCATATTCGGATTCAGGAGGTCATTTTGCATAAGAATCAGCAGGAATGGTGTCAGGGCCGATTTTCATGCTGACCAGTGTAATTTATCAAAAAATAACAAAAACTCTGAAGTGCCAAGCATTGTTTCTGTCTTTGATAACTGATTGCCATAGCGTACGAGAAATCTTAAGGAAGCTGAGGTTCGCTGTGAAAATACCTGAGATGCCAATTTCACTTTGATCTTGTTCATTTTATTTTCATAAACATGGCAATGAGTTATTTTAGGCAGAAACATACTATCAGGGTCTCCATTATCTAATTCATGTAGTTTCACAATATCTGAGCAGCAAGCCGTGAAGTTTGTGCCCTTCCATTTAAATGTGGCATTATAATTTAATAAATTGTTTCTGACACATTTAAGACGGCGAGGAGGATCAAATAAGGGTGTTATTTCCTGATTTCCCATCAGGAAACCACTAGTTTGATTCTCTTTACCTTCCAAAATAAGTCTACGATTTGATTCCTCCCTTAATTGTTTTATAACCCTAACATTAGTTGCATGTTGGTCACATATTGTGCAAACAACATGCAAACCAATGTCTTGAAGTTGTTTAATAATGATTTTTATGTTCCTGGTTAGATCTGGAACACCGTTAGGGGTCATTTTTACCACTCCATTTTTACCACTCCATTTTTACCACTCTATATTTACCACTATATTTTTGTACCACTATATTTTTTTCCACCATTTTATTATCATCATATTTTATTACAAATCATATTTTTCCTGATTTACATCATAATTGGGTACATCCAAATTGGATGTTGTGACCAACGGCCCTAAGATACTTAGCAATAAATTCGTCTTTGTCTTTACGGGTTTCATAATCGCGCACGATGTTCGAAATTCGTTCTTCCGCTTTGACGCTGGACAGATTTTCAGTCCTCTTAATTTTTCTTCCCAAGTCCAACTCTCGAAGCATCGTCTCAGTATCCCCTTGCTCCTTCTGCAACTCCGCCAAGAACGCGTAGAGGCTGGGATGATCCTTGCCGACGACTATTGCGAACCGATTATGCCACCCCACGCTCATGTTGTTAGTTCTTGACTTGTTCTGTAGCACGGCCTCGTACATGTTCCACAGACTTGGTGGGTACCTGAATAAATAATCGATAAGAAATCACAGTATCATAGTATAACAGTATCATAAAATACCTAGGTGCAGTTGCACGACGTCTTCCTCTCGCGGGTCTGCCTCTTATATAATTATCCTCAAAATAATCTGCAATTTCTTGGAAAGCGTCAGGCATATCTTCCACGAAGATATCAAACGCCTCGCCCACGTCTTCCACGGGTACAAATGCTGTTGCGCACATCATTTGAGCGGCTTGTTTAATGGAACGATCTTCGGGATCGTTGTACGCAGATTGACTTGTAAATACTTCAGAAATATTTGTAAGATAACTAATGGTAAAAAATTAGTAGTAAATAATATATGGTAGTAAAACCGGAGTGGTAAAAGGAATTAGTGGTAAAAAATATATGGTGGTAAAAATGGAGTGGTAAAAATGTCGTACAATCCTGGAACACCCATACCATATTCCACAAAGAAGTATACTACGGGTTGTTTCCATTTGATCTGTATCCCACGAACCATAAAAACCATTACATGGTCAGCGAAACGTAATTTGTTTTGCTCACCACAACATACAAAACCATCAATGGAGGAATCAATTTTATTAAAATACATTCCTGTACTCAGGGACATTTCATCAAATAAAAGGGCACAATACTTCTGGGCTTCATCCATCTTGTCACAAGTACTTTTTAATAAATCCATAACGGGTTTATTAATTCCCTGGTCAATAGGAATGCGATTCAGTAAACTCTGAAGACATTGTCTCGATGGAAGAGCAAATACTTTTGCCAAAAATCTATACAATTTTGGGCTTTGTTTATACATAGCCAAAGCAAAAGTTTTATCTTCTATCAAGAAACGTCTTCCACGAGCTTTAAAATGTTGCAACTTTATCTGTGACATGAAAAAGTTAAAAGATGTTTCATTCATAAGTCTCCGAAACATTCCTCCAGTTTCAAGAGCATCAAGTGCATGATCAAGACGCTCCTTATTAGAAGCATTTTGAGCATGCAATTGTCTTGCAACCTTTTGAATATCTCGGGCATAGGAATGCAACATCTGTGCTTGAGGGGAAAGCTTTTTTTTTCGTGTTACATTTGTAAAGTTTATTATTTAGTATTTTCCATATTTAACACTTATTTAATATTAAGTAGGTTCTTTTATTCTGGGTGAGGTTAAAATAACTTGATGTTTTTATATAACGAATATAAATTCTATTTTCTTAACTGAGAAACTTGTGAATATTATAATATAATATATTTAGAAACTTTAACTAGCTTGCTTAACGAAGTTTCTTGAATTTAATCGGAGTAAGTAATATTTTTACTATCTTGCGTTCGAGAGTCAAATCAGAAGTGCCCGAAATAAAATCTAATAGTAATGAATAATGGTTCTTCGTTAAGCAAACAATGCGTAAGAAGGGGCACGCATAAGCCGGGGTGAACTTTATCATCTTTAGCGGAATTTTTCCATTAAGTACAAATTCTAATTAACTATTTATTCTTCCCAGGCTTATCTGTGCTCTAGCATTAGCAAATGCATTCTGATAATAACATTTAGCAATAAATAATATTTAAGTGAAAATAAACGACAAACATCAATAAGTGAAATAAACATAAATAACTTTAAATATGATTATCAAAAATGCACGATACTAAAGTATTAAATTATATAAATGAAATAAATATACAGATGGGTACATTACACATTTAATGTTTTTAACAATTTTACTTTCAGACATTCCTTCATGTTCAAGGATCGTACTACATTGTGACTAGATGGATTAATATGAAGGGGTGTAGAACTGCTCCCAGCGACAGAATTATCCCGATGGGATTTCCTGCTCGCACCAGGAGAAGGCGAAAGGGAATTCTTGCTGTCCTGCATGATGGGAGAGTCTACGTTTGGGCATGAGGCTTTATTTCCACCAGCATTTGATTTCTGCAGAGTCTGGATGGATGGCCACTCGTCGATGTGCTTGGAAACTAATTAACATTGCATGGTCCAATCAACTCCGGATCTTCCGGATCGTCTGGATCATCCGGATCTTCAACGAGGGCTGTGAACAAAATATGTATATATAAATATTTAGATATACTATGCTTGCGCGCTTGCTCAAAAAAATATTATATATAAAAAAGTAATTTATTGTTCTTATTTGGTACTTAGAGATATATGTAAATATATAAAAGTAATAAATAAATATTCAGCTTACCAGCCGGTGTATCAAGATATAATGTGGGGACACTCCCTGGCTTTAAATTAGATTTGCTGGAAAAGCATTTCGTCCCCTCATCGAAATGCCTGTCACAAATAAATGTGGATTTAACAACTTGACATTTCGATTTTCTTCGCAGCTCTTTTCAGCCAACAGCCTCTAACCACTTCTCATACACCTAAAAAAGAATATCAATCTTAGATTAATGAATTGATAGGATTATTTAAAAAAATAGAGTAGTAGTTATGAATAAAATGTAAAATATTAATAAAATAATTGTTTATTAGTTTTTCATTTAATGATATAAACTTATTCGTATATTTTGAAACAAAAATTTAGGATTTAATAAAAATAAAAGACCAAAAGCCTAATAACAAAAAACCAATTTGTACTAATAAAAGTTAATATCGCGTACAAAAACGGGGGGATTTTATACAAAAGTTATAGATTCTATTTTGTTAAATTTTTATATGTACTATATATCTGTAAAACAAAATGTTAAATTTAAAGTATGTTACTTTTTAATTTCACCATCCAAGTTTAAATAACATACTTCTATTATTGAATCGGCACGAATATCATTAAATTAGAACGTTGTAAGTTCTAATTCTAATTCTAATTCCATGAAATAAATTTAACAGTTTTATTTTGATAGATTCAAACAAAAGTTATGTTTATTTTAATATTTAAATGAACTAATATAACAAATGTTAAAGCTTACCCCATTTCTTTTCGTAAATCTATGCATACGAATATTTTTCTCGCAACTATTGCATGATTTTATAGCACAAAAATGAGACAATTTTACAAATTTAAACACAAGTACAGACTTAATGGCATTGATAGAAATGAAATGAAATGAATAGCTTAAAAACTGAACATTTTCCAATACTTACGGTTTTGTTTATTTATATTAACACTCGTCCACGCCCGTCTTCAAAATATTTCGTCTTATCAGCATTTTTGAAGAGGTGCTGATTGAAATATCTTTCTCGCAGAGTTCGAAACTGCGGGAAATTTGATTTTTGTGCCATCAGATGTTCGAAATCGCGGGAAATTTGAAATTGCGACATTTGCGCCCTCCTATCGAGTGGTCCGGTCAACTAAATATGTGAACTTACAGATTTATATGGCGCGACGGGCCCTGATGTTGAATGTTTACATGTACTCTTGGCAACAATGCGGGGATTTTAAACCATTATCATATTGCCTGGATTTTTGAATATACTATAGTTTGTAACTTCAAACAAAATAATTTAAACAATAAATACACTAATAGTCAATAAAAAAGTAATAATCAGTAATATAAATCATTAATAAACTAAATGTTATTTAGATTATTAAATTGATGACGTCATCTAACTTAAAAATGCAATCAAATTCAAGAGAAACAGAGATAAACGAACTTGAAAAACAAGAATGTGAATTTAATATATAGCGTGTTAATAAATGACAGGGAAGAACTTCTAGGGGAGCAATTAACGACAACAATGCAATTTGTCATCAGTGAAAAGTTGCACTGAAATGACGTCATTTCGGGAAGAATTGACAAAACTGTATAGAGTAAAATGACGTAATGAAACACTTTTAACTTTGTTTGTATAACACGTTTTATTTAATGTGACTGCAGTTTCGACAAATTTAGCTTGTCATTATCAAACATGGAGTAACTTAAACTAGAGGTTTTACAGGTATATATACACAATTACAAGACAGCGGTAAAAATGGGGGTGTACATTAGGTCAACCTGGTCGTTAATTAAGGGAATTCCCGGATTAGCGCGGGCTTTGTGTATCTCTAGTGCTTCTAGCAAATTCATTTTACGACCCTTTTCGGCATGATGGATTATGGTAAGTACATCTTTTTCAAAAGTGTGATTTTCGTCTAAAAGGTGTTTTGCAAAAGACGACTTATCACTCTGTTTAAGCCGAAAAGAGCGCAAATGTTCCCTCAATCTTATGTTGAAATTACGACCAGATTGGCCAATGTATATCCCTTGACAATCTGCGCAAGTTAATTTATATATTCCGGATTTATTAAATTTATCTAATTTTGTTTTACTATTAAAGATATGGTTATTGATTTTACAGTACGGAGTGATAAGTCGTCTTTTGCAAAACACCTTTTAGACGAAAATCACACTTTTGAAAAAGATGTACTTACCATAATCCATCATGCCGAAAAGGGTCGTAAAATGAATTTGCTAGAAGCACTAGAGATACACAAAGCCCGCGCTAATCCGGGAATTCCCTTAATTAACGACCAGGTTGACCTAATGTACACCCCCATTTTTACCGCTGTCTTGTAATTGTGTATATATACCTGTAAAACCTCTAGTTTAAGTTACTCCATGTTTGATAATGACAAGCTAAATTTGTCGAAACTGCAGTCACATTAAATAAAACGTGTTATACAAACAAAGTTAAAAGTGTTTCATTGTGTAATTAACATGTATAACGAAGTAGAAGCCTCCACAATACAGAATTTAAAATGACGTAATTTTTGTGAAACTTCTCACTAATTACAAATTGCATCTGTGCTCCCCCTAGGGCTTAAAATATACATGAAAACAAGCATTTTTTGCTTATAAATGTATGGTTAAAAGTGTTGAGTCTGTTCCAGTTACGTCACTTGCCTGTTACCAACTTTAAAGTGGGAAATAATTGTTTCTACTTATTACGATCTATGAATTGTGTGACGTAATTTCTGTGAAACTTCTCACTAATTACAAATTGCATCTGTGCCCCCCTAGGGCTTAAAATATACATGAAAACAAGCATTTTTTGCTTATAAATGTATGGTCAAAAGTGTTGAGTGTGTTCCAGTTACGTCACTTGCCCGTTACCAACTTTAAAGTGGGAAATAATTGTTTCTACTTATTCCGATCTATGAATTGTGTGACGTAATTTCTGTGAAACTTCTCACTAATTACAAATTGCATCTGTAACCCCCTAGGGCTTAAAATATACATGAAAACAAGCGTTTTTGCTTATAAATGTATAGTCAAACGTGTTGAGTGTGTTCCAGTTACGTCACTTGCCCGTTACCAACTTTAAAGTGGGAAATAATATTTATCTACTATTACGATCTATGAATTGTGTGTTGGC
Source organism: Philonthus cognatus (assembly GCA_932526585.2). Taxonomy (NCBI): domain Eukaryota; kingdom Metazoa; phylum Arthropoda; class Insecta; order Coleoptera; family Staphylinidae; genus Philonthus; species Philonthus cognatus. Next base: position 16,802,802 of record OW052252.1, read on the forward strand.
AGCCATTAGTAGCTAAATTCAAGTTGATAGACAAACAGCTAATGGCGTACTAGTGCGATAATTGTCAAAGTATTTTATAAATAACCACAACAAATTGTGGTTGGCAAGAGACGCGGCACGTTCCAAGGAAAAAGCACCGCAGCACCATGGCGGAAGCCGCCGTCGAGGAACGGGTGCCCCAGCGATTCTACTGCCACATGTGCAACATCAAGTTCGAGAGCACCTCGGCCGTAAGTTTGTTTTCCCCTAATTTTACCGGCAACGGCACACTTACGATCCGCGGGGTTTGTGCTTGCAGAACTACACGTGCCCCCGATGCTCCGACGGCTTCGTCGAGCAGCTGGAGTCGAACGGCCAAAACGGCGCCGACGGCGAAGACCTGTACATGTCCGAGTCGGACGACGATTCCTACCAAGTAAACGTGTAGGTATTCCCGTGATTCAGTACGTGTTGCATTTTAGACGTTTTAGATGCTGAACATTGGGAGTTTAGATTTTCTGCCGTACCCGCCCGAGGAGCGGCAGACCGGGCGCGCTAGATACACGGTGGACTTTAATAACAGGAGGCGAAGGTACGCTGTACACCACCACCGGATTCGACCAAGGTTGGAACTGTCGCACACAGCTTATTACAAATTTTATATTGCGCGTACTGGTACACACCCGCTCACACGATATGCTCGGCTACTGTGTCGTTCGTTTAGGGCTTGTAAAAGTTCACTAACTGAAAAAGACAAAATCCTACTTGTTGATATATTTTAATTTAATTAGCTTTTATAATAATAATCATTATTTCTCATACAGATGGCAGTGACGGCTCGCAGCCTAACTTCAGGGTGGGCCACAGCGCCAAGGCACACAAAATTTGAGGTTGGGATCGTGCTTTATAAATACAAGGAATTGCACAACAAAGTCACCTTTCAATAACGGATACATATTACCTTGGGTCTCTGACCCAGAAGTTAGGCTGCGAGCCGTCGCTGACAGACAGTATAGCAATACTCAAATATCCATTATCTTTTTGTAGGTAATTAATTATGCCTACCAGCGGCGGCTCGCAATCTAACTTCAGGGTAGGCCAGAGACCCAAGGTAATATGTATCCGTTATTGAAAGGTGACTTTATTGTGCAATTCCTTGTATTTATAAAGCGCGATCCCAACCTTAAATTTTGTGTGCCTTGGCGCTGTGGCCTACCCTGAAGTTAGACTGCGAGCTGTCGCTGGTGCCTGCACTTTAAATTTGAATAAGATTGCCTTAATTAAAATCATATAACGTGTGAATGAAATAAGGTAGGTTCACCCATGTTAAACCACATTTATTTATTTTTCTGTTTCCAGTATTATTTTAGAGCAAAAGTAAACAAACATTAACTGTATTGTTTCGAGTTTACGTGAAGTGATTAATCACAAATAGAAAGACTGTTATTCCTTACTTCACTTTTTATTTTTATGTTAGATGTACATTTCGAGACACAAGGTGCTCATTATCAATAACAAACTTGTTTGTTATTGATAATTAGCACCTTGTGTCTCGAAATGTACATCTAACATAAAAATAAAAAGTGAAGTAAGGAATAACAGTCTTTCTATTTGTGAAACAAACATTAAACAAAAAAATACCTACTTATTAAATCGATAGTTGGTTAAAATTGATAAATGTGGTTTTACATGTTAAATCCCAATGTTCGCCCCTTATCTCATGCACATGGTATATGATTTTGATAATACCAATCTTTTTCAAATTTAAAGTGTGGGCACAATTAATTATCTATTAAAAGATAATAGATTGTAATTTCCTTGATAAAGACTACGTAAATCATACACACTGTTTGCATCATTTGCATATTTCATTAAATACACAAAATGAATTAATCATAGTGAGAATGTGATGACTCAATAGAATTGAATAATATAACTTTAATCAGCGCATTCTGAACCCTGGAGAATTTTCTGATAAGTTCATTTACTCACAAAAATGACTTGGCTAAGAAATGACAAGAGTTTATAATTTCTAACATGCACTTATGGCACTATACAAGGAATTTTTCGTTTAAATATAGCAGCTTGTGCATATAATTTTCTGACATTCGTTGTTTTGTAAAATAGTTCAATTTAAAGCTTTAAACGAGTGTTTTCCACTCCCAGAGTAAGTATGAAGTAAAATTTCGAGTTTAGAAAAGCCTGAAAATTTGGATTTGCCGGGCGGAGCGAAGCGAGCCCGGCAAATCCAAATTTTCAGGCTTTTCTAAACTCGAAATTTTACTTCATGCGCCACCCGTACGAACACCGATTGATTGTAAAGTTAAAATATACATCTTAAGTATACTACTTTAGTAGTTTTAAACTTAAAAACGAATATTTTTTTTTATATATTAAGAGCAAGTTGCACCAAACACGTTCAATTTATACCTTCACAATATTCCAGTGTTTTATACGCGTGGCGCATGAAGTAAAACTTCGAGTTTAGAGAAGCCTGAAAATTTGGATTTGGATTTGGACAAATCCAAATTTTCAGGCTTTTCTAAACTCGAAATTTCACTTCATGCGCCACGTGCTTAACCTGTTACCACCCAGTGGCATATACATAGATCACTGGATACAAATTATTATAAACAGTATTGTTATTAGCAAAAGTCATATTTATATTACCGTGTGATCATTTAAAACATTATTTAGAGTAGGCTTTGAATTTTAAATTAGATTGGCACTGCTGATTGTTATAGTGGAATTTTTCAAATTATGCACTCTCGTCTGCAGAACGAGCACTATTCGTGCATTTCCGCTGCTCAAAAAATTAGGAAGTGAAACCTGACTACGTTGGGCTCATATTTATTTGAATGTAAGAAAATCGCGCTCACATGCTGGGTGTTGTCTCTGCTCTCTGATCATTTAAATCATTATTTAGAGTAGGCTTTGAATTTTAAATTAGATTGGCACTGCTGATTGTTATAGTGGAATTTTTCAAATTATGCACTCTCGTCTGCGGAACGAGCACTATTCGTGCATTTCCGCTGCTCAAAAAATTAGGAAGTGAAACCTGACTACGTTGGGCTCATATTTATTTGAATGAAAGAAAATCGCGCTCACATGCTGGGTGTTATCTCTGCTCTCTGATCATTTAAAACATTATTTAGAGTAGGCTTTGAATTTTAAATTAGATTGGCACTGCTGATTGTTATAGTGGAATTTTTCAAATTATGCACTCTTGTCTGCGGAACGAGCACTATTCGTGCATTTCCACTGCTCAAAAAATTAGGAAGTGAAACCTGACTACGTTGGGCTCATATTTATTTGAATGAAAGAAAATCGCGCTTACATGCTGGGTGTTATCTCTGCTCTCTGATCATTTAAAACATTATTTAGAGTAGGCTTTGAACTTTAAATTAGATTGGCACTGCTGATTGTTATAGTGGAATTTTTCAAATTATGCACTCTCGTCTGCGGAACGAGCACTATTCGTGCATTTCCGCTGCTCAAAAAATTAGGAAGTGAAACCTGACTACGTTGGGCTCATATTTATTTGAATGAAAGAAAATCGCGCTCACATGCTGGGTGTTATCTCTGCTCTCTGATCATTTAAAACATTATTTAGAGTAGGCTTTGAATTTTAAATTAGATTGGCACTGCTGATTGTTATAGTGGAATTTTTCAAATTATGCACTCTCGTCTGCAGAACGAGCACTATTCGTGTATTTCCGCTGCTCAAAAAATTAGGAAGTGAAACCTGACTACGTTGGGCTCATATTTATTTGAATGAAAGAAAATCGCGCTCACATGCTGGGTGTTATCTCTGCTCTCTGATCATTTAAAACATTATTTAGAGTAGGCTTTGAATTTTAAATTAGATTGGCACTGCTGATTGTTATAGTGGAATTTTTCAAATTATGCACTCTCGTCTGCGGAACGAGCACTATTCGTGCATTTCCACTACTCAAAAAATTAGGAAGTGAAACCTGACTACGTTGGGCTCATATTTATTTGAATGAAAGAAAATCGCGCTCACATGCTGGGTGTTGTCTCTGCTCTCTGATCATTTAAAACATTATTTAGAGTAGGCTTTGAATTTTAAATTAGATTGGCACTGCTGATTGTTATAGTGGAATTTTTCAAATTATGCACTCTCGTCTGCAGAACGAGCACTATTCGTGCATTTCCACTGCTCAAAAAATTAGGAAGTGAAACCTGACTACGTTGGGCTCATATTTATTTGAATGAAAGAAAATCGCGCTCACATGCTGGGTGTTATCTCTGCTCTCTGATCATTTAAAACATTATTTAGAGTAGGCTTTGAATTTTAAATTAGATTGGCACTGCTGATTGTTATAGTGGAATTTTTCAAATTATGCACTCTCGTCTGCGGAACGAGCACTATTCGTGCATTTCCACTGCTCAAAAAATTAGGAAGTGAAACCTGACTACGTTGGGCTCATATTTATTTGAATGAAAGAAAATCGCGCTCACATGCTGGGTGTTATCTCTGCTCTCTGATCATTTAAAACATTATTTAGAGTAGGCTTTGAATTTTAAATTAGATTGGCACTGCTGATTGTTATAGTGGAATTTTTCAAATTATGCACTCTCGTCTGCAGAACGAGCACTATTCGTGTATTTCCGCTGCTCAAAAAATTAGGAAGTGAAACCTGACTACGTTGGGCTCATATTTATTTGAATGAAAGAAAATCGCGCTCACATGCTGGGTGTTATCTCTGCTCTCTGATCATTTAAAACATTATTTAGAGTAGGCTTTGAATTTTAAATTAGATTGGCACTGCTGATTGTTATAGTGGAATTTTTCAAATTATGCACTCTCGTCTGCGGAACGAGCACTATTCGTGCATTTCCACTGCTCAAAAAATTAGGAAGTGAAACCTGACTACGTTGGGCTCATATTTATTTGAATGAAAGAAAATCGCGCTCACATGCTGGGTGTTGTCTCTGCTCTCTGATCATTTAAAACATTATTTAGAGTAGGCTTTGAATTTTAAATTAGATTGGCACTGCTGATTGTTATAGTGGAATTTTTCAAATTATGCACTCTCGTCTGCAGAACGAGCACTATTCGTGTATTTCCGCTGCTCAAAAAATTAGGAAGTGAAACCTGACTACGTTGGGCTCACATTTATTTGAAAGAAAGGAACTCGCGCAGACATGCCAGGTGTTATCTCGGCAAGAGCCAGCGCCGAATGGTAAATGTAAATGTACCGCTGACTCTCGCAGAGATAACACCCAGCATGTGAACGCGATTTTCTTTCATTCAAATAAATATGAGCCCAAGGAAATCAGGTTTCACTTCCTAATTTTTTGTGCAACGGAAATGCACGAACTGCGCTACCCAAATTAGGCACTTGCGCGGTAGAAGAGGACTTCCCGAACGTAGGCAAGACAGTTCTAAAAACGTTGGTCCGTAAATGTACGGCCCAACGTTTTTAGGACTGTCTTGTCTACGTTCAGGAAATGCTCTTCTACCGTGCAGTGCCTAATTTGGGTAAAACATGTGTTGTAGATGTTTTACCCAAATTAGGCACTGCGTGCTTTACCATAACCTCAAATTTATTCCATCATTCAGTTAGCATTCTTGGCAACACACACAAAAAATGGGGAATGGGACGTTTCATCGCCTGGCCAGTTCATCGCCTGGCTAGTTCATCGCCGGGCCAGTTCATCGCCGGCTGTTTCATCACCTAGCCAGTTTATCGCCAGGCCAGTTCATCGCCAGGCCAATTGCGATAGGATATGTCAGGATAGGTTTGGATGGGTCAGGGTATGTTAGGATGGGTTAGGATAGGTTTGGATGGGTCAGGGTATGTTAGGATGGCTTAGGATAGGTTATGATAGGTCAGGATAGTTTAGAATAGGTGAGGATAGGTTCGAATAGGTTAGGATAGGTTAGGATCGGACAGCATTCTCATTCGATTTTTATTAAGTTTGAGTAACGATTACTTGGTTATAAAACCTAATATTAAATTAGTGGACAATTTCCAGAATTGGGTAATATTTGAAATTTTATCATTAGATATGATCTTTCTTTCAAAATTTATTTTATAAAAATATTGGCGATGAACAGGCCTGGTGATGAAACGGCCGGCGATGAACTGGCCCGGCGATGGAACGGCGGCGATGAATCGGTGGCGATGAATCGGCGGCGATGAAACGTCCTAGACCGCAAAAAATGCCCCCCACTCTAAGTCATAATTTAAACGATCGATATACAGAGAGTTTTATGTAACACCGAACATTTTCCTAACGAGAATTTTTTTTTTAAGTATCCATATGCATACGTTGCACATTTTTCGATGCTCGGTTTATTAAAAGAATTTAATTTGAAGCTTTAAGCGAGTGTTTTCCACTCCCAGGCTAAGCATGAAGTAAAATTTCGAGTTTAGAAAAGCCTGAAAATTTGGTTTGGTCGCGTAGCGCGGAGCGGCCAAACCAAATTTTCAGGCTTTTCTAAACTCGAAATTTTACTTCATGCGCCACCGGTACAGAGCACTGACATATTAGGAAGTTTAAAACACACCGCTAAACTTTACATTGAATCAGTGTTTTTGACTGGTGGCGCATGAAGTAAAATTTCGAGTTTAGAAAAGCCTGAAAATTTGGTTTGGTCGCGTAGCGCGAAGCGCGGAGCGGCCAAACCAAATTTTCAGGCTTTTCTAAACTCGAAATTTTACTTCATGCGCCACCAGTCAAAAACACTGATTCAATGTAAAGTTTAGCGGTGTGTTTTAAACTTCCTAATATGTCAGTGCTCTGTACCGGTGGCGCATGAAGTAAAATTTCGAGTTTAGAAAAGCCTGAAAATTTGGTTTGGCCGCTCCGCGCTACGCGACCAAACCAAATTTTCAGGCTTTTCTAAACTCGAAATTTTACTTCATGCTTAGCCTGGGAGTGGAAAACACTCGCTTAAAGCTTCAAATTAAATTCTTTTAATAAACCGAGCATCGAAAAATGTGCAACGTATGCATATGGATACTTAAAAAAAAAATTCTCGTTAGGAAAATGTTCGGTGTTACATAAAACTCTCTGTATATCGATCGTTTAAATTATGACTTAGAGTGGGGGGCATTTTTTGCGGTCTAGGACGTTTCATCGCCGCCGATTCATCGCCACCGATTCATCGCCGCCGTTCCATCGCCGGGCCAGTTCATCGCCGGCCGTTTCATCACCAGGCCTGTTCATCGCCAATATTTTTATAAAATAAATTTTGAAAGAAAGATCATATCTAATGATAAAATTTCAAATATTACCCAATTCTGGAAATTGTCCACTAATTTAATATTAGGTTTTATAACCAAGTAATCGTTACTCAAACTTAATAAAAATCGAATGAGAATGCTGTCCGATCCTAACCTATCCTAACCTATTCGAACCTATCCTCACCTATTCTAAACTATCCTGACCTATCATAACCTATCCTAAGCCATCCTAACATACCCTGACCCATCCAAACCTATCCTAACCCATCCTAACATACCCTGACCCATCCAAACCTATCCTGACATATCCTATCGCAATTGGCCTGGCGATGAACTGGCCTGGCGATAAACTGGCTAGGTGATGAAACAGCCGGCGATGAACTGGCCCGGCGATGAACTAGCCAGGCGATGAACTGGCCAGGCGATGAAACGTCCCATTCCCCATTTTTTGTGTGTGTTGCCAAGAATGCTAACTGAATGATGGAATAAATTTGAGGTTATGGTAAAGCACGCAGTGCCTAATTTGGGTAAAACATCTACAACACATGTTTTACCCAAATTAGGCACTGCACGGTAGAAGAGCATTTCCTGAACGTAGACAAGACAGTCCTAAAAACGTTGGGCCGTACATTTACGGACCAACGTTTTTAGAACTGTCTTGCCTACGTTCGGGAAGTCCTCTTCTACCGCGCAAGTGCCTAATTTGGGTAGCGCAGTTCGTGCATTTCCGTTGCACAAAAAATTAGGAAGTGAAACCTGATTTCCTTGGGCTCATATTTATTTGAATGAAAGAAAATCGCGTTCACATGCTGGGTGTTATCTCTGCGAGAGTCAGCGGTACATTTACATTTACCATTCGGCGCTGGCTCTTGCCGAGATAACACCTGGCATGTCTGCGCGAGTTCCTTTCTTTCAAATAAATGTGAGCCCAACGTAGTCAGGTTTCACTTCCTAATTTTTTGAGCAGCGGAAATACACGAATAGTGCTCGTTCTGCAGACGAGAGTGCATAATTTGAAAAATTCCACTATAACAATCAGCAGTGCCAATCTAATTTAAAATTCAAAGCCTACTCTAAATAATGTTTTAAATGATCAGAGAGCAGAGACAACACCCAGCATGTGAGCGCGATTTTCTTTCATTCAAATAAATATGAGCCCAACGTAGTCAGGTTTCACTTCCTAATTTTTTGAGCAGTGGAAATGCACGAATAGTGCTCGTTCCGCAGACGAGAGTGCATAATTTGAAAAATTCCACTATAACAATCAGCAGTGCCAATCTAATTTAAAATTCAAAGCCTACTCTAAATAATGTTTTAAATGATCAGAGAGCAGAGATAACACCCAGCATGTGAGCGCGATTTTCTTTCATTCAAATAAATATGAGCCCAACGTAGTCAGGTTTCACTTCCTAATTTTTTGAGCAGCGGAAATACACGAATAGTGCTCGTTCTGCAGACGAGAGTGCATAATTTGAAAAATTCCACTATAACAATCAGCAGTGCCAATCTAATTTAAAATTCAAAGCCTACTCTAAATAATGTTTTAAATGATCAGAGAGCAGAGATAACACCCAGCATGTGAGCGCGATTTTCTTTCATTCAAATAAATATGAGCCCAACGTAGTCAGGTTTCACTTCCTAATTTTTTGAGCAGTGGAAATGCACGAATAGTGCTCGTTCCGCAGACGAGAGTGCATAATTTGAAAAATTCCACTATAACAATCAGCAGTGCCAATCTAATTTAAAATTCAAAGCCTACTCTAAATAATGTTTTAAATGATCAGAGAGCAGAGATAACACCCAGCATGTGAGCGCGATTTTCTTTCATTCAAATAAATATGAGCCCAACGTAGTCAGGTTTCACTTCCTAATTTTTTGAGCAGTGGAAATGCACGAATAGTGCTCGTTCCGCAGACGAGAGTGCATAATTTGAAAAATTCCACTATAACAATCAGCAGTGCCAATCTAATTTAAAATTCAAAGCCTACTCTAAATAATGTTTTAAATGATCAGAGAGCAGAGATAACACCCAGCATGTGAGCGCGATTTTCTTTCATTCAAATAAATATGAGCCCAACGTAGTCAGGTTTCACTTCCTAATTTTTTGAGCAGTGGAAATGCACGAATAGTGCTCGTTCTGCAGACGAGAGTGCATAATTTGAAAAATTCCACTATAACAATCAGCAGTGCCAATCTAATTTAAAATTCAAAGCCTACTCTAAATAATGTTTTAAATGATCAGAGAGCAGAGACAACACCCAGCATGTGAGCGCGATTTTCTTTCATTCAAATAAATATGAGCCCAACGTAGTCAGGTTTCACTTCCTAATTTTTTGAGCAGTGGAAATGCACGAATAGTGCTCGTTCCGCAGACGAGAGTGCATAATTTGAAAAATTCCACTATAACAATCAGCAGTGCCAATCTAATTTAAAATTCAAAGCCTACTCTAAATAATGTTTTAAATGATCAGAGAGCAGAGATAACACCCAGCATGTGAGCGCGATTTTCTTTCATTCAAATAAATATGAGCCCAACGTAGTCAGGTTTCACTTCCTAATTTTTTGAGCAGCGGAAATACACGAATAGTGCTCGTTCTGCAGACGAGAGTGCATAATTTGAAAAATTCCACTATAACAATCAGCAGTGCCAATCTAATTTAAAATTCAAAGCCTACTCTAAATAATGTTTTAAATGATCAGAGAGCAGAGATAACACCCAGCATGTGAGCGAAATTTTACTTCATGCGCCACCGGTACAAAGCACTGACATATTAGGAAGTTTAAAACACACCGCTAAACTTTACATTGAATCAGTGTTTTTGACTGGTGGCGCATAAAGTAAAATTTCGAGTTTAGAAAAGCCTGAAAATTTGGTTTGGTCGCTCCGCGCTTCGCGCTACGCGACCAAACCAAATTTTCAGGCTTTTCTAAACTCGAAATTTTACTTCATGCTTAGCCTGGGAGTGGAAAACACTCGCTTAAAGCTTTGGATTGAATCCTTTTAATAGATCAAGCATCGAAAAATGGATACTTCAAAGAAAAATTCTCCTTATGAAAATGTTCGGTGTTACATAAAACTCTCTGCATGTATAAATGTTTTATTTATAATAACCTTAAGGATTAAGGATTGTTTGGCGTGAGGTTAGCATCAGCCGCACCCACTTAGGCCCATTGTACTTCCTCCCCCCTGATGGTTAGACCCACTCCTCACTGTCGGCAATTGCTAGAATTTGTGCGGATGACCATTGCCATCCGAGGCCTTCATGACTTGGGGCTTCTTCTCTTAGTACCTTTCTCATCTTTGTCCAGCGCTGGACACTGCTTACTGTTTATAATAATTTATGTCCCGTGATCTATGAATATGCCACTGGGGTTAACGGGTTAATACACTGGTTTTAAGTAAAGTTCAAAATATTAGCTTTAGTAGTGTATTTCGAACTTCACGATTTTTCAGTGTTTTATATGCGTGGCGCACATATAGTTTAGGGAAGCCTGAAAATTTGGATTTGCCGGGCGGAGCAAACATTTTCGACAGTTATGGCGTGTTTTTGACATTTTTATCAATTCAAGTTGATTACATCTTTCTATGTCTAAGCTAGCATTGAAGTGGGTCGCAATGTTAAAAAGTTTGAGAACCCCCTGACCTAACCTAAGTAACTGGCATCTATCTTAAGATTGGCTTCAGCAAACAAAGTATTCAGCTACTAATTTAACTTGCCGGTAGTTAGGCAGTGTGAAATTGAGTTAGGTCATGGTCATGGTCATAGCATTGAAGTGCGCCGCAATGATAAAAAGTTTGAGAACCCCCTGACCTAACCTAAGTAGTTGGCATCTATCCTAAGATTGGCTTCAGCAAACAAAGTATTCAGCTACTAATTTAACTAGCCGGCAGTTAGGCAGTGTGAAATTGAGTTAGGTCATGGTCATTAATTGCCAGTTACTAAAGTGACCAATCCAACTTAAGAAAGTTATAACCAGTTGAACCTAGAGTTAAGCAAATTAGGTTCTGTAGCTCTGTTAATATAATGAAAATAGAAAAAGATGTTTCAAATAAAAATTGCAATAATAATATCTGGATGCAATACAAGTTTGTATTTTATTATTATTATCTTTGAATCACTCACAAAAATGAATGAGTTTCTTATCTCATGTAGTTATGGAGTTATTTGACTTTTTTTAGAAAATACATTTACTAAAACCAGAGACGGCTCGCAGCCTAACTTCAGGGTCGGCCAGAGACCCAAGATAATATGTATCAGTTATTGAAAGGTGACTTTGTTGTGCTATTCCTTGTATTTATAAAGCACGATCCCAACCTCAAATTTTGTGTGCCTTGGCGCTGTGGCCGACCCTGAAGTTAGCCAGCGAGCCGTCGCTGACTAAAACTTAAAATATCTTAACGTAAATAAGATAGAATGCTACTGGTTTCATCTTTTAATTATTGGGATCAACATTTAAATCATCAAAAAATCCGACAATAAAAAGTTCATTGTATTGCAGTTTAATTTAAATAAACTAATTGCACAAACCTCGGCGACGACACGAAGCTTTATTGTGTGGGTGTGTGTGTGTGTATGGGACTTCCTGTGATTAAAACGCCTCTCTCTGACTCTGTCTCTCTTTCTGCATGACAAAAACACCTGATTAATAATAAAAACGTTTGATTTTCCAGTAGGTGTGTCTCCTCGGGTGGACCTTCTATTCTTTCCGGAAGTACATGTTTTTTTAATAATACATTATTTTTTCTGCAAGTACATGTTTTTCAATAATACGTATAAAACAAAAAAAAATGTATTACAGACTAATCTTTTCTCTTTTTTGTGTCTTTTTTACTACTCGTGTTTGATAACCGCACCTGCTTGCGGCCTCCTTCCTATTTGTTCTCTCTTGGTTGCAGGCCGCTGACGAGGCTTGCGGGCGCCAACCGGAATCACACGACCTTCGAGAATATGATACAGGAGTTTATCGTCAATCTGGGCGTCGGGGTTAACGTGATGGGGGGCAACGGGAATATGCAGCTGTTCTTAGGGAATCCGGGGGATTACGCCTGGGGCAGGGAAGGGCTAGACGCTATAGTTACTCAGCTGTTAAATCAAATGGACACTACAGGTATGTAATATTTTTATTCGATTTTATAATTGCACTGTTTTTCAAAACCTGCTAAGTTTAATATTATCTTTTTTATGGTTTATTGTGAAAATATTAACAAGTTTTCATCTTAGTTCATCCGAATATCAGGTCATATAAATAACCTTTATTTGGCATATAACCCTAGCACTTCCAAATCTAATTATTTAAAAAGCAATAAATTAACAATTCACTCTTAACTTATAAACTAAACTTATTAACTAGAGCTTAATCCTCCTCTTCCTACGTCCTCCTTTCCCTAGCTACTCCTGCCTGGCCTTTGATTTACCACTTCCATTATCGCGCCCATACCCTCTCCGCTCTCACACATACTTTTATTTCGACTCATACCTTTAATCCCTTCCGTTACTTACAAACCCGTACATTCCCTCGTCCAGTGCTCCCATTCATCCTTCTCTATCCCGCAAAACACACACTTCATATATTCTTCTCCCATCCACCATTTCATTCCTCTTTCCTCGTTCCCACATCTAAATTGTGCCAGTAGCCGAGCCTCTTTCTTGTTCAGTCGTTGGAAATAACGCGGGGGCCCAACCATCCCCTGCAATTCTCTGTAATGTGGTTTAGAGCTACTCCGATCTTGCCGTACTTGCCTCTCGACATCACCTGCTCTCTTCCCATACTCTATCTCTAGCCTCTCCCCCGACGCTATTTTCTGCTCCACTACTACCTACTTTATGATACAGCCTCTCCCTTTCAGTCATCCACCTTGCCCTGCTCGCATTCCTCTGCCATTCCCTATAACTCACAGCCCATGCTTCTTTTACCAACCTTTCTTCCCCTAACATACTTATCTTTCTCTCAAACTTTACTACTCTCCTTGCTGTCTCCCATTCCACTGTCATTCTTTGGCACTCCTGCAGCACTATATAACTTGGTGTTGTAACCTCTACTCCTATAATGCTTTTTAAGTACTGCAGGTGTACCCTTTCAACTTTTTCCTGCCCAGTTACTCCCCATACTTCTGACGCATACATTATTATTGCCCTTATACACGCATCCCACCATACCAGTTTCATTCTTACATTTCCCCCTAACCTTTCCTCCCATACCTTCCGCATTCTTCCCATTGCCATTCTCGCTTTCTTACACACATAGTCAATATGTTTCTTCCAGCCTCCATTTTCCGAAAATATGAACCCTAAATATTTAAACTCTCTCACCCTTTCCAGCCTCTCTCCCATCCACTTCAATTCCTCTTCCTTTCTTCTTCCACCCGCATTCTTGCATACCATCCATTCAGTTTTCATCACACTCACAATCAGCTCCCTTTTATTAAAATACTTCTCAAGTCTCCCTTTCATCTCATTCAGTTCACTCATCGTTCTAGCAATAACTACAACATCGTCCGCATACGCCAGGGACCATATTTTCATTTTTCCCACCACTATCCCCCCTGCCTGCCCCCTCTCCAACACCTTCTCCATATCCGCTACAAATAGGTTGAATAGTAGTGGGCTCAAAGGGCATCCTTGTCTCAGTCCACGCACTACCTTGATCCTCTCTGACTCACACTCACCCACTCTTACCCTGCACCACGTCTCCCTGTAGACCTCACTCACCCAGTCTACAATTTGCCTTGATACACCCTTACCTTTCAAACACTCTACTAGCAGCTTTCTCTCCACCGAATCATACGCCGCTTTTAAATCCACGAATAACAAGTACACTTCTTCCTTCCTCGCCATCTCTCTCTCAATTATCCAGTTCAGAGTAGCTATGTGGTCAACTGTTGCCCTTCCCTTTCTGAACCCAGCTTGTATTTCCGATAGCAATCCCTTTTCTTCCACTTCCTCCTCCAATCTTTCCTTGACCATTGCCATCATCACCTTATACAGCGTGTCCATCAAGGTAATGCCCCTATAGTTGTCTCATCCCCCGCTTTATGTACTGGTACAATTATCCCCTCCCTCCATTCCTCTGGGAACTGTTCGTCGCCCCGCCATATACTATTTAATATCTTCAGTATAGCCCCCTTCCCCTCTACACTGCACCATTTCCAAGCCTCCCCCTGGATCCCGTCCGGCCCCGCCGCTTTACCTCCCTTTATTCCTTGGAGAACTCTTTCCAGTTCCTCCTCTTTAAAGTCTCCTGCTCTGTCACATCTGCTTCTTTCATTCCTCCCTTCTTCATTCTCATCCCCTCCCCTCAACAGTCCCTCGAAGTAGTTCTTCCATTGTTCCATCTTTATCTCTCCTCCCCGTTTTACAACCCTTGGGCTATTTTTCTTTACGAACGACCACAACTGCTTCTCCCTCGTAATTCCTTCCACTTCCTTCAATTCTTCTTTCATCCATTCCATTTTTCTACTCCTGCACACATTCTCGTAGTTGAGCTTGGCTTGCTTCATTTCGTCCATTGTCCCCCTCCCTGTCCTCCACTTATTAGTTGCAGATCTTAACCCCTTCCTTGCGCCTTTGCACCGGTCATCGAACCACCCTCTTGTGCCCAATTTACCAATACACTTCTTTTGTCTCGTCATCGCAGTCCTGATGCCCTCCTTTAGTTTCCTCATTGATCTTACCCCTTCGAAGTCTACCTTCCCAATTCTTTTCATATAATTTATTTTCGCCTCCTCTGACCAGCACAATCTTTCCTTAGTTATTGTTTGCATTTTCTTCCCGGCTCCTCCAATCTTTACCGTTACTGGGAAGTGATCCGACCCACTACAATCTTCTACTACAAACTTTGTCACTTCTCTTCTCACATTTTCCCCTACTAGGATGTAGTCAATTACGGATTTTCCTCGTGGCCCGATGTAGGTCACCTCTCCGTCCCAATCGCCTGGTGTACATTCATTTAATATTTCTAATCCCTCCCCATCCGCCCATTCCATCCATTATTCTCCTTCTTTCGTTACAGTCATGTCCTTGGACTTTCTTACTCTCACCGCTTCACCATCATCATCTATGCTCTTCGTCTGTAGACTTCCCGTTCTTACATTAAAATCCCCACCCACAATTATATTCCCTTCCCTGCCTCATCCGCGATCTGCTGTAGCCGTGATATATACCCCCTAATATCCTTCCCTGCTTGCTGGTTGTACACCGTTACTGCTCTCCATCTCTGTTGTCCCTTACTGAATGTGCTGCTTACTACCCCATCCTGTGGGTCCATTGCACCTGACCCGACTCCCTCTTCCAATCCTCTTCTGACACCGGTAATAATTCCACCCTTAGCTCTACCTTTTGCCTTATCACGCCTCGCTCCCGCACACTTCCATAGAAACTCGCTTGGCATTCTATCTTTTATTTTTTCCCAATCTTGACTCTCCACCCACGTTTCTATTATCCCCACGAAATCCTTATCCCTCACCCAACTTTCTAACTCCCTATTCCACGCATTATTCTCTATTTTTTTCTTCAAACCCGCAATGTTCCAAAATGATATTGTAGTCCCCTCCCTACCTCTTTTCCTCCCCCCTTCCCCGTAATAACCCGTCTTATTTACTTCTTCCACGGGTTTTTGTGCCTCCTTTTCCTGTGTTATTAACGTTCCCTTTATCTTTTCCCAGACTAACCATTCATCACCTATTCGCATTTTTTGATAGAACACCTGTACAACCTTCCCTTTTATTCTTTCTTCTCTCGCTTTTATTTTTATTTGAATGTCCCTCTCTTCTTTCGACAAGTCGTCATCCAAGTATATAGTGCTTTTCGATGCGCTCTTTTTGGCCATTAATTTCTTTTTCTCCTCATTGTTCTTACATTTTAGTAGAATTGGCCTATTTTTACCAGCTACCTTCATTCCTAATCTGAGTGCTTCCTCATATTGGAACGTAACATTTAATTCTTTCCCTAGCCCATTTATATCACTTTTGACATCCTCTCCTTCCTCTAGGCCATTAATTATAATGTTATTTCTCCTTTTTTCTTTGTCTCTAATAATCTCTGCTTTCTCCAACTTGTCTATTGTATTCATTAATGCGGCCTTCTCTTCCTCCCATTTTTGTTCCATATGCTTTAACTCTTCTTTTAGCTCCTCTATATGTTTATCGTATTTTTCAAACCTAGATTCTAAACCCTCTAATTTATTTAATATTCTGTCCAATTTATCTTCCATATTTCCTGATTTGCTTAAATCTGCCTTCCTTTTCTTGTTAGCCTGCTCAAAAAACTGCCTTAAGTCCCCGCAGCTGAGCGTACGCTCCCTCGGATTTTGCATGAATGAGTGCTGTGATCTGGCGCTATGAATGCTGTTCCGCCGCCGCCGTTCAGCCGTACACGCGTCCCCTCCACCTGCTGGCGCTCTCCTCGCCGCGCGCACCTTTAACTCGTACGGCTGCACGCGAGTATCGTCCTTAATGCACTCGCACGTGTGATCCGATATTAGCTACTTTTTTATCTAATCGATCTAATCTGCTAGGTCTTTCTCTCCTGACTTTTCACAAACACAATCCCTGCCACTATAACTCTAACTGTTCGTCTTTTAAATAATTATATTTTCCTTTATCCTTCTAATAATCACTGCACACTCCTGCACACACTACATTTACACTCACTCAATTTTTAATATAAGTGATTTCTAATTGCATTGTTTTTCAAGACCTGCTAAGTTTAATATTATCTTTTTTATGGTTTGTTGGGAAAATATTAACAAGTTTTCATCTTAGTTCATCCGAATATCAGGTCACAACCTTAGATTAGATTAGATATTCGTAGGGGTGGTCTCATTGGCCTGTACCACCGCGACCTTTGCAGATCTATTGTGGATCCCTATTATCCTAGACGACGTGCTCAAGCTTCGCCTCTTTGATTAGCCCTATTAACCCTAACAGTAAGCCTCGGGTGTAGCTCTCTGCGCTTGGTTTAGTGTTGCCCAGCTTTAGGTATCTAACCCGTGCTAGGGCCTCACATTGGCACAGGATGTGGAGAGGATCCTCCTCTTCTTCCTGGCAGAATCTACATATTGTATCCTCTGCCAGACCTATTTTGCTTATGTGTTTGTTGAGCCTACAGTGTCCTGCCAGTAGACGTACTATAGCTTTAACCGTTTTTCTCGCTTGGTTGAGAAGATCGGTGGTGAAAGCCGCCGATTGTTTTTTGAGGAACTGTTTCGCCTGCCTCTGTCCACCAGGTTTGAGTTTGTGTCTCCGTCCATTTTTTTATGGATTGTCTGACTGTGGTTTTTGCGATACCGCAGGAGGGTTCCGGGCCAATGACGCTTGACGAGCCTTGTTTGGCCAGTTGGTCTGCTTTTTTGTTCCCTTGATGACCCTTGTGTCCTGGGACCCATACTATTGTTACTTTTTTGCGACCGCCCATTTCGTTGAGAGCGCTTACACAGTCCCACACTACCTTGGAACAGAGCTGGGACGAATCCTCGTAAAAAGCATTCGAATCACGAATCCGAATCACCTAACATGATTCGAATCACGAACACTTGAATAAAGGATTCGTAAGAGATAAATATGATTCGAATCAAAGATTCGAATCCTGTTTTTTCGAATCACGAATACAAATCCTCTAAGAATAAATTTGATTTTATTATTTTTTTTCAACCATTTATATATAAATATCGTTACCAGTGGTTTTAACCAAAATATTTAAAACCTAATTATTTATTATTAACACTAAACATCGATGATAACAGACTAAACATCTGATTCCCTGTTACTCTGATTTAAGATGTATTTGTGTGTTTCTGAACTTCACTTCAAATCAGTGTTTTGTACGCGTGGCGCATGAAGTAAAATTTCGAGTTTAGAAAAGCCCGAAAATTTGTCTCGGGTCGCTGCGCGACCCGAGACAAATTTTCACGGGGCTTTTCTAAACTCGAAATTTTACTTCATGCTTAGTCTGGAAGTGGAAAACAGTCTTGTATATAATATCGATAACTTTTGATAAACACTCGCCTTCTTGATTTAGAAAAAAAAACAATCGACTTTTTCTTTTAGATACTTTATGGATCACCCTGTATAAAAACAAATACGCCCATCTTGTAGATCTCGCCACAATAGCCTAAATGCGTGTATTATACTTTTCTGTAGCTCGAATAGTTTTTGAGTTATAACGTTTTTTGTCAAAGTTGAAAAATGCCGAGAATTTACGCGAGCGCGCTCGCGTTTTTGTATTTCGCAAAAGTTGCGAATAACTCAATAACTAATGGGAATGCAGAAAAGTTGTTGGAATGAAAGTTTTAGAAAATAAAATTTACAATAATTTTTCTATCTTCAAGTTTTTTCGTAGCTATCTTTTTTCTTGGAGAAAATCGACAGTTTGTTGAAAGCTTCGTAAAAAACTTATAATTTTCACAAAATCATGAAATAACTTCTTAGAACTATTTATTGGAATTTGTGTATGTTTCGAACTTTGGGATAAACCAGCGTTTTACGCGCGTGGTGCATGAAGTAAAATTTCGAGTTTAGAAAAACCTGAAAATTTGTTTTGGTCGCGTAGCGCGAAGCAGTGTATCCAGCCATGGCAGTGTAAACTGAACAAATAATCATAATGAAAAGACACTAAAAATGGACTTGCCAACTGCTTTTTAAACAAAACTTGAAGAATTTTATAATAAAGAAATAAAAACTCTATCAAAACGTTGTTTTGGAAAACAAATTACATATCTCAGATTATGCTATACGAAACGGTAAAACGGTGTAAGTGTGTTCTTAATTATCTAGCAATTGTCCAATACTTGCATAGATTTGAAGTTTTTTTGGCGCCCAACCTGGGACCATGCTAACGCTCGGCCCTTGTTGGGCGCCATAAATTGTGAAAGTAAAAGTTATAAACTTCACACTGATTAGTGTTTCGTACGCGTGGCACATGAAGTAAAATTTCAAGTTTAGAAAAGATTGAGTTTGGACGCTACGGGTCTAAATCAAAACGCTCAGGCTTTTCTAAACTCAAAATTTTACTTTACGCTTAAGCTAAGAGTGGAGGGCACTCGTTTAAAAATACTTAAAACGCTTGCATTTGAGGTTTTTTGGCGTCCAACCTGGAGCCAGGCTAACGCTGTGGCCCCTACTTGGGCGCCTTAAATCGCAATCGTCTAAATTTAAAACTTTCCACTGAATCAGCGTTTTGTACGCGTGGTGCATGAAGTAACATTTTCAGTTTAGAAAAACCTGAGTTTGGATTTGGACGTTCAGGCTTTCCTAAACTCGAAATTTTACTTCATGCTTTGTCTGAGAGTGGAAAACACTCGTTTAAGCTTTAAAATGAACGCTTAATAATTTTATTTTTAACTTATTGATTAATAACTAAATACGCTTTAATTTGATTCGTACATTTTTAATACAGGGTAATTGTACGGGTAATTTACAATTCTTAATAAATATACATATATTTATTAAGAATTGTAAATTACCCGTGATTCAATAAATTAATAAATCTGAACCGGTTTACCGATATTTCACCGAGAAATCATGATATCGTTGTTTCAGGGGTAAAATTCATTAAATACGTTACGTGGATAATTAATAGAATTTAAAGATTTACCTTTACCAAGTGTTTTTCACTCCCAGACTAAGCATGAAGTAAAATTTCGGGTTTAGAAAAGCCCCCGTGAAAATTTGCCGAGACTAATTTTCTGGGCTTTTCTAAACCCGAAATTTTACTTCATGCGCCACGCGTATAAAATAGTGATTTAACGAGAAATTTAAAAACACACAAAAGACATTTTTTATGTTAATCCTCACAATTAATTCGAATTATTTTTGACGATTCAAATCCTTTTGTAAGTATTCGAATCCTTTTATAAATATTCGAATTCTTTTATAAATATTCGAATCCTTTTATATGGATTCGAATCACCCACATTTGGATTCGAATACGAATCCTCTTAAAAAAATGTAACGAATCCGGATCACGAATCCAGTTGAACTAAAGTATTCGAATGCCTCTTTTGAATCCTCTAAAAGGATTCGAATCCAAGATTCGAATCCTGAATGATTCGAATCATGTCCAGCTCTGGCTTGGAATCGACCTGTGTGGTGCTTATTGCTCTTAGCAGCGCTTGGCTGTCCGAGAAAATAGCTACTGATCGACTTTTGTTGTTTTGCCTTGCTATTTCTCCAATGCAGAGGTGGACTGCGATCGCCTCTGCCTGGAACACGGTGGTGTCCCTCGCCAGACTGACTGAAATCTTTGTCTCGGGTTTTGTGCTGTATATTCCGGCTCCCGTTGGGGGTCATTTTCCCCCTACAATTTTTCCCTTAGGTTATTTTTCCCTGCGCTATTAATTTTCGCCCGGCTATTATTTTCATAAGAAGATGAAACGTAGACTCAGAAATGTATTCAATTGCATGCAATGATTGTAGCAAATGTTATATAAGCTAAACTGAAAGGATTTTTTTTTAAATATTTAAGGAATATAAAGGGTGTTTCACCTAAAACTCCCCAGATTAAATAACAAGAAACTAAAAATGTTAAATTGCGTATTCCCAATTCGATTGTGTTTTAATTGACAGCAATGTTTTAAGTTCCAATAGGAAATTGTTTTATCAGAATTTGATGTTAATTAGTCTCAATTTGAAGTTGAAAAGTTATAGCTTAAATATCAGTTGCGTAGAATATGTTTGAGCTAAGTAGAACTATTTTGTTTTTATTTTTATTAATATTTGAAAAATATGATATTTTGTATAAATATAAATAATTCAAATATTCGAATACTCAAATGTAAATATTACAATCACTAAATTTTTAACTTTAAATCAGTGTTTTCGACGTCTAGTGCATGATGTAAAATTTCGAGTTTAGAAAAGCCTAAAATTTGGATTACCCGGGCTTCGCTTCGCTTGCACCGACAAATCCAAATTTTCAGACATTAACTTAATTCATTTGATTGTTGCGATATTATTCATTTGGGGGAAACTTAGATTAAGGGAATATTAATTCGGGGGCAAAATATATTTGCCGGGGGAAAAATGAACCCCAATCTCCGGCTCCGACTCCTTCATCTGTCTTCGAGCCGTTAGTATACCAGTTTGATTCCGCGTTGGTAGGTTGGCCCTTCTCCCAATCTTCCCTCTGCCGGATCATCACTTTGTATTTCCTGTCGAAATTATATTTCTTGACTATGGCATTGCTTGGCATTCCTGTTGTAGGGTTTGCCTTTAGCTCATCTTCTAGCCTTTGGTACTTTTTCCCGTGTGATTGGTTTATGGGAGCCTGTCCTCGCATTAGTCTGTATATTACGGCGCTGGCTTCCCCTTGTATGAAGATGTGCAGTGGTGGTACGTTCAGGATCATTTCTAGGGCTGCTGTCGGTTTAGTGCTTAGGGCTCCTGTGACACTGAGACATGCTAGCCTTTGTGTGCTGTTTATGAGCCTTATCGCCCCCTGCTGCTCTATCCTTGTCCACCACACTACTGCCTCGTAGGATATCATGGGTCTGATCACCCTTGTATATAACCAGAGGGTCATTTTAGGATTGAGACCCCAGTCTTTCCCGCACATTCTTCCCAATGCCATTGAGGCTTTTTTGGCGGTTTTCGTGATGTGCGTCCTCCACGTCATTTTATCATCGAAGATTACTCCTAGGTATTTCGCCTCCTTGGCGAAGGGAATGCTTGTGCCCCCGAGCGTTGGTGGCCTTAGACCTTCTAGCGCTCTTCTTTTTGTGAACACGACAATCTGTGTTTTTTCGGGATTGACTGTCAGTCGTTCCCTTCGACACCAGTTGTCTACTATGTTTAGGACCTTTTGTGTTCGTTGTGAGATAACTCCTGCGAACCGGCCTCTGATGACTAAGGCCAAGTCATCCGCATACCCTAGGCAGTGGATGCCTTCTTCATACAGTTTCCTTAGTAAGTCGTCCACAAGAGTTGCCCATAGCAGTGGAGATAGAACCCCTCCCTGCGGGCAGCCTCCGCCGGCTCTAGCTTCAATGGTGTGCCCTCCTAGAGTGGTAGTTTCTCCAGGCTAGCCCTTATCCACTGGTAGAGGCTTGGCGGGACGCCTTTTCTGTTGTGCCTCTATAAGCGAGTTGGTTGTGACATTGTTGAACGCTCTTCTATATCTAGAAATGTGAATATAGCTATCTCTTATACACTGACTTTGTGATGAGCATGTTTAGGTCGTCCAGCGCCGAGTCCGTGGACTTTCCTGGCTGGTAAGCGTACTGACGGTTACTGAGGGGATCTTTCCCTAGTATCTCGTCTTGTAGGTATCTGTCGACCAGTCTGTCCATTGTTTTCAGTAGGAATGAAGAGAGGCTGATGGGTCTCTAAGACTTCGGTGTTAGATCTGCTATTAATAATAATAATAAATTGTCTTTATTCAAAAATTCAGGAATATTACAAAAGAGAATAACATACAGTAGTACAGGCGAAGTTCAACCAGTCTGTATGACTTTAGTTGCTCTTCCACTTAACCTGCTTCGGTAAGAAAGATAATCCATAGCGGAGTACATAATTATAATAATAAGTCTTAAAAATTAAATGAACAAACAAAAGATACAACTTTAATTAAATGAAAAAAAAAAAAAATTCCAATCAAATCAGATACCTAGAATTTTAGATCTAATTTGTCGGGACATGGCTTTTTTAAAAGTAAAGGGTGACAGTTGTTTGAGGTTAGAGGGAATATTATTAAAAATTTTGTATATATTGTACTTAAAACACCTCTTAAAAAAGGTGGTTTTGAATTTAGGAGGTGAGATGGTTCCTCTAAACCTCAAATTGATATTGTGGACATCAGGCAAGTAGATTACCTTTACCTTTGCCACGCCCTTGGTACGTGTCCCCATCCATCCCAGCGGACTTATAAGGTTGGAACCTGCTTATGGCCCATCTGATTCTGCTTGGTCTTGTGACCTCTGTGTCTAACCTCCAATCATGTCGGTCTGGCTCTTTTTTGCCTTTACCCGGGATTTTCACGTATGTTCTCCTCTGACAGGATTGTTGAGACTGGAAAGTGGACTTTTAGTAATTCCTTGAGACTTTCCTCCTTAGTTTCAGTATAAGTTAGATTTTCTGACGAAACCTACCTTTTTTGCAGCACTTCCATCCATTGCCAGGACTTTGTGGATTCTCGAACATGCCGGAGTGTCGATTAACTCCTCGCAGAACTTCCTCCTTTTTTGGATTTCTTTGTTGTACTGCGTAAGCTTTTCTTTATAGGTGTCCCCACTCTGTGTGGTTTTGGCCCTATTAAATAGCCTTCGAACCTGGGCTCTTAGCTTTTCAAGGTTCTTGTTCCACCAGATTGTACGGCAGCCCCTGTGTCGGGTTGTTTTTTTCCGGGCAGTTTTCCAAGTATGCCGTCTTGATGGCGTCATTTACTTGTTTCACTGCCAGTTCTAGCCCCACCTCACTCACCGGTGCTGTTCCTCCCCGGAGAGCCTCCCCGAGGGATTCTTCATATCCTTCCCAGTTTGTCTCTCTGCGGTTTCTATACTTACCCTCCGTGAGAGATGTGTCCAGGTCCAAGCGGATTTGCCTGTGCTCTGAGCATGAGGGCTCTTCTGACATGCCAATTCACTATAACATCACTCACTTTTCCGGTACAGACTGTCAAATCCAGTGCTATTATAAGCCCTTCCGCAGAGATAAAGTTTAAAAAAGACTCACCTCGTTTGTTGATGTCCGAGCTGCCCCAGACTGTGTGGTGTGCGTTAGCGTCACATTCTATGATGAGCTGTTATGCCTTCTCCGCGCAGTATGCAACTATATCGCTTAGTATGCGCGGAGGGCAGGCCTTTTCATCTCCTGGGAAGTAGGCGGAGCTGATCATCCAGCTCTTTTCTCCGTCCTCCGTCATGGCTGTTATTATACCTGTAACAACATCATCCGTGCATAACCGCGGTATTAGTGTATACTTTACCCTATTGCTATGAATTATGCACGCCCTTGGCCTTACGGCGTTTGGGCTGTAACTTACCTGGGAATGTTGTGGCGCTAGGCCTGCTACTTTCCCTCGAAATAACCAGGGCTCCTGCAGGAGGGCGATGTCTAGGCCTTCTTTATCGAATCTCCTGCACAGCGTTGCCGATGCGGCTTTGGCATGGTGGAGGTTCGCCTACAGGACCCTAATCTCCCTCTTATTGTTGAAGAGGGGTACCCTGTGGCATCTTATCCTCGGATCCGGCCCCCTCATTAGTGCCCCTACTCTTTGGCCTGTGGCCTTAAGAGCGGACTGGTCCCGCTGGCGGAGGTCTGATCTTCGGATGAGACGTTGCCTTGTTTATTTGCCTCCTCCCCGGTTTCGCTTAAGCCTTGGGATTCGGCGGGCCTCTTCGGGGTTGTGGCTTTTTTGACCTGCTTGTCCCCTTCTGCCGCGTTGTTGCCCTCGCTGATACGGAGTCGCAGCCTACCGTACCCGAAGAAGGGGTGCATGTTTAGCTTCTCCACTTCCTCTTTTGACTGTTTGTCAATCGAGAAGGTCCACAGCACTCCTTTGGCTTCTAGGGGTTTTCCCCACACCGTCCAGAGGTGTGTCTTGAGGCCTCTGTTCCCTATCCTCTTTCCCTTCGTCCGGGACACATGCTGTGCAAACCCAGGGCTTGGGAATGTCGTCCTCTTTCAACTCCTTGAGGGATGCTCCCTCCCATGGTTTTAGGGTTTGGATCGTCTTCCTTAGCCTGTGCACTGTCCGTATCGGCGCATGTTACCGTTAGGTAGCCTGGTCGGTACGTGCATTTGCTGAAGCGGACTTGTGGCCCTTGCTCCGGTATCTGCTCGTACGCCGACATTATCGAGTCCTGGAGTGCCTTCAGCTTCTTCTGCTCTAGTTGGATTTCTGGGAAATCTGCACTTGCTACGGCGACCTTGACTGATGTTAGGGCCTCCGTGAAGGAGGGCACTTTGGTCTTTTTGGCCGCCCTAGGCGTGCTGCTATCTGATCTGAGTCTCTTGGACGAGGCTTTCTCAGCGTTTTGCTTAGCTCCCCCGGACTTTGTTTGCCCTTGGGGTGCTGTTTGTGAAGGAGCCCCGGACCTTAGTTGCCCTTGGGATTTCTTCTTTGGTTTTGGGCCTTCGGCCTCTCGTGCTTGGCTGCTGATGAAGTTGGCCTTGATTACAGCCCTTTTGGCCTCTACGTAATCCCGGCCTTGTTTCACTCGCCGCGCCACTTTGGCCTTTGCGACCCCTGATATCGTTGCTCTACGAATTTCTTTGTCTAACATCATGTCCACGTCTTCTACGGCACTGAGGTACCCTGCCCTGTGGCTTCAGTAACCTCCTTGTTGGCCTTGTCTGAGGTCCCTGGCTCGTTTGCCTTGGGAGCCTCCTGGCCTGTTGGTGGTTTTGTTTTTTTTGTTTGTTTTTGGTCCATTTTTAGTCCCACGAGTAGCTAGGGAAATATACGGTCCACCTGGTGAGAGCCCCGCATGACCAGGTAAGGCTAAAACGAGGGGGTTTCGCCCGGTGCTCCCAAGGGATCGTTAACGGCACTGCTCCCCCAGTGTCACGCAGCCCTCGGCAACGATGCCTTACACCTTGGCATGGGTTTGAGTTGCTCCTTAGCCAGACTGCTGTCTTGTTCCCAGCCATCGACTGGAAACGTCACGGCAGCACGCTAGCCCCCTCACCCACGGCAAGGTCTCGCAATTCCTAGAGGGGGTCATAACCTTGCACTGGGTTGTGTCACAGAGAAACACTAAATAAAATAAATATATGTAGTGTTTCTCTGTGACACAACCCAGTGCAAGGTTATGACCTGATATTCAAAAAAAAAAGAATTGAGCAGACAATCTTTGTTTGATCATTCTTGCATGAATATTTGAACTTTACGTTTAATCAGCGTTTTGTACGCCTGGTGTATGAAATAAAATTTCAAGTTTAGTTTGTTAATCAATTCGAATTAAAACTAGGACCGCCTCCGTTGGCGAAAGACGTGATCGATGCCATTCCCGTCGTCGAGGTGAACGAGGGTCAAGTCGACTCAAAGCTGCAGTGTTCGGTGTGCTGGGAGGCGTTTCAGTTGAACGAGAAGGTCCGGCAGCTGGCCTGTTCGCATGTGTACCACGAGCCGTGCATACGCCCGTGGCTGGAACTCCACGGCACCTGCCCCATCTGCCGACAGGACTTGGGCAACGAGGAGCAGTCGACCAACGGGACAAACGATACGTCAGGTCGTAAGTTGTATCGTACAATTAATACGCGCTGAATGGGTTTCTTGAAAATTCAACACATTTCGTTTATTCTTGCATGATTTCTATTTTAATTAATTAACATAATAACAAAAAAACATAACATAACCTAAAAGAGAAATGTGATTAATTTCAAGAGACCTGTTTAGTGTTTTAGTGTCAATGGTCCTGTATGATTTTTCTTTCATTGAGGTTAGAGACAGTCGATAAGTTTGTTTGCCATTGTCATACATGTTAATGTTTATATGTTTCCACTCACTCTAATCAATTATTTAGTTAATGAAGCCTTTACGAAGGAGGCTTAATAAGACCGTAGCCAGACAAACATTCCGGGAATTGGTTTAATAATAATAATAATCGTTTATTAAACAACTGACCGCTACCATAGTTTAGCTAGGGATAGATTAGTCTAACAAACGTCAGTAGATAGAATGTGAAGTAAGGTTATGTTGTATGTAATTGTTTTTAGGTTAGGTTAGTTCTCAGTGTGTCAGGTTAGTTCTCAGTGTGTCAGGTTAGGTTAATTACATCGGTTGAATTATAGAAGCGTTCAATTTGATGTTTCTAACAAGTGTTTCCACTCCCAGCTTAAGCATGAAGTAAAATTTCGAGTTTAGAAAAGCCTGCAAAATTTGGTTTGGTCGCGTAGCGAAGCGGAGGGACCAAACCAAATTTTGCAGGCTTTTCTAAACTCGAAATTGTACTTACTGTTACTCTGTAATCTGGCTCTCGCAGAGATAACACCATTGAAATCCCGAAAGGTCCTCGTCCGATGCACCACCTGGCATGTGCGCACGAGTTCCTTTGTTTCAAATAAATGTACTCCCAACATAGCCATTTTCCACTTTCTCATTTTTTGAGCAGCGGAAATACACGAACACACGCTGGTTCTGCGCATGAGAGTGCCTAATTTGAAAAATTCCACTATAGGTTAGATGGCTGTTTGCAAAATAAACTTATATTAAATCTATTTGAAATAAAACAACACAGTTGGGAGGGTTTCACTTTAATTGTTGAACACTGCAACATGTTTCACCACACAGTGGCTTCATCAGGCAGATGAAATAATGATAATTATTTCATCTGCCTGATGAAGCCACTGTGTGGTGAAACATGTTGCAGTGTTCAACAATTAAAGTGAAACCCTCCCAACTGTGTTGTTTTATTTCAAATAGTATTATGGAGTTTCATCATGTATCCGCCTCATCAATTAAATATTATATTAAATCTCTAGAACAGTCATTTAACCTAACACCATTATCTATCATTTAACGTAACTTTATTCCACAAACAGCCATCTAATGTAACTTCATAATCGTCTTACCTAACCTAACTCTAGAGATTTACCCTAACTTTATTCCACAAACAAATCGAACCTAACTTTATATTCTGTCATCTTACATAACCTAATTCTAGAGATTTAACCGAACTTTATTCCACAAACGGCCATCTAACCTAACTTCATAATCTGTCGTCTTACGTAGCGTAATTCAAGAAATTTAACCTGCCTTTATTTCACAAACACATATACAGAGAGTTTTATGTAACACCGAACATACTAAAATGTACTCAATGTTAATTTTCCTATGTTCGATGTGTACTGGGACGCAGTGTGATGTGATTGGCTACGATTTCTAATTGTAATATAGTCAACCCAATTTACACTCTTCCCTTCAAAAAGAAATGAAATCTGTCAGTTATCGCAAGCAAGTGATATTTGCTGTTCTAGCACTTGAAGCAGACGTAGATGAAGAATGGAGAGGTAAACATATCAATAATGTATACAAAGGAGGTAAAGATTATTCTGGTAAACTTATACCATGGAGAAAACAGTTTAAGAAATTCTCATGGTTTATTTTCTGAAAAATTTTCTGTTCTATCAGACTAATATTTATTTCAACCATTTCGAATCCCCGTAAAAAGGATTCTAATCACGAATCTGAATCACCTAATATGATTCGAATCACGAATACTCGAATAAAGGATTCGTAAGCCCGAAAATTTGTCTCGGGTCGCTGTGCGACCCTCGACAAATTTTCACGGGGCTTTTCTAAACTCAAAATTTTATTTCATGCTTAGCCTGGGAGTGGAAACACTCGTTCAAAACCTCAAATTGAACTCTATTATAAACTCGACTAATGCCTGAAATTTACGTAAATGAAAAATTCACTGAATATCATTAAAACCGGACCAAAACACTAACAAAAAAGCCATATATTATTAAATTTGTCAAAATCAGCAGGCAAATTACAAAACACGTAAAAATTTATAAAATTAACTTAAATATTGGCAAAAACAATGAAAACTATTAAACAGAATGGGGGTTTCCCACAGAAGACAGTTATATTAAAAGGCCAGGGAAAAATCTTTAGTCAGGGATATGTCAGAAAAATTTAACATTTAAGGGGATTATTGCAGGGTAACACGCCGATCGTGTTGGAAAGACCCACATAGTTTAGAGTAGCTCATCCGATGCCAAATTTACAGGACAAGTGGGGCGAATACAGTCACAGAGAAAAGCGGCAGTTCGCTGTGCATTTGTGCATTGCTCCTTGGCATGAACGGATGGGGTCTCGCGTCGCGTGGAAAGGACGAAAAAAAAAGCGTATAAAAAAGACGGATCGAAGGAAAGTGTCGATTCGTATTATTTAAACACGCTGATAATACATTCAAGCTATGTATTGTTTTTAATTCGTTAGAAAGCGTTATCGAATCCTGTGTTATTTTTCGGTATTTACAAAACCGATGATTCTTATTCTTGTCATTATGACATTATTTTTTCTTTTAAGACTCCGGTTTCGACAGCCGAACAAACTATGTGTTTTATTTTATTAAATTAGAGATTATTTCTTAAAAATATAATAATAAAATAATTCATGTTCATAAGCTCCTTGTGAATATTTATATGCCGGATATACAGGGTGTCCCATTTTAATGTCCCCAGGGGATTTTTTTCGAAATGAGTGCCTCTGATCGAAAAAGTTGCCGAGTAAAAAGTTTAATAGTTCGGAGGGGGACATCCGATCCTCTAAAAATTTTCATCCCCCAACCCCTTGGGGGGTGGATAATGGGGGTAACTTTGAAATTTCAAATGGGAACCCCAATTTTTTGTTGCAGATTCAGAAAGAGAATTAAAAAGTATGTAAGTTTTACTGGAAGAGTTTTTTTTTATTTTCAACAGGTGGCGCTGTAATCGCGAAAATGTGATTTTTAACCCCATTTAGGCCAAAGCGAAACTCAGCCTAATTACAGAAAATCTAATTACGCAGTTCTTAGCATAAGTGGAAAAAAAACTCATTTTTTTTGTTTAAACAATTGATGTGAATAATCGGTATTCCGTTAAACTGAGTGCGCCATTTGATAAAAATTTCTTTGTCCTACGTACTTTTTTTCGCAATCTCAGCTATTGTTTATTGTTAAAAGGCTATTTAATTATTGTTCAAATAATTCATTTAGCGAGGCACAAAAGTAAGGTTAATTTTTATTTAATGACAACCTACATGACAAAGTTACGTCTCGCTTAGTGCTTCAAAATGAATAGGTAAATTTAAATCTACTTACCGTCACTTTTTGGGAAAAAGAGCGAGATGAAGAAATAGGGAGAAAACTCGTAAGAAAAGGACAGAAAAGAAAGAGATGTAGCTATTATGCTTGAGCATTTTACGTTACATTTTATGTTAGATTGATGCACAATTCGCCTTAAATTTACTATTTCATTAGGTGTTCAATGTGACCGCCGTTTTGCTGAATACACAAATTGACACGTTTTTCAAAATTGCGCACAGTCGCTTCCAACGTAGCCGGCGTTATGGCCCTGCACGCTGCTGTTATGCGGACTTTCATGTCGTCTCGAGTCGTCGGCGCCTGCCGGAAAACTACATCTTTGATGTAGCCCCACAAAAAGTCCGGGGATGTCAAATCAGGCGACCGGGGTGGCCACGGCACCGGTCCTCCACGACCAATCCACTTTCTGGGATATTGTTCGTCCAAGAAATCGCGTACAAGTCGAGCCCAATGTGGAGGCGCGCCATCTTGTTGGAACCACATGGTCAATCTGGTAGCATACGGGATATCGTCGAAAAGTTCCGGTAGATCGCGCTGCAAAAAGCGCAAATACCGCTCTCCATTCAGTGTCTCATCAAAAAAATGAGGTCCAATAATCTTTGAGTCGACGGTGCCGCACCAAACATTAACGCTCCATCGAGGCTGGTGATCAACGGACCGGACCCAATGAGGGTTTTCATCACTCCAATAGTGGCTGTTGTGTCTATTGACAGACAAAACGTGAACATGTAAACATAATTTACACGATTAATCTAAGAAGCATGAATTTATCTGTCAAAAGGTGATCTCGGAAAACGTCTCAAAATATCTAGAAGTTGTTTGTGGAATTTTAAAAAATGCTAAAAAATGTTTTAATGTCCGATAATAATTGAAAACATGAAAAACAACTGAAAATATTCTGGTTTTTGATTTTTGAATGAATGTAACAAATCTCATGAGGTTTTTTTCTTACTAACCGATTAACAATGGCAACATTTTGGAAGCTTGCTTCATCGGAGAACATCACACGATGGAAGAACTGTGCATCTCGTTGAATTTGTCGTTGAGCCCAGTTGCAAAAGCACAGCCTTGCAGCAAAGTCCTCGTTTGACAACGCCTGGTTCAACGAGATGTGATAGGGATGATATTTCACCACTTTCAAAAGTAGCTGAGCTGTAGATCGGGGAATACCAGCGTCGTTTTCTATTTCCCGAAGGCTGATGTGCGGGTTTAGGTGCACCAACCCGATAACAGTTAGCAATCTCCCATCTGGATTGTCGGCATCGTCAAAAACCACCTTCCTCCTCTTCCGGCTGATGTTACCTTCACGAGCACGTCTCTCAAGGTCACGGATAGTTTTTCGGCACGGACATCTCTGACCCGGAAACCGACGTTGATATTCGCGCTCAGCTTCGCGGTAGTTACCTCCCGCGTGGCCGAGATACATGATCATATCAATCACCTCGTTTGGAGAATAATCTGCCATTGTAAACGAAACGCAAGTGCATCGTGTAGATGCATACGCAAGACTGACTTACAAAAACAAAATTTGTTTTTAAAATGTCATAAAGTGCTAATTTTCAGATGAAAACAAACACAGTGTTATTGAGCGAGTTTCATTCGATCTGTTTACGTTTTTAAATAACTAAT
Source organism: Philonthus cognatus (assembly GCA_932526585.2). NCBI lineage: Eukaryota > Metazoa > Arthropoda > Insecta > Coleoptera > Staphylinidae > Philonthus > Philonthus cognatus. The sequence goes on from OW052252.1 coordinate 16,834,373, forward strand.
TTTTAAAGCGTTAAAAGTACTGTATTTTTTTTGTTTACAATCCGCCGATTTCAATTCCTGTAATGCTTATTTCCGGAAACGCGGCGATCAATATTTCAGTGTTTCCAAAATTTTTCTGTTTTAAATTCACAGTTTCTCTCTTTTTCACTCTCTTCTTCTTGCTTTCTCTCTCGTTTTCTTTCGTTCTCACTCGTTCTCTCTCTATCTTTCTGTTTCTCTCATTACCCAGTTGTAAAAGTAAGTAGATTTAAATTTTGTTATTGATTTTTAAAACACAATGTTTTAAAATAATGTAACTTTCTCATGTGGGTTGTTATTAAAACATTGGAATTTTTGCACATTATACTTCAGACCTTTTTCTACTATGGAAGGATGAATGAAGAACATTCATATGAATCATCTTAAACAATTTTTAACCGTACATTATTTTCCAGATATTCAATTTATCTTCCGCATTGAACAATCAAATGTTCGCATTTACAGCGCCATGAACACAAAATTAACCTTACTTTTGTGCCTGGCTAAATGAATTATTTGAACAATAATTAAATAGCCTTTTAACAATAAACAATAGCTGAGATTGCGAAAAAAAGTACGTGGGACAAAGAAATTTTGGTCAAATGGCGCACTCAGTTTATCGGAATACCGATTATTCACATCAATTGTTTAAACAATGATTGTTTAAACAAAAAAATGAGTTTTTTTTCCACTTATGCTAAGAACTGCGTAATTAGATTTTCTGTAATTAGGCTGAGTTTCGCTTTGGCCTAAATGGGGTTAAAAATCACATTTTCGCGATTACAGCGCCACCTGTTGAAAATGAAAAAAAACTCTTCCAGTAAAACTTACATACTTTTTAATTCTCTTTCTGAATCTGCAACAAAAAATAGGGGTTCCCATTTGAAATTTCAAAGTTACCCCCATTATCCACCCCCCAAGGGGTTGGGGGATGAAAATTTTTAGAGGATCGGATGTCCCCCTCCGAACTATTAAACTTTTTACTCGGCAACTTTTTCGATCAGAGGCACTAATTTCGAAAAAATCCCCTGGGGGACATTAAAATGGGACACCCTGTATATGAAAAAAAGGAAACAGGATTTTCAATGATATTTTTTATATAGGAATATTATCTTTCCTAACTGCTATTGCCATGAAAATAATGTGTATTAATTTGCCCTCTTCCAAATTGGGTAAATGCCCCAAATTTTGGGGAGAATTTCAATTTTTATTTTATAAAATATTCTAGTTTTCATGAATGCAACAAATAAATAATAAAATGACTTCAGGCAGACATTTTATACTCAACAAAAAATATATTTGAGATTTGTCATCTAAAATATTTAGGGAAGATATGACAATTGAAGCACTGCACGGCCCTGAATTTTTCTTAGGCGATTTTCCCGTATCATATTCAATATTTAAATTATCTTAATTTTATATATTTTTTTTTTACTTTTTCTAAAAACTACGCCTATAATCAGATAAGTATATTTTTTATTTATTTAGACCTGAAATGCTGACCGGGTCGGGTCAGGCAAAACTCAATCTCTCTTATTTTATGACCGGATCGGGCCAAGCTGGGCCTTAAAAAATTGGCTTGTGCAGGGCTCTAATTTCAATATAAAAAATTTTGCATGGAAAATCCTATGTTCCGCTTTTCTTATATACAGCCGGTTTGACATGAAGGCGCATTTTTGTAACATTATTATCATTATTATTATATTTTAATTGAAAATGGGGAACATTCGGTTTAAACAGGGCTGCCACTTGTAAAGTGAGTTCCCCCTTGCACCCCATTAGATTTTTTTTAAGGAAAAAAAACAATTTTCAAACAAAAAACCATAACATAACGTTCTAGAAACAATTGTTAGTGCTTTATAATTCGAATTATCTTATAAGGACAATAAAGCACAGGGCAGACATTATTAGTAAAACATATTATATCAACATATATTATCGATTAAAAGAATAATTTATACAAGTAGAAACCGATATTGTATTCAATTTTTAATTAATTCAATTGCAACGAAAGATGAATAAAAATTTCTTAATTTTAGAACCATTTTTTGATCCCGAAATAAATCGTCTTTGTAAATTTGCTCAACATGCATTTCATTAGGTGTCCATACTATAAAATAACAAATATCTCTTTTCGACAGATGAAGTTGTCCTTGTATCTGATAATAATAATAATGTGATTTTTTTAATTGTATTTCTTTATTTTCCGTTAATTGGAGACAATCAATTTTTTTTGGGTAATTCCTTCAACAATCGAAATGTTTTCTAGATTGGCCGGACATTTTATTTCGACTATACTATCGTTCCCAACTAGACCGTCTGGACTAGCACCCAAATAAAATTCATCGTTTTCACCTATGAAAAGACCACAAGGCTCTTCTAAAAATCCAGTTTGATCTTGAAATTTAATTTTTGTTACAAGTGTTGTAAAGAATTAGTTTAACAGTTTTTTCCGGGTTAGTTTGTGGTCGAAGCTTACATACACGTCCAAAATTGGAAGCCGTTATTCTGAACGCCCTTTTTTTATGCCACATGTGATTTGATATCTGCCACCTCGTGTTCCTTTCAATTAGTGCAATTTCTTCTCGAGATCTTCTTAGACTATCTTCAAGTGTTTTTATTTTATTTTCAATATCCTCCTTACTTAAATCACATATTTCAGAAACATTACCGTAATCTTCATCCGCACCACCTCCACTTGTGCATATTTTTTTATTATTCCTTTTCTTATTTTTCGTTTGACTTTCCCGTTTCCGTTTACGATTTTCTATGAATTTGTTGGTATATTTTCCAGTTGCCGTCCCCATAAATTAAAAAATCTTGTTTAAGTACGACTCTTTACAGTTATAAGATATTGCTGCCAAAAAACAACGTGTTTGGTACGAACCTTTAAAACTGAAATTTATTCTTTTACCTCCAACAAATTTATTTATTAAACTATTAAACATTTCCGCAGAATTATTAGTCTTATTTAATAGTAAACTATATAGATGATGATCTCACTAGGCAAGAGAGGAGGGTCTAGAAGGAGATTAGGGAGTGGGCGATCAGGGAAAGGGAAAGGGGGAAAATGGTGAGGGTGGGATACCAGAAAGTAGTGGTGGATGGGAGGGTGTAGAGATGGAACATGGAGAAGGAGGAGTTAGAGAGGCAGGAAGAGGAAAAAAAGTAGGAAGATGGAAGGGTGGGGGAGGGTGGAGGAAAGGAGGCATGAACGTGAGGAAGGCGAGGAGATGGATCGAAGGAAGGGAGAGGAAGGAGAGCAGAAGGATTAGGCGGGTGATGACAAAAGGGGTAAAGGGGTAGGTTCAAAGCGGTGGCAGAAGGACAGAGATAAGTGCATAGGAAAGGAAGGGGGGAAACATAGAGGAGGACAAAAGGACAGAGAGGAATGGTGGTGTGGAGACGACGGAGAAGGGGAGGAGAGGAAAGAAAGGATGATAGCAATTGGTGTATGGAACGTGGCAGGAATAAAATCGAAGATAAAGGAGGGCACATGGAAAAGGGACATGGAGGAGTGGATGGTGGGGAAAGACATAGTAGGGATGGTAGAGACGTGGATAGTTAAAGAAGAATGGGAGGAAGTGAAAAGATGGTTACCAGTGAACTTTAGATGGGAGATGAAGGAAGCAAAGAAAAGTGCAGCAAGAGGAAGGGCGAAAGGGGGGATGATTGTGGGATGGAGGGAGAGCAGGATAGGAGGCAAGGTAGAAACAAGGGAAGGAGTCGAGGGGCTGATGTGGATGAGATGGCGGGAGGGAGGAGAACAAATGAATGTAGGGATAGTCTACGTGAATAAAAACTGGAATGAAGTGAGAAAAGAGATTGACGATAGAACAGGGGAAGCAGGACGGTGTGTGATCATGGGGGATTTTAATGCGAGGATGGGGGAATTGGGAGGAGGGATTGGGGAGGACGGCATGCAAATAGAAAGGAGATCGCAAGATAAATGTATTAACGGAGATGGGAGGAGGATGAAGGAGTGGACGACGGAAGAGGGTTGGGAAATTCTGAATGGGTGCACAGAAGGAGACTGGGGAGGGAAGAAAACATACGTGGGAGCACAAGGATCAACAGTAATTGACTACGCGATAATCAGGGGAATAGCAAGAGAGGAAGTGAGGAAGATGGAAGTGGAGGAGGTTCTGGGATCGAATCACCTGCCGTTGAGAGTGGAACTAAGGATAGGAAGGAATGAAGAAGGGAAACAGGAGCAAGGAAATGAGAAGCTAGAGAGTGGGAGAGAGGCGATTAAGGCCATGAGGAGGAAATTAGAGAAGGTACAATGGGAGGAGATAAGTTCAATGGAGGAGATGGAGAAGACCATAATAGGATGCGGAAGAAAGATGAAGGGAACAAGGAGGAAGGGGCAAGAGTGGTTTGATGAAGAATGTAAACGAGCGAAGAGGGAGGTGAGGAAAGTAATGAGAGAATATATAAAGAACGGAGGAGAGGGAAAGAGGATGATGGAAGCGAGAAGGGCATACGAAAAGGTGTGTGAAAGGAAGAAGCAGGAAGTGGCAGAGAGAGCAGGGGAGGAAATGAAGGAGTGTAGGAACAAGAGAGAAATATGGAATGTATTGAGGAGAGGGAAAGAGATGAGGAGGATAGGGGTGTCGTTAGAAGACTGGACCAGAAAGTGTAACTAGGAGTGCGGTGAACAAGGGACAGTAAGAGAAGTAGGGCGAGGGATTGGAGGAGAGGAATTTACGGAAGAGGAAACAGAAAGAGCGTTCAAGGAGGTGAAGGGAGGAAAGGCGGCCGGAAGAGATGGATTGAAGGCGGAAATGTGGAGAGAGATAGGAGAAGGGGGAAAGAAGAAATTCCGAGAGCTAGTAAATGGAATATGGAGGGGATGGGAGAGCATGCCAGAGGCATGGAGAGTAGGCAGGATATGCCCGATATATAAAGGGAAAGATGAGAGGAAAGCAGAGAACTATAGAGGGGTGACGATTATGAGCACGGGATACAAAATACTGATGATTATGGTGAAGAACAGACTAGAAGTAGAGGTAGAAGAGAAGAGGATGCTACCAGAGTCGCAAGGGGGATTTAGGAGGGGGAGGGGAACGAGGGACCAGGTATTTACCCTAGCGAGGATGACAGAGAAAGTGATGGAAGAGAAAGGGTGTGTGTATGCGGTGTTTGTAGATCTGAAAGCGGCGTATGATTCAGTACCGAGGGAAGATATGGTAGAATGTCTGAGGCGAAAGGGAGTGAGTGACGGAGTAGTTGAGTGTGTAAGGGAGGTGTATAGGGAAACATGGGTGGAAGCGAAGGTGGGGGAAGAAGTATTGGAAAGGTTTAGGATATGGAAGGGCTTGAGACAGGGGTGCCCCATGAGTCCGGTCCTGTTTAATATATACATAAGCGAACTAGAAGAGGTTTTGAGAAAGGGGCAGGAAGGGGGAGTGGTGATTGGAAAGGAGAAAGTATGGTTACTGGCGTATGCAGACGATATAGTGTTGATGGCGAGAGATTGGGAGGGAGTGAAAGGCATGTTGAAAAGGGTGGAAAGATATATGGATAAGAGAGGAATGTGTGTGAATGTGGGGAAGACGAAATGGATGAGGTTTAGGAATAAAGGGAGAGAGGGGAGAGTGGGAGTGCTAGAATGGAAGGGAGAGGTGATTGAGAGAGTGAAAAGTTTCAGATACTTGGGATTTATTTTTAAAGGGACGGATGGGTATGAAGAGCATATAAGGTGGGTACAAGGAAAAGCGAGGAGAGCGTGGGGAATGGCATGGAGAAAATGGGGGAGATGGATGGAGAACAGTATTAAGGTGACATGCAAGGTGTGGGACGCGTGTGTAAGACCGATACTAATGTACGGGGTAGAAGCATGGGGAACGAGAGCATATGAGGTGATTGAAAGAGAACAGCTATGGTTCCTGAGACGGATGCTGGGACTAGAGAAGTCGACACCGGGATATATACTGTTGCAGGAAACGAATAGAGAGAGATTGGAATGTGAGGCGGTGGAGAGAGTGGTGAAGTATGAAATGAAATTATGCGGAGTAGAAGAGGAGAGATTGGTGAGAATAGTATGGGAGGCTTGCATGAAAGTAGAAGGGGGGAGGTGGAGGGAAGAGAGAAGGAGAATGTATGAAAGGGGAGGACTGGCAGAGAGGAAGGTACAGGAATGGTTGGGTAGAAGGGTGAAGGTGGCGGCGTGGATGAGAGAGAAGATGAAGGAGGTGGAAGCGCAGGAGAGACAGGGACGGATAGACAAAAGTGAATATAATGATATGTTTGGGAGATGGCAAGTATATGGGAGGGTGCCGAGATACATGAGTGAGGATGGGTGGAACAGGGATGAAAGGGTGATAATGGCGAGGGCAAGGTGTGGGTCTGGGGAGAGGGGAAGGAAGAGATGGATGGGGGAAGAATATATGAGATGTAGGTTGTGTGAATGGGGGAAGGATACGTGGAGGCACTTGGCGGAGGAGTGTGAGGGTGTGAGTGAGGAATGGGTGGGAGTGAAAGGGAATAGAAGGGTGACAGAATGGATGAGGGAGGACGGAGCTAGGGTAAAGACGCTGGAGAAAGTGGGACGGGAGAAAGAGGGCAAGATGTGATATAGTGTCGACATTGTAAATAACTGTAGGATATGCCAATAAAGGTCTTTTTTTTTTTTTTTTTTTAAATAGTAAACTAAATGCGTTATGTGCTATTCTCTCAAGGCATTTTAGAATGTCGTCCTTCAGTCCACATTCAATCATTTCTCGAATCATATTGTTTTCGTCATTCTTCTGTCCTGTGCAAAAATATGAAGCACAGTATTGATGTGATCCAAAAATATGATTTACGCTATTTTTTACGTCATTCCGTAGGGCTAACATTTTTTCAGCATCACTAGCATTAGATGTTTTATGATAATTCGCTGCTTTTTTTACAGCTATATGAAATTTCATTATATTATTCTCCAGAAATCTACGTAATTTGATTGGAACTAATAATCCAGAGGAACTCCTTGATTTTTTAGCTAATTCTTTTAACTTATTGCAAAAATTTCTCATGAGATGGTTTACGCATTCCAATTTTTGTACAATAGCTCCGCCATACGGTTTATTATGTAACAGTTTTTTTAGTAATGCTACTGTCACCGTCTCCAATTAATTTTGTATATTTTATTCCATGCATTTCTACACTTTTTTCAAATCCCTCAACAATTATGGCTGATTCCATGCCTGTGGAAGTTCCGCTCCAATTTTTTGCGCAAGCATGTTTAGGTATATCTTTATTTTGTGTTTTGCATCTGGAACAAAATATACAAAATTTGTTTTGTAGCTTCTCCGATAATTACAGCAACACCCGACAGAGCATTGTAGTTGGATTTGTATGATCGCTTTGACCAGGCTCCGTCTGCGATAACGGTGATACATGCATGACCATCAGCATCGATGTTACCTTTTTCTGTGGCAATTCTTGTCTCCTCTTTCCCTGCTATTATGAGTTGTTGTAATAATAAATTTTCAATTACATTTTCCAAGTTAGCATGAATCTTGGAATATGTACGAATGCTGAGAGGTGGGATATTTAAAATTGAGGAACAAATTTTACTTCATGCTTAGTCTGGGAGTGGAAAACACTCGTTTAAAGCTTATTAAATTCTTTTAATAAACCGAGTGTCGGAAAAAGTACGACGTATGCATATGTATACTTAAAAGTAAAAATTCACTTTATGAAAATGTTCGGTGTTACATATAACTCTCTGTATATAATAAGAATCTGAGCATAGGTATACTCATAGTTTCCGTATTATTTTTACAGGCGTCACATTCAATACATTGCAGCAATTATTCCAAGCGGTACAAAACTCAGAGGGAACGGGCGGCGGAGGCGGTGGAGGCAACAACACCGCGATGAGCGGATCGTCGACCACGAGTAGTGACACCACGTCATCGAGTAGTTCTAGTAATACGGATTCGATGAACAGCGAATCGATGAACTAAAGCAAAGCGCCAGAGAGGAGAAAAACAGGAGATTGTATTTGGTTTCTAATTTTTTTTTTGCGATAACATTTTTCATTAAGTTGTTTTTCCACGTTAAGCAGCACACTTAGCAATTCAAGGAGGTAGCTCTTGTATTATTCAAAAGTTAAAGTTAAATAAAAAAAACAAAGAGGAACACTCTGGGTGTGTAGAGTCTGCTGGGAGTTTGTTTTATTTGTATTAATTTCGAGAAGGAGGTGAGTGTGTGCGCGTTGCGCATTGTTGTGATCACGCGCGTGTCGTTGTATATATTAAAATGTACATTAGGAAGGAATAGTTACATAGGTTAAGTTGTTTTCCGTTTTATTCTTTCAACAGATGATTCTTTCATTTTTTTTAACAAATAGCGAGGCCGAGTCAGAGACATTTCCATGTGATTTACTTTAACGATTCCTCTCTTTCTATCTCTCTCTCCTCGTTATCGTTTGGTTCTCTTTCGTTGCCTTGCCTCGTGAAAAAGAAAAAGAAAAAGGAGAAGAGTTGGAAACTGTATTTATACACATGCATATAATATTTAATGTGTAGATCTCGCTGCTTGAGATGTTTACACCGTTCTTTTTAATAATATCCTTAAATTATTAATCCCTTCTACTCTTAGTACTTGAACTCAACAAAAAAAAAGTGTGAATAATTATATGAATTATTATTACATGTATCTGAATAATAAAGTAAACGAACAAATGCACATTTTTTTTGGAAACGAAATCAACGTCCTTTCTAGAACATCGATAAATTCCTCATATTTTCTTTAAAAATTCGGGAAATAAATAGCACACATTGTTAGCAATGTTTTTAAGAGTATCTGCGATTTTTTGGAATTTTTAAAAAATATATTTTCTTGACTTGCAAAAAATTCAAAATTTCTACAAAAATTTGTATTTTATCAAAAATCTGAAAAAAATCGTAAATATTCTTGGTATTTAAATTGAATTTGTGTTCAGTATTCCGGCACCAGATACCCACAGACCCGTTTCGGACTTCAAGGTCCTCTTCAGTGTGGTCCCGACCCAGTGCTGAGGAATACTGAACATTTCTGATTATTTCAAGCCAATTTCTCAAAACTATTAATGGATTTCGATAGCTAACGCCATCTAATGCTTCATAGTGGCATCGTATTGTAAATAGTGTCAAGTAATTTTTTTGCGTAAGAAAAATATTTCACCTAAATTTCAACTGTTTAAAACTACTTAAAAACTGCTGAAATAATGAAATCTTAACTTTAAGTTTCTACCATAAACATAATTGTAATTAACAACAATTGAAAGCTTAATTCATTCTGCATAGTTTCCTTCTCAAATAATCTTCATTTGTTTTTAAAATGTAACCCTTAATTAACTTTTTAGTTGAAAGCGCAATTTCTCGATCAAAATACTACTATCATGTTTATGATCGCCATTGGAATATGATTCAAATTATTAGTTTAGACTACAATGCATGGAATAGTGTCATAATCCTTGTCAGCTGATAACTGTCAATTTTCCAATTCTCCTGACTTAAAATATAAAATCCTTGAGTGAATTTTATCTTTTTAAAATATTGGGTATCGAAATATGTTATTCATCAATTTTAGTGATTTATTCGTCACTTTTGCTTTAATTTTTATAGCCAGTGATTTGCTACGCCATTGGAATATGATTAAAATTAGAAGTATCGACTGTTCGATGCACGGAACGGCGTCACAATGCCTGTCAGCTGATAACCCAATTTTCCAAGTCTAGTGACTCAAAATATTAGCTGTGAATTTTAATTCTATCAATCGCGAGGGCTCTACATTCTGCAGTTAAAGCAAACTTGATTTCTGGTATTGGGGATCATAATTTTTAGTAATTTGTTCGCCACCTTTGCTTTAATTTTTATAGCCAGTGTTTTGCTACGCCATCTCAAATTATGAGTATCGACCTTTCGACGCAGAGAATACCGTCACGATGCTTGTCAGCTGACAACTGTCAACTTTCCAAATCGTGTGACCCAAAATAAAATCCTTCAGTGAATTTTAATTCTATTAGTCGCAATGGCTTTACATTCTGCAGTTAAAGGAAAGTTGATTTCCGTGATTGGGGATGAGGTACGTTTCACACAGTCTAATTAAGTGTTCATGAAAAGTATGCTATTAGTTTTGTCATTAGGACACCTGCGTGGGCTTCCTTTTGGGTGGAGTCGGAGAAATCAACAAGAACAGACACCCTAATTTCATGGTAGTTGATAAAAGTGAGTTTTAATAAATTATTACTATAGTAATTATTTAGTCCTAATGCCCGGTTTCATCAGTGTTAAATAAACGGCTTTCCAATAAGAAGTCCTATTTGAATTACTAAAAAATATGTATTCTTAAGTAGTACAAAAATATTTATTTAAATTAATGAATAAAAACTCTGCGATTACTTAAGGAAAATGTTAAATTTAAGTTTTCACTTACGGAATATCACTGAATGTATTTTTAAACAAAATAGAGCTCCACTAGCTCTATTTTCTCTTAAAATACACTGTTGCTAAACCTCACCGACTACCTGAGGGTTAAGCGTAATTAAAATTACTGTTACGTTCTGGAAAGGAAAAAATGGGGTTGTTGTATATCGATTTACCTTGATTTTTGAGATTCTGAAAACGGAATCGAAGTAAACGTGTATGGGACGCACGAATCTAAAGTTCGTTGGTTAAGGCGATTTACCGTTTGGCCACAAATTAAATTTTAAGTTCCACTTTTGAGGTTGTATATGGTCGTGTTTTCGGCTAGATAAGCACATTAGGGATACCTATTACACACATGACGAAATTATCTCTAAAATAATGATGTAAATTATCCAATTTGTAGTGTTATCTTCATTAATTCAGTCAATATCACGATATTCATTTTTAGGTTAGGTTAGGTTAGGAGAAAGGTTTGCAATAGAATACATTTTTGCGTATGTCTCTTTGGAGACGATGACTATTTCACATACTTCTAGATTACGTTAGGAGAAAGGTGTTCAGTAGAATAAACTGCGTAAGTCTCTTTGCGCACGGTGACTATTCCACATACTTGTAGGTTAGGTTAGGAGAAAGGTTTGCAATAGAATAAATTGCTTAAATCTATTTGCTCATATTAATTATTCTACATACTGCTAGGTTAGGAGAAAAGTTTGCAATAGAATAAATTGCTTAAATCTCTTAGCGCACATTAATTATTCTACATACTGCTAGGTTAGGAGAAAAGTTTGCAATAGAATAAATTGTGTAAGTCTCTTTGCGTGTACGGAATAGCCCCTGAATATTTAAATATTGACATTAATATTTTACATCATTCCCAAAGATGTCGATGACAGTTTTTGTAAACAGTTAATATTTATTATATTTTAATACATCTAGCGCCATCTATTTTTTTATATCATAAATTAGAATACTTATGATTCACTAATCAATCTTGATTTATATATCCATTATTTTAAATAAACGTCAGTAGACGTCAATTTAAGCGTAAAACTAATATTGTGATATTGGCTGAATTATTGAAGATAACACTAGTGATGGGCGGTAACGAATGATTTCAATAATCGAATGATCGGTACTTGAATGATGTTGATAATCGAATGATCATTCGAATGATCATTCAAATGATCGTTCGAATGATCATTCGAATGATCATTCAAATGATCATTCGAATGATTATTCGAATGATCATTCAAATGATCATTCGAATGATCATTCAAATGATCATTCGAATGATCATTCGAATGATCATTCAAATGGTCATTCGAATGATCATTCGAATGATCATTCGAATGATCATTCAAATGGTTATTTAAATCATTTAAACAGTGATTCGAATTACCTATTTATGCTTTATTTTGTTGAATCAGTCTTATTTTTTTGGAATAGTAACACATTTTTATTACATTTCCCATATTTAAATAAAAGTTTTTTTGAAAACAAATATTTTATTTCTACACCATATCTGGAACTAGTCTCAGAACCAGGAGGAGACATTACTATTAACTAGACAAAACCATAAAAAATATAACTACAATTGCTAAATAAAATCCTTTATATATTTATCGCAATGCATTTAGAATTTTCTATGCAGTGTATTGGTACAGTTAATAATGTTATTTATTCTAATTTTATTTATTTTCAATAGCTTAACACTTTCAATCATCTGCACGTAACCCATCAAGTGGATTTGATATTTGTTATGTTTATAAAATGTACATTCAAGTGTACGCACGTGTATTAATAATGAATTGCTTATACATTGAGTTTACATACATTTTTAATTATTCGAGTAACTTGATACACTTTATTTACGATTTTCGGTCATAAGGATTAACGTATTAAATTATAAGTGGTTTGATTATATTTGTTTCTTGCAATTGTTGTAAATATGTATAGTCGTATAAATACTTCGAGTCTTTTCTGAAGATCGCAGCACATTATTCCATTAATGTAAATACACTCAAGAATTAAATATTAAGCAAAACAATATACCATTGAAGGATACTTGGACACTATTTTATTTTCACATAAAAAGTAATTTGAGTATATGAGAATTGTATATTATTTTAATGTTATATGCACATATTGCATTATATACTTGAATTGGTAACTTATTCCGCCGATTAGTGTTTAGTAGAAATTTAGTTTTCCTGTGAGATAGTCGTCGTGCAACAAGTTTTTTTTTAAATTGTGCTTCTGTTCAAAATGAGACCCGGTGCGAAGAGATCCATTGTTTGGGAATATTTTACGAAATCAACAGATGGGAAAAGTGTATCTTGTAGTTTGTGCCAAAAACAATTTATATTTTTCAATAATACTACCAATTTAAAACAACATTTGTTAAGACTTCACCCGATACATATGTGCTCCCCAAAAGAGAATCAACAAATCAACGCAACAGAAAGTGTCACGGACAACCCGGAAATGCCAGGGCCATCCTCGTCTTCTACAGCAGTCAATAAAATACGTGCAAAAAATAAGAGAAGCGCCGAAGAAGAAAGTATTGTTCCACCACTTTCTAAAAAACCACGTCAGCTAAAATTATTTGGAGCAAGCAATATTAATTTAAGTGATAGTGATATAAGTGACATTAACAAAAAACTATTAAAAATGATTGTGAGTGACTTCCAGCCATTATCAATTGTTGAAAATGAAGGGTTTATAGAATACTCAAAAAAACTTCAGCCCCTATATAGTTTGCCTAGCAGAAAATATTTAACTTCAGTGTTAATGCCAAAATATTATGAAGAAGAGACAATAAAATTGAAAAATAAATTGAAGACTGTAAAAGCTGCCTCAATTACGACGGATTTGTGGACGTCTGACAGCAACAAGCCTTACATTACAGTAACAGTACATTTTATTTTGGAAGGGAAGCTCTGGTCGCATACACTTGCTACCAAAGAAATAACGGGACAACACACAGGACCAAATATTGCCGAGGAAATTCAATCCATATTATATGAATGGGACATCTTTGATAAAGTCATTACAGTAGTTTCTGATAATGCAGCGAACATGAAGAGTGCGATAAAAACACACCTGAACAAGGAACATCATCCATGTGTCGCTCACACTTTAAACTTATGTGTTAAAGAAGCACTCGATGGATGTGAAAACTTGAAAATGTTAATAAAAAAGTGCCGGTCATTAGTGACGTATTTTAAACATAGTGTGGTGGCGACAGAAAAATTAAATGTACAACAGCATGACATGAATCGACCACTATTAAAAGTGAAACAGGATGTTCCCACTCGGTGGAATTCAATGTTAATAATGATCGAACGATTGTTAGCGATTAAGGATCCGTTATCAATTACTATTAGTAATTTGGAAAGGGCACCGGAATATTTAGATGCTGCCGAGTGGAAATGTTTGGAAGATATTGTTCCAATTTTAAAACCAATTGAGAGTATCACAACCATTTTATCTGCAGAAAAATATCCCACTATGTCAGTTATTGTTCCGTTAATTAGAGGATTATTACATACATTAGGCAATAGTATTTCAAAAACAGAAATTGGAATTAACCTCTCCAACAATTTATTAAATATCTGCAACCGACGTCTTGGACCATTGGAGAGCAATGAAACAGTTGCAAAGGCTACACTTCTCGACCCTAGATTCAAAAAAATTGGATTCGGTGTCGAAGAAAATGGTAATATTGCCCAAGACTGGCTTACAGATGAATTATCCAGCGTACTTTCTTCGGAAAATTGTATACAAGAAGAGGATGTGTGCGAGGAAGATAACGCGGCTTCACTACCTACAGATATATGGGCTCATTTCGATAAGAAAATATCAAACATTCGCACTAACACCAGCGGCAGTGGTATGGCAGCACTCTTTATAAATCAATATTTAGATATGCCTCACCTAGAGCGAACAAAAAATCCATTAGAATTTTGGGAAAAATACAAACCAACTTTTCCAAAGTTGTATCAATTAGCCTGCAAATACCTATGCGTGCCTGGCACTTCAGTACCTGCGGAGCGAGTATTTTCAAAAGCAGGGCAATTGAGTAACGTTAGAAGAAATCGTTTATCATCAAAAAATGTCAACCAAATCATATTTCTTAATGGAAATCTTTAATTTATTATAAAAATAAAAAATAAAGATTTTAATTAACATATATACTTCATGTTTTAATCACTTACTTTTTTAAACAATCCCCATTATGTATTCAACGGCAGATGTTTTAAAGGTACGTAATGATTTTCTTTTGTTCATCACTACAAACCGAACTAATGTACTGGGGTTCTACCGGCGCTCAAAAATGAACTTTTTTTATTATTGATTCAAAAAATGTTAAACATACTAGATATTATTACAAAAAAATCATAATAAAATTTAAACAAAAATTAGAAACAAATATTTTATCAAAAAAGCATCCGTCTTTTAATCGAGATTCCACATAAATTCTTTTAAACGATCTCAGTTTGAGTATCGAATTACCCCATCCAGAGACTGAATGAATGAAATGTAGGTGAAATTTTAAGTAAGGCCAAGGATGTTTTCATGACTAATAAACTTCCCAATGTAGGTCAGATTGGGAAGAGATGTGTTTGTGTTATAGTGTTTATAGTGTTTATAAGTACCCATGCTGATGGAATTTATTGAAATTTTTTATTAAGTGACCTTGTTTCATTATCCATTCATCCCAGACACGCACTATGCGTCTCGTCGTAGTAAAAGTAATTAATCCGCACAAAATACTACATCCACGAAATTATTGTTATGAACACAGTTAATCGGAAGTTCTCAAAAAGTAAAAATATGCATAGAAAATAGGTTTAAATTATTTTTTTTACACCCCTTAAGAGCATGTACAGTAGTTCAGTTACACCCTGTATATTAATAGAGGTGATAAATATAGATTATACATTTTTTTCATGGATACCGGTCATTAATTAAGCCTTGTATGAAATAAAACCGTTTTGGATATTACAAGGAGGAAAAAAAATCTTGAATTTTCGATAGTTTTGCATGCATTTTGAGAACTTCCGATTAACTGTCTTTATAATATTAATTTCGTAGATATATTGTATTTTTTACAGATTATTTACTTTTACAGTAAATTACCCCATCCAGAGAATGTATGCAATGTAGGTGGAATTTTAAGTAAGGCCAATGATGATTATTCATGACTATCAAATTTTCCAATGTAGGTCAGTTTCGGAAGAAATATGTTTGTGTTATCGTATTCATAAGTAGCCATGCTGAAGGAATTTATTGATTTTTTTTATAAATGACCTCGCTTCAGTATCCATTCATCCCAGACACGCACTATGTGCCAAGTGATTTATGCGTCTCGTCGTAGTAAAACTTTTACTAGTAATAAAAATGTGTTACTATTCCAAAAAAATAAGACTGATTCAACAAAATAAAGCATAAATAGGTAATTCGAATCATTGTTTAAATGATTTAAATAACCATTTGAATGATCATTGGAATGATCATTCGAATGATCATTCCAATGACCATTTGAATGATCATTCGAATGATCATTCGAATGATCATTCGAATGATCATTCGAATGATCATTCAAATGGTCATTCGAATGATCATTCGAATGATCATTCAAATAGTTATTTAAATCATTTAAACAGTGATTCGAATTACCTATTTATGCTCGTCGTAGTAAAAGTTTTACTACGACGAGACGCATAAATCACTTGGCACATAGTGCGTGTCTGGGATGAATGGATACTGAAGCGAGGTCATTTATAAAAAAAATCAATAAATTCCTTCAGCATGGCTACTTATGAATACGATAACACAAACATATTTCTTCCGAAACTGACCTACATTGGAAAATTTGATAGTCATGAATAATCATCATTGGCCTTACTTAAAATTCCACCTACATTGCATACATTCTCTGGATGGGGTAATTCGATACTCAAACTGAAATCGTTTAAAAGCTGCCAGTCTATGTGGAATCCCTATTAAAATACGCAATTTTCGCGTGTACCAGAGAGAATTATGAGAATTTATTAAAGATACAAAAATTTCAATTGCAAATATTGTTTTTTAAACATTAACTAATCTTATTTATTTAAGTGTTTCGAACAAATGTACATAATTTTGTAGAAAAATATATGACTTTTGAGAGAGATATAAAAGAAATTATATCACATGTGGCTAGAGATGGGCATAATCGATTATTATAACCGATTATAATCGTTTAAATCATAATTTAATGGAAATGTACTTGTGTTTCATACTAATAAAAAGAGGTGCCATTAGATTACTACTTCCTTTTTGTCTTCATAAAATAAAGTATGATTCAATTAAATGATAAATTGAACAAATATAATCGATAATATTAATCAAATTTAATCGATTATGCCCATCACTACTGATGTGGCACAATAGAAATTCTAAAGTCATGAATTTCTTTAGGGCTCTAATATTTTCGTAGAAATGCCGAATAACGGCAATGAACTTTATTTTGAACAAATTCATGTTGATTACAAATTAATTATTATTCATTCTATTTTAATTACCATTTAAATGATCATTCAAATTATCATTCGAATGATCATTCGAATGATCATTCGAATGATCATTCAAATGATCATTCGAATGATCATTCGAATGATAATAATAGATTATTAAATAATCGATTATTTTAATAATCGAATGATTCGATTATTCTCACTCGAGTCGGCCCATCACTAGATAACACTACAAATTGAATGAATTACGTCCTCATTTTGGAGATAATTTCATCATGTGTGTAATTTGTATCTGTAATGTGCTTATTTAGCCGAAAATACGACCATATATAACCTCAAAAGTGGAACTTAAAATTCGATTTGCAGCCAAGCGGTAAGTCACCCTAACCGACGAACTTTAGATTCGTGCCTCTTATCCACCTTTACCCTGATTCCATTTTCAGCATCTCAAAAATCATGGTGAATCGATATGCAATAAATCCGAAAAGATTTTTATTCACTGACTATAGAGGCTTCTACTTCGTTATACATTGTTGAACATAAATAAAACACTGTTTATCACTTTGTATAACAATTGGTTTATTTGGTGACTATAGTTTCGATACTACACGTATCATTATCAAACCGTTAGTAACAAAAAACTACAAAGGAACATTATAAATACAATAACAATAAATAATGTTCCTTTGTAGTTTTTTGTTACTAACGGTTTGATAATGATACGTGTAGTATCGAAACTATAGTCACCAAATAAACCAATTGTTATACAAACAAAGTGATAAACAGTGTTTTATTTAAGATTTTTATTGACATAAGGTTTTGTTTGTGTAGTATTACTCCTAATAATTGTGTAATAGATACAGCTGTAAGTGAAATCGAGGACACCTTCAAGAGATTTATCAAACGCGACGACATCGACATTATTTTAATCAACCAGAATGTAGCCGAATTAATCAGACACGTCATCGATGGTCACACACAACCAGTCCCGGCCGTTTTGGAAATTCCATCCAAAGACCATCCGTACGACGCGAGTAAAGATTCCATTTTACGCAGAGCTAGAGTAAGTTCACTCTAGCGACGGCTCGCACCCTAACTTCAGGGTAGACCACAGCGCCAAGGCACACAAAATTTGAGGTTGGGATCGCGCTTTATAAACACAAGGAATTGCACAACAAAGTCACCTTTCAATAACGGATACAAATTACCTTGGGTCTCTGGCTGACCCTGAAGTTAGGCTGCGATCCGTCGCTGGTTCACTCGTAGTGTAAAATTTATAATGGCAATGTAGATTACAACTGAATTTTACATCACATTATTACATTACATCATGTAATATCAAATTTATAATCGTAGTGTACACTACAAATTTTCTTACTGAATTTTACATTAGAGTACATCAAAGAAATTAACGCACAACCTGCAATTTCTCTAATTTTGTGTATTTTATGTTAGCATCTTTAAAATAACGAAGAGCGCTTTGAATGTTGTGTTTATTTTGACAGGTTGCAAAAAAATGAAATGAATTTAATAAAGTTTAACAGTCTTATTAATGGAATTGCCGCTAATTGATAGTTAAACATCATCAGCCTTATTAATAGAATTGCCGCTATTATCATTATAGTTTAATGCTAGTTAATTTCTATGAAACCTGTACCGGGTGGGCAAATAAGCGAGGCTGTATCTCAGAAACTAACGATCGTAGAGAGTTACGGTAAACATTTTTATAGGTAAAGTGGGCAATGGAAAATGCTGGAAATTATTTTCAAGTTTCCAAGATGGCTGCCAGTGGGCGTTTCCACCATCTTGAATTACATAAAGTTACGTTTCTCGCGATTTTCCCCAATGAATATACAAAAAAGTATTTGCGTTTTAATGCTAACATAAAGTGCAACATTTTTTGTAAAAACAATTTTTCTCTATCTTTCGAAATAAATTGGTGGGGGCGTAGCTATAGTTTTTAAAGGGGGGGGGGGGGGGGGGGGTCAGCGATTGTACTTTACAAAAGGCAAACCACTATAAAATCAGTTAAACCGAAATTAAAAATTACATAAACTTTTAGTGTTGAGTCCGTTTGACACAACGTTAGTTAGGTACAACTTTTGAATAAAACATTTGTAATGTAAGTATGTAAAATATATATTTGTAATAAGTTTGCAACGTTTGGGCATTTAGCTATAACTTTAGGTCATAAGTTCATATAAAGTAACTAATAATAATTGTAATTTAAAGTATTATATTTAGCCTTTTACGTCTTATTGCCAACATATTTATAATTTCGTCGGAATCCAGTTGCACCGCCAAGTCACAATGAACACTCATAAGAGCAAGTCCAGTCAGTCTTTCGTCTCCCATTTGATTCCTCATGTAGGTTTTTAATCTCTTTACAGTGGAGAAAGATCTTTCAGGGGTCGCAGTAGAGACTGGTAGTGTGGCTAAAATTAGAAGAAGTTTTTTTATCAAGGGGAAAAACTGTTCATCACACTGATCATTTGTTTCTATTGCAGTGGTTGGTTTTAGTGCTATAGATTTCCAGTGATTGTGCCATATCTCATATTCACTTAAAAACATGTTGCCTTCATTTTCATCCAGAAATGTTTGTGCGACTTTTTTAAGAATTTCCTTTGTCCTCGCGTCACTACTGATCTTCTCAGGCAGAAGCATTTGAATACCTCCGATCGTATCTTCATGTGGTTTAAAGCGAGCATCGAGTTCTGTAATCACATGATCAATAAACGGGTAAAATACATTTCGAAGGTAATATATTTCAGCAGTTTCTCCTGGTATATTGCTGCGCTGGGTTTGGCTTCCAGTCGTTCTTGGAACAACTGTGTCGCTTGAACTCATTTGCTTTGCTTGCTCGAAAAGAATTGAGAATTTACTTTCATTCCGAATATTTTGTAAAGTCTGTTTTATTGTTTTCGCATAACTACAAGCGCTGGTCAAGTCAACATTGACTTTCTGCATTGCTTTATTTAGGTTCGATGTATATGAAAAAACTTTTCTCAATATAACTAGCGACACGATAAACTGGCTATTTCCTATGGCGGTCTGTAGTTGGCATGCTTGAGTGGCGACATCACTATTCGCAGCGTCTGAAAGTGCCTCAAGAGTTGCTCGTATTACAGGAAGCATTTCTGCAAATCTTTCGACAGCCACATGCTTTTCGGTCCACCGCGTCTCACAAAGGGAGATAAGCGTTGAATGAGATGAGTTAATTTGGTCTGCAATTTTCTTTAAAAGGCTGTCCCGAAGTGGAGATTGACGAAAAAAGTTTATTACACTTTTTATGGTTCCAATACAGTTCTGTATCATAGTTATCTCACATGAGTGCGCTAGAACCAAGTCAAGAACGTGAGCCACACAGTGTACGAATTGCGCTCTCGGATACCGTTCTGCGATTATTGTTCTCACGCCTCGTAACCGACCGCTCATCACAGCAGCGCCATCATAGCTTTGCCCAATAAATTTATCCATATCCAAGTTATAAGATAAGAGACGTGTTATAATCGTCGTTGCCAATGCTGGAGCTGAAACATTATCTACGTAGATAAATTCAAGAAAATCCTCCAGGATAACCGATTTCCCAGATGAACAGTCTACGTATCGCAAACATAACGCTAGTTGTTCTCGCCGTGATATATCTTGTGTTTCGTCAGCCAGTACAGTGAAAAAACCCGCCTCGTTCACCCTTTTAAGCAGCTGCGTTTGAATAGCATTACCGCAAAGCTCAATTAGTTCGTTCTGAATTTGTGATGATGTATACATGGCTCTACTGTGTATTGTTTGCGCAAGTAAGTGACTTTTAAGTGCCTCATCGCCAGATTTAGCACGAAAACGGAGAAATGCTCGAAAATTGCCATCATTATGAGCAGGTTCGTTTATTCCAATTTCTCCAGAATCATGGCTTCCTCTTAGGGCCAATTCCTGTCTTCCACATAAAAGAATTGTTTCTACAATGGCTTTTAATCTTCTTCTGTATCTTCCGCAATTTTAACATTTTCCACATTGATGGACTCCGTAACATTAAATGCTTGCCTTCCGCCATCTTTACAAAAATTGCTGCCTGCTCGACAGCAAATTTATGATATGTGGCTTCTGCATGGTGATCAAAGGACTCTAAAGCTTTCTTCCAGTTGGTGAATGGCTTAGTAACAAAGGCTCCAAGTTCTTGGTGACCACGACCGCCTTCTTTTTTTCCAAGTAGTACACATACTTTGCAAAATGCTCCCTGCATGACGTTTGAATACACAAGCCATGAGTACCTGATAGTCCAATGACGTTGAAAAGAAAGGTTTTTTTTGCCAGTGACTGGAAACTTGAAAGTATCCGGTGGGGTCCAAGGCTCTTTTAATGCCCTCTTTTCTTCATCATTGTTTGGAGGATTACAGACATATTTCACAATATCACGATCCATGGACGCAGAAAAATCCAACTTGGCTGGGAAAGAAAGAAAATAATTAAAATTAGGACGTGGCCAGAGACCCGAATGCGGGATCAGTTAAGAAAAAAAAATCCCGAAGAGGCGTGGCTTTGTTTTTACGATGTAAATATGATGTAATATTTCATTTCATAAATATCGCGCACGCGCCTTACAAAATCACGCCGTTTCGGGATTTTATTTTTTTTAGCGATTTCTTAAAATTAAATATTTGCTACATAAACTAAAAGTGTTAGTTAGTTTTTTACTAATTAATCTAACCTTAATTAGAAAACCTGTTTCACCGTGATTCTATAATTTTATCATAAAAATATAGACATAGCTACAATAAAAACACGAAACAAATGATCGATTTAAGATTATTCAAAAATTATTCTTTACTACTAGCACAGCCCTTGAACTACAGATCAGGTGGAAAGGTAATTGAGAAATAAGCAGTTTGCCACAGTGGCAAATAAAAAACTTACCCTTCTTCGCTTCATGGTCATTTTTTGTGGATGAGCCCTCTCCGGTAAATTCTTGATGTTGGGATTCCGCATCGGTCTCTCTTTTTTAGAGAAAAATCCCAAAAGAGATGGTTGAGTAATTCGTTTCATAGTTTTTTTAACGTGATATTTTTATTCTGTTTAATAATTATTACACCCACACAATTGACACAAGGACACGCAGGAACTATGGTCTATTACGCAGAATTACGCGCTCACATTCGGCGTACGTGGCAACACCACCGGGGAGGTTCGGCGGCGGTCGTTTATTGTGGCGCCAAATATGCTGACTTGGCAACGTTTTAGGGGGCCTAATTTTTAATACAAAATGATTTTTATTATTATTTATTTAGCCCAGGCGAAACGTACATAAAAAAGCGTGATCTTACATTAAATCGTGTATGACTGATTTTTGGATATGTGATTCGGACAATTACTGTAAGTTAAAATACAGATTTGCAACCCTGGTGGCCAAAAAACTGCGATTTTTTCACACTTGTGCCGGTTTTTCTCTAATATCTCCTAAATCGTGCGGTTTTGGAAAAATGTTGTACTAGCTTTTTTAGAGTACATTAAATTTGCTACACAATAATATACAGCCCGTTTTTGTAAGTCAAATATTTACCGAGATACGGCTCTTCAAAATCGGACATTGTTACCATACCTATGCAAAAATAAACACCATATCAGGGTGGTGAATTTTTCGATTCTCACATTCTTCAAAATCGGACATTGTTACCATACCTATACAAAAATAAACACCATATCAGGGTGGTGAATTTTTCGATTCTCGCTATTGGTATCTCGAAAATATTAAGATACACGAGGTTGCTTAAATTAGAGAAAAGTAGCTCATTTTAATAGTAATAATAATAATAATACTTTATTTACGGAATAAACCTTCTCACATAATTTCAATTATAATTTTACACACTTATAATATATAATAACAATCAATACACAAACATACATACTCGATATAATTAATACAATATACTCCCAAGCCCTGTAGACAAAACAAGCTTTAATCGTTTCATAAATGATTTAAAAGATACACCGTACAGCTCAAAATGTGGCGATACACAAACCAAATTGCATAATTTTGTCATACGACAAAGTGCATTATTGCTTGTGTAGTTGTTACGATGAACACTCTCTCTAAAAATTAATTGTGAACGTGTATTGGATGGTATTAGAAACTTTAAACCAGTCAGTAATTCAATGCAGTACATTAGGCCGTTTACTATTTTTAAAAGAATTCCCAAATCAGATAGAACACGTCTCTCTTTCAAAGATGTCAAGTTTAAAAAAGTTAGCGTAAAACTGCGACTGTAATTAATTCTAGAAATTCCCAATCTAAAGGATATTGACAACAAAAATTTGTTTTGTACCCTTTCTATTTGATCAATTTTATTGTTATAAAATGGTGACCAAACAGAGGAAGCATACTCTAGTTGAGTTCTTACAAGAGAAATAAATAAGTGTTTGTACGTGTTCATTGAGAAATTCTTACCAAATCTGTTTATAAAGCCAAGCACTTGCAATGCTTTGCAGCACATGCTGTCAATGTGCTTCGTAAATGACAAGGTACAGTCGAATATTACTCCTAGGTCTTTGACATGTGAAACTGTAGATAGCTGGTAACCATTGATTTCATAAATTTATTTAATGACATGACCACGACCAAAGGAAATAGATACGCACTTGTCATTATTAAAATAGAGACGGTTATTGAAGCACCATTGATAAATGTTATTCAAATCTTGTTGCAAGACTGTGATGTCGTTAGTGTTTTTGATTTTACGAAAAAATTTAAGATCGTCTGCAAAAAGAAGAAATTTACAATGCTTGACATAAAACTTCAGATCATTAATGAAGAGTAAAAACAGTATTGGTCCACAATGCGACCCCTGCGGTACACCTGACGTGACACTTATTTCTTTTGAAATAAAATTATTGATTTTCACATACTGTAACCTGTCTGACAAAAAGCTCTGTATCCATTTAGTGATTTTTACTCCAAAGCCGATTCTCTGCAATTTATGCATTAAAATATCCTGCGAAACGCGATCAAAGGCTTTGGAGACATCGGTGTACACCGCATCAACTTGGCAATTACATTCAAAGGCATTTAAGATGTACGATTGGTATACAAGCAAATTTGATATTGTGGATCTCCCGGAGGAAAATCCATGTTGCTCTTCACAAATAACATGTTTGCAATGAAACGATAATCAATAAATCAGGGAAATTTCCCCTCCGCCTGGAAACGAAGCTTTATAAGACCTATCTTCAAAAGTGAAAATAGGGAAAATATTGCTAACTACAGAGGAATATCCATTCAATCTGTTATACCAAAAATGTTTGACAAATTGATAAAAAATTCAATTTATCAATAAATCAGGGAAATTTCCCCTCCGCCTGGAAACGAAGCTTTATAAGACCTATCTTCAAAAGTGAAAATAGGGAAAATATTGCTAACTACAGAGGAATATCCATTCAATCTGTTATACCAAAAATGTTTGACAAATTGATAGCTGATAGCTAATTGATCAGCTATCAATTTGTCAAACATTTTTGGTATAACAGATTGAATGGATATTCCTCTGTAGTTAGCAATATTTTCCCTATTTTCACTTTTGAAGATAGGTCTTATAAAGCTTCGTTTCCAGGCGGAGGGGAAATTTCCCTGATTTATTGATAAATTGAATATTGTGTGCAGGGGAGTACATAATGAATAAATACATTGTTTTATAAAAAACGATGGTATGCCATCGGGACCAGGTTTACATGAGTTTTCTAATGAATTGATTGCACTAAAGACATCACTAATATTGACAAAAAACTCGGATAAGTTAACAAACTGATCATTCACAAAATTGTTACACACCCCATCGGGTATTGGCGCGCTGTCATTGGTATATACACCAGAAAAATAATCTGCAAACAACTCAACACAATCATCTCCAGAATCACTTGATTTTTCATTGAAAAACATTACCTTAGGGAATCCATCAATTTTCCTGGATTCATTCACATAGTTCCAAAAGGATCTAGGTTCATGGGAAATATTTAATTCAATTTTAATGGTATTTTTCCGGTATTTAACTCAAAATATGACGAACATTTTCCGATTTTTGAAGAGTCGAATCTCTGTAACTATTTGACTTACGATAACATTCTAGATCTCATTTTGTAGCAAATTTAATTTGCGTTGAAAAAGATTAGTAGAAAATGTTTCCAAAACCACATGGTTTATATATATATTGATATTGACAAAAATCCGAAACAAATGCGAAAAAATTGTAGTTCCTCAGTTACCATTTTGTTAGCACAGCTTCCTGAGGGTTGCAAATCTAGATTTTAACTGACAGTAATGGTCTGAAGTAAATATCCAAAAATCAGTCATACACTATTTAATGTAAGTTCCATGTACGTTTCGCCTGGGCTAATTATGATGTCATTGGCATTGAATAAAGGGTGACGATACGCGTTGTTTTTGTGGCTAATGGGGGGGGGGGGGGGGGCGGACCCCCTAAACCCCCCCCGTATATACGGTTGTTTTAAATAAATGTCTGTAACTTCGAAACGGCTTAATGGGTTTGGATAAATTTGGTATCATTGAAAAGAGCATTTCTTGGGCTTTTAGGTTTCTCGTAATTATGACAGTTGTGACCTACACGGCCGCCGATAGAGGGCGTTATTCGATATTATAACCAAAATATTGGATTTTCTCAAAAAATTTAAACGCGATGATATGACTTTTTTTAGACTAGAAAATAGACAAATGACCAACCAATAAGCCTGCGCAAACCGCATCTTATTATCTTTATTATTATTATTAGATATTAAGACAATGTGTTTCTGTAAATATGGTGAAACAGGGTAATACCTTTATTTGGTTGGTTCTGATGAAGTTCGAATGATGTGTTCCACTTTCGACGTACAGCCTAACTCTAACGTCATCGATGCGAAATACTCATTCAACATTCTAGTAATCTGGTCGCCCTGACCCTTCGTTAACCCTGACGTAATACTAGCGTGTCTTGCTACATCTTGTGACTCAACAGAATTTAACTTCGTCGATGAAGCCGATAGAAACTCCCAACTACCTGACCGAAGATTGCGACAAATGACCAACCAATAAGCCTGCGCAAACCGCATCTTATTATCTTTATTATTAAGATTATGATTATTATTATTAGATATTAAGATGCGGTTTGCGCAGGCTTATTGTTTGGTCATTTGTCTATTTTCTAGTCTAAAAAAAATCATATCATCGCATTTACATTTTTTGAAAAAATCCAATATTTTGGTTATAATATCGAATAACGCCCTCTATCGGCGGCCGTGTAGGTCACAACTGTCATAATTACGAGAAACCTAAAAACCCAAGAAATGCTCTTTTCAATAATACCAAATTTATCCACTGAAATATAGTAATACTGGAACGCGCTCTGGCGTCGCCAGCGCGAGCCGACAGAGATAGCGAGTAACGGGTCTTGTGTCTCCGTCGTACTTTTGTGCCGTGATGTACGCCGCCTGACTTTAGTTCTAATGCGCATGCACGAGGAGCGTGAGACAATGACACAAGACCCTTTGGTCGCTGTCTCTCTCGGCTCGCTTTCTTAACCCAGCGATCATAGGCAGTGCGCGTTCCAGTATTACTATATTTCAGTGAATTTATCCCAATCCATTAAGCCGTTTCGAAGTTACAGGCATTTATTTAAAACAACATTCAAATACCCCCCACCACTTTATTTCGAAAGATAGAGAAAAGTTGTTTTTACAAAAAATGTTTCACTTTAGGTTAGCATTAAAACGCAAATACTTTTTTGTTACATTCATTAGGGAAAATCACCAGAAAAGTAGCTTTATGTAATTCAAGATGGTGGAAACGCCCACTGGGAGCCGTCTTGGAAACTTGAAAATAATTTCCAGCATTTTCCCTTGCCCACTTTGCCAATAACATTTTTTACCGTAACTTTCTACGATCGTTAGTTTCTGAGATACAGCCGCTTACCTCGCTTATTTGCCCACCCGGTACAAACCAGAGTTGGGACGAATCCTCAAATACAGGATTCGAATCACGAATACTCGAATAAAGGATTCGTAAGTGAAAAATATGATTCGAATCAAAGATTCGAATCCTCATTTGTGAATCACGGATACAAATCCTTTAAAAATTTGAATCTGTTATTTGCAACCAGTAACATTTTATTCCATCAGTTTCTGTTAACAAAAATGTTCATTTACCGACTAAATATCTGAATCAATAATGTGTGTTATTGAACTTCATTTTAAATCAGTGTTTACACGCGTGGCGCATGAAGTAAAATTTCGAGTTTAGAAAAGCCCCGTAAAAATTTGTCTCGGGTCGCTGCGCGACCCTCGACAAATTTTCTACGCGGGGCTTTTCTAAACTCGAAATTTTACTTCATGCTTAGTCTGGGAGTGGACAACACTCGTTCTTAGAAGTTTCAAATTAAAGGATCACTCAAGATTACTAAGTTTATTACCATTTTACAAAGGCTACAGCTCGAAGGACCAATCAAGGTCTTCGGAGACCGAAGGACTACAGGGAATCGAAGTTTTTTTTACTAGAAAACAACGAATATCTGAAGGTTTACAGCATGGGTAGGAAAGAAAACATCTAATTTTGAAAAAATATCGAAGTTGGGTTGGTTTTCAGTGCGTTTTTAACTTCACTTACATCAGAGTTTTATACGCGTGGCGCATGAAGTAAAATTTCGAGTTTAGAAAAGCTCCGTGAAAATTTGTCTCGGGTCGCTGCGCGACCCTCGACAAATTTTCTACGCGGGGCTTTTCTAAACTCGAAATTTTACTTCATGCTTAGTCTGGGAGTGGACAACACTCGTTCTTAGAAGTTTCAAATTAAAGGATCACTCTAGATTACTAAGTTTATTACCATGTTACAAAGGCTACAGCTCGAAGGACCAATCAAGGTCTTCGGAGACCGAAGGACTACAGGGAATCGAAGTTTTTTTACAAGAAAACAACGAATATCTGAAGGTTTACAGCATGGGTAGAAAAGAAAACATCTAATTTTGAAAAAATATCGAAGTTGGGTTGGTTTTCAGTGCGTTTTTAACTTCATTTTAAATCAGTGTTTTATACGCGTGGCGCATGAAGTAAAATTTCGAGTTTAGAAAAGCCCCGTGAAAATTTGTCTCGGGTCGCTGCGCGACCCTCGACAAATTTTCTACGCGGGGCTTTTCTAAACTCGAAATTTTACTTCATGCTTAGTCTGGGAGTGGACCGTCAAGATTTTCTACATGTCGAGATTTTCGCTATTTCTAGATTTTTGTCGATTTATTCACAGTTTGTTATTATATTAAATGCAACTTTAATATTAAATAAATACGGTTTTTCTTAGGAATAGAATATTCACACATTTAAACCCGAGCAAATTATAAAGTGAACTCTAAAAGTTAATTTTAGGTAAAATTTTGCATCTTTTTCTATGATTTCAATGAATGATTTATTATATTACATACGTCGATTTTATAAAAGAGTTAAATTTAAAGTTCAAACGAGTGTTGTCCACTCCCAGACTAAGCATGAAGTAAAATTTCGAGTTTAGAAAAGCCCCGCGTAGAAAATTTGTCGAGGGTCGCGCAGCGACCCGAGACAAATTTTCACGGGGCTTTTCTAAACTCGAAATTTTACTTCATGCGCCACGCGTATAAAACACTGATTTCAAGTGAAGTTAAAAATATACTGGATCTGGATCTGGATCATAAAGACACCCCTTTACCTAGACACAGCAATTAGACCCCAATGGCCCTCTTTGCATCCCCCCCTAGGGTTGTGTCACTCCTCAGCTCAGCCATGCCACTCTGTCGAGAAAGGCCAGCAGAGCAGCGGTTGACTCTTCCCTAATGTCGGCCATCTGGACGCCAGAATTTCCTCCCTTTGCGAGGCGAGTGCTGGGCAATCACAAAGGATGTGCTCGGCAATCTCGTCCTCATGGCAGCCTCTACAATCTGGCGAGTCAACGGCTCCCATTTTGTAGAGATGCCCATTTAGTCCACAATGGCCCGTGAGAACGGCCGTTATGCGTCTCAGATTACTTCTGCTCATTTGCAGGTAGTGTAGTGCCGTCTTTTTGTTCGGATACCCTAAGGTTTCCCTAGACATCCTACAGTCCTTAATGTCATCCCAGCGTTCCTTGAATTTCTTCAGGATTTCGTTGTGGATCAATTCGTTTAGGGTCGATATGGTGGGTTTTACTAGCGGCTGTGGCGAGGAAATAGTTTCCCCAGCCGCTACTCTAGCCAGTTTATCCGCCTTTTGATTGCCTACATTAATGTCATTGGCCTTCACCCATGATATCTCGATTCTGTTTTCTGCAGCAGCAAGCCTGAGTTTGCTGTGGCAGTCCAGAACTGTCTCCTATGTCGTTACTCTGTTTTTCAGAGCCATCAGAGCCTGCCTGCTATCTGTTAGGATGAGTAGCTTTTTGTTCCTCACGTTGCGGTTCTGTATGGTTTCAGCCGCAAGTGCTATTCCCATCACTTCTAGTTGTGCGATGGTCGTGTTCTCTCCCATTGGAGTCTTTAGGTTGATGCCCAGGTTCCTGGAGTATATCCCCAGTCCCGAGTGTCCTTCTTTACATGATGCGTCGGTGTAAATGCGATTAGCCGATTCTCTCATGTCCATCGAGGGATGGAGGCGTACCTCGTATCCTTCCGGTACGGTATTTGTGAGCGAGCACAGGTCGTTTCTAGCCTCTAACAGAGGTATATCTCTGGAGACATTCCTCCAGAGGCTGCCTCTAGCCATCCCACATGTGTTACGTGTCCATAACCCTTCAGCTTGGAGACGGAGTATGAAATTTATGGCCTCCTTCTCCACATACAGATCCAGCGGTGGAAGACATAGCATGACTTCCATTGCCAGAGTCGAGGTAGTGCGCATTGCACCCGTCGCGCCGAGACAAGCTATTCTTTGTACCTGGGATAGGCGCCTCATTGTGGTCTGTAGTTTCGTTCTTGACCACCACACAGAGGCGCCATAAGCAAGCATAGGCCTTATTATCGCTGTGTAGACCCATAGTGTCGCTTTTGGTTTCAGACCCCATGTCCTCCCTACTACACGTCTACACTGCCAGAATGCCCTTATGGCCTTGTTTGTTTTGATATCGATATGCGATTTCCAGCTCAGTTTATTGTCGATGGTTATACCCAGGTATTTGACTTCCTTGCTGTACTGCAATATCGTATCCATTTGCGAGGGTGCCTTTTGAGGTACCCACCTTTTCCTGGGAATGGGACGTTTCATCGCCGGGCCAGTTCATCGCCTGGCCAGTTCATCGCCGGGCCAGTTCATCGCCGGGCCAGTTCATCGCCGGCTGTTTCATCGCCAAGCCAGTTCATCGCCAGGCCAGTTCATCGCCAGGCCAGTTCATCGCCAGGCCAGTTCATCGCCAGGCCAGTTCATCGCCAGGCCAATTGCGATAGGATATGTCAGGATAGGTTTGGATGGGTCAGGACAGGTTAGGATATGTTAGGGTATGTTAGGATGGATTAGGATAGGTTATGATAGATCAGGATAGTTTAGGATAGGTGAGGATAGGTTAAGATAGGTTAGGATAGGTTAATATAGGTTAGGATAGGTGAGGATATGTTAGGATAGGTTAGGATAGGTTAGGATAGGTTAGGATAGGTTAGGGTAGGTTAGGATAGGTTAGAATAGGTTAGGATAGGTTAGGATTCTACTGTTGGTTTTGCACGTCGTTTTATAGCAGTAAGAGTGGCAGCTACTTCCACGTTTATTGCTGAAGAATCACGCGAATGTACATTTAATTCATGTGCAACATTTCCATTTTTTGTGTGTATCCTGGCGTTAGTTGGTCCTACGTGGTAACACCGACAAAATTTAACACTTACTGTTTTTGTCAAAAATATACATATGTCCTCCGTGGATAAACTTTTCTTTTCCTCTTTTGGTCAAAATTTGTGTTTCCATACTTGCAAATAGTAAACCTTAATCTGAATTGCACTCAATGACATATATCAAAAAAATGACAGCATTCTCATTCAATTTTTATTAAGTTTGAGTAACGATTACTTGGTTATAAAACCTAATATTAAATTAGTGGACAAATTTCAGATTTAGGTAATATTTGAAATGTTATCATTAGATATGATCTTTCTTTCAAAATTTATTTTATAAAAATATTGGCGATGAACAGGCCTGGTGATAAAACGGCCGGCGATGAACTGGCCTGGCGATGAAACGGCGGCGATGAATCGGTGGCGATGAATCGGCGGCGATGAAACGTTCTAGACCGCCTTTTCCTGGTGAACATGACCATCTCCGTCTTTGCTGGGTTGACAGGGAGGGAGTGATCTTGACACCATTTGGTGAGCGTGTCAAGTGCCGTCTGCATCCTGCTGCATATAGCATCTTCAAATTTTCCACTTACTAGGATGGCTAGGTCATCAGCATAGGCTGTGAAAGTAAAACCTTGCGTGCGCAGTTCCTTCAATAGGCTATCAAGCACCATGTTCCACAGCAGGGGGGATAACACACCTCCCTGCGGGCATCCACGGCTTATGTTGCAGGAGATACGTTGTCCCCCTGCCTCCGCGCTATTGATACTGGGACTCCGCGCCTATCCAGGGCGTTCCGTATCTTTGGTAAGGTTGTTTTGTCAAAAGCGCCTTCAATGTCAACAAATACACCCAGGGTGGATTCGCGTGAATCCAACGATTTCTCTATCTCGCCTACAACACTGTGTAGTGCCGAGTTAGTTGATCTACCCCTTGTGAATGCATGTTGCGCCTTCTCCAGTGGTAATTCCTGAAGCGTTTTGCCTCTTATATATCTCTCACACAGTCTCTCTCTCCATTGTTTATGGAGGAAAGACGAGAGCGATATCGGCCTGTAAGCTTTTGGTTCCGTGTAATCAGCTTTACCAGGCTTGGGAATGAAAACTACCCTGACTTGTCTCCAGGCCTTTGGGATGTATCCCGTCGCCAGGCTGGACCTGTAAAGCACGACTAGGTGCTTCACGAGTTCCTCTCTTCCCCACTGCAGTAGGGCGGGAAAAACTCCATCTGGTCCTGGCGATTTAAAGGCAGAGAAGCTGCCTATAGCCTGTCGGGTGTTTTCCTCATTTATCGCCTCCCCGGTAAGTGTGTAGTCATTACCGGTTTCGGGGGCGATCGTCACATATTCACTTTCCTGTCCGTTTGTGATGTTACATCCAGGAAAGTGCGCCCTAAGTAAGAGCCTCTGACTGTCTTGGAGGTCATTGGTTAATTCACCATCCTCCTTCCTCATGATACCAACAGCCTGGAGTTGGTTTTGCGAGATTATTTTCTTCAGTCTGCTTATCTCTGCACATCCTTCTATATTTTCACAGTAGGTGCGCCAGCATGTTCTCTGACGTTGCCTTAAGAGTTTTTTATATTCACTCAGGCGGTCTTTATAACAAGACCAGTCAGAGCTTAATTTTGAGCGGTACGCTCTGTTATAAGCCTTTCTTGTCGCTTTCTTGCGGGATCCGAGTTCGGGCGACCACCATGGAGTGGCCTTCCCAGTCTTAGATCTCCATTTGAGAGGACAGGGGGCTTTGTATGCGGGAATGGGACGTTTCATCGCCGGGCCAGTTCATCGCCTGGCCAGTTCATCGCCGGGCCAGTTCATCGCCGGCCGTTTCATCGCCAGGCCAGTTCATCGCCAGGCCAGTTCATCGCCAGGCCAGTTCATCGCCAGGCCAGTTCATCGCCAGGCCAATTGCGATAAGATATGTCAGGATAGGTTTGGATGGGTCAGGATAGGTTAGGATACGTTAGGATAGATTAGGATAGATTAGGATAGGTTAGGATACGTCCTACGTGGTCACACCGCCAAAATTTAACACATTGGTCAGACTTACTGTTTTTGTCAAAAATATACATATGTCCTCCGTGGATAAACTTTTCTTTCCCTCTTTTGGTCAAAATTTGTGTTTCCATACTTGCGAATAGTAAACCTTAATCTGAGTTGCACTCAATGACATATATCAAAAAATGACAGGATTCTCATTCGATTTTTATTAAGTTTGAGTAACGATTACTTGGTTATAAAACCTAATATTAAATTAGTGGACAATTTCCAGAATTGGATAATATTTGAAATTATATCATTAGATATGATCTTTCTTTCAAAATTTATTTTATAAAAATATTGGCGATGAACAGGCCTGGCGATGAAACGGCCGGCGATGAACTGGCCCGGCGATGAAACGGCGGCGATGAATCGGCGGCGATGAAACGTCCTAGACCGTTTGTATGCACTCAGTATCTGCGTCTGCACCGCCCCTGCTAGCAGGTCTATGCCAGCGCAGTCTGTTGGTGTCTCTGTACTTACCTCCCGCATGCTGCTTCTAAGGTGCGTGGTGTACGCCTCCTTGTCCGTCAGCCTCGGGTCTACGGTTTCTTTGGACTCTTTTTGAGTCCCATCTCAAAGGTAATCCATCTGTGATCAGACATGGACACCTCTCCACTCACATACCAGTTACTTATGCTGCTCGATATACTAATGCTGGCAACTGTAATGTAGATTACTGATTGCCCCCTCGTGTATGCAAATGTTGGCTCCGCACCACGGTTTAGTATTTCCAAATCACTACTAGCTAAAAAGTCATGTAAAGACTTACCTCTTTTGTCTGTAGTGCTGCTTCCCCACGCCACGTGATAAGCGTTGGAGTCACCACCCAGGATCAATGGCACTCCTTCCATCCTGCAATACTCGATCAGCCTCTCCACCTCCCTCGTCGGTGGGGGTTGATCCGAGTCACCCTTTCCCTAACGCTTCCCCCGCCCTGATGACGGTTAGGTCTTCGTTGGACAGGGCGGGAAGCAAGAGGGCTGCTAGTCGCCTAGGAGTGTATATGGCACTCCTAGGCCTTGTTCCTGGGCTATAATGAAGAATGCCAGTTAGTGCTCCCAGTCCAGATACCCTGGATTTAACTACCCAGGGTTCCTGTATCAGGGCTATCGTGTCCGTGTCCATGTCATCCTTCCCTTTCCCTAACGCTTCCCCCGCCCTGATGACGGTTAGGTCTTCATTGGACAGGGCGGGAAGCAAGAGGGCTGCTAGTCGCCTAGGAGTGTATATGGCACTCCTAGGCCTTGTTCCTGGCCTATAATGAAGAATGCCAGTTAGTGCTCCCAGTCCAGATACCCTGGATTTAACTACCCAGGGTTCCTGTATCAGGGCTATCGTGTCCGTGTCCACAGGTTAGATGTCGCCGCTCTCGCATGGCACAGATTACATAAAAATATACTATTAAGGTTGGAAATTTTTCATGGTCAACTAACCAAATATGCATTTACAAATATTAGAATTATTCCAAAATTTAAATATTTATTTTCAAATATGAATAATTTAGTGATTTAAATATTCATATTAGAAATTTAACTATTTGAATCAATCGAATTCGAATCCCAGCCTTAATAGCGATGATTCGAATTATTTGGGAGGATTTGAATCCGTGTATGAGGATTCGGATCCTTTTATAATTATTCGAATCCTTTTATAAGAATTCAAATCCTTTTATTAGGATTCGAATCATCTGCGCCTGGATTCGAATACGAATCCTTTTAATAAAATGTAACGAATCCGGATCACGAATCCGTTTTCACTAAAAAATTTGTATTCCTCTTTTGATTCCTCTAAAAGGATTCGAATCCTGAATGATTCGAATCCTGCCCAGCTCTGGTACAAACATAATACTATCAGTTCGTATTAATAGAACAAAATCAACATGTGATTAGTTAATTTTGAACTAACTGTTCATAGAATGAACGTGGCAACATCGCATTTTCATGTGTACCAACTTCAATTTAATTAAATTGTAACCGTTTAGAGGTTATGGTGCATTGTTTATGTTTCTTCCGCTAAATTATTTAATTGAATTTTATTTCTAACGAATGTTTCCAATCCCAGATTAAGCATGAAGTAAAATTTCGAGTTTAGAAAAGCGTGAAAATTTGGTTTGGTCGCGTAGCGCGCAGCGCTACGCGACCAAACCAAATTTTCAGGCTTTTCTAAACTCGAAATTTTACTTCATGCGCCACGCGTACAACATACGGATTTATAGATTTTAAATAAATTATAGCATTATTATTATTATTTTTTTAATTTTTGTTTTTTATTTCTTTGATCATGTTGATGATTTTCACTGGCAGCCCATATTCGGTTAATATTTTCCACATCCTTTTTCTTTTCACTCTATCAAACACCTTTTCAAAATCTATGAAATTTATGTTTACTGTTTTTATTATTAAATAAATTCGTTTTACAGCGGCCTTTAAGGTTATGTATAGCACAGATCTCGTGCCTTAAGAGGAAGTCGACCGCTCTCTAAACGTATAAAACTAAGCATACTGCCGTCTTAATTACATTCTTGTTTAGGGATGAAATAAAATGAAAAGTGGAATCTTAATGCCTGTCTTAATAAAATATTTCCAACTTTGACCGTTCTTTTATAAAAAAATATTAAACATTGTTAAACTAGCGTAATCGCATCTTCAATATCATTTTTTTCTGCAACATTTATAAAAAAATATTGAGAAACTAAATCAGTTACATTGTAGAAGAATTCTTTTTGAAGAATTGTAATTTTTTCGAATTATTTCTATCGTACAATAAATTCACTGGGATGTCGCGCGATATTGAAGTTTCAGAAAATTTGAAAAACTGTTATACGCGCGACATCCTAGTGACTATATTTAACCAAATAAATAAATGAAAAAAATCACATATCTCTGCATAGGAATTATCTACAATGTGACTGATTTAGTTTTTCAATATTTTGTATAGATACTGCAGACAAAAATAAAATCAGAAACGCTATTTCGCTAGTTTACCAATGTTTGATATTATTTTCTGAAATAACGGTAAAAGTATAAAATATTTTATTGAGACGGGCTTAAAGATTGTACTTTCCTTGAAGTATACCTATTTTTTCAAAATATTTCATCCCTAAACAAGGATGTAATTAAGACGGCATTATGCTTAGTTTTATACGTTTAGAGAGCGGTCGACTTCCTCTTAAACTGGGACTCCTGTACATTATTAGTTGTAAACTAACAATAGTAATCTACTAAGAAAAAAGACATTTATTGGCATAATTATTATTATTATTCCATTAAACTCCTCCCTATGGAGGGACCTTAACAGGTGTTTCTGAGCTTTATTTTTAAGGTAGCCAGCCTTATGAACTCTTGCTTATACTTTCTGCAATTTTTTTCCATTTGTTTTTATCTTTTGCGTCTTGCTTTATTTCATTCCATGTTTTATTGATCCTTGTGTGTTTTTTCTGTGTTTGTTTTTGCCATGTATCCGTTGGTCTGCCTCGCTTTCGTTTTCCTCTTATGTTGTAGTCCAGTGCTTCTCTTACGATGTTTGTGTGTTCTTTCTGTAATGTATGTCCTATCCAATTCCATTTCCTTTTTCTTATTGTGGTTTCTACTTTTTCCATATTGCATCTTCTCCATAGTTCTTCGTTTGTTATCACTTCGGGGTAGTAAATCTTTAGGATTCTACGAAGCATTTATTTATGAAGGTCTGATTGATATCTTCGTGGTTATCCATAACTCTGATGCGTACAACAAAACACTTTTTACATTGCTGTTAAAACGTCTATTTTTTCTGTTCGTTTTGATTTTTTTAGACCTTCATATTTTCCAAAGCATATTGAATGCTTCTTGTGTTTTTTTTTATTCTTCTTTTCACGTCGTCATCGCTTCCACCCTTTTCACTTATCTCACTGCCTAGGTAGCAGATTTTTTTTACTATTTCAATTTCTTTGTCTTCTATTTGTATTTGAACATCTTCATTTATTGTTAGAATTTTACATTTGTTCATATTAATTTTAAGTCCGACTGTTTCTGCCACTTCTTTTAATTTGTTTGTTTTTTTGTTGTAAGTTTTTTATGTTTTCTTCTAATAAACAGACATCATCCGCGAATTCTATGTCTTCTAGGTTTTTTCCGTTTATCCACCTGATCCCCGTTTTGTTTTTTGCCACTTTTCGCATTACGCTGTCTATTCCCACCCATTCCTCCTTCACCCCCTCGCACTCCTCTGCCAAATGACTCCACGTATCCCTTCCCCGCTCACACATTACACACTTCCCATACACTTCCCCCATTCACACCTTCCTTCCTTGCTCCCCTGACACACACCTCACTCTCGCCAGCACCACCCTTTTCTCCCTACTCCATCCCCCCTCGATCAAATACCTCGGCATTCTCCTATGCACCTGCCACCTTCCCCATACCTATCGTTGTATTCATTCCTCTCTATACAGCCCTGTCTTTCCTGTGCTTCCACCTCCTTCTCTTTCACCCACGCATCCACCTTTAAACCATTCCCCAGCCATTCCATCACCTTCGTCTCTGACAAACCCACCCTCTCATACATTCTCCTTCTCTCGCTCCTTCATCTACCCTCTCTCCCATTCACGCACGGAAGAGAGATAGGTGAAGGCGGTGTGGGTGGTACACCGCCTTCACCAATCTCTCTTTCTCCAGATCCCATAACTTCATCTCATACCTAGCCATTCTCACCATTTCCGCACACTCTAGTTTCTCTCTTCGTTTCCTGCAGCACTATATATCTGGGTGTCGACCTTTCCAGCCCCAACATACGCTTCAAAAACCGCAACTGCTCTCTCTCTATACACTCATACCCTCTCGTCCCCCATACTTCCACCCCATACATTAACACAGACCTCACACACGCATCCCATACTTTACACACCACTCTTACATTGTTCTCCATCCACTTCCCCCACTTTTCCCACGCTATCCCCCACGCCTTTCTAGCCTTCCCCTGCACCTACCTTACATGCTCCTCATACCCTCCCGTCCCTTTGAACAAAAACCCTAAATACTTGATTTCTTTAACCCTCTCAATCACCTCCCCCTTCCACTCTAATTCCTTCACCCTCCCCTCCCTCTCTTTATTTCTGAATCCCATCCATTTCGTTTTTCTAACATTCACGCTTAACCCCCTCTTATCCATAAATCTCTCTGGCCTTTTCAGCATATCCTTCATCCCTTCCCATTCTCTTGCCAACATCCACACCTTACTTCTACCAACCCCCCCCCCGCCTCTGCCCTTTTCTCATCACCTCTTCTAATTCACTCGTATAGAGGTTAAACATCACCGGACCCAATGGGCACCCCTGCCGCCTAAGCCCCTCCCACGTGCTAAACTTCTCCGACTCTTCCATTCCCACTTTTGCCTCTGCCCATGTTTCCTCATACACTCCTGTCACCCACTCTACCATTCCCTCACTCACCCCTTTTCTCTTCAGACACTCTAACAATCCTACCCTTGGTACCGTGTCGTACGCCGTCTTCAGATCCACAAACACCCTTTCTCTTCCATCACCGTCTCTCCCATTCTTGCCAGGGTAAAGACCTGCTCCCTCGTCCCCTTACCCCTCATAAAGCCCCCTGCGTCTCCGGCAGCAGCCTTCTCTTCTCTTCCACCTCCTTGTCTAGCCTATTTTTTACCACCATCATAGCTATCTTGTATCCCGTGCTCATCACTGTTATCCCCCTATAGCACTCCGCATCCTTCTGATCCCCTCCTTTATGTATCGGGCACATCCTCCCCACCCTCCATGCTGCCGGTATGCTCACTCTTCCCCTCCACATCTGGTTCAGTAGCTCCCTGAATTTCTTTTTCCCCCCTTCCCCAATCTCCCTCCACATCTCTGCCTTCAGCCCATCCCTTCCTGCTGCCTTCCCTCCCTTCACCTCCTTGAACGCTCTTTCGACCTCCTCCTCCGTGAACTTTTCCTCTCCATCCCCCCGCCTGTCTTCTCCCATCCCCACTGCCACTCAACTACCGTCTCTGCACTTCCTTCAACGATATCCCTAACTGCCTCTTCCTTTCCCCTCTCCTCAGCACCTTCTACATTTCCGCCTCGTTCCTGCATTCCCTCAATTCCTCGCTCACTCTTTCCACCGCCTGCAGCTTCTTCCTCTCATATATACCATCATATCTTTTCCTTGCCGCCACCACTTTCCCCTCTTCTCTTCCATTTCTTACGCATTCTCCCACTACCTTCCTCAACTCCCTCTTCGCCTGCCTACACATCCACATCTCCTCCATTGCATTGACCTCTTCCCATTGAATCCCCGCCAGCCTCATCCTCATATCCTCCAGCGCCTTTACCCCACACTCAAGGTATTCGTTTTCTTGCCTCCTTTCCTCTTCTCTTCCCTTTTACATCCACATCTCCACAGTTAACGGTAAGTAGTCAGATCCTAGCACCTCTTCCACCTACACGCCTCTTATATCTCCCCTTTCTATTCCCTTGACCACCACATAATGATGCCCCTCTTGTCCCAATGTACGTTTTTCTCCCCTCCCAATCGCCCTCCGTGCATCCGTTCAAAATCTCTCATCCCTCCATCACCCACTCCTTCATCCTCCTGCCCTCCCCATTTATACATTTATCCTGTGAACTCCTCTTTGCCACTGAACCGTCCTCTCCAATCCCTCCCCCGCTTCCCCTATTCTGGCATTGAAATCCCCCCCCCCCACCATCCATTTTCGTCCTTCGCCCGCTCTCTTATCTATTTTCTTTCTTATGTCCGTCCAATTCTTGTTTACGTACACCACCCCTTCGCATCCCTCCTTAGTAATCTACTTAAATATTTGATTAATTCAAAAATGTTAATATCATCCTTAGTACAGTGTTAATACAGCTGTATGCTAGAGTCTATTAATAAGGCAGAAAATGTTTAAAGTATTGTAAGATGGTTAATTTATTGGAGCTGTTTAGTCTCTTTTTAGAGTGAATAAAATAATTGAATTTGTTTTATTTTTCAGGGAATGTTCAATCCTGACGATATGGTCCGTTAAAAACGTTGTTATAAATGTATTACATGTTATTATAATTTAAATATATATATTATATTGTGTAGATTGAGTACGTACAAACGTCAGTTGAATTATATTAGAATCGATTATAATTTTACATTCCTGCGGTTGTTGTGTAAAAAAAAATGCATCTGCATAAAATAAATGTAACTGGGTATTTCTAATTGTTTATATTAACCTTACTAAAGCTGAGATTCGAATACAAATAATTGAAATACTCGAATATTTAAATATAATTTTTTCAATGACCAATGGCCGGTTTCTCCAACGTTACTTAAGTATTAGTTGTGTCTCAAACTGTGCCTTAAGTCGTAACCTTAAGATGTGTTGCAGAAACTACACTTGTTAAGGATTAAGGATTGGTTGTCGGGAGGGCAGCCGCGCCCACTTAGGCCCATTGTAGTGTCTCCTTCCTGATGGTCAGACTCATTCCGCACTGCTGGCAATTGCCAATATTTGTGCGACGGACTAGTTTCATCCGGGTCCTTCACGTTTGGGCTGGGTTTCCCTTAACATATTATCCCTTAGTTTTGACAGGGCCGGACACTCGTGAAGTATGTGTCTTGCTGTCTCATCTTCTTCGTTGCATCCTCGGCATGTGGTATCGTTGCTGATCACCATTTTTGCGAGGTGCTTTTGGAAGCTGTAGTGTTCGGTGATGTAGCCGGTTAGTGTACGTAAGTTTTGCTTGGAGAGTTCTAGGAACTTCTTTGTTTTTTTGCGGTCAGGTATTGGTAAGTATACCTTGGTTTGGCCGCACGTTGTTAAGATTTTCCATCTGGATTTGTGTTTTTAGCGGTGAACTCGCGCATGTGTCTACTCAAGGACCGCGGGGATAGACCTACTTTTGCATAGTTTGTTGCTGTTGATGATGCTGCTTCACGTGCAAGTTCGTCCGCGTTGTTGTTCCCCTCGTTGTTGTTGTGGCCTTTTGTCCATGTTAATCTTATGCGGTTGAGTGTCGCCACTGTGTTCAGTGTCTCTACGCATTCATATATTAGTTCTGATGTTATTTTGAACTTATCTAGTGCTGCTAATGCAGCTTTGCTATTGGTGACGATAGTTATGTTTTGTTTTCTCAGTTGCTTTTCTGAGATGAGTTTGGCGCTCTCCATGATTGCGTAGATTTCGGTCGGTGTTGCGGTGGCATGGTTCTCTATAAGAAGACATTTGCGGATGTTTAGGGCTTCCGAGTATACTCCCGCTCCACAGCCTGTTTTTGTTTTGCTTCCATCTGTGAACATCAGGTGGTCTTTCGTTTGTGTTTGTTCATTTGGGTTCACAGTGTATTTTTTGTTGAAGATGTATTGGGGGATCTTCTGGTCTAGTTTGCCGCTCAGATGGGGCGGGCCCCATTTGAGAATGCTTCCGTGTCCTGTTGGGGTTTGGTATGACCAAGTGTCCATGGCTCTCAGTCTTTCTGCACTGTTTCTTGCCACTTCTTTGATATCAGAGCTGGGCAGGATTCGAATCCTTTTAGAGGATTCAAATGAGACATTCGAATACTTTAGTTCAACTGGATTCGTGATCCGGATTCGTTACATTTTTTTAAAAGGATTCGTATTCGAATCCAAAGGTGGGTGATTCGAATCCATATAAAAGGATTCGAATCCATATAAAAGGATTCGAATCCTTATGAAAGGATTCGAATCTTTATAAAAGGATTCGAATATTTATAAAAGGATTCGAATATTTATAAAAGGATTTGAATCGTCAAAAATAATTCAAATTAATTGTGAGGTTTAACATAAAAAATGTCTTTTGTGTGTTTTAAATTTCTCGTTAAATCACTGTTTTATACGCGTGGCGCATGAAGTAAAATTTCGGGTTTAGAAAAGCCCAGAAAATTTGTCTCGGGTCGCTACGCGACCCTCGACAAATTTTTACGGTGCTTTTCTAAACCCGAAATTTTACTTCATGCTTAGTCTGGGAGTGGAAAACACTTGGTAAAGGTAAATCTTTAAATTCTATTAATTATCAACGTAACGTACTTAATGAATTTTACCCCTAAAACAACGATATCATGATTTCCCGGTGTAATATCGGTAAACCGGTTTAAATTCATTAATTTATTGAATACCGGGTAAATTTCCCGTATAATTACCCTGTATAAAAAATGTACCAATCAAGTTAAAGCGTATTTATTTATTAATCAATAAGTGAAAAAAAATTATTAAGCGTTTATTTTGAAGCTTAAACGAGTGTTTTCCACTCCCATGAAGTAAAGTTTCGAGTTTAGAAAAGCCCGAACGTCCAAATCCAAACTTAGGCTTTTCTAAACTGAAAATTTTACATCATGCACCACGCGTACAAAACGCTGATTATACTGGTCTGCAAAAAAAAATTTTTTTTCAAGCCCTGACACTTTTCCTGCTGATTCAACCACCGTTTTCGGGGGAGGCCCCCCCACCTATTTTTATCATTTTTCGATAATTTGGAGGGATGAAAAGGATTATTTTATTTAGCCTTTAAATTTCTTCTGAGGGGCTAGAGAGGTGAAAAGTTCCAAAACATGAACATTTGTAGCAAGGAGGTAGATTTGGGGGGGGGGGATTTGCCCCCTTAAATTGTAAAAAAATCATTAAAAATAATCAATTTCTTAGCAGTTTTTTCACTTATTTTCTACATATTCCAGCTTCCATTCCCCTTCATCCTCCCCCAAACACCCCCAAATAATAAAAATATATTGCAACAATATATAGCAACAATAATAAAAATATATAGCCTTTCAAAAAAATCAGAACACCAAGTATTTATTGCACGATTTTAATAAAATTTACACAATTTGATCATGTAAACGAACTGTATCGATGATCAAAAAATCAACTTGAAAAACAAAAAAAAAATGAATAAAAATTAATAATGTGTTGGGCCTCCACGATTTCCAAAACACTCATTAACACGTCGAGGCATGCTAGAAATCAGGCTGTCAATATCGACTTGGGGTATTTCATTCCAAACTTCGATAATTTGACCTCTACGTTCCATTACAGTGTTAGCGGGGCGCTGTAAGTTACTTATTCTAACACCTATCATATCCCAAACATGTTCTATTGGCGATAGATCTGGAGAACGAGATGGCCAAGGTAACAAATTGATTTCGGCACTATCAAAAAACTGTCTTGTAATGGCCGCTGTGTGAGGTCGAGCATTATCTTGCTGAAAAATGGGGTTCTGCAAGCCATTTACATAGGGCACTAACACTAGCCGTAAAATGTTGTCAATATACCGAATCGCGTTAAGACTTGCTTCTAAAAAAACTAGAGGAGACCGACTACCATATGCTATCGCCCCCCAAACCATAACTCCCTGTGTAAGAGCCGTATGTCTTTCAACAGCAAATTGTGAAATTCTGCGTTCACCGCGTCGACGTCTCACTCTTCTGCGACCATCATGAGCCCATAAACAGAACCGAGACTCATCGCTGAAGATTATGTTATTCCATTCATGGGTCCAATGTTGTCTTTCCCTGCACCAATCAAGTCTTGCTCTGCGATGCTGCGGAGTAAGAGGTAGACACAATTGTGGACGGTAGGATCTTATACCAAAACTGCGG
This sequence comes from Philonthus cognatus, assembly GCA_932526585.2. NCBI lineage: Eukaryota > Metazoa > Arthropoda > Insecta > Coleoptera > Staphylinidae > Philonthus > Philonthus cognatus. The sequence continues at coordinate 16,877,719 of OW052252.1, forward strand.
ATTCTTCTGTAAACAGTAGCCGTGGATACTCTTTGGCCATTTAGAGCCAACCAGTCATTTCCCAATGCCCGCGACGTTGTAAATCTGTCCCTTAAAGTTGTAAGACGAAGAGCTCGATCTTCACGCTCAGTGGTGCTTCTTGGACGTCCTGATCCAAGTCTACGTCGATTCTCCCCAGCTTCGGACCATCTAGACCAGCAGCATATAAATGGCCTACCCTTTCAGCAATAGCACGAACCGAAAAACCCGCTTCTCGCATTCCAATAATGCGACCCCTTTCAAATTCACTTAGATGATGATATTGTGCACGCCGACGAACACGGGGCATCTTTTTATGTTTTACAAACTGAAACGTCAAACTACTCAGAGGCTACTTGGATATTAGAAGCAATTACATTAAAAATCAGCAGCTCTTCGTAATGGTGAAATCAAGGAAAAATACCATTAAATAGAAACCAAAACAATTGATTTTTTGATCATCGATGCAGTTCATTTACATGATCAAATTCTGTAAATTTCATTAAAATCGTCCAATAAATACTTTGTGTTCTGATTTTTATGAAAGGCAGTATATATAGCAACAGTTCGGAAGATTCACTGTACCACGCTGGCGCTCTCAATACTCCCCCCGTTTCCCCCACCCATTGGATGGGTGAAAAGGATTATTTTAGCTGTAAAGAATAATAAATAAAAAGTAAAATAAAAAATGTAAAATAATAAATGTAAAGAATAATACATAACTAAGATAAGTACTTTCATTTGGTGCTTGCTTTTCTTTTGTACCCTGAGGTAGAAGTTTCTCGTATCAAAACCAGCAGTACTCTGCTAACATGCTCGCATTCCACTTCCCCGAAAATATCCTCTCGAACTTAGAGATGTCTTGATGAAACCGTTCCCCGTGTTCATCCGAAACTGCTCCTAAATTTTCAGGGAAGAAGTCCAGGTGTGAGTGAAGGAAATGCACTTTAAGAGACATGTTACACCCCATGGCCTTGTACGCTGACAGCAATTCCTCGATATGAGCGACATAATCATCACTTTTGTTGTTACCCAAAAAGTTCTCACACACGTTTTGGAATGCAATCCAAGCTCGTTTTTCTTTTCGATTCAGGTGTTCAATAAACGTCGAATCTTGGAAAAGTTGTCTAATCTGGGGGCCCACGAAAACTCCTTCCTTGATTTTAGCCTCACTAAGACGAGGGAATTTAGTTTTCAAAAATTGAAATGCATCACCGGTCTTGTCCATTGCTTTCACAAACTGTTTGATCAATCCGAGTTTGATGTGCAAAGGCGGCAAGTAAATATTTTCCTTCGGGACCAGAGGATCGTGAGCGACGTTTTTCTGACCGGGAGTAAAACTTTCTCGCAGAGGCCAGTTCCGTACGATGTAATGTTTGTCTCGGGCTCGGCTGTCCCATTCGCATAGGAAGCAGCAGTATTTTGTGAAGCCCGATTGCAGGCCCATGAGTAGAGCAACAACTTTTAAGTCTGCGCAAAGTTTCCAATTATAATCATGGTATTTGATTTTATCAAGGATCCGGCTGATGTTTTCGTACGTCTCCTTCATATCCACAGAGTATGCAACCGGGAGTGATGGTAACTCATTCCCATTGGCCAATAGGACAACTTTCAAGCTTGTCTTTGATGAGTCTATAAACAGTCTCCATTTGTCTGGGTCACATGGCATCTTCAGTTCTATCATCAATGCATTTGAATTAGGGCAGAACACTAAGCCTTCATCTGCCGAAAGAAGTAATTTCAGGGTTGACTGCCTAGTCCGGTAAGAAGAGATTTTTACACCCTTTTCTAAGAGATTCCACTGCTGAAGTCGAGATCCAAGAAGTTGAGATTTACTCTTAGGTAACTCCAAATCCCTGACGAGATCATTCAATTTCGACTGAGTAACGAGGTGAGGTTTTCGATGAGCTGAATCAGCAGAACACTCTTCATCATCGGCGAACGTATCATAAGATGGTCCAGGCTGTGGCTCAAAGTCTTTCAAATCCGTTTCTGGCTCTAGAGTATAGGTTTTTGGGGGCATGGGATTGGTAAAGATTCGTTGTGAGGAACTGGTCTTAGAGCTGAAGGGATATTAGGATACTGAATTGTATGCTTACTTTTGCTAGATAACCCGACGGTGGAAGTCATACAAAAGTAACAATCTGTGAGATGACAGCGAGGTTCGCGCCAAACCATGGGCACAGCAAATGGCATTGATTTACGGGTACCTTTGAGCCATTTGGTCAAGCTACTGTAACAAGTAGTGCAGCAAACTGTTGAAGCCCAATTCTTGTCCTGATCGCTAATTTGGCAATCAAAGTAAAATTTATAAGCAGTTTTAAGAAGCGGAGAATGGGGTTTTCGTTGCGCTTTTAAAGTCAATTCCCCGCAAACATAGCAGAAGCTATCGGGATGATTTTTACACTCGCGTGGCATAATTATACAGTAAATAAATGCTCGATATTAATCATAACTCACACTCACGTACTGTAATTCACTTGGAAAAAGCCGGAATTAAAAAATTTCTACCGTTATACACAATTTAAACAACTTGGAAACACAGAATCCCCGCCTAGAGCACCGACAAGTTGACTCTACGATCGCTAGAGATGTACTGAGGGAAGATAAGGATTACAGTGCAGGTCTATAGTGACAAGAGCAATGCAAGTTTAAACCTGTCAAAGCATGAAAATTCCTGGGCAAACCTGTGCGCGCGAGGTATTGAGAGCGCCAGCGTGGTACAGTGAATCTTCCGAACTGTTGCTATATATTTTTATTATTGTTGCTATATATTTTTATTGTTTGGGGGAAGGATGAGCTGGGATGGAAGCTGGAATATGTAGAAAATAAGTGAAGAAACAGCGAAAAAAACGGAAAAATCGATCATTTTTAAGGATTTTTTTACAATTTAGGGGGGGCAAATCCCCCCCCCCAATTACAATTTAAGGGGGCAAATCCCCCCCAAATCTACCTCCTTGCTACAAATGTTCATGTTTTGGAATTGTTCACCTCTCTAGCCCCTCAGAAGAAACGTAAAGGCTAAAATAATCCTTTTCATCCCTCCAAATTATCGAAAAGTGATAAAAATAGGTGGGGGGGCCTCCCCCGAAAACGGTGGGTGATGGGGGGGAAAACGGGGGTCATATTCGGATTCAGGAGGTCATTTTACATAAGAATCAGCAGGAATGGTGTCAGGGCCGATTTTCATGCCGACCAGTGTTATGTGGAAAGTTTTAAATTTAGATGCTTGCGACTTATGGCGCCCAACTAGGGGCCACAGCGTTAGCCAGGCCCCAGGCTGGGTGCCAAAGAACCTCAAATGCAAGCGTTTGAGGTATTTTTTAAACGAGTGTTCTCCACTTTTAGCTTAAACATAAAGTAAAATTTTGAGTTTAGAAAAGCCTGAGCGTTTTGATTTAGACCCGTAGCGTCCAAACTCAATCTTTTCTAAACTTGAAATTTTACTTCATGTGCCACGCGTACGAAACACTAATCAGTGTGAAGTTTTTAACTTTTACTTTCACAATTTATGGCGCCCAACAAGGGCCTAGCGTCAGCATGGCCCCAGGTTGGGTGCCAAAAAAACCTCAAATCTATGCAAGTATTGGACAATTTCTAGATAATTAAGAACACACACCGCTTTACCGTTTTGTATAGCATAATCTGAGATATGTAATTTGTTTTTCAAAGCAACCGAGATGCCGACAATTTATAGACACTCGTTATAATTTAATTGCTATCATTTCCAACTACTTCTAGCCAACGTTTTGATAAAGTTTTTATTTCCCTATTATAAAATTCTTCAAGTTTTGATTAAAAAGCAGTTGGCAAGTCCATTTTTAGTGTCTCTTCATTATGATTATTTGTTCAGTTTACACTGCCATGGCTGGATACACTGCAATGGTTGCTTTCATAATCTAATGAAATTTTTCTGTGACGAAATTTCTTACACCAACTTTGACATTTTCAATTGTCATAGCACTTTCATCGAGAGGACTGCAAGTGTTTTTTTGCCAATTTGTTTTTTTTACAATTGGAACTTATAGAGCGTGCAGTGAGTAATGTGTTTATTTTCATTTCGAACAATTTTAATTGTTTTAACTGAAAAATTGTCATCATTTATCTGCCTCTGTGGCAAAACAAGTGTTGCAGTGTAAACTAATAAACAGTAAAATCTTAACCAAGTGTGTTGTTTACTAAAAGTGTTAAAAAATTGTTGTTGTTACGCAAAAATCGTGGTCACTAAACTTTAAACTCTCTGTACATATAAAATGTTTTTATGTTATAATGCTTAGATTATTAACAAACTTTATCATCTCTATCAACGCGCACAATAAAAACGACATGAAATATTACTAATTACTAATGGTATATTTTTTCAGTAATGAGCAAAATCAAGTTATTCCATGATTTTTAAAAATTATAAGTTTTTAAGAATCTTTTAACAAACTGTTATTGTTCTCTAAGAAAGAAGATAGTTACGAAAAAACTTAAAGATAGAAAAATTGTCTAAAATTTTCTTATCTAAAACTTTTGTTTGAACGATTTTTTTGTATTCCCATTAGTTATTGATTTATTCGCAACTTTTGCGAAATACAAAAAAGCGTAAATTCTCGACTTTCCTCCATTTTGACAAAAAAACGTTATAACTCAAAAACTATTCGAGCTACAGAAAAGTATAATACATACATTTAGGCTGTTGCGGCGAGAACTACAAGATGGGCGTATTGGTTTTTATACAGGGTGATCCATAAAGTATCTAAAAGAAAAAGTCGATTGTTTTTTTTTTCTAAATCAAGAAGGCGAGTGTTTATCAAAAGTTATCAATATTATATACAAGACTGTTTTCCACTCCCAGGCTAAGCATGAAGTAAAATTTCGAGTTTAGAAAAGCCTGAAAATTTGGTTTGGTTGCGTAGCGCGTAGTGCTACGCGATCAAACCAAATAATCAGGCTTTTCTAAACTCGAAATTTTACTTCATGCGCCACGCGCCCCAAAGTTTAAAAACACACAAATTCCAATAAATAGTTCTAAGAAGTTATTCCATGATTTTGTGAAAATTCTAAGTTTTTTACGAAGCTTTCAAAAAACCGTCGATTTATTTTTCTCCAAGAAATAAGATAGCTACGAAAAAACTTGAAGATAGAAAAATTATCCTAAATTTTATGATCTAAAACTTTCATTCTAACAACTTTTCTGCATTCCCATTAGTTATTGAGTTATTCGCAACTTTTGCGAAATACAAATAAAGTGAGCGCGTTCGCGTAAATTCTCGACATTTTTCAACTTTGACAAAAAACGTTATAACTCAAAAACTATTCGAGCTACAGAAAAGTATAATACATGCATTTAGGCTATTGCGAGGAGATCTACAAGATGGGCGTATTTGTTTTTAGAGAGGGTGATCCATAAAGTATCTAAAAGAGAAAGTCAATTGTTTTTTTTTATCAATATTATATGGGTCATTCCAGCCAGGGACAGTCAAACCGGGGCGCAGTCATGTCACCGATTTGGCTGAAACTTTTTCTGAAAAATCTTTCATATATTCTAAGATGTTCCCCCAAAGGACAGATTTTTTTAAAAAAAATTATGCTACGAAAAAAATCTTTGCAAAAGAAACGTACCTCAGAAATGAGCCTTTTTGAGGGTATCTTTAACAATCAATAACTTTCTTGTTTTTTACCCGATTTAAACGATTCTTTAGCAAATGACACCTTAAAGTATAAGCTATCAAATGGTGTACTCGTTTGCCCAATTAATATTAAATGTTGACCAAAAAATAGGGTTCGAAAATGAAGTCAAATTGGTGAAAAAGACAGTCTTTTCAATGTGACCTACACTCGACCAATAGCAACTTATTCACTTTGCTTCCAGTTTGAAATCTTCAGTATGATCCAAGGAATAATGCCGGAAGCTTCATTCCCATTTAAATGCTACTTAACATATCATTACTACGGTTTGAAAATTGGGAAAAATGACGTTTTTCGTAAAAACAGCAAACTTTGAAACGTTATAGCAAAAATGTATGTTTTTTTAGTTTTTTTTCGCTTTAGCCACAGATTCTGCGTTTTACGAGCTTCATTTTGACCAAATTTCGTTTTGCTTTTTGGAGATTTGTTCGAGATATGATTTTTTTCGTCCGTGATGTTTTTGGCCAAATTCAAAGGAGGTTGAATTCACATTTCATCCAATTACCTTCCAGTTTTATGGTGGTAATGGTCCCGAAAATGTGTATATCTTCAGAATTATCCAAATAATGTTGCCAGAAGCTTCATTCCCATTTAGAAGCTACTTAACAACGCACTAATACGATTTCAAAATTGGACAACGAACGGCGTTTTTCGTAAGAACAGCAAATTTTGAAACGTTATAGCAAAAATGTATATTTATTTAAATTTTTGAAAATTTAGCCACAGATTCTACGTTTTAAGAGCATCAATTTGGCCAAGTTTCGTTTTGCTTCTTAAAGTTTTGTCCGAGATATGATTTTTTTGTCCGCGATGTTTTTAGTAAAATTCAAAAGTTGTTGAATTTACATTTCATGCTCATAAAGGTCACAACAATTTTTTAAATTAATAAACTATTTTAAAGTTCAATATTAGAGTAATTATAGAGTGAAATTGAATGTTAATGAAATGGCGATGTCATTCTCTGACCGACGGCAGGTAATGCAAGGTTGCATTTTTATAGTTGGATGACACCTGTCAACGTTTGAGAGGTTAAGAAGTCCGATATCAATAAAATGCTACGAGTATGAATTATATGTTTGGTATAATTTATTGTCATTATGTACTTAAATAATTCACAATACAATCGTGTAATAAGATCGTTACTATCAATCGGTTATAACTAGGTAATGACTCGAAACACTTTAGACGCGTTATCCTCGGAATATCGTTTCGCAGAAATATTTTGCTCGTCAACTGGTGTGAAACTGTGGAACTTCCGCGTGCCAGGCAACGATTTCGTGGATGCAAATCTTGGCGATATCTCTTCGTGATGCTGCTGAATCTCCTCTTTGGTAACCCAAATCGACCTATTGGCAAATTTTACTCTCAGCGTTATCGCGATATTTTAGGCTTTCAGCTAATTATCTTGTGAAGTATTACCTTATACTTTGTACTTCTTTCTCGATGTGCTCGTGGAACTGCAGCGGTGTTAAAATTTGGTGACCAACCGTGTGCTGCAGATTGTGCCGAGTCACTTTGCGTTTGACTGTTCCTCCGATGCCATCGCAGGAACTCTTGCCGTGGCTGGTCGCAAAGAAATTCCAAGACTGGAGCTTAATGCCAAAATCTGCTTCGGGTAAGCACATGTTGGCAAAGTTACTTCTGAAAAAGTAATTTAATGTTCATTAAATATTAAAATCAGTATCATATAAAAACGGTAATTCTCATATGATACTGATACAATCAGTATCATATGAGAATTATTTTTGTCGATTGTAAAAGACAAATTTTATTCTCTTGAATTTCTTACTTGTTCTTATATTGTGAAGGAGCTCTATCAGAGAAGTAAATCACGTTCTGAATATTTGGATGATCTTCTTTTATGATTGTCCATAGTTTTTTTTGAAACATATGAACCGCAGTCGTAGTGTGATTGAGAGAATCGCTGACTATGCAGAAGCTTCGTACTTCTAGTTCCGCATTTTCCATACTTTTGTAATACAAGACGAATGGATGCAAAGTTGTCTGCGTGTTGCTGAAATAAAACAACTGCGTCGAATCTTGGGCGATGAACTTGTAGTTTTCTGCAAAATCGAGCAGAAGTATACAAGTATCCTCGGACAAATGCTTCTTGGTATCATAAAGATATTTTGATTGGGCATCTGCGACGAAGTGATGAGTTGTTAGGCTCCAAATCTCCTCCGATAAGTTGTCGATGAACTCATCCTGATCTTCAGTTAAACTCATGAGAGTTACAGCTGCTTTGGTGTCAGAAGATCCCTCGGTGTTTTTCGCCTGTTTCGCTTTAGTTATCCAATTTTCGTAGGTTACTTCGGTGTGGGACTGCAAGCTGTCGAGCGTGCTTAAGAACGATTTAACTCCGTCTGACTATAACACACGAAACAATGCACTTATGAATACATTTATTATAAATTTTCGTAATTTATTTGCAACGAGTGAAACAGTACATATCATATTGTTAAATAGTTATGCATTACATTTTACCTGCGGACATTGTGAACATTCTTGTAGCATACACTTGGGGTCTTTGATGTCGCAAACGGCGTGTGCAATCAAATCTTCGAAGGGGATTATTGCAGTGTAACACGCCGATCGTGTTGGAAAGACCCACATAGTTTAGAGTAGCTCATCCGATGCCAAATTTACAGCACAAGTGGGGAGAATACAGTCAGAGAGAATAGCGGCAGTTCGCTTTGCATTTGTGCATTGCTCCTTGGCATGAACGGATGGGGTCTCGCGTCGCGTGGAATAGACGAAAAAAACAAAGCGTATAAAAAAGACGGATCGAACGAAAGTGTCGATTCGTATTATTTAAACACGCTGATAATACATACAAGCTATGTATTCTTTTCAATTCGTTAGAAAGCGTTATCGGATCCTGTGTTATTTTTCGGTATTTACAAAACTGATGATTCTTATTCTTGTCATTATAACACATTATTTTTACTTTTAAGACTCCAGTTTCGACAGCCGAACAAACTATGTGTTTTATTTTATTAAATTATAGATTATTTCTTAAAAATATAATAATAAAATAATTCATGTTCATAAGCTCATTGTGAATATTTATATGCCGGACATATATGAAAAAAACGGAACATAGGATTTTCAATGATATTTTTTAAATGGGAATATTATCTTCCCTAACTGCTATTGCCATGAAAATAATGTGTATTAATTTGGCCTCTGCCCAATTAGGTAAATACCCCCAATTTTGGGGAGAATTTCAATTTATATTCGGTCAAATATTCTAGTTTTTATGAATGCAACAAATAAATAATAGATTGAAAAAATTAAACGGAAAGCTGCCCTGTTTTTTTTTTATGTTTAGTACAGGGTTTACAAAATGATGATGTGTATAAATAGGCTCAGTCAACTTAGCCCCCCGAAGTTCGACTTTTTTGAAAAAAGCGATTGCGCTAGACCGGCCTTAGCTAGCGCCACAAAAATTAGAGCTAGCGCCATTTAGACTTAGAACTTTCGGGGGGCTAGGTTGATGCTAGCCCCCCGAGTTTGGATTTTTTAAGTTTTTTTACACTATTCGGATTCCTCAGAGCTAGCGCTACCAATTTAATAGCCAACGCCACTCCCACAGCCCCAAAAAATGATAAAACATTTTTAACCCTGGCCCCCTAAAATGAGATGTTTTTAATCAAATTGGGTGGAAAATATAACTTAGAGCTAGCGCCAACAGAATATGACAAAAATATTCTCTCAAAAATATCAGGTAAAAAAAAGTTCACGTCCAAATTTTGATGCAAGAGCTTTCAGATCCTGTATGCGTATTACCATTTACTTCCTGAATTTTAATACAAAATGATGTTTGGCATATAATATACCGCTTTCAACAAATAGTTCGGCGTTGTAATTACTTTATTTATGTTCATAGACACTGGCTATTAGAAACATGATGCCTAGTAGACAGTAGCGTAACTGACAATTGTGTTTTCACTCCTAGCTAATTTAAATCGTTATTACGCAAGAACTTACCGTACGATTTAAGAAACTCTTTTGGCATTGTAATTACTATACTAATATTTATAAACACTGGCAACGAGATAGCTTGCACTAGTAAGACAGTGGCGTAACTGACGATTGTTTTTGATAATTGAAATCGTTATAACTCGGAAACTAACCGTACGATTTCAAAAAATTTGTTGGCATTGTAATTGCTATACTGAAGTCTATAAACACTAACGACATAGCTAGTAATATTAAAGGATAAATTAAAATCACTTGGTTTGTTTCACTATTTGTTTCTATTTACTCGACTAGTTTCGCTTTTTACGGCATTATCAAAGTTCACTCTTGATTCACTCTTGATAATGCCGTAAAAAGCGAAACTAGTCAAGTAAATAGAAACAAATAGTGAAACTGTTTAAACCTTAAAACTTTTAATACTCGAAGGACCAAATGGGAAGCTCCCATTAATTATAAAAGAAAATGACTTTAACACTATTTATTAACTATGTAAACAACAACAAAATAAAATTCTCTATCGCGGACTAAAAAATGATTTACAAAAAGATCGATGTTTCTTAATCGAATTTTGGAGAGTGAGTCTCTTTTTTCCTTTCCCATGAAGCTCTTGGGGCTGGTGGTGGTGGTGGAAAGTTTTTCCGGGAATAAGGGTTGTTTGCCTGTTGCCGCTAAAAGTGTCCGTTTTATTGCCTTTTTGTTCCCAAAAAACGTGCTCTGGCATAATCTTCTGCGAATATACAAATTCCGGCCCGGATGTCCATCTCAAGCGAATGGTTTAAAACATCTGTTTTTTCTCTGGGTGTCCGGCCGCGTGGATAATGAGGGCCTCGTCCCTCGCAGGTAAAGATCCCGCGCCTACCTGCGAACCTTTTATTTACAAAATCGGCCCTATGCTAAATTAGCGGCAACAGAAACAAACCAAGTGTTTTTAATTTATCCTTTGTTATTATTTCAAAATGTTTCACCAAGTGATAAATGAGAAAGTTATTCAAGAGATAGCTAGTGCTAGCAAGACAGTGGCGTACCTCACGGTTGTTTTTTTTATGATAACTTAAATCATTATTACTCGGTGGAAAACACTCGTTGGGAGTTTCAAACTGAACGCTTTTCAAAAACAATGAATGCCTGAAAATTTACCTAGTACACATCGGGTTATGTATGTACCTAATCAAAACATGGGTATCTTTTCGATGCTACAAAATTGTGATTAAGCTCCTTTCGTTGCTATTCAATTGACTTTATTTTCATTCTAACACAATCTATCTCAATATCCTGATTCTACGATATACAGGGAGTTTTTCTTTAAAGTAGACGTATTCCAGATTCACTTTATTTTGTTTAAATCTTTAGATATATGTTGTTTTTACAGGAATTCAATTTGAAGCTTTAAGCGAGTGTTTTCCACTCCCAGACTAAGCATGAAGTAAAATTTCGAGTTTAGAAAAGCCCCGTGAAAATTTGTCTCGGGTCGCGCAGCGACCCGAGACAAATTTTCTGGGCTTTTCTAAACTCGAAATTTTACTTCATGCGCCACGCGTATAGAACACTAAAATTTTGTGAAATTTGTGTATATTTGAACCTTACTTAAAATCAGCGTTTTATACGCGTGGCGCATGAAGTAAAATTTCGAGTTTAGAAAAGCCCAGAAAATTTGTCTCGGGTCGCTGCGCGACCCTCGACAAATTTTCACGGGGCTTTTCTAAACTCGAAATTTTACTTCATGCTTAGTCTGGGAGTGGAGAACACTCGTTTAAAGTCTTGAATTGAACTTTTGCACCCAATTTGATTAAAAAAATCTCATTTCGGGGGGCTAGGGTTTAAAATGTTGTATAATCTTTTGGGGTTGTGGGGGTGGCGCTAGCTTTTAAATTGGTAGCGCTAGCTCTGAGGAATCCGAATACTGTAAGAAAACTTGAAACATCCAGCATCAACCTAGCCCCCCGAAAGTTCAAACCCCCGTTACTTTCTTGTCTAAACGGCGCTAGCTCTAATTTTTGTGGCGCTAGCTAGCGCTAGCTAAGGCCCGTCTAGCGCAACAGTTATTTTTTAAAATGTCGAACTTTGGGGGGCTAAGTTGACTGAGCCGTATAAATAGAGGATTGCAATAACATTCAATTTCAATTCATTTATTCCTTATTTACTTACTATCAAAATATGACTCATCATAAATCAGCCAAATTTGAAAAAAATATATTGGGCTCGGTGCAATGTTGAGCAAGAAGCTTATTATTTGAAATGCATTATAATAACTACCTTATTATTATTATAGTTCTATTTTTTCTAAAATAATTAACAATGAATATGCACGCAGTTAAACCCTACATTTTTTTAAACATTCGTCAAACAAATATTACCTGTGCTCAGTAAAAAATAGTTGATTTGTAACATTAATCTACGACAACGTCATATTGGTGTTATTCTTACTATTCTTATAGTTTTGATATCATTGATTCGTTGATGAAGTCGCAGTTGGTTCAAATAGGTCCGATTGCTAGAAACTTTACAATTTACTTTAATAGTTTTATTGCGAGAAGTTTAATGGCATTTAACAACTGCTTTAATAACGAAAGATTTAAGACGAAATAATGATTTGAACAAGACTGATTGTTATTCGATTGCTTCTGGCTTATTAATCAGCTTAAAAAACTTTAAAAATAATTTAATAATACCGACACTGTCAAATAATAAGGAAAGCCAATATTAAAGGTATATTACACATCTTTATTTAAATTAGTGAAACATTTCGTGTTTTCTATATTAGTGAACATGCAGTATAAAAAAATACTTATTCCATTAGTAGTCAGAAAGCATGAAAATAAAACACTAGTACAATAAAATATCGATTATAATTGCGAAATATTAATTTTACGAGAATAAATGCTAACGACGCGAGCCGTTTTTGTTAACTATGATTGAAAAAAGAAAAGAAAAACTAACGCGAAGCCGCACAGCGTTCACCGGCCCAGAGATAAACGCTGGCCGCATGCTGCTCGCCCCTCCAATAATTGTGCAGATGAGTGTACAACGCGTTCAACTAAGAGAAGATCCGCAAGGCGGCGGTATTTTACGGTCTTATTTTTCAAGATTTTTATTTTAACCTGACTCGGGCATGAGCTATCGCATTCTTATGAAATGTTCACATTATATTCCTTATAGTATAAACTAGTAAGATATGGGAATATCTTTTTTAATTTTGAAAAATTTAACATTATTTTTTTCATACCTCTGAAAGCAAATTGTTTTAAAAAAAAGTACTTCGATATTTTACTAGATAATTGGGCTTAATATACGCTGTCAAAATTTCAACTTTCTAGGACCTTTAGTTTTTAAATAAACCTAACATTAAATTTCAGACCACTGTTATATTCCCCTTAAACTCTTCGAAAACGCTTTTAACTTTAGTTTCACGTTCTGATGCTGGGCGCAAACACACACAGTATGTGTTCCAGGAGCTCCAGCTATGACACACTCTTTTGGTCGAAGACTAGCAAAGGTACTGAGCCCTAGTTTAGGTTGAACAAGAGTAGCTGCTTTTTGAATATGCTGTCTCGTTCCCGTCGTAGAATCCTTGACACTCACAAATTCCTTCGCTATAGGACAAATGCGAGAGTTCTTTTCGTCGTGATAAAACGAAATCACGTTACTTTTGGTTTCTTCAGATATGATGACTCGTTGACTTGCATCGCGGGTGGATAAAATTCCTATTCATAAAGAAATAGTTCTATAACTTGTGAAAATGTGAAAGTAAATTTATACTACATCATGAATTTGATATATTAACATTATAATGTTAATTACCTTTCTCAGCTTTTAATTTTCGAGCCTGGTAAATCATGTGCTTGGTGCAGCCAAATTCCTGTACTGCTTTCTCGTAAGTCCAATGATCCGGAATTAATGTCAGCAGAGAAATCTTTTTCTCGTACGACGATTCCTCTTCGAATTTGATTTTTAATTCTTTGAGGAAAGACTTCGTCCAATCGCAAGTTTTCTTAGAATCAGACAGTTCATCATCCAATTCGATGTGACAAGCTCTTTCGATATCCTTTTTTAGAACATCTCTTACTTGATTTATTGCGCGCGTTGCCGTGGTCTTAAATTTGTCATCACATTGTTTGGCACGTTTCAAAGGAGGTTGACCGAGCAGCTCTAACTTGGTGTTAATCCCTTCACGCAGATCAGGACTATCGTGATACGAAGACTGAGAAGACTCGGGTGTCACGGATTCTTGGCTATCGGGTTTGATTGTGTCATTAATTATGTCTATCACAGTCTGGTTGCAGTTGCAACAAAGCTTTCTTCCAGGCGTCAACTGACGGTTGGCTTTCATCGCAATTTTTGATGTTTCAACGGATATGATCCGTAATGCAGACGACACCACTTTCTGGTGAATTTCTGGTAGAATTTTAGGTATCTGCCAAAATGATGTGCGCAAATAATTGTCAGCCTACGAACGTCGCAAAAATCAAGTCGAGAGTGAACTAAATATTTCTGATCGGCATCGAGATCGCTTAACTCCACATGTGAATCGTCCGAACTCGTTGAATGACTCTGATGGCAGTGCTCTCCCAAAATTATTTCAACGGAGCAATCCATACTTGCGGTACTATTTACATTGGACTTCTTAACCTCTCAAACATGGACAGATGTCATCCAACTATGAAAATGCAACCCGCATTATAATATATTCCATTTGTTTCTGGATCTCGCCTAGCTATGGAAAAGTGACAGTTTAAGTATTGTAAATGGGGCTGGTTGTGTTTTAAATCAGGGTTTTTAAGTGTCACTGTCAGATGTTCGATTTTAAGGTTATAATTTCTGACTATTGTGATCTTACACTGTTGCCTGTTTTACAAATTTTCAGATATAAAAGGATAATAATATGCAGTTTTAAGATTAACAAAATTTACTACTTGGTTTTTGTACATACAAACAAAGCAATAATATTGTATATAACAAATATAATGAATTCGGCTCTGCAAACTTATTTCGTCATCCATTTGTATTTCTCGCTTGGGTCTTCCCGTTAACACATTTTGATCAACTCCATCCATCCACTTTAATTTTGGTCATTCTCTCTTCTGTTGGCCCTCAGTATTTTTTTGTAGAATTGCAAATTTATTCCCACCCTCTTGTGATACTGATAATTTTCATGTCAAACAATTTTTAAGCCCTCATTCCACTTTTATTATTTAGTCAAGAGAACCTGCATCTGAATCTTCTGATGTTTGTTCTGAGCCAGATTCCCCAAGCGAAATAATAAAAGGAGGAATGGTTTCAAAAGAAAGGTTCCCCATGTGTTTTGTCCAGTCATCCGAAATAAGTTTTTCACAATGATCACAGAAATTTTGCCACATATCGGATGTACATTTTGAGAGAGACTCAAGCCATTTCAATTGGATTGTATTGACAATGATATGGCGGTAATCTAAGAACTTCGTGCCCGTTCTTTCTCAAAATGTCATCAACTACGTAAATTTTGTCATTTGATCGAAAAGGTATGAATAAAGCCCATAGTTCCTTTTTGGTTAATTTTGGATTGAATTTTACATTGTGTTTAACCAACCACTCCTGCATTTCGCATTTCTTACAAGAAAATGAAGGAGTTTTGTCTAATTGCACAGAATGGTATGCAGCATTATCCATAATAACTACACATTTCCCTGAAAGCTTAGCCAAATCAGGAATAAGTTGATTAACCACCCAATTTTGAAAAGTATTACCATCCATTGTGGCATGGTAATCTCGGTCATTGTTTTTCGAATGTAATAAAAAATCGCACCCATCCAAAAACCCACCCCTATACCCAGCATGTAGAATGATGAAGCGTTTGCCTTCATTTTTGAATTTAGTTGGATTACTTTTTATATCCGTTTCATGTACCCAGCGTCGAACCACGGATCCATTCTGATATATCCATGTTTCATCCAGGTATACGAATTGGATATCTTCACTGGAATTTTGATACTGTAAAAATTTTCTAAGGAAAATAATTTTAGCTGCAACAACATGTTTTTGTTCACAGAGAATTTTGCACCCATTAATTAATTTGAATTTATACCCCATACTTTTAACAACCCTATAAAGTGTTGTTCTACTCCCATGGAACTCATAATTTTCTTTCATATCATTCAAAAGATCTCTCAAAGTAAAATACTGATTTCTAGAGTTATATTGCCAAATTAGTTGTTGCAGATCTTTTCTAGCTAGGTGATTCCAAAAATGGCTGTTTTTAGATCGTTTGCCAGAAGTACTACTACTTCAATTCGTCAGGTCTTTGTCGTAAAATTAATTGTAATGAAGATCTCCCTACCTGAAACGTAATTATCTTTAATTAAATATATATGATAATTAAAATACTAGACATACCCCAAAAATATCTATTAAAATCGTAATAATATTGTGATGCTGTAGATTTGGATTACTTTGCCTAAAATGTTTGTAGGATTTCAGAATTTGTAACCTTTTTGATTCAGAGATAATCTTTGGCATGTTAATATTTAATATGTGCCTGAAATTATTTTTCACTTTGACATTGACACAGCATTGCAACACTAGATTAATTTGATTTAATAATAAAATGCTCGAAGAAGCGACCGCGTGGCGAAATAATTGTTGCAAGATTAACAATAAACCTCTTGAAAATTAAAAAGAGGATTACTTATAATATCATAAATTATTGCAACACTGTTAAAATAAGGAATCAGGAGTGGCAATTAATAAAAAATGTAAATGTTGATACTGCAACATAACAACATGAAAGCATGGCTAGGCGAGATCCAGAAACAAATGGAATATACACTGGCGAAAGAAATTAACGCATCACATTAATTTTTTTAATTTAAAAATAAAGTTTTGATTTTTAAAAACAAAAAAAGTAACAACAAAACCAACTGTACTATAATAATGATTTTCAACACATTTTCTTTCATTAATGACTAAAATAATGTCATAAATAAAAAGAGGAAAAAAGTTAACATGTGATTATAAGACTTAATATCTAGTGTTTCCTCCTCTTGCTCGAATAACTGCCTGACAGCGACGGCTCATACTGTTAATTAATGATCCAATTTCATCCTGGTTAATATCTTCCCAAATTTCCTGCAATCTTTGTCCAAGCTCTTGTTGATTGCTTGGACGCCGAGGAAGTGCTCTAAGGCGTCTGCCCATCGCGTCCCATAGGTGTTCGATCGGATTAAGATCGGGACTCCTGGCTGGCCATGGCATTGTGTTGATACCCACTAGGTCAAGATACTGTTGTACAATTCGGGCACTGTGTGGTTTTGCATTGTCATGCATAAACAGGAAATCGTTTCCTCCAAAGGGAGCAAAAGGCATTACGGATGGTTCTAAAATGTTTGCAATATAAGACGCTGCCGTGATGCTTCCTCTTGGTATGACCACCAACTCCGTACGAGCCTCTAAAGTGATACCACCCCACACCATAACAGAGCCTCCACCAAACATAACAGTCGGAACAATGTTACACTGCGCATAACGTTCACCTGGCCGTCTGTACACATGCATTCGTCTGTCACTGCCGTAAAGACAAAATCTGGACTCGTCGCTAAATATAACATTAGCCCAATCGACCTGTAACCAGTTTACATGTTCTTGCGCAAATGTTAACCTGGCTCTGCGATGGTCTGCGGTTAATTGTGGTCCTTTTGCCGCTGTTTTCGGAGTTAAATTAAAACCACGTAACCTTTTTCTGATGGTAACGGAACTTACATGAACATTGTGGATCTCTGCGAGCATATTTTGTAGCCTAGGAGCCGTAATAAACCGTTCGCGTAACGTCTGCATCATTCAAAAACGGTCTTGAACAGCAGTTGTGGCCCTTTTTCTCCCTTGTCCTGGCCTTCTTGAGTATGCCTGAGTTTCCCGATGTCTCTTTAAGACACGGGATACGGTCGATTGATTAACACCAAGACGCTGACTGATGTAACGCTGACTCCTACCTTCTTCTGCAAGTGTAACCACAATCACAGCTTCTTCACTGCTTAAATTAAGATTCGGATGTCTATCCATATTTATTCTTCACTATTTAGCACTTAATTTTAACAATTACTTGAAAGCAAACTCAAAAAGAAATTTTATATGAACCTTTCTTACAGTCAGAATAATGAAAAGTGCTTCATTTTATTTATTGACAGAAAACCATGAGAACAAAAGACAAAACACAACATGTAAAACAGCATGCTTGATAAGATTTCTTATTGTAAAAATATGTTTGTGTTCGAAGAAAACTCGATTCCAAGATATCAAAAAAATCACAAATGATGCGTTAATTTCTTTCGCCAGTGTATTATAATTAAGAACATACTTACACCGCTTTACCGTTTCATATAGCATAATCTGAGATATGTAATTTGTTTTTCAAAGCAACCGAGATGCCGACGGTTTATAGACACTCGTTATAATTTAATTGCTATCATTTCCAACTACTTCTAGCCAACGTTTTGATAAAGTTTTTATTTCTCTGTTATAAAATTCTTCAAGTTTTGATTAAAAAGCAGTTGGCAAGTCCATTTTTAGTGTCTCTTCATTATGATTATTTGTTCAGTTTACACTGCCATGGCTGGATACACTGCAATGGTTGCTTTCATAATCTAATGAAATTTTTCTGTGACGAAATTTCTTACACCA
Source organism: Philonthus cognatus (assembly GCA_932526585.2). Classification (NCBI taxonomy): domain Eukaryota; kingdom Metazoa; phylum Arthropoda; class Insecta; order Coleoptera; family Staphylinidae; genus Philonthus; species Philonthus cognatus. The sequence goes on from OW052252.1 coordinate 16,896,037, forward strand.
ACTTTGACATTTTCAATTGTCATAGCACCTTCATCGAGAGGACTGCAAGTGTTTTTTTGCCAATTTGTTTTTTTTACAATTGGAACTTATAGAGCGTGCAGTGATTAATGTGTTTATTTTCATTTCGAACAATTTTAATTGTTGTCACTGAAAAATTGTCATCATTTATCTGCCTCTGTGGCAAAACAAGTGTTGCAGTGTAAACTAATAAACAGTAAAATCTTAACCAAGTGTGTTGTTTACTAAAAGTGTTAAAAAATTGTTGTTGTTACGCAAAAATCGTGGTCACTAAACTTTAAACTCTCTGTACATATAAAATGTTTTTATGTTATAATGCTTAGATTATTAACAAACTTTATCATCTCTATCAACGCGCACAATAAAAACGACATTAAATATTACTAATTACTAATGATATATTTTTTCAGTAATGCACAAAATCAAGTTATTCCATGATTTTTAAAAATTATAAGTTTTTAAGAACCTTTCAACAAACTGTTATTGTTCTCTAAGAAAGAAGATAGTTACGAAAAAACTTAAAGATAGAAAAATTGTCCAAAATTTTCTTATCTAAAACTTTTGTTTGAACGATTTTTTTGTATTCCCATTAGTTATTGAGTTATTCGCAACTTTTGCGAAATACAAAAAAGCGTAAATTCTCGACTTTCCTGCATTTTGACAAAAAACGTTATAACTCAAAAACTATTCGAACTACAGAAAAGTATAATACATACATTTAGGCTGTTGCGACGAGATCTACAAGATGGGAGTATTTGTTTTTATACAGGGTGATCCATAAAGTATCTAAAAGAAAAAGTCGATTGTTTTTTTTTCTAAATCAAGAAGGCGAGTGTTTATCAAAAGTTATCAATATTATATACAAGACTGTTTTCCACTCCCAGGCTAAGCATGAAGTACAATTTCGAGTTTAGAAAAGCCTGAAAATTTGGTTTGGTCGCGTAGCGCGTAGCGCTACGCGACCAAACCAAATTTTCAGGCTTTTCTAAACTCGAAATTTTACTTCATGCGCCACGCGCGTAAAACGCTAATTTATCCCAAAGTTTAAAAACACACAAATTCCAATAAATAGTTCTAAGAAGTTATTCCATGATTTTGTGAAAGTTCTGTTTTTTACGAAGCTTTCAACAAACTGTCGATTTTTCTCCAAGAAATAAGATAGCTACGAAAAAACTTGAAGATAGAAAAATTATTCCAAATTTTATTATCTAAAACTTTAATTCTAACAAATTTTCTGCATTCCCATTAGTTTTTGAGTTATTCGCAACCTTTGCGAAATACAAAAAAAGCGAGTGCGCTCGCGTAAATTCTCGGCATTTTTCAACTTTGACAAAAATGTTATAACTCAAAAACTATTCGATCTACAGAAAAGTATAATACATGCATTTAGGCAATTGTGGCGAGATCTACAAAATGGGCGTATTTGTTTTAATACAGGGTGATCCATAAAGGATCTAAAAAAAAGTCGATTGTTTTCTTTTTAAGTCAAGAAGGCGAGTGTTTATCAAAAGTTATCAATCTTATGTATATAAAAGACTGTTTTCCACTCCCAGACTAAGCATGAAGTAAAATTTCGAGTTTAGAAAAGCCTGAAAATTTGGTTTGGTCGCGTAGCGCGTAGCGCTACGCGACCAAACCAAATTTTCAGGCTTTTCTAAACTCGAAATTTTACTTCATGCACCACGCGCGTGAAACGCTAATTTATCCCAAAGTTTAAAAACATACACAAATTCCAATAAATAGTTCTAAGAAGTTATTCCATGATTTTGTGAAAATTATAATTTTTTTAGGAAGCTTTCAAGAAACTGTCGATTTTTCTACAAGAAATAAGATAGCTACGAAAAAACTTAAAGATAAAAAAATTATCCTAAATTTTATTATCTAAAACTTTCATTCTAACAACTTTTCTGCATTCCCATTAGTTATTGAGTTATTCGCAACTTTTGCGAAAAACAAAAAAGCGAGCGCGCTCGCGTAATTTCTCGACATTTTTCAACTTTGACAAAAAAACGTTATAACTCAAAAACTATTCGAGCTACAGAAAAGTATAATACATGTATTTAGGCTATTGCGAGGAGATCTACAAGATGGGCGTATTTGTTTTTAAAGAGGGTGATCCATAAAGTATCTAAAAGAAAAAGTCAATTGTTTTTTTTTAGCAATATTATATACAAAACTGTTTTCCACTCCCAGACTAAGCATGGAGTAAAATTTCGAGTTTAGAAAAGCCCCGTGAAAATTTGTCGAGGGTCACGCAGCGACCCGAGACAAATTTTTGGGCTTTTCTAAACTCGAAATTTTACTTCATGCGCCACGCGTACAAAACACTGATTTGAAGTGAAGTTCAGAACCACACAAATACATCTTTAATCAGAGTTACAGGGAATCCGATGTTTAGTCTGTTATCAACGATGTTCAGTGTTAATTAAAATAATTAGGTTTTAAATATTTTAGTTAAAACAACTGGTAACGATATTTATATATAAATGGTTGAAAAAAATAATAAAATCAAATTTATTCCTAAAGGATTTGTATTCGTGATTCGAAAAAACAGGAATCGAATCTTTGATTCGAATCATTTATCTCTTACGAATCCTTTAATCGAGTATTCGTGATTCGAATTATATTAAGTGATTCGGTTTCGTGATTCGAATCCTTTTTACGAGGATTCGTCCCAGCTCTGTTTGATATGTATGTCAAGCGGTGGGAGGCAGAGTATCGTTTCCAATGCTGCGGTGGGTGTTCTAAATGCACCAGTTGTGCACGTACACGCTAGCCTTTCGATGTGGTTTAGTTTGGCTTTTGCTCCTGTTTGGTTTGTCCTAGTCCACCAAACTAGAGCTCCATACTCGAGTGCCGGTCTGATAATACCTGTGTATATCCAGAGTGATAGTCCGGTGATAGTCCTCAGGTATTGCCGATAGCTCTCCTAAATTGCCAGAAGGCTTTGCTTGCCTTATCAGTTTTGTATTCAAGGTGTTTGGACTAATTTAATTTGGAGTCAAGGTATACTCCTAGGTATTTGACTTCTTTCGATAGCGTTAGTTGTTTGCTAAACAAGGTAGGTAGAGTGTATGGGCCTATCTTGTGTTTGTTGGTGAACATCACTACTTCTGTTTTTGTGGGGTTCACTGATAGTAAGTTTGAGTTGCACCAGTTTTTCACAGTTTTGAGTGCATCCTGCATTATGTTGCATAGGAGTGCCATTCAGGAGTATTGCTATGTCATCCGCGTATCCCACCGTATAGAATCCTTGGATGTTTAGTTTCGTTATGAGTTCATTCACCAGTAGTGTCCACAGAAGCGGTGATAGGACTCCGCCCTGCGGACAGCCCCTGGTGACTGTTGCCTTTAGCGTGACATCTGCAAGAGATGCTGTGATTTGTCTGCTGTGTAGCATATTTCCTATCCAGCTGCAGAGCATTTTATCAACACCTGATTTATTGAGTGCCTTGTGTATGTTTTGGAAGGATGCTTTGTCAAAGGCTCCTTCGATATCAATAAAAGTCCCGAGTGTGGTCATTTTGTTTGCTAGAGCCTGTTCAATTCTTGAGACCGCCAGGCAGAGCTGGGCAGGATTCGAATCCTTTTAGAGGATTCAAAAGAGGTATTCGAATACTTAAGTTAAACTGGATTCGTGATCCGGATTCGTTACACTTTTTTAAAAGGATTCGTATTCGAATCCAAATGCTGGTGATTCGAATCCTCATAAAAGGATTCGAATCCTTATAAAAGGATTTGAATCCTCGTAAAAGGATTCGAATCCTCATAAAAGGATTCGAATCCTCGTTAAAGTATTCGAATCCTCATAAAAGGATTCGAATATTTATAAAAGGATTCGAATAGTTGCAAAAGGATTCGAATCGTCAAAAATAGTTCGAATTAATCGTAAGGATTAACATGAAAAATTTGTTTTGTATGTTTTTAAATTTTTCGTTAAATCACTGTTTTATACGCGTGGCGCATGACGTAAAATTTCGAGTTTAGAAAAGCCCCGAGAAAATTTGTCTCGGGTCGCTGCGCGACCCTCGACAAATTTTCTATGCGGGGCTTTTCTAAACTCGAAATTTTACTTCATGCTTAGTCTGGGAGTGGAAGACACTCGTTCGTAAATTTTTGAATTATCATAATGTTGTGTATTTATTTTCAAAAAAATCTTTCTCTGTTTATTGAACAAAAACAAAAGACCTGAGGTGAAAAGTGTTTAGGTAAAAGTGGTTTATTTTTTCGTTGGCTACAACTTTTGTTTGAAACATTTTTTGATTTAGACGTCGAAAGCCATAATCGGTGAGTTGTTGATGTCCACTAGATTTTTTAGTTTCTAATTCAAAAACAAAAGAGCTGAGGTGAAAAGTGTTTAAGTAAAAGAGGTTTATTTTTTCGTTGGCTACAACTTTTGTTTTAAACATTTTTTGGCTTAGACGTCGAAAGTCGTAGTGAAATTCGTTTAATAAAAAAACGTCTAATGATTTCTGGTGATTTTTAACGCAAGACTTTTAGACATTTGATGGATTACTGAAATAAGTATTTATTTTTAATATATTCGTAAATAAACAATGTAAAATATTTATTTAATTAAAATATTTAGAAAATAACAATACATTAAATTTTATATTATTATTATTATTATACTGGGTGTCCGTATTTCAATAGGATGTATAGGGATTTCGGTTATTTAATGAGACAGAGAGTCGGTTAAATTGGGACAAAATTGCATAATTTAGGGTCCAATAATAACCCAAAAACAAGTTTGAAATATCTTATTTCCTTAATGAGATATTGTCAAAAGACGTATTTTTGAAAATTGGTTTTTATTTTTTATTCAAAAACTATTGAATCCAGATATTTACAACTTTGGCATTATAGGCACTTTTTAACGATAAATCTTGTAACATATTTTATTTTAAGATAACTCACCAAAAAACTTAAACCAGGCGACGTAAACTACAAAACCCACATAACTTGCTTCTATATAAATATACAATCTATTCGGTCAAAGATACATGAGGTCAATATAATTTTAAATAATAACAATCTCGATATCAGTGTTATGTGCATAGCAGAACATTGGCTAACCGACAACGAACGATTGTTTATTTCATTTGACAACTTCCATATTGCAACACAATTTTCAAGACAAAATTTTCGTCATGGAGGGGTATCAATAATTGTTAGAAATAATGTCAAATATTCTACTATTAACTTATCGTCTATTAACTCTGAGAAGAACTGCGAAATTGTTGGTATCACAATAAAAGATATTATTATATTAACTACCTATCGTTCACCAGATGGGGATTTTAATCAATTTTTAGACATTCTTTCACGTGCTCTTAATAACATTAACTTTGCTAGTAAAACTATATACATTGCAGCTGATTTTAATGTCAGATTCAATAGCAATAACTACCATCATTCAGAACTGACTGACTTTGCTAATAGTTATGGTCTAATATTTATTGTAGATTTTCCTACACGATTGAACAACTGTATCGATAATGTATGCACAAACGATATTAACAAGCATCCAACTCACCCACTAGAAACTGGACTTTCTGATCACATTGGTATATTGTTCAAAATTACTAGTGAATCACTACCTTCCAACACACCTTGTCACAGAATTATAAGACCCATTAGTATGGCTGGTAAATATAATCTATTCAATCTGTTAGACGAAGAATCATGGAATTTTATTGACGATATTAACGATGCGACTCAATGTTTTAACCAATTCCTATGTGTATTTATGTCTCATTTTAACACCGCGTTTCCAGAAAAACGCATCCATGTTCAATCGAAAAAGAAACCAGTTAGCTGGTTTAACTCTAACTTAAATATAATGAGAAATACGCTTGCTCTAGTCTCAGATTCTTACAATAAAACGGGTGATCCTGAACTAAAACTAATACGCAACAGATATCGGTCAATTTATAAAAGGCAAATACAGTTGAGTAAATCACAAGAAAACAATAACTACTTAGAGCAAATGAATTACGATCCTAAAGCAATATGGAAGATTATTAATTCTAGTAGAAACACTTATAGAAATAAACATGTTGACATACCAGTGGAAGACTTTAATCAGTTCTTTTCAAATGCCGCAATTAAAATCGTAAATTCACTACCTGTACCACAATATGACCCGATTCGTTTCATGTGCAAAAACGTTCCAGCTTGTGAAATGACTTTTCAGTTCAGTGAAGTCTCAACTACAACAGTCAGTGCAGTAATACGGAGTCTCAAACCCAGCCACAGCAGAGACTTTTATGGCCTCCGAGTGGATGTTATAAAGGCTGTCTCAACAACCATTTTAGTACCACTGACTAAAGTAATCAATAAATGTATTAAAAACAATGTCTTTCCAGATACATTAAAAACAGCAACAATTATACCGATTCATAAAAAAGGAAATAATTCTGATCCGAACAACTATAGACCAATCTCGTTACTGCCAATATTCTCCAAAGTTTTAGAAAAAATTTTAGAATCACAACTAGCCGACTTCTTTGAATCGAATACCTTTATTTTGTAACGAACAGTTTGGGTTATGGAAAAATCGTTCAACATCAAACGCGATAAGCAACCTTGTGGAGATGATAAATGATGTATTTGAAAACAAGAGGGCTTGTTAAGCATCATTTCTCGACCTTTCCAAGGCATTTGACTGTGTCAACCATACTATACTGCTAAGAAAACTATATTTTTACAACGTACATCCAGAAAGTTGTAGACTAATCGTATCATACCTATCTAATAGAGTTCAGCATGTCATCCTAAATGGTAGTATATCTAGCGCCCTGCCTATACATCTCGGTGTGCCACAGGGATCAATACTTGGGCCATTACTGTTCCTGATATATATCAATGACTTACCCAGTATAAACGAAGCAACACACACTGTTTTGTATGCAGATGACACAACACTGATAAATAATACACAATGTACAGAATCTTGTAGTATAGCTAATATGGAGGCACAATCGGATGCAATGGAGTGGTTTAATAGCAATAAACTTAAACTTAACAGTGACAAATCGGTCACTCTAATGTTTTCACTCAAGAAGAATGCACCAGTCGAGACTGTCAAATTTCTGGGCATGAACATTATGTTGAATTTATCGTGGCAGAATCACGGTGATACACTTGCTTCGAAGCTTTGCTCTCGCATTTTTGCTATGCGAAATCTGTCTCAGCAAGTGTCGAAGGATGTATTACGCATTGTATACTTTTCACTATTTCAATCCCAAATCCTATATGGACTGATTGTATGGGGTCATTCCGCCATAAGACACCGGATCTTTGGACTACAACGTAGTGCAGTGCGCATAATAAATAACCTCGGTTATCGTAAAGAATGCAGACAGACCTTTGTGGAATTGAAAATTTTAACTCTTCCATGCTTATATATATATATATATGAATGCGTTAGGTATACAAAAAAACATCAAAGCAGCTACGAACTTCATCCAAATGTAAATCACTACTACACTAGACAGAATGAAAATGCTATATATCAAAGCTCGATTAGGTTGACCAAATCCCAAACTGGAGTACGTTACTATGGTGTTAAATTCTTTAATGTACTGCCCTCTCATGTAAGGAATTTGCCTTTAAAAAGCTTCAAATCCTATATTAAAACTGTATTGACTGAGAATGCATTTTACAGCTGGAACGAATATTTGAATTTTAATTTTAGGACTTAAATGTTTGTTTTATATACACTTCGCCTATTTATTTGTTATTTAGTAGAGACTGTTTTAAACTATTTATTGAACTATTTATTTTTTTTATTATCTATTTAATTATTTATTTATAGTGTTTATAATATATGTAAGTGTAACCTCTCTGTGTACTTTAGTTTGTTAAGTTTATTTTTTTTGTATAAGTTTTTAGATTAAGGTTTATATATTATATGTATTGACACGTGTAATGCTGATGCTGTTAGCACAATAAATGAATTTGAATTTGAAAAAAAAAATTGAATATAACATTTACCTAGGGACCATAGCTAACTTTTGTCTTTCTTATGGGCGCCATTTTGGATTTTGATATTTTTTACTGAATTCAATGATGTATCACACTTATAGTTTATTGTACATTTTATATGTAAAATGTTAATCTTTTGTTTTTTCAAAGAGTGCCTTGGAAACAGTTGAGTAACTCACTTGTTCTAAAGATTGCCAGATGCATTCCAATATTTAAAAAGGGAAACAAGTTGGATGTTAATAATTACCGCCCAATATGCATTCTCCCCATACTCTCCAAAATTGTTGAGTCCATTTTGTGCGAGCAAATGGCAAACTATCTTGAACACCAGAACCTACTAACAGAGGCACAATATGGCTTTAGGAAAATAGATCTACAATAAAGGCTGTTATAGAATTTATAAACTTTACAATCGACTGATTTGAGAATAACAAGATCGCTGCAAGTTGCTTACTAGACTTAAGCAAAGCATTCGACTGTGTCAGTCACACATTTTTTTTTTTTTATCTTCTGCCTTTTATACCTTTCGGTGTAAGGCATGAATTTATGTCTTTTATTGTTTTTTTATTGTGTTGCCGAGTACAATTTTCTCCATTGTTTCCTGTCTTGTGTTTTGTCCTTTATTCCTTTCCACGGTATACCTTTCTTTTCTGCTCCTTCTTTAACTCCATCAATCCATGTTTTTCTTGGTCTTCCTTTATAGTTTTTTCCTGTTGTTCGAGCTTCAAAGTCACACAATATGACTCCAAAAACTGTACTTCTATAACTTCAGCCCCCAGAGCTGCAGGCTTATAACATCATACTTAACAAATAGAAGGCAAAGGGTATTTTACAACAATATATATATATATTCAGAGGAGAAACATATTATTCATGGTGTCCCTCAGGGATCTATATTAGGTCCCCTTCTATTTTTAATATATATCAACGATATGCCTTTCCAACTACGGCATGGTTCAACACTCTTGTATGCTGACGACACCACCATCTCGTTCAAAGGTAATTCTGTGGCACATATTAAAAATAAACTTCAGGAAGACATACACTGTATTAATGTTTGGTTTGACAGTAATCGATTAAAACTCAATAGCGATAAAACCCAAACAATATTTTTCAGCCTAAAACGAAACGTGGTGGTTGAAAATAAAGTTATAAATTTCATAGGAATGCACATTGACACAAAATTAATATGGACAAAGCATGGACAACAGCTAGAATGTAAACTATCTAGGCAAGTATACGTCTTGAAAAATCTCTCGAGATCCATCACCACGCACATGTTAATAAATATTTACTATGCATATTTCCACTCACATCTGGCCTACGGAATAATACTATGAGGTCACTCAAGTATTATGGCAAACATTTTTCGTTTACAGCGTCGCGCTGTTAGAGCCTTAGCAGGGCTAGGCTACCGATTTGAGTGTAGACAATGTTTTACTGATCTTAAAATCTTAACAGTCCTGTGTATTTTTATTTTGGAATGCATCTTACATGTAAAGGGTAATGTGGGAAAATATAAGTGTAACAGAATGTATCATGAGCATAACACGAGGGCAATAAATGAAATAAGGATTGACGCCTTTAGACTCACAAAAGCAAAAACTGGGCCGCGATATCATGAACTTTCTTAACGTCCTCCCGCCCAGAATCCAACTCCTTGAAATAAAAGACCTTAAGCTGTGGTGTAAAAAGTTTTTAATTGAAAATGCCTTTTATTCCTTTAAAGAATATTATGACCAATGTAATAACAAGGGTAGACAATGCTTATGGGAGAACTGGATTCCGAGTTTTCGAAGATAGAAAAGGAGAGACTGTGGTCGGGAAGTGGGTCCATCTACGTATAAATAGAGTAAACGTAGAAGTATTCTAGAGAAAACTGCTCCGGTTGCGTCTACACACACACAAACACACACACAACGCGCTCGTTCTTATTTCGTCGTGTAATTTGATCCCGTCAACACCACTTGTACGATGATAAATTTGATGACCTTCAAAAAAAATAAACTGTTCCGAAACATTTCTTTTATTTTCAGATTTCCAGCGTGTTCGAAATTATGGACTTTGGGAATCAGATATATTTAAAAAGCTCCTAAATAAACCTAAAATTTAACTAAAAATCAAAAAAAGAAATTCAATGAGTTTACATTAAAGAATTCATTTGATATTATATTTATCTTGATTGTTTTTTTTTTCTTCATAAATTCAATTAAAACTTTGGTATGTACCAAATTTGGCAAGTAATTTATACTATTGATTGGTTATACAGAGAGTTTTTTTAAGTATAAAGGACTCAATATACAGAATACACTGTACATTTTTCTGGGCTTTTCTAAACTCGAAATTTTACTTCATGCGCCCCGCGCACAAAACACTGATTTTACGTGAGGTTCAAATATACTTAAATTTCACAATATTTTAGTGTTTTATACGCGTGGCGCATGAAGTAAAATTTCGAGTTTAGAAAAGCCCCGAAAATTTGTCTCGGGTCGCTGCGCGACCCTCGACAAATTTTCACGGGGCTTTTCTAAACTCGAAATTTTACTTCATGCTTAGTCTGGGAGAGGAAAACACTCGTTTAAAGCATCAAATTGAACTCTTTTAAAAAGAAAATAAGATGAATTTGAAATATGTATACTTTAACGGAAAACTTCCTGTATATGAACTGTGGTAGACGAATAATAAAATTTATTATCACCACAAAAAGTCTATTCGAAAATATTTCTTTTATTTTGATATTTCAAGCGTGTTCCAAATTATGAAATTCTGGAATATATTTTATAAAAACAAATTTACAATGAAATTAACAATTCTAAAATATATTTTCAACGTTTTTAGTTATTTTATATATTTTTAATAAAAAAATTGTTAAAATTATTAGATTAATAGATTATTGTTTCAAATATTCATAATTTGTATAAATAAACAAAGTCATTTTACACTGAAAAAATGTAAAATATATTTCCAACATTTTTAGTTATTATATATATTTTTAATAAACACGTGTTTAAAAATTAATAGATTTTTAATATATTTATGTTATTAAACATTTTTTATTTAAAAGTTAGATAAATACAAAAATCTTTTTACAATGAAAAAAATCAATTTGAAAAATGTTTGATGGGTATTTTAATTGGAATTGATAATAAAAAAACAGAAATTATTCCAATAAAATAGATAAATTATTTACGAATACACAAAACTAAAAACATAGCAATATAATCATATATACAAAAAACTAACAAACATTAAAAAACTATATTAAATATACATATAACTGTTTTCTTATTTATTAACGATATTTCAGAAGCAGTTTTTTCGTGTTTTTTTATTCAGTAATAATTATACAGAATTGATCGAAGTGTAACACAAAATCAACAGAAATATTTTAAATAAAAAGCCAACAAATCAACACCTCATCATTTGCTTGTTTAATTTCATGACACTCCGGTTTTTAAAAATGCAATAAATAGCAAAGCTCGGTGTGTATATTTTTACTCTAACCAAATGAATATCATAATTTCCCTGAAATAATTAGGGAAAATAATATTTTAATTTTGAGAAATTAACAATAAAATTGCTACGTTCCGTTTCATCCATTTACACTCTGAATAACGTGTATGAATATCGAATTAACTCTTTTCCTTGACTATTTTCTTTTTGGACAATATTCATTATTTTAGTGGGGATAGCTTTATAGAAGGGATGAAAAATCAAATTCTTCGAAGTGATCTATCTGTTTTTTACCTATTTGTGGGCATTTTTTCGACCACGCTTTTATTATGGTGTATATCCTCAAGTGTTGCGCGACCAGAACAATACCACTGCAACTTACAGATAATCCGCAACCTTCTAAAAACCATAAATATTTTGGGATTTAAAAAGATTATTTACTGTTGACACATTTAATCCGTATCCACAGAATCCAATTCGGTAATTTCTTATCATGTTTTTCACTAACCGATATTTTAGTTAGACACTTTTTGATCGGGTTTTCTTAAATCATTTTGAATTATTTTTACTTACCTATTTAGTCTGTAACATAATTCCATCGGTACCTTTTGTAAATGTAATCTGACTAAGAATAAAACCATTGAAATAATTGAATTAACCTGACATACAAAACGTAAACTGGAAATAGAGTATTCAATAATTTTTGCAATTACACTTCTCAGGGAAAATCTATTATACTTATTCTATTAAAAGACATCTTGTTGTTTTCTAAATGTTTTTAATTATCATCACTTAACGAGACTTTTCAACATATTTCAATATTTGAGCCAATTATCTCAAATATTAGGGATAGCACTTGTTTCTGATTCCAGGGACCCTAAAACGTATATTTCCCTACAAAAAAGATAGCCATGAGGTCGTTAACAATTATTAAAATGTAAAATTTATAATGTTATTAATGTGACTAATTACTTGATTTAACAAGTTTGTTTGTTTCGCAGTTTTTGATAATACTCTCAATTATAAAGTTTCATGATTTTTATATAATTTGTACTTTCTCTATATAACATTTCGTGTATCTCGGGAAGTATTGAGAATATCGAAAAATATTTCTGCTTATTCTTTTTCAAATTATCCCCATGCAGCCGCACGACGGATGCCATAAATTTTAATCCAAAAATTAGGTAACATTTTAGTGCCCGCTGAGTGTTGTCGGTGTTGGTCAAATGGCACACAATAAGCGTTTATAAAATTTCAATCGGAAAAGTACAAGTTGATCATGTAACAATCGTTCAAAGTAAACGGATAATTAAAGTAGTCAGTGCAAAAACCACACATTTCTGAAACTGTTAATATTTATTAAAAGTATGGTTCATTTAATAAAATACGCATCGTGATTAAAATATATACTGAGTCCATTTTGGGATCTGATTTTTTTCTTTTGCAGAATAAACACTCATGTTGAATTGAATTATTGCTTTGTGTTTTAATAAATTTGATGCCAAACACTGACTTTTCGTAGCAACTACTGTTTTGACGATTTTATTTTCGTATAATCGTTCACTATTTTCTAGCTATATTTCAAATGAAACTGAGGAGAACTCAAAAATAATACCACGAAAATACTGCTAGTAGGTAAAGAATTGATTTTAATTTTATTGTAATCGTTTTCGTTCAATAAGCGATACAAACTCAAATTCCAATTACATTGGAAATCTACATGAAACATACAATGCGCCTTGAAACGGGACACATAGTATATTTAAAACTATTTTAACCCATTAACGGCCAAGCAATTTTAACTCTAAAAGTTAATTTTAATTAAAATTCTACACTGGTTTTTGTTATTTCTATGAATTACATACTGTGAATTTTTTCTTTAAATACACATAATGTATACGTGAATTTAATAAAAAGTTAAAAATCATAAATAGTTTATTATATTAAAGTGATAATGGATTTTCAAAAAATTAGTGCTGTAATATACTTGAAACTCAGATTACAATTTTTATTGATGAAGTTTCCAATACAAAATTAAAATTAATTAAATTAACTATTGCTATGGAAACCTAAAATTGTAATGACTTGATCCAAATCATAATCATTACACCATCTTACCTCTTAAAATTAATTAACTACTCCTTATAACTAATGACTTTATTTCGTGGTCGCAAAGTACGTGTATTTTCCACAACCATATTATCACTATCACATAATGATCGAGAATTTTCCAAAATTGTATCACAATCATTGGCTAATGCATCCTGTGAAACCGGCGCATCTTCAATCTCCGCATCAGTATTGGAAGGAACAGGATTATTTACATAATCAATTATTTGGTTTACATGTCTACGCCAACATTTATTTATTGATGGTATTTCTACCAAATACGTTCGTGGACCAAATATTTTAACAATTTTACCTTTGACCCACGAAGGTTTCACAAAACGATAGTCACGTACTGCAACTTGTTCATTTAATACATATTTTCGCAACCGATTTCCAGAATAATTTTGTACTTGTTTTGCTTGATTAACTTTGACAGTATTAGTTAATTGATTATCTGAATTGCTTTGAGTAGTAGCTGTTGGTCGTAACAAATCTAATCTAGTGCGTAAAGATCGCCCAAACATTATTTGCGCGGGTGAACAATTTGTTGTACAATGACTTGTATTTCTATAATCTAATAACACTCTTTGTAATATTAATTCAATCTCACTTATATTTCCCTTTAAAACGCACTTAATCAATGCTCTTTTTACAGTCTTTACTGCATTCTCCGCGGCTCCATTTGATGCCGGATGATAAGGTGGAATTCCCTTCCACTCAATACCATTTTGTTTCAGAAAATATTGAAAATGTTCAGAAGTGAATTGAGCACCATTATCCGACACCAGGAGCTTTGGCAATCCAAATCTGGCAAACAAACTTCTTAATGCAATTACTGTGTTTTCTGCAGTAACCTGTTTTAAAACAAATGCCTCTAACCATTTGGAATGTGCATCAAGCACTATCAATATATTTATATTGAAAATAGGTCCTAAAAAATCAATATGCAAACGTTCCCAAACATGCGAAGGATATTCATAAGACATTAATTCTGCTTTAGGTGGATTTTGACGGTTTTCTAAGCATTTATCACATAACTTTTTTCATTTTTTCAATATCATTATTTAAATTAGGCCACCACACATACGACCGTGCTAGTCTTTTTGTTTTTACCATTCCCATATGCGTAACATGCAATTCTTTTAAAATTGACATACGTAATTTATGGGGTATAATTACTCGATAACCAAACAACAAACAATTTTGCTCTACCGTTAATTGATTTTTTATTAAGAAATATGATTTCAATTCACCGTTAACCTTATTTGGCCAACCATCTCTTGTATACCTTAATACTTGTTGTAAAATTTCATCCTTTTCTATTTGAACCGCCACATTTTTCCAATTGATAGGCATATTTTCATTTAATTTTATGTAATTTAGATATGACCAATTATCATTTAATTCTTCTAAACACTCTTTTTCCGGAAGCCTCGAAAAACAATCCGCGTTATTATCAGCTGATTTTACATATTTAATCTCATAATTATAGTTACTCAATAGCCACGCCCATCTTTGCAATCGATTAGCTGCAACTTGAGGAATTCCTTTTTTATGACAAAATATGCGCACTAAAGGTTTATGATCAGTGAGAAGTATAAATTTACGTCCAAATAAATATTGGTGGAATTTTGTAACTCCAAATATAATTGCTAAACCTTCCTTTTCAACTTGAGAATAAGATTTTTGATTCTTATTTAATGTACGAGATGCAAATGCTATCGGTATTTCCTCAGCATTTGGCATAACATGAGAAATCACTGCCCCAACCCCGTAATCAGACGCGTCTACTGCTAATGTTACCGGTAAATTTGGATCATAATGAGCCAATGTTTTTGCATTCCCCAAGACATCCTTTATTTTATTAAACACTTTTTGCAATCATTAGACCATTTGAATGTTTTATTTTTTTGTAATAATGTATATAAAGGATATAAAAGTTCTGAACAATTTTTAATAAACCGACTGTAATAATTAACTAGACCTAGAAATGATTTCAACTCTGTTATATTCGTTGGTCGTGGGGCGTTCCTAACTGCTTCTGTTTTTTCTGTTAACGTATGTAGACCATTTTTATCAATTTCATGACCTAAATAAGTAATACGTTCTTTAAAGAATTCGCATTTTTGCTTACTGATAGTAAAACCACTTTCCTGAAGAATTTTCAATACCTGTTTTACTCTTTCTACATGTTGTTTAAAATTCATTCCTGCTATAATAATATCATCTAAATAACACGCAACTCCATCTAACCCTTCTAGTAATGATTCCATCACTTTCTGAAATTTTGATGGAGCGCAAGCAATGCCAAAAGGTAGACGTGTGTACATATACAAACCCTTGTGCGTAGTTATAGTTGTTAACTTTTGTGATTCTTCATCTAACTCAATTTGTTGATATGCGGCTGTTAAATCCAGTTTAGTGAAATAAACACCCCCTTGTAATTTAGCAAATAACTCTTCCACTCGAGGAAGTGGGTATTGATCAATCAATATAGCCTGGTTTAATGTGGTTTTGTAGTCCCCACAGATTCTAATTGATCCATCTTTCTTTAAAATGGGTACTATTGGCGTGCCCCAATGACTAAAGTTTATCGACTTTAATATTCCTAATCCTACTAGTTTTTTTATTTCTGATTCAACTTTATCTTTTAGTGCAAATGGTATTGGCCTAGCTTTAAAATATTTTGGCACCGCTCCTTCTAATAACTGCAAGCTTATTCTTTCTGTTTTAAAAAGTCCTAATTTATTTGAAAATACTTTTGAATAATTATTATATAATTCTACCATCGCATGTTGGATTTCTGTATCAGATGTACAGGTCAATTTATGTATTTGCATATTGAATAAATAATAGAAATCACTTCCCAATAGTGGAGGTCCATTTCCTTCAATTACAAATAATTTTAAAGGTTGAATATTATTTTTATATTCACAATTTATTTCTATGTACCCCTTGGGATAAATTTTATTCCCGTTATAATTTACTCGCTCCCGTATCTAATTCAAATGTTAAATTTTTACAATCAATTGATATCTTAATGTACACAGGTCCATTCATACTGTTACTTAAATGAAATAACATTTTCTCCTCAACAGTATTTGTCTCATCACTTAGATAATTATGACGATTACTACTAGCTCCCTTTGATTTAGCCTTACAAATTTTAGCTAAGTGGCCCCTTTTTCCGCAATTATTACAGATATAATTACGATATTTACATTCATTTGCGAAATGCCGTAACTCACCACATACAAAACAGTGTCTTTGGTTTTTTTCATCAAATCTTGCCTTGACCTCTTGATTCCAACGTCGTTCTCCATCCACTGGTTGGGAATATCCGTCACTGTACTGTCTTGCAGATGTTTTCCAAGTTGACTTTGTTTCCTTATTACCCGTACCTTGCCGTTCCTGTAGTTGAAAAAACTCCGCCGGTTCGCTCTTCATTTTACTTTCCTCTAATTTATAATTTTTGCTCGCTATATCTTTTTGTTGCGCAAGTGTTATGGCATTCTCGAATGTTAGTTTTGTTGCATCTTCTTCAAATAAACGATCCATAACTGGCCCCTGATCCATACCCATTATGAATCTATCCCTCATTAACATGGTTAGCATTGATGATTCGAATTTGCAATTAACTGCTAAACTGCGCACTCTGGCCGCCCAATCAGCAATTTCTTCATTTTTATCCTTATGAGCCTTATAAAACTTATATCTTTCTGGGAATACTGACTTTACTATTATGAAATGCTTATTGAGTACCTCCAGTAATTCTCCATATGTTTTTGCTGACGGTTCGTCAGGTACACATAAACTGCTAAGAAGTTGGTAAGCATTTTCACTAAAATTGCTTAAAAGTATTCCTTTTTTAATGTCCTCTTCCTTGTCAATGCGGTTCGCAATAAAGTACTGCTTCAATTGTGCGCAGTAAGTTGCCCAATCTGTTTGTAGAGTGAATTCCCTCACGTTTCATCGCATTGCCATTTTATCAACTAGATTTATCCTCGTCGCCAGTTGTAATATACTTGAAACTCAGATTACAATTTTTATTGATGAAGTTTCCAATACAAAAATTAAAATTAATTAAATTAACTATTGCTATGGAAACCTAAAATTATGATCATGTAATGACTTGATCCAAATCATAATCATTACAAGTGCCTCAACAATGTAATGTATACGCTGCAATATGAAGTTAAGAACGAGTGTATCCACTCCCAGACTAAGCATGAAGTAACATTTCGAGTTTAGAAAAGCCTGAAAATTTGACTCGGGCGCGTAGCGAAGCGGAGCGACCGAGCCAAATTTTCAGGCTTTTCTAAACTCTGTAACGGTTCAATTTATCACTACGATTATTTTTTTTATATAATCGGTATTACTTACATTTATAACAAATTGGTATCCACTTTTCAATTAATTAATATTATTTGCTATTATTAGTTGGCTGAGTAGAGATTTAATTACGTAGGAGATGAGTTTGTATTTAACTTAATTGGTAAATTTTATACGCTCTTCTTTTGTTTTAATTTAAATAGCGCTGCGTCTGTCTGAGTTCACTCGGCGCTCGCGCCGGCGAGAAATAATCGTCTTTAGTTTTTTGAATCCCCTTCGGGGTTATTGGATTATCTTTCGCACGGACACGGAGAGGTGTGCTGTGGCTGACGCGTTAGTGAATTTTATTCATCAAATTTCTGGACGTGCACCACTTTGTTCTGCAATTATTTTGGAGATATTTGTATTATTCTGAAGAATTTTGGAGTTAATTGCGGAAACACTCTGAGGAGGATTTGTTTCACTTCTAACCGTTGCCGTGGAAATAATTCGTTATCTATTTTGTGGAGATAAAAACCCTCTGAAAAAGAGGTAAGGTTTATTTTAATTAAATCATCTTTGATTATCTTTGTGCTTCTGTTGTGTTAGTCCTGTTTATTTGTTCTCATAAACAAAAATGCTTATACGAAATTTCAATATTTTAGGTTTTTTTTATTACGTTGGTTTTTTTTGTTTGAATTCAAAAACTCTAAAACCTGGGGGGTTAGCAGATTTTCATCCTACGCATTTCGAGGTTACCGGTTTCTGTGGTTATTTTCCTGATTGGTTGGAGGCTGAAGTTTTCTAATCGGATTGAGGAAAAATACTTCACTCGGGGGTTCCGTTCGGAATTAGCGCGGAGGACTGATTACGGGACAGGATTCAAGATAAGTTTTATGCGTTTATTATTTTTTTTAACGTGATTTATTTTAATGAAAATAAAGTTAAATAAATTTAGCAGTTATTCTTTTGTAAATTCAATAAGTAAGACAATTTAATAGTGAATCATTTTAATTTAATAAATATATGTCTGTGTTACGGTGCTGATATAAGCGCATCCATTATTAGGTTTTTTTTTCTTTGTTTAATTCGGCAGTGACTTAATTCAATAATTAATTAAAAGAATTTAAATTTATAATTTATGATTGAAAAAAAAAACGAAGTTATAAATAATATTTTGATTTTCTTATTCCAAGTGTGAATTAATGATTACGTTTTTTTGTGAACCATGAATGATCATTTTTGGGAGAAAATATAGTTATTTACTGTTGGAACAAATTTAAGCGATTTAATTGTTAATCAAATTACATTTCATATTTTTGTGTATATATATACATATACATAAATTACTGTTTTTTTATTATTATTATTTTGATATACATATATACATGAATATTTTATTAAATAAATATTTATTTGGGGTTTAATTCTGGTTTTGGTTTATCTGACACACCTTTGATTATTGTTGTTTGTTTGAATTACTTGATGATAATTGGTCCAACATCAGTAAAATAATTTGTAACCGGTTATTTTATGTATTTAGGAGCCAGGGTGTAAATGGTTACTGGCGCCCTTAATAAGTAATTTATCTTAGAATATACCTACGACCAAACTCTTCGACAGTGAGTTAGCTTGGTTCCTATTTATGCCAACTTATTGTGGACCATTTATTTGTGAAGTTTTTAATTTATAATAAGCTGTGGCAACTCGAAATTTTACTTCATGCGCCACGCGTATAAAACATTGTAATATTGTGAAGTATTTATAATACACTTTAAATAACAAAATATTTACATTTTTCTTGGTATATTTTCAATTCAGGTCAAATAATATAATATATCAAATAAACTTAT
This sequence comes from Philonthus cognatus, assembly GCA_932526585.2. Lineage (NCBI taxonomy): Eukaryota > Metazoa > Arthropoda > Insecta > Coleoptera > Staphylinidae > Philonthus > Philonthus cognatus. The sequence goes on from OW052252.1 coordinate 16,915,770, forward strand.
TTAGTAACTTAATTACCGGCATCACCGGCGCTTAATGGGTTAAAAACTTCAAACGGTAATAATTCAAAAACTAAAAAGAAATGACTTAACTGCATTTTGCACTGACCCCTTTAATTAAAAAAGAAACCCTTATCAATCAGTAGATTTGATCTGATCAATAGGATTGATCTGATTAGTTAATAAAATGATAAGTTGATGTATTTACTTTTTATCAAAAGTTAAATAGTTTTGTATTTTAAGTTTCTTGTACAAAATAAATAATACTTAATGAATTTTACAACGTTCACATATAATTTCATAAAATCTATTCTCTAATAACGCAGAAAATAAAATGATAGAAGGAAACGCATGAATGAATGTAACACGCACCCTTAGCTCGTTAAAAGGAAAGAAAAACGTGTTTTCAAGATTGAAAAATCAACATCTGGAATATGATACAACGAGAAGCGCGGAATAGAGGGAGAAAGAAATTGTCTCTCACTCTCTCTCTCTCTGACTTGATTTCGCGACATCTGGAGTAAAATAGTCGTAACCGACCGACCGCAGGAAGCCAGACTGGTGTATATAGGCAGCCATATACACCAATTTGGCATCCAGCGCTCTGCTCCCATTCGCGTGTACCCAAAATTTATATGGGGACTGGCTAACTGGATATATATGAACTGTGGTAATAATCTGTAATACTTTCTAGTCTGATTATGCTATATGTAACTGTTTTTTCTCTGTTTGTATTTTAACCATTTTTATTACAATTTATAAATATTTTAAAGTGTCTGTTTGTTTCCTTCTAGTGTCATATGTATCTACTTTGAAATTATAAATTAGTGTCAATGCCGGAATAATCTGTAACACATTATAGTCCGATGATTATACTACATAAACTATATACAACTGATTTCCTTTTGCATTTTAGCTATATGTGTTACAACTATTTTAAAGTGTCTGTTTGTTCCTACTACTGTTATATTATATTCTCATCGTATTGTTTTTATTGTTTTTATTTATTTATTTTGTACAAGATATGTCTACTCTAAAATTATTAATCGATACATATTATACCCTGAGTTGTGTAAACAAATGTTATAGCACTAATAAATATTATTATTATTATTATTTGGCAACTCCTAGACCCCTGAAGACGGGTATCCGACGATACATACTTTAACAGTTGTGACATATTTTAAAGTACCGAGTGTCTTCCACTCCCAGACTAAGCATGAAGTAAAATTTCGAGTTTAGAAAAGCCCCGCGTAGAAAATTTGTCGAGGGTCGCGCAGCGACCCGAGACAAATTTTCACGGGGCTTTTCTAAACTCGAAATTTTACTTCATGCGCCACGCGTATAAACCATTGATTTGAAGTGTAGTTCAAAAATACACAAATACATCTTTAATCAGAGTAACACAGAAATTTAGTCTGTTATCAACGATGTTCAGTGTTAATAATAAATAATTAGGTTGTGAATATTTTTGTTAAAACAATTGATAACGATATTTATATGTTAATGGTTGTAAAAAAATAATAAAATCAAATTTATTCTTAAACGATTTGTATTCGTGATTCGAAAAAAGAGGATTCGAATCATATTTATTTCTTACGGATCCTTTATTCGAGTATTCGTGATTCGAATCATATTAGGTGATTCGGATTCGTGATTCGAATCCTTTTAACGAGGATTCGTCCCAGCTCTGCCGCCAGGTGTAGGGCAGATTCAGTGCTTTTGCCTGTTGTGTAGGCGTGTTTGTTTGGGTGTATAGATTTGGTCTTGAGAATGTTATCCCTAATGTGGCGATCGCATAGCTTCTCTAGCGTTTTTATCATAAACGAGGATAAGCTGATCGGTCTAAATGATTTTGCGTTCGTGTAGTCATTCCTGCAGGGTTTGGGAATGAACACTACTTTTACCATTCTCCAGGACCTGGGTACGTAACGGAGCTCCAGGCAGCCACGGTAGATGGCCCCGAGCAGTGTCGTGAGTCCAGGCGGTCCCTATTGGAGCAGCGCCGGATATATCCCATCCGGTCCTGGGGACTTGTAAGGTTTGAATGATTTAATTGCCCATGTTATGGTTTGGTTTGTGACTATATTCATAGCTAATTTCTTATTCTCGTCGTTCGGCTCTGTTGAGTTCTGCTTGACATCGTGTGAATCGGCGTCTAGTGTTTCGCAGCCGGGGAAGTGCGTTTGTAGCATTTGTTGGAGGGTCTCCTTTTCGTTTGATGTTAGTTCTCCATCTTCTTTACTTATGCTCCCAAGGTAGTGGGGGTCCTTGGAGAGTACATTTTTGAGTCTGGCGGCAGTGCTGGTGGACTCTATGTCGTCACAGTATTTCCTCCAGGCTTGTTTTTGTCCTGCACGGACTTTTCTTTTATAGATGCGAAGGTGATCCTTGTAAACATCCCAGTCTGGTTTTCTCTTGTTGTTCTTGGCCCTGTTGTAAAGCTTGCGGGATTTTTTTCTCATGTCTTCGAGGCGGGTGCTCCACTATGGTGTTATCCTCCCTTCTTTGGGGGTACTTACCGGACATGATTTGTTGTAGGCTTCGATGAGAGCAACAGTTAGTTCGTTTGTTGCTTCTTCGATTTATTTTGTGAGTTTTGCACATCATCGACAGCACAACAGTAGAATGAGGCGAGAACCGAGTGCTGCGCCACTTTTACCCCGCAAAACTGCCGAGTTTTGTACATCGACCCCACAACAGCAGCACGAGGCGATAGCCGAGTGCTGCGCTACTCTACTCCCTGTAAAACAAGGCGACAGCCGAGATTTGCACAACATCGTTCCCACTACTGCAGCACGAGGCGATAGTCGAGTGCTGCGCCACTTTACACCCAGCAAAACGAGACGACAGCCCAGTTTTGCACATCATCGACCCCACAACAGCAGCACGAGGCGATAGCTGAGTGCTGCGCTACTCTACTCCCTGTAAAACAAGGCGACAGCCGAGATTTGCACAACATCGACCCCACAACAGCTTCACGAGGCGACAGCCGAGTGCTGCGTCACTTTACACCCAGCAAAACGAGGCGACAGCCGAGTTTTGCAACTTCATCGACCTGTTGTGGGCTCGATGAAGTGCAAAAACTCGGCTGTCGCCTCGTTTTGCGGGGTGTAAAGTGGCGCAGCACTTGGCTCTCGCCTCGTGCTGCTGTTGTGGGGTCGATGATTGCAAAACTCGGCTATCGCCTCGTTTTGCTGGGTGTAAAGCGGCGCAGCACTCAGTTGTCGTGGGATCGATGTTGTGCAAAACTCGGCTGTTGCCTTGTTTTACAGGGTGTAGAGTAGCGCAGCACTCGGCTATCGCCTCGTGCTGCGCCACGTTACACCCAGCAAAACGAGGCGATAGCCGGGTTTTGCACATCATCGACCCCAAAACAGCAGCATGAGGCGAGAGCCGAGTGCTGCGCCACTTTACTCCCCGCAAAAAGAAGCGACAGCCGAGTTTTGCACAACATCAAACCCACAACAGATGCACGAGGCGACAGCCGAGTGCTGCGCCACTCCACACCAGTATGCGGATATCAACGATCAATTACAACAACCCTCCACCAACCTAGTGACGATCTGCTCGATAGCAACCCCAATTCGGCTTACTCACAATCCGTTTTTATTTATCGCTAATCAATATCTATAGTTTATTAACTGAAGGTACAATTATGTATTTTTGTAGTGGCAATAATTTAAGGTAAATTACATACTTTTTACATATACCTAAACGCGATCGCATTTATTAAATCTAATGTGTACTATAATATCTATCCCTCTATAGTCAAATACATTGCAGTTCCTTGCATGTCCAAGTTTCAGCTAATATTAAATGAAATATTCAAAATGCTATCGTAAATAATTCAGCCACCAAAGTATTTAGTCACGCTTCGTGTGATGGTGAACAATTTAACAGTTTTCTATTAGAGAAAACAGACGTTTACTACATTAGGTTTGTTCGTTTGTACTGTACTAAGTTTAACATAGTTCAAATTTGTGACATCACAGTTCCACTTAGTGCAACTTCACATTTACAATTGCTCGAGTTCATGTAACGAATAGATTCAGTGCAGCAGTAACGAACAGACCTTTTATAACAATGATTCGTTACTCAAACAAGAAAATGATAACACTTATTATATATTTTTGGTGGTGTCAACAAACTCAAACGTCGGTACTTTCAAAAATATTCACCGACAATCGTTGCGTCTACGTTATTTCATTTGATGAAAAATCGGATTATAATTTTGATTTTGCAGCAGCGACTCTAATCCATTTCCAAAAGTTCAATCCAGAAGACGCGCACTGTTCACCAACTGGGTACATCTTAATTGCTAAAGACTGAAGTATTTCCTGATTATAAAAATTGGTCGGCAATATCCGTTAATGCCGCACACAAGAGTCGTAATTTTAAGTGATTTTCGCGATTCGAGCAATTTCCCACTTTATAGTTCAGCTGCTAATTTGAAGGCTTTGGATAGTGTAATTTTGAACGGATACAGTAGTTTAAGTTTCGGTTATAATGAAAATTGTATGTTGTTGCGAAAGCAACATTTTGCTTGGCTTCGATATTCGAAGAAATTAATTACTTTTTATTCAGATGTAAACGAAGAAAAAGACAATGTTCGTTACGAGTTAATTCAAGGTATAAGGATTTTCAGAGCAGGTTCTGAACAGTTTCTTACTCCGCGTGAACATTTTCTAAAATATTTAGAGCCTAAAGAATGGCATCCCATTTTTGGCGGAGGTGATTACTACAGAATGGCTCTCTTTAATTGCCCACCGTTGGTTTACGTCGCTAATAAAACTGTCCACAAAGGATTAGAGTACAATTTTTTGAAACACTTTACGAGCAATTGGAACATATCTTATGTATTGCACAATGAGTTTTCATTCCAAGCCATTACTCTTGATTTAGCTAATTACAAAGTGGATTTGGCGATGTGCGGGTTATGGGATGTAAACGTAGCTAGAAGAAAGGGATTAACTATTACCTACCCTTACGATCAATGCTGTGTAACTTTCCTAGTTCAAAAACCAACTTTGATTAGTAAATATTTGCTAATCTTCAACCCATTTACGTTAACAGTTTGGGGATTGCTCTTCCTCACTATTGTAATCATAGCAACCCTAACGTACACAAGGTATACATTTGTTTACGCGAAACTCACCCATCGGGATTTCTCGTATTTTGTACTGAACACAATAAGACCGCTTTTGGGTAGTTCAAGCAGATTAAATCCAGTTGGGAGTTTAGTCGATGAAAAAGGTTGCATGATTCTTCGAGGAGGTTTTTATACTTAAGCCTATTTGTTCTGCGAGGGTTCCTATATGCAAACGTTCCTTCACATTCGTTCGTTTGTATAGTGAATGTTATCCACTGATGGTCTGACATGTTGCCTCATTGTGCACCCTTCAGTCCATTATGTTTTGTGATGCAAGTGCGATATCGATCACTTCTTGTCTCACTGCGTTTATAAACGTTGGTTCGTTGCCTTTGTTTAGTATGTTTAGAGATGTGCCTATCAGATATTCTGACAGTGCTTCACCTCTTTGATTTATGTTGGTGCTTCCCCATACAGTGTGATGTGCATTGGCGTCGCAGCCAATGATCATGTTTTTGCCTTTTGCCTCACAGTGGTTTACCATCCTCTCCAGTTCTGGTGTTGGGAGATGGTGTTGTGAGTCATAGGTTTGATAAGCAGAAGGCAGATAGACATCGCTTCCCTCTAGCCTGATTACCGTTAGATCTCCAGTTGTCATGCTTGGGATGAGGTAACCTGTGACGTTTGGAGGAAGGTATATACAGGTTGGGGGTATATCCGAAGTGTTTCCATATAGTATTTTCTCAGGTAAGTTTCCAAAACCTGTTATTTTCTTATTGACTATCCAGGGCTCCTGAATGAGTGCAATCGTGTTCTTTGTTTTAAGTAGGTGGCAGCAGATTGTGGTTACCGCCAATCTGCAGTGTTGCAAGTTTGCCTGAATTATTGTGATAGGTTGATGGTACATCTTCTCAACCGATCACAATAATTCAGGCAAACTTGCAACACTGCAGATTGGCGGTAACCACAATCTGCTGCCACCTACTTAAAACAAAGAACACAATTGCACTAATTCAGGAGCCCTGGATAGTCAATAAGACAATAACAGGTTTTGGAAACTTACCTGGGAAAATACTATATGGAAACACTTCGGATAGACCCCGAACCTGTATATACCTTCCTATAACGATGTGTTGGGGTTAGTAAGCATTATTGGAGCTTTGCTTACCTGATTTTGTGTTCCCTTGGTTGGTTGTGTTTTGGGGTAACACTTGGTTGTGGCGGTTAGATCTTTGGTGAGGGGGGCGGTGTACCCGACCCCTTTATCTCTACATCTGCCGCTATGGTTTGAGGGTGGTGGATCACCGTCTCCTCTTTTATATCCTCGGTTGAGGGATCTGTGGGTTCATCCTCCTGGCTGTACCCTGTCGGTGTGGACTGAGCAATTGGGGGAGTGATGGTGGCCTCTGCCTCCTCCTCTCCTTGTTCAGTCTGAGGGATACTATGGAGAACCCGAGGAAAGGGGGGTTTCTGCCTTCTCCTTCGGATTCCTTCAGTTTTTTGATGTCCTCGTCGGGTATGCCGAGGACTAGTAGGTGGCCTTCCTCCTTCTTCTCGTGGTAAAGGTTGGCCATTTGCCAATATTAAGGTTGGCGTTTAGGACCGCTAGTTCCAGTATTATAGTGTCCTTATTTTCGTATTCTATGGATGGCATTACTGGCACCCATAGTGTTGCTTTAGTAAATTTATGTAGTTGGTCTTGGCCAACTACCTTAATTTTGGCGCCTTCCCAAGGTTTTAGGGAGGGTACCGTTTTTGAGAGCCACTTCAGCGTCTCTTGGTTGGCGCAGTTTACCCTCAGGATTTCTCCCAGGTGTGAGAGCCCCGTGAATCGGGGTGCCCAGTCACCTACTGTCGTGGTTTTTACCACGTTGAGGTGTGCGGTTCCGAGGCTCATCTGGATGGATTTTGCCTCTTCCTCGTTGACCTTGCCGTATAGGTTTTTTTTTTGGCAGGAGAAAAATCTGCATTACAGACGCCACATCGCCAGGTTGACGTGGGAGTGTGGGGATGGCCTGATAGTCTGGCCGACCCACTAAAAACCTCCTAAGCTGAAGAGAGTCCTTCTTTGGAACCGCCTAAGGGCATTACTTCAAAGAAGGTCAGCTACGACGTATTTGTATCCGCCGCGTAGTTGTTCCTGGCTACACTAATTCGTGTCTCTATCACTGGGGTCTATGTGTCTGTATCACTGGGGGTCGTTGGTTTCGGTCGCGAGGAACGTGTGTGGGTGTGCCACTGGGGTCATGTGACTTTAGTCACCAGGGTCGTGTGTGTCTCTATCACTGGGGTCTTGGGTGTATTTGTCGAGCATTTATGATATTCTGTCTTACTTGGTGTCTTTTTGTGTCATCGTCTTTCGTCCTTAGGACAGTCCTGGCGAAGTTTTCAACCTCTCTCCAGTTCTCCTCCGTTTCCAACATGACTTTGATGGTGTTTGCTGTTTCGAGTCTACCTGTGACTATTTATAGGTTCAGCCTCTCTCTATTCCACCTGGGGTAGTGGAAGACTGTGTGCTGGGCCGTGTCGTCTTCTTCTTGGCAGTACCTGCACTGTGGTGATTCGGCTTTCCCGATGCGGTGGAGGTAGTGTTGGAAACACCCGTGCCCTGTTAATAGTTGGGTGAGGAAGTAGGATGACGACCCGTGCTTCCTCTTACACCACGTTGCCACGTATGGTATAGAGGGCCTTTGTCCACCCGGTGTTCGTGTCCCATCTTTCCTGCCACCGCATCATCGCCCTCTCTCCTGCCCGTATTTTTGCCTCGTTTGGCGTTGCTCCGCTCTTTATCTCTTCGTAGACCTCGCTGCGCTGCCGCACTGCCAGGTCCGCCGGGATGAGGCCGGAGAGGACTTCTGCTGCGTCCGTCGTAACGGTGCGGTAAGCCCTGCAGATCCTCAGCGCGCCGGTCCTCGTTGCCCTCCGTAGGGTGTTTCGGTTCCTGGCCGCCTCTGTGCAGGAGGCCCACGCTGGGGCTGCATATAATAGTTTGGCTCTGGAGGCAGTAGCGATCATTCGGCGCCTTCCCTCTCCTGGTCCACCGATATTTGGCATGATGCCATCTTTGTTTTGGTGGCTGTTGATGCTGCTCTAGCCGCCTGGGTTTGCCTCTAGGGATATTCCTAGATATTTAATCTCCTTCCCGATTTTTATCTAGGTACCCCCTGGGATGGTTATGAGTTCGTCCGCCATTTTGCCCGCTCGCCTCGTTGAGAGAAAAACCGCTGCTGTTTTGTTTGCGGCTACCTCGAGCCCTGCTCCGTCCATCCACTCCATGATTTTCCTGAGGGCTACCTTCAGAATATCCTTCAGTTGGCCTAGGTCCCTGTGGGACGCTATCAATGCCAGGTCGTTAGCGAAGGCGACTGATTTTGAACCGGCTGGCAGTGGTAGTTTGAGGACCCCATCGTACACCAGGTTTCACAGGGTTGGACCTAGCACGGAGCCCTGCGGTACTTCTTGGCTGAGACGTCTGTTTATTTGGGTATCACGTTGTTTGTATATTAGTACCCTATTCGACAAGTATCCTCTCACCAAATTTGCCAAGTATTTTGGCAGCTCTCTTTGTACAGCCGCGTTGATTTCCGTCCACGGGATGGCGTTGAAAGCGTTTTTAATGTCTAATGCCACTACGCGGTGTTTCCGCTTTCTCAGTGGGCCGCTGTTTGCCTCATGGGTATGCTGTTTTACGGCCATGATGGCGTCCACCGTAGACCTACCCTGCCTAAAGCCGAACTGCATATCGGAGAGTTTGCCGCCCGCTTCCATATTTTCTCTGATCCTCTTTGTGATCATGCTCTCAAATAGCTTGGCCACCCCATCTAGTAAGCAGATGGGACGGTAGCTGCTGACGACCTCTTTGGGTTTACCTGGCTTGGGGATAAGTGCGAGGGTCGCAATCTTCCATCGCTTCGGGAAAATGCCTTCCTGGCGCACCTATTTAGGGTAGTCAGGAATGCCTCAGGGTTTAACGTCGCTGCGGCCTTTACGGCTTCATTAGGCAAGCCGTCTGGTCCCGGCGCTTTTTTGTTTGGCATTCGCCTGACCGCCGCCGACAATTCTTCCGCTATGAATTCTGGCCATTCGGTGTCTTGCACCCCCACGTTTCCACCTTTCTCGTGTCGGTTAATAGTTTGAGCTCGTGGGAAGAGCGCCTCCACCACTGCCGTTGTGCCTCCTCGTCTTCCTGAGCTTGCTCGTCACTATCTTGTAGGGCAGTCCCCATGGGTCGGTTTCCAGGTCGTCACATAACCGCCGCCTCGCCCTCTCCTTGCTGCGGGTAATCTCTGTTTTTAGGTCCCTGGTTGCCTGCCTTCTGGATTCCTCCATCTCTGCCGTTGCTGTCCCGGTTCTCCTAGCCCTTGTGATCTTTCTCCTGGCCGAGGTTGCCGCTCTCCTGGCGTTCGCCACCTCATCGCACCACCAGTAGACTCCTCTTCTTTTTCCCATCGGGTATTTTGGGATGGCTAGCACGCATGCCTTACTTAGACTGGTCATCAGGATGTCGGCTGCTTCTTCCGCTGCACATACGCTATCAATGGAGCAAGCGCCTATAGCTTCCATGAACGTCTCCGTGTTCATCCTGCTGACCAGCCATCTTGTTTGTATAGTTTGTTCAGTCGGTGTGAAGGTTTTCGACTGCACCTCATAGGAGATATACCTATGATCACTGAGCGACTCTCGATCCGCATGCACCCTCCAGTTGGAGATTATGAATGGGTGGGTTTCCTTCGTCCAGGTAAGGTCGAGGTGGGAGCCTGTTTCCCCTGTACCTTCGTTTACCACCTGCATATGCATCGAAGTTATTGCTTCCATCAGGGCCCAGCCTCTCCTATCCGTGTTTGGAGAACCCCACCATGTGGACTTTGAGTTAAAGTCTCCACCTACTACGATGTACTTTTCCCCGTTCTGTGCTAAGCACTCTTCAAGCTTTCCAAGCCACTGTGTAAGCTGTTCGACGCTGCAGTTTGGGGTTATGTAGAAGGTAGTGTCCCCCACGGTGGCCCAAACCATTCCCTCTTCCGGGGATCCCCATTTTCTTATTTTTTTAATAAGGTTTGGTTTTATGTAAATGGCTACATCCTTTGCTTCGTCGCAAATATTGTTTTGGCCCGATTTTATCTTGTTCGGTTCCGATACAAGTGTTATGTCCACATTCAGTTCATGGGCGGTCTTTTGCAAAAGGTCGTGGGCTGTTTTGCACCTATTTAGGTTAATTTGAAGGACCTTGAGAGCCATTTTTAAATTTGTTTCGTACCACTCCTTGTCCTGATCTCTGTCAGGTACTGCCTTTTTGCTTTATTTAGCTGCCGCCTAACCCCACTCCGGTCCTGTGGCCCGGCCCATCGCACTGCGTACACTTCGGCCGTATAGGTTGTCCTCATTAATGATGACAGCCCTCAGGCTTTGTTCAGCGGCCTCCTAGTAGCTCACATGTGTTGAGCCACTAGGAGGTCGGTTGGTTTTGGAAGATTGCCCTTCCCGGGGTCTTTTAGGGACCTTGGGGGACTGGGAATCGTTTTAAAGACCCCTCTTCTTAGTTATTTGGCGGCGTCTGGCTTCAGAGCCGCTTACTTTACCAGTTACCCGGCGGGTAACAGGCTTGTTGGTGTTTTTCCCCCTCAAGAGCGGAGATTTGTGTTCCAGTGGGGGGTGCGGACACCCGCCCTTCTGGGATTGTATTGTTGTGTAAGGAAGTGGGGAACCCGGGGGCTCTTCTCTTCTTCCGGATGTACTGGGGAATGGGGGGGTCCGGGGACCCACCCTTCTCCGGTTCCATCTTCTTTTGGAGGGGACACCTCACCAGCAACCCTCGTGTTGTGTGTATTTGTTTTTTTGGGATGTTTGTTAACCATTTTGATTCCCACGAAAAGTAAGGGAAGTGAAAGGTCCGCCAGCGCAGAGCCCCGCTTGCGCTGGTAAGGCTAACTGCATCCGGGGGTCGCCATTTCCCGGATGTTAAAAAACTATTAAAACCTATGGTAACAATAATGATTTCTCAAATAAAATGGGAAACTAAATACATACTGTTGTAGTTATAATAGACTTCTTGCATCACATACCTAAACCTAACCTAAAAACTGACGCACGTGCCATTTGTCAGATTCATCAAGTGCTACCACCCTAAATTCAAACTTCATGGCTTACTTGATAATAAAATCATTCGATCGCCCGGGTCGTTCAGCGTAACAAAAAGTGTTCGGTCTTTTGACTGAAGAAAACTTGTCTTGTTAATCGCATTATAATCAGGAATAAAGTCCATCAAATAAACATGAAATTATTCCGGAAGGTTTAAGGTAAAACACATATAAAACATCACATAAATATAAAATGAATACCAAATAGTTATTTTCTTTATTAAATTTATACAAGTGACTAACTACAAGACTACCTAACTTAATAAAATCACAGATATATTGATTACTTACACATAACGAAATATTATTCATAAACATAGAAACTAAGCAGTGAATTTGTTAACCGAACCAATTAACGAGAAAAAAAAAACAGTCCTCGGAGAGTTCAATGGAAAAATACAAAATAATATATTTACTGTTAACAGAAACAATAAAAAAAAACAAGTTCTTGTTGAAGAGTTCAATAGAAAAATAAAAAATGGGAGTAATGTATTCACCCCGAGGAACGAGTGGCCATGCTATTTCCTTAAAACAATGTTCGTACAAAAAAAAACATCAGAATTTGCGATCGTATTTACATTAATTTAATATCATTAGGAATATCGAATTACCCTACGGTTTTGTATGTTGCCTATTTACAGTTCACTTAAAACATTTTTCTTTTATCATTAAATTATCACAAATATTTATATATGTATTTATATTTTTATACGTGTGGTATGTGCGAATGAATTTTTAGATATTAACACATTTTCCGATTCGTGAACATTAATAGAAAAGTAAAGTATAACGTGCATTGTAAGGGCTTAAATTTACGAAAAATCTACATATCCCCCCGTACACTTAAAAGATAAAATCCCTGTATTTCTAATAATGGCTTAGTCCGCAAAAATAACAATGGCTTAATCCGCTTCTAATATTGGAATCGTACAGAGCGTTCCCCTAATAAATGCATGATTAAAAGAATAAGTACACAATAACACAAAATAAAAACTTAAAAATTATACTATAACACCCTGTAGAGTTTTAAAACACTTTCAATTAATTCATCAACATTCGCAATTAAACAATAAAATTGCCATAGTACGTACCAGAGCTGGGCCGGATTCGAATCATTCAGGATTCGAATCCTGGAATCGAATCTTTTAAGAGGATTCAAAAGAGGCATTCGAATACTTTAGTTAAACTGGATTCGTGATGCGGATTCGTTACATTTTTTTAAGAGGATTCGTATTCGAATTCAAATGTGGGTGATTCGAATCCTTATAAAAGGAATCCTTATAAAAGGATTCAAATATTTATAAAAGGATTCGAATATTTATAAAAGGATTCGAATACTTACAAAAGGATTTGAATCGTCAAAATTAATTCGAATTAATTGTGAGGATTAACATGAAAAATTTGTTTTCTTTTTTTTTAAATTTCTAGTTAAATCACTGTTTAATACGCGTGGCGCATGAAGTAAAATTTCGAGTTTAGAAAAGCCCCGTGAAAATTTGTCTCGGGTCGCTGCACGACCCTCGACAAATTTTCTACGCGGGGCTTTTCTAAACTCGAAATTTTACTTCATGCTTAGTCTGGGAGTGGAAACGCTCGTTCCAAATTTCAAACTGATTGCTTTGATAAGAACATTAAATGACTGGACATGTTTTTAAAGATAATAATCTAGTTATCAAAACTTTGTTCGCAAAGCAAGATCAAAACGCTTTCATTCAAAGCACTCTTCAGCAGATTATGGAGAAATTAACAAAAATGGATGAACGTATAAGCAGACTTGAACATAGCACTAAAGGAGCTATTCCCAAAAACTTCAATGTCAAGTAACCCTACGATTATGGAATGGAATGCCAATGGACTCTTGCAACACCAACAAGAATTGCAAGCAATCCTAGATATACAAAATATTGACATATGTCTTATTTCCGAGACTCATTTTACAAGAGAGACCTTTATCAAATTCAATGGATATAAGGTATATCATACCATACATCCTGGAAATTCAGCCAGAGGTGGTAGTGCTATCATAATCAAGGAAACAATTAAACATAACCAAGATATGGGATATAAAACAGATGAATTTCAAGCCGCTTCTGTAAATGTTAAAACAAAAACATACGATATCACTATCTCTGCAGTCTACTGTCCGCCTAGACATGCTCTCAAAAAAGAACAATATTTAGACTTTCTAAATAAACAGGGATATAGATTTATCATTGGAGGCAACTTTAATGCTAAACACATTCAATGGGGATCTAGACTGACAACTACAAAAGGAAAGGAACTACTACAGGCAGTCAACCAACTAAAATGCGAAACAATTTCAAGTGGCAAACCAACATACTGGCCTACAGATCCTAATAAAATTCCAGATTTAATTGATTTTTTCATAACACGAAATGTGTCTGTTAACTACATGCACGTGGAAGAGGCTTGGGATATGAATTCTGACCATTCTCCGATTGTCCTCACTCTAAGCGATAGTATTATACAAAAGGAAATACCTGCTAGATTGACTAACAAATTTACCGATTGGCAGAGCTTTAAACTTCAACTTGAAGACACTATCAACTTGTCATCCTCAATAAGAAACGAAGACCAGCTAGACTATGAAGCGGAAAAATTTGTTCATAATATCCAACAAGCTACATGGGATAATACCCCTATTATTACCCCACGAACCAAGCGTAATATTTACCCCAAAGAAATTCGAGCCCTTATTTTGGAAAAGAGAAGACTCAGAAGAATCTGGCACCAATCTAGATGCCCAGCAGATAAAACTAGAGTAAATAACGCAACACAACAACTCAAAAGAGAGATTCAAAAAATTAAAAATGACTCTATTAGTGAATATCTAAGTGGACTAACAAATGACGGTAAAACTGATTATTCACTCTGGAAAGCTACTAAGAGACTGAAGAGACCAATCTTGCAGAATTCTCCAATTAGAAGTGCAGATGGGACATATGCAAAAAGCAATAATCAAAAGGCTAATAGGTTTGCCGAATATCTTGAATGGACTTTCCAACCGAATGAGGGTGTAGCCATTCTGGACTGGGAAAATATTACCCAGGAAGAAGGTGAAATCAGACCCTCTACCCCAAGAGAAATTGAAATGATAATTAAAGATCACATTAACACTAAGAAAGCTCCAGGATTTGACTTAATTACTGGCGAAATTCTGAAACAACTACCTCGTAAAGCAATAGTAAAACTTACATATCTTATTAATGCATCGTTTAGATTAAAATATGTTCCTAAGATATGGAAAGTAGCAGAAGTGATAATAATTCCTAAACCTGGAAACCACCAAATGAAGTTTCTTCGTACAGACCAATCTCTTTATTACCTGTAATCTCAAAAATGTTTGAAAAAATACTTTTTAAAAGATTAAAACCAATTATTGAAGGCAAAAACATAATACCAGAACATCAGTTTGGTTTCAGAAAATGTCATTCAACTATAGATCAAGTCCACAGAATAACAAATAGAAAGACTGTTATTCCTTACTTCACTTTTTATTTTTATGTTAGATGTACATTTCGAGACACAAGGTGCTCATTATCAATAACAAACAAAGTTTGTTATTGATAATGAGCACCTTGTGTCTCGAAATGTACATCTAACATAAAAATAAAAAGTGAAGTAAGGAATAACAGTCTTTCTATTTGTGATTAATCACTTCACGTAAAATCGAAACAATACAGTTATCCACAGAATAACGAACGTAATTGAAAAGTCACTGGAAGAAAGAAAGGTTTGCTCTACTATCTTTCTTGATGTAGCGCAAGCTTTTGACAAAGTGTGGCACGACGGACTTAAATACAAATTAAGAAAACTTCTACCCAGACTATATTCACAAATACTAGAATCATACATTTCAGATAGAGTTTTCAGAATTAAGCAGGAAGATGCTTACTCTGAACTAAAAGAAATAAAGGCAGGTGTGCCACAGGGCAGTGTGGTAGGACCAGTCCTCTACCTATTATACACCAGCGATATACCTGAATTAGACCATGATACGATAGCCACATTTGCCGACGACACTGCTATATTGGCTGTAGGCAAAGATCACGAAGAAGCAGCAGTAAATCTGCAAACCTCGATAAATAAAATTAGCATCTGGACTAAGCAATGGCGAATCAAATTGAATGAGACTAAATCGGTCCACGTCAATTTCACAAATAAAAGAAATCAACATATCCCTGTTAGTATGAATGATATCCAGGTACCATATGCTGATACAGCAAAATATTTGGGTTTTACACTGGACGCTAAGCTACGCTGGAGAGCTCATGTCAAACAGAAAAAAGAAGAACTGGACATCAAATTTCGAAAAATGTATTGGCTGCTTGGTCGGAACTCCACCCTGTCAATCTACAATAAATTACTGCTGTATAAACAAATTCTTAAGCCCGTATGGACATATGGCATCCAGCTGTGGGGTTGTGCCAAAAAGAGCAATATAGAAATAATCCAGCGATACCAAAATAAAGTACTGAGGAGTATTGTCAATGCTCCTTGGTATTTCCGAAACAGTGACCTCCACAGGGACTTGGAAATGGATACTGTTAATGAGACAATACACAAATTTGCCAAGAGTCATGAACAGCGACTTCTTCAACACGTCAACATCGAAGCCATCCAGCTCCTCGATAACACGAATTTGACCAGAAGACTACAGCGGACTAAACCGTTCGAGTTAGTTTAATATTGTGTTAGTGCAAAAGCAGAGCATAGTGCTAGTGTACACATTAATTAGTGTAATTAAGTTATTAAAATCTAAGGGATACTAGTAAACCCTTAGTATTAAACCTTTAGTAAATTAAGTTAGCTAAATATTACTCATTGATCCATTTGTGATCATATTGTAATTATAGTAAAATACAACTAAGTGTTTTGCAAATAAAAAAAATAAAAAATTGTCCAACATTATTTAAAGTAAAACTGTAATTTTCCTGATTCAAGATTTTTTCCCCTGACCTTCTAATATATAACTTTCTTCTGTGGAAAACCCCCAGTTTGTTAAATTGTTTTCATTGTTTTTGTCAATATTTAAGTTGTGACTGCCAAGGCACGAGAAATTGAACGCTCATGGAAAGAAGAAAAAGAACAACAAAATCCTCAAACCAACATGAACTCTGATGGAACGAAAAAAAAGTGCACACATTGTCGCGCAGAGGGCCACGTACTTGCCGAGTGCCGCAAACGGCAGAAGGCCTTGGAAAATCAATCAAGAATGATAGAAGAGATAACGCCCACTCCGACATTCTCATGTTACGGTTGCGGAAAACCAGGAACTATACGTGCCAAGTGCACGACGTGCAATCCGACAGTCAATGGAAACAGTAAATTCGCATTTTGCGCCGTGAAACCGGATACCCTGCAACGACGAAGCCCGGTAGTCCACATCAACATTAAGAACGCCACAGGAAGTGCATTTCTAGATTCATGTGCTATAAAATCCATCGCATCCGCGTCTCTGTATAAACACCTGCTCCAGCGCGGCATGAAATTCAATAATGTACAAGTACAGGTTACGCTGGCCGATGGAAACCCACAAGATAAGCACATGCTCAGCACTGAAGTTATGGTGAATCTGAAAAGCCGCTGGATACAGACATCCTTCCTTATCTTCCCTGACAGCACAAACAATATCACGCTGTTAGGGGTAGACTTCATGGAAAATGCGGGTATTATACTCAATATACCTCAGAGAACTTGGTCATTCATCAACACGCCGGAGGAACTGTACTTTTACGAGCCGCTAGAAGACACCGAAGAGCAGACAAAAGAAGAACAGCAAATCAGGATGTGCCACCTGTATGAGCTGACAGAACCCCTGATGAACAATACGCCTGAACGAGTCAACAACGAACCAACGGAAATAGATTGGGAAGAATACCAACCACCGCCACCACTGATAAGTTTGCTGCCAGAAACCCTTGAAAAAGTGGAAACCGATAGTACATATTCGCCAGGGTATATTGACTCCCTGTTTGTTGACTATATCAATGCCAGTCAACCAGTACGCCCGGAATACTCTCGAAAGGTTTTCCTTCGAGGAGCGAGAAGACCGAAGCCAGTAGTATTATTTTATGCCAGTGTGTCTCTCCGCGAAGATGAAGCAGTAAACCTTGAAACCCGAGAAAAAGAAGAAGTCAACCAAATGCTCCAAGCCAACTCCGGCTCATTTGAGTTATGGGGCCCGATAACTACAGAGATTTACCACACCATCACTGTAACTCAAGACACCCCGATAGCTACTCGTCCATATCGAATGTGACAAGCTGAACTACGAAAAGAAATAGAAGAAATGATGCGCCAGGACATCATTGAAGAAAGCCAGTCCCCTTGGGCCGCTCCCGTCGTAATGGTCCCCAAGAAGGATGGAGGAACCCGACTGTGTGTGGACTTCAGGAAATTAAATACAGTCGCAGTCCCTGATGTTTATCCACTCCCGCGCGTGGACGACTTGTTGCACGCCATGGGTAAACTAAACAACTTCTCCATCATCGACTTACGCACCGGATACTGGCAGATTCCCGTAAGAATACAAGATCAAGCGAAAACGTCATTCATCACTCCTTTTGGGTATTACTAATTCAAACGAATGCCGTTTGGCCTAAGGAACGCGCCGTCTACATTCCAAAGGCTAGTGGATAAATTCAGGAGAAGACTACCCAATGTATGTATGTTCGCGTACCTGGATGACTTAATAATTTTATCGGACTCCATCGACCAACACCTAGACGACCTCACCAGAGTAATTGCGGAATTCAACAAATGCAACCTCCGCATCAACCGAGAAAAGAGCTCGTTCTTCTGCCAATCCGCTTTCTCGGACATAGAATAACAAAGGACGGATTCTTACCTGATCCGGAAAAGGTCGAAGCCATTCGGCAAAGGACAAAGCCCTCTACTTGCAAACAGCTGATCTCTTTCCTACAAATGTGTTCCTGGTATCGGCGATTCATACCAGATTTCGCGCATATTTCTAAACCACTAAGCAACCTAACCAAGAAGAACGTCTCTTGGAAATAGAGTGAGGAAGAGAACGCAGCGTTCGAGTTATTGAAAAAGGCGCTGACCGAAGCACCTGTGCTATGGGCGGCCGATCCGTCAAAGCCTTTTATCGTCCGGACAGATGCTAGCGCTTATGCAGTCGGAGCAATTTTGTGCCAGGGGGAGGGTGTGGACGAACACTCTGTTGAATATGCCAGCCGTCTGCTGGCGTATTGAGAAGAAGGTGTAACGTCGGAGTCGCCGTTCAATAAATGCAAAGCAGGAAGATCTTTTAATCGTTTATTGGTCTCTTGCACGAAAAGGACTTTATATTACATCTACTGATTTATAATAATAATTTTTATTATCCCATTTTCATGACTACGCCTGGCGGGTCACCGCCTATCCGATTTATCCAGCTGTGCACCACACAACCCCCGACCTAGAAAAAGGAAGATCTTTTAATCGTTTATTGGTCTCTTGCACGAAAACGACTTTATATTACATCTACTGATTTGTAATAATTGTTATTATTCCATTTTCATGGCTACGCCTGGCGGGCCACCGCCTATCCGATTTATCCAGCTGTGCACCACAGATTAAAAGATCTTCCTGCTTTGCATTTATTGAACGGCGACTCAGACGTTACAGCCATTATTTGAGCGATGAAGAAATTTAGGGGATACCTGGATGGTTCGCAAATCACTGTTGCCACCGATCATCAACCCCTTTGTTGGCTGATGAGTTTACAGTCACCGACAGGAAGATTGGCGCGATGGGCCCTGCAGTTGCAATCCTACAATCTCCAGATTGACTACATACCAGGACGTGCGAACAGAGTAGCTGACACTTTGTCCCGCCCAGTCAATGACGACGATGACCTATATCCCTGGGAAATAAAGAAAATTTCCATCGACATGGCATCCCGGAAAGAGAGTGACCTCAGAGATGCGCAGTTAAAAGATAACGATTTGAAGAAGATAATCGATGTCCTAGAAGCCACTCAACCCACCGAAAATGCAGTCTACTGGACGAGAAAAGGATACGTCATGGCTAATGGTATTCTGTACCGGTACTACCCGCAAGGAGAGCAAGAAGACGCACAGCAGGACACTATGGAATCCAGAGAACCCTCTCGCGCATTCAACTAAGCTATTATTGGAAGGGGATGAAAAACAGTGTAGAACAATACATTAAGAAATGCGCAGCGTGTCAACGATATAAAGTGTCTAATCTAAAACCTGCCGGATTACTACAAACACGCGCTGTCAATCAAAGATTTGAAGTACTTGCCTTCGACTTATTTGGACTAGAGCTGATGATACCCGGGTACCCGCTCACTACCCGAATAAACGGGTAATACCCGGGTACCCGGATCGCAGTACCCGGGTACCGGTACTACCCGTATTACGCGTATTATCCGTATTACCCGTGATACCCATATTACATATTAAATACTATAATTCACATTTGTTATGTACAGAATGAATGAGAAATTTTTGCGATACCGTAATTAAGAAGTTAGCAAACAGAATTGTACTTACAGAATCAGCTACACTGTTTGGCGAAAAGTCGTTTGAGAAAAACGTGTTTAAAGTTTAGGTAAGTTCTAAAATGATAATTATTTAAACTTGCCATTATTTAAACTTACCATTAGTATGCTATACAGAAATAGCACTTTCTCCTCTTCGTTCTGTGGGCGCTCTTCCGCATTACGCGTTTTGGGCTGTAACTTAGCACATTTTTAGAATTTTACAATCAAATATTACTCAAAATGCGCGTAAACGTTTCCACTTTCAAAGTAACGCAAAAGAAAAATCGATTTTTTGAAATCTTTAGAATATACGAACATCTTAAATAAAGCTTAGATTTAAACACGTTACAGCAGTGATTTATTTTTGTGGAATAACACAAGCAAATTAACATTCTCTGTCGAGGGACAATTTCGTTTTGAAGTAACTTTATTTCCTGCTGTTGAAAATACTCACTCGGAACTCGCCGAAGACGCCTATATTCCTAAATTGTACGATATAGTATCTCCACGTATTTTGCAATTTGTCTGCAATTCATCTTCTGTAGGAGAAGCATATCTCTACACCCAACTTTTCTTTCGTGGCATATTTATTTTTTTATGCAATCGGCACCAAAATGGGATATTAATGACTAGGCACCAAAATATATTCTAAGGTTTTTTATATAACGAGGTGGTATTATTATTAAAACATGATCAGTTAATAATATTTAATAAAACTGTAAAACTCATTTAATAATTACTTTAAGTGTGTGGCTGTTGGGGATTCTAACCGGTGATTACATCATTGAAGCCCTGTGTTTGTTAGAACCAAGCGGTAAACAACCAACAACCTAACCTGGAATTATATCCGCAACTTCAAACGCGTAAACGTCAGATGTTGTGTCATTTTTTTTTTTGTAAACATTAGTGAAAATGGGGCATTGCCGATTGCAAAAAAATATAGTATTTACCTCAGCACTAAAGTTTCTTCTTATTACTCTTTTGGTTTATTTGCCTTGGCCCTACGGGCCTCGTCAACTAAATCTAAATCGTAATAAAAAGATCCACTTTAGTGCCTTGATAAATAAATAACTATTATATCGCAAATGGTCTCACTAAACAGTCAGGTAAATCAAAGGTATTTAACGTTTCTTCTAATATATTCGATATATCGTTGAAAATAAGCATATTCAATACAAGTGAAGTACACGCAATGAAAAGAATCAGGTTGCTGGCCTTAGCTGACATTCAAATTAACGTTTGGGTTAACTGACGTGTCAGTGAAATCGTTTGTGATATAAAAATAATTATGCCACGATAAGTTGGGTATGGAGATATGCTTCTCCTACAGAAGATGCATTGCAGGCAAATTGCAAAATATGTGGAGATAGTATATCGTACAATGGATCGCCATCGGCTCTAAATAAACATCTCAGGCAGAGACATAAATTATCTGCTCCAATTGTTACAGATAACAGGTTTGTGCAGAAATAATCATTTCGTTCCCTAATCTCGAGAGCATAATACTAATCTTACGGTTTTTTTTTCATTAGTTTAGAAGTTGCATTATCAAAAGAAAATGATGAATTGTCAAACGCATCTACGTCACACTCGGCTGATACTAACAAAATACCTCTAAGAAAACGGAAAGCGACATCAGAATCTGCAACAAAACAATGTTCTCCCTCAAGGCAGGAAAATATATCAAGAGCTCTTGCACGAATGATTGCAACATGCCAATTGCCTTTGTCATTTGCGCACAGCGATGGTTTTATAGAATTCATGAACATTGTCGAACCAGGTTACCAAGTACCATATCCACAAGCAATTCACGCACGGCTAGATTTGGCCTACGAAGAAATTAGACAGCGAATTTCAACAAATATTACTAAGGCATCTTCTGTTGCGATTACAACAGACGAGTGGTCATCCAGAGCACAGGAACAATATGTGTCTGTAACAGCTCATATGATTAATTCGGAATGGACGTTGAGCAATTTTACCTTGTCCACAATGAACTTAAATGGTCGCCCCACAGCAGATAATTTGGCTGCCGTTTTAGAGCTCGTGCAAGGAGAATGGGAACTTGGCGAAAAATTACATTCAGTGGTACACGACAACGCCAGTTCTATAAAAGCTGCTGTACCACTATTAAGTAATGTTAAACATAGCATTAATTGTGCTGCGCACACGTTGCAATTATGCGTGAAGGACGGGTTAAATAGTGTGCCAGAATACAACGCCGTATGTACAAAAGCGGCGAGAGTAGTAGGCCATTTCAAACATTCGAATGTTGCAACCGGTGCATTGGAAAAGATGCGAGTAAAACTGGGCTTAAAGGTAGGACTTCTCATACAAAGCTGCCCTACGCGTTGGGATTCGACCTACATGATGTGTGACAGATTATGTCAAAATCGCAATGCTGTATGCGGAGTACTAGCGGACAGAACATACACTAACCCTGCTACTGCGTTGAAACTTGAAATTTCCGAGTATGACTGGCGCTTGATGGAAGAAATGTTGGTATTATTGAAGCCGTTGCAGATGACTACGAAGATATTTTGTAGCGACAACACAGTAACGTTATCAGCGGTGCAGCCTATTATAAAAAGCCTCATTATAAATCATTTTCAAGGGGAAATTACCGATAGCGACACCATTGAGAAATTCAAGGAAAGTATGACCACATCATTAGCTGTACGCTTCGACATGAATCCATCAAATACAGACATTGTTTAACCGGAACAACTGGCGTCATTTCTAGATCCTCGATATAAAGATTTGCGTTCTGAAACAGACGAAGGATCAGAGAAGATTAGAACTCACGTTCAACAAATTATTTATGCGTCTTCTACCGCTGCAGAAGTTGGAACACGCGCTAATGAGGACGAAACGGAGCTGGATTTAATTTTTTCAATTCCAACGAAATCGTCAGATCCATCGTATCAGTACAGACTCTATCTATCCGAACCACAAATCGGACACAATATGGTCCCTCTGAAATGGTGGAAAACACACGAAGAAACGTATCCTGCAATCGCTGGTCTAGCGAAAAAATACTTGGGAATACCGGCGTCTTCGGCGAGTTCCGAGCGACTATTTTCAACAGCAGGAAATATAGTTACTTCAAAACGAAGTTGTCTCTCGACAGAGAATGTTAATTTGCTTGTGTTTTTGCACAAAAATAAATCACTGCTGTAACGTGTTTAAATCTAAGCTTTACTTAAGAAGTCCGTATATTCTGGAGATTTTTCTTTTGCGTTACTTTGAAAGTGCGAACATTTACGCGTATTTTGACTATTATCTGATGGAAAAATTCAAAAAATGTGCTAAGTTACAGCCCAAACTCGTAATGCGAAAGAGCGCCCACTGAACGAAGAAGAGAAAGTGCTATTTATGTATAGCATACTAAAGTTAAGTTTAAATAATAGTAAGTTTAAATAATTATTATTTTAGAACTTACCTAAACTTTATACACGTTTTTCTCAAACGACTTTACGAAATATGGTGTAGCTGATTTTGTAACAATTCTGTCTGCTAACTTTTTAATTACGGTATCACAGAAATTTCTCATTCATTCTGTATATAACAAATGTGAATTATAAAGGGTCCGCCAATAAGCGCGCTCGATCTTTGACAGCTGATGGCGGCCATGTTGTTTGTGGTAGAGTTGTCAAACCTAGTTGTTATTATTCAGTATATCTTCACAAATTACCATGAACCAATTCAGCCGCGAGCAACATGTGCAAATCATTAAAATGTATTACGAAAATCATTCATCGGTTCGGGCAACGTTCCGCGCGCTCCGCCAATTTTACGGTGCAATTGGTCGTACTGCTGAGTCGACTATCCGTCGTTTGATAAACAAATTCGAGGCAACCGGTTCGGTGAACAATAAGCCAACACCGACGCGTCGTCTAAACGTCCGATCTGCCGCGAATGTCGACGCTGTGCGCGATAGTGTGCGTGAAAATCCGCGACAGTCAATTTCACGTCGCGCACAGGAACTCAGCCTTTCGGAAACATAACTTCGCCGAATCTTGCATCTGGATTTGGGCATGCATCCCTACAAGATCCAGCTGACACAAGAGCTCAAAATAAACGACCATAGACAGCGCCGTATCTTCGCTGATTGGGCTTTAGAGCAGTTGGAAGTCGACCCCGAGTTTGGTCGCAAAATCATCTTCAGCGATGAGGCACATTTTTGGATAAATGGGAATGTCAACAAGCAGAATTGCCGTTATTGGGCCGAGAACAATCCACAGGAGGTCCACCAGGTCGCAATGCACCCAGCAAAGGTAACTGTTTGGTGTGGATTTTGGGCCGGAGGCATCATCTTCGGTGTTTCTTCGAGAACGACGATGGTGTGGCCATCACGGTAAACGGCGAACGATACAGATCCATGATAACGAACTTTTTCTGGCATGAAACCGACAATATGGATGTCAAGGATATGTGGTTTCAGCAGGACGGCGCTACGAGCCACACAGCGCGCGCCACAATGGATCTTCTGCACGAGCGCTTCGGAGGAATGGTTATCTCGCGCGGAGGCGACATCAACTGGCCACCGAGATCGTGCCATTTAACCCCACTAGACTATTTCTTGTGGGGTTTTCTTAAATCGCAGGTCTACGCAAACCAACCACAAAACACTGATGACCTCAAAGTCAACATACGCCACGCCATCGATGAAATACAGCCCGATTTGTGCGCCAGAGTCATTGAAAATTGGACTTCTCGTATGCGCGCCACCGAGCAAAGCCGAGGTGGCCATTTGAACGATATTATTTTCCATACATAATGCCTTCGAATACTCTTTCAAACAAAAAATAAATTTCATTTATACCTCTCACACAACTTGCTTTATTTTATTTTAAAGATCGAGTGCGCTTATTGGCGGACCCTTTAGTATTCAATCTGTAATACGTATAATACGGGTAACACGGGTAATACGGGTAATTCCGGTACCCGGGTACTGCGGTCCGGGTACCCGGGTATTACCCGTTAATTCGGGTAGTAAGCGGGTACCCGGGCACTTGGGTAACTCATTACCCGGTCGGAATCATAAGCTCTAATTTGGACCACTGCCTACCACTCCGGATGGCAAGACGACCATCCTAATCGTAGAAGATCTCGCCTCCAAATGGGTAGAGGTGTTCGCATTGGAAACCGCCACAGCAGAGCTATGCGCCACTACTCTGATCGAAGAAGTTTTTCTACGTTTCGGTTTTCCACGTCGAGTGATCAGTGACAACGGAACACAGTTCGTAAGCGCAGTGATGCAGCATGTCCTGTTCGTTTTGGGAATTCATCATGCACTTTTACCCAGTTACCACTCTCAAGCAAATCCAGTGGAAAGAAAGAACCGGGATTTGAAGGTTCAACTGGAAATACTCACCGGAAAACACCATACCCGATGGGCAAAAATGTTAGATTCGCCATGAACACTGTTACGTGTCAATCCACCGGGTTCAGCGCTGCTTTCTTAAAGGGGGAAACTCATTTAGAAACAATTTTTTAGCAAACAATTTTTATTGCTTTAAACTACTTCTTATATATTTAAGAATGAACCTTTAAACGCGTATGGCCATCCGGAACTTTTTTGCAAATATATATCCATTTTAGTGAGTCGATGTCAGACGGCTGAAATACGTCTGTGGCGCGCTGACCGAAATTCACCTTTTTCGACACCCAGCGTTAATAATAATAGGACGCTATATCGACTGCTGATAAAGTAGATTTCTAGAAATGTTTTCATCGTGTTTACAAGCCGTAACCACGTCAGAAACATAACCTATATTTATATGTTCAAATCCGTTCGCCGGTTGCACACGTGAATTGAAAAGTGCAGTGCAATGAACCGAAAATGCGATTCGGCTCATTCTACCTTTCGTCCGAATCGGTCCCGAAAGGCGAAATTTAAAGGGAATCAGTACTCTCACACCGAGAATGCAGCGGAGGGCAGCAGCGCGTCCGCCAAAAAGTTAAAAACCAGCAGCGCTGACGATGTCATGATTTCTTTGACTCATTTCTACCGGATCATCGAGTTCGTGAGTGTATTCAACGCTCTCTCGGAAATGTTAATATGCAAGCAGTGCAAGCAGAAAGTGAAGTTCGGCGAGAGTGGACAACGAGGCCTTGGTTTCAAAGTAACGGTTCAGTGTCTTTGCGGCTTATCTCATATAAACTCCGGACCCCTTATTAACACTGGGTTCCAAATTAACAGAAGGATAACTTTTGTAATGAGAATTCTAGGACTCGGACGGCAAGGGATAAACATTTTTTGCGGGTTAATGGACTTGGGTGTCGGTTTGAGCCAGAATTGTTAAGACACGGTGTCAAAGAATTTATTGGAAGGGGTTCAATGTGTTTGGTCTGACACACAAAAAAAAGCAGTTCGCGAGGAACAGGACAAGATGGAACAAAACGGACTAGACAGAAACATTTTAAAGGTATCCGGGGACAGTTCATGGAAAAAACGCGGGTTTTCCTCTTAGTACGGGGTGACAACTGTAATCGGAAATTTAACAGGCAAAGTGATTGATTTTGTCGTGAAATCGGCTTATTGTCAAGCATGTACTTATTGGAAAAAGAAGAAAAACACAGAGGAGTACCAACAGTTTCTTGAGGAACATTCACCAGAATGTAATATCGACCACGAAGGCTCGGCTGGTGCGATGGAAGTCAAATCGATGCTCGAAATATTCTCTCGGTCTGATGAATTGTTCAATGTAAAGTATGGTACATATATCGGGGACGGGGACACAAGAACTTTCAAAGCAATTCTAGAATCAAAACCATACGGCGACAAATTTAAAGTAACAAAAAGCGAATGCGTCGGTCCCGTCCAGAAACGTATGGGTACCAGATTACGAAAAATCAAAAAGACAGAAAAACTTGGGGGCCGAGGGAAATTAACGGATAATCTGATAAACTGACCACCTACTATGGCCTGGCAATAAGGAGAAATAGTACAAGTCTCGAAGATATGAAGAATGCTATTATGGGGACATTTCTGCACCTCACTTCTAGGGATAAAGAGCCGCATCACGAACATTGTCCTCCTGGAGAGGATTCGTGGTGTAAGTTTCAAGCAGCACAGGCCACGAATTCCACGTACAAACATCCAGAGCCTCTCCATCCAGACGTCGCCAAACACATCTTGCCAATTTACAAGGATTTGTCACGGCCGGATCTACTGGAAAGATGTCTTGGAGGTCACACGCAAAACGCCAACGAAAGTTGTAATGCCACCGTCTGGCGACTGATTCCAAAACACCTTAACTGCGGGGCAAATATCATGAAAATTGCCTGCATTTTAGCTGCTGGAACTTTTAACGAAGGTTGTTATTATTTTCTGCTCATACGGGTATAATAATGACACAATGTTAATTAATTACGAATTACAGGTTACAACTTAATTCTGAGAACAATGCAACAAGTTCATATCATCGTCGGAACCGGATGTAAGTCTTTTTGTGACACCTCCCAGCGTCAGCGCATCGACCGCCAGAACCGGCGCAGCCGATCACGAAGTCAATCAGCGAGCTCAGAGCCGGAACTACGCCCCCTAAAGGACTTCGAAGAAGAGGAAGAAATCACCTATGGCCCGGGAATAGCTGACTACATTTGCAGCCGATTTAAGTAACTGTAACATACGGTTACATGAAGTTGAAACTTCAAATGCTTCTCCTGAAAAGTTGTGTTTTGGAAATCGCCGGAACATTTGGAGACCAGAGATTTGGTCGGAATTCATTGCGATTTCGTGGGCTGAATAGAGAATTCAATTCTCTACTTCGGTAACCTGATTATTTTCGTTTAATGTAACAAGAAGTAGTATTTTTTTTTTAATATAAGTTGAAAAAAAACGCAAAAAAAGTGATTTTTGTTTCAACTCGAAAATTTTTTACGAAAAAAAATTGTTTTCAACATACAATGAGGTCTCTGAAATGCGCTGTCATGTCAACTGTAAGGCCCTATTCTTTTTTTCTATTTTAGTCACGATCCTGAATCTCCACAGAGGCCGGCGCAAACCGCTACACACGAAACTCGAAATTTGCGCATGCAAATAAAACATGAAAAATAAAACATTTTCCAAAAAATTTCTACACGGTTTTATACTTAAATACATGCCCAATAAGCTGCAAAAACAATGATATAGTTTCATTCATTTTCCTAGCCGCAATCCACTCTCAAAGTTCTAAATGAGTTTCCCCCCTTAACCTTCGGCAGAGAACTCTGCACTCATTACGAAGCCACACACGATCCCAAAACCGTTCTCGAATCCGAAAACTTCGTTGCAGAGATAACCCCGTATCTCTCCAGACTCACCGAGTCCCCACCACAGCTACCCCTCGGATCTCAACCGGACGCCTATAAGATACGCACCCCCGACTGAAAAAGACACTCTTGCTAGCGCTGATCACGGCCTAACATTGAGCTCTGCCTTGCACTGATTACGGTCTTGGAAAAAGCGATTTACATATAGCTGTACAAAACTTTGTAAATAATAATATTACGGTATGAGTTACGTGAAGATAATATTAAATTAAATAAAACTAGTAATCCTTTTTCTTCACTGGTTTATTTGTAACACTAAATGTACATTTCGTTCACCAAGTGAACATTTTCAATAGCTGTACTAAACTCAGTTTAGTACAGCTATTGTAAATGTTCACTTGGTGAACGAAATGTACATTTAGTGTTACAAATAAACCAGTGAAGAAAAAAGATTACTAGTTTTATTTAACTTTGTAAATAGTTGTGTTCAATATAAGTCATATCCAAATTATAAATTTTTACGTGTTTTGTAATTTTTATGATGCCTGTTGATTTAACCTAATTTAATCAAATCATATGGCTTTTTTGTTAGTGCTTTGGTCAATTTGAATAAAATACCATGACTTTTCTCTGATTTTCCCGGTTTTAATGATAGTCAGTGAATTTTCTATTTACGTAATTTTCAGGCATTCGTCGATTTTATAATAGAGTTCAATTTGAAGTTTTGAACGAGTGTTTCCACTCCCAGACTAAGCATGAAGTAAAATTTCGAGTTTAGAAAAGCCCCGCGTAGAAAATTTGTCGAGGGTCGCGCAGCGACCCGAGACAAATTTTCACGGGGCTTTTCTAAACTCGAAATTTTACTTCATGCGCCACGCGTACAAGACACTGATTTGAAGTAAAGTTCAAAAACACACAAATACATCCCTAATCAGAGTAACACAGATATTTTGTCTGTTATCAACGATGTCCAGTGTTAATAATAAATAATTAGGTTTTGAATATTTTTGTTAAAACAACTGATAACGATATTTATATGTTAATGGTTGTAAAAAAATAATAAAATCAAATTTATGCTTAAAGGATTTGTATTCGTGATTCGAAAAAACAGGATTCGAATCTTTGATTCGAATCATATTTATCTCTTACGAATCCTTTATTCGAGTATTCGTGATTCGAATCATATTAGGTGATTCGGATTCGTGATTGGAATCCTTTTCACGAGGATTCGTCCCAGCTCTGGTACGTACTTAAGGAGAACACCCTGTACGCCAAAAAACTTATCAACGGTTGCAGTTAAACAAGAAAATTGCCATAGTACGTTAAGAAGGACACCCTGTATGTTAAAAAACTCAACATACATTTGAGGAGTTCCCGCGCAATACTCGATAAATCCACTCACGGGCGATTTTCACTTTTTGACGATAACTCTTCCTTTTGGGTCAACTTGGGACTTGATCATATTATTTTGGTTGGTTGACTCAAAACTCGTTTTTGCTTATCTTAAAATATGTTGGTTTTTAGATTTATCGGGTTTTGCACACGAGCTCCACATTTGCAGTTAAATAATAAAATTGCTATAGTACGTATTTAAGGAGGACACGCTGTATGTAAACAACTCAACAATTTTTCATCGGTAATAAAAAAAATCCATTCAGACATGCCTTATTTATATCATTATTTATCAAATGGACGAGTCGAGTCCGTTCACCCATAAGTGTTTCTTCTTTTTTTTTGGTTGTGGCGAGCTTTACGCCTATTCAATTCTATTCAATGTTTCTACCTAAATTACTAATGAACACCGTTTAGTACCAATCGATTAAAAGACGAACTGAAGAGGATGAGAATGACGGATGCGGCTTACGAGATTACGTTTATCTCTCTGGGAGAGGCGAGTGCCGGCGGGACCACGGGGATGATGTTGCGCGCTGGCGATGACTTCAAAGGCGCTTCCCTGTTTTTCATCTCGGCATGCACGTGAGCCTCGTTGGACGCCTGTCGGACGGCCTCTTTGTAAGCGCCGCGCTTCTTTTTATTGTAATAAATCTGTAAGTAGAAAGTCAACAAATTTGTATTAAATTTTTTCATCAACCTTTTATATTAGGGGAGAGTGAGATGTTGTAAGACATAAAGAGTTGTAAGGCATGGTTGGGGGGTTGTGAGGCGTGGGGAGTTGTGAGGTATGGGGAGTTGTGAGACATGGGGGAGTTGTGAGGTATGGGGAGTTGTGAGACATGGGGGAGTTGTGAGACATGGAGGAGTTGTGAGACATGGGGGAGTTGTGAGACATGGGGGAGTTGTGAGACATGGAGGAGTTGTGAGACATGAAGGAGTTGTGAGACATGAAGGAGTTGTAAGACATGGAGGAGTTGTAAGACATGGGGGAGTTGTGAGACATGGGGGAGTTGTGAGACATGGGGGAGTTGTGAGACATGGGGGAGTTGTGAGACATGGGGGAGTAGTGAGACATGGAGAGTTTTGAGACATGAAGGAGTTGTGAGACATGGAGGAGTTGTGAGACATGGAGGAGTTGTGAGACATGGACGAGTTGTGAGACATGGACAAGTTGTAAGACATGGACGAGTTGTGAGGCATGGGGGAGTTGTGAGATATGGGGCAGTTGTGAGACATGGGGGAGTTGTGAGACATGGGGCAGTTATGAGAAACGTCAGCATTGGAAAATCTTTAAATGTTGTAACAAGTGCCAATTTTATTCGAGTACACTCTGAGACACAGTGAGACATGGGGGAGTTGTGAGGTATGGGGAGTTGTGAGGTATGGGGAGTTGTGAGACATAGGGGAGTTGTGAGACATGGAGGAGTTGTGAGACATAAAGGAGTTGTGAGACATGGAGGAGTTGTGAGACATGGACGAGTTGTGAGACATGGAGGAGTTATGAGACATGGGGGAGTTGTGAGACATGGGGGGAGTTGTGAGACATGGGGGAGTTGTGAGACATGGGGGAGTTGTGAGACATGGGGGAGTTGTGAGACATGGGGGAGTTGTGAGACATGGGGGAGTTGTGAGACATGGGGGAGTTGTGAGACATGTGGGAGTAGTGAGACATGGAGGAGTTGTGAGACATGAAGGAGTTGTGAGACATGGAGGAGTTGTGAGACATAGACGAGTTGTGAGACATGGTGCAGTTGTGAGACATGGGGGAGTTGTGAGACATGGGGCAGTTGTGAGAAACGTCAGCATTGGAAAATTTTTAAATGTTCTAACAAGTGCCAATTTTATTCGAGTACACTCTGAGACACTGTGAGACATGGGGGAGTTGTGAGGTATGGGGAGTTGTGAGACATAGGGGAGTTGTGAGACATGGAGGAGTTGTGAGACATAAAGGAGTTGTGAGACATGGAGGAGTTGTCGAGACATGGACGAGTTGTGAGACATGGAGGAGTTGTGAGACATGGACGAGTTGTGAGACATGGAGGAGTTGTGAGACATGGGGGAGTTGTGAGACATGGGGGAGTTGTGAGACATGGGGGAGTTGTGAGACATGGGGGAGTTGTGAGACATGGGGGAGTTGTGAGACATGGGGGAGTTGTGAGACATGAAGGAGTTGTGAGACATGGAGGAGTTGTGAGACATGGACGAGTTGTGAGACATGGACGAGTTGTGAGACATGGACGAGTTGTGAGACATGGACGAGTTGTGAGGCATGGGGGAGTTGTGAGACATGGGGCAGTTGTGACACATGGGGGAGTTGTGAGACATGGGGCAGTTGTGAGAAACGTCAGCTTTGGAAAATTTTTAAATGTTCTAACAAGTGCCAATTTTATTCGAGTACACTCTGAGACACTGTGAGACATGGGGGAGTTGTGAAGTATGGGGAGTTGTGAGACATAGGGGAGTTGTGAGACATGGAGGAGTTGTGAGACATGGAGGAGTTGTCGAGACATGGACGAGTTGTGAGACATGGAGAAGTTGTGAGACATGGGAGAGTTGTGAGACATGGGGGAGTTGTGAGACATGGGGGAGTTGTGAGACATGGGGGAGTTGTGAGACATGGGGGAGTTGTGAGACATGGGGGAGTTGTGAGGCATGGAGGAGTTGTGAGACATAAAGGAGTTGTGAGACATGGAGGAGTTGTGAGACATGGACGAGTTGTGAAACATGGAGGAGTTGTGAGACATGGGGGAGTTGTGAGACATGGGGGAGTTGTGAGACATGGGGGAGTTGTGAGACATGGGGGAGTTGTGAGACATGGGGGAGTTGTGAGACATGGGGGAGTTGTGAGGCATGGAGGAGTTGTGAGACATAAAGGAGTTGTGAGACATGGAGGAGTTGTGAGACATGGACGAGTTGTGAAACATGGAGGAGTTGTGAGACATGGGGGAGTTGTGAGACATGGGGGAGTTGTGAGAAATGGGGGAGTTGTGAGAAACGTCAGCATTGGAAAAATTTTAAATGTTCTAACAAGTGCTAATTTTATTCGAGAGATCGAGTGATTGTTGATCAGCATATAGAAGGGATTTATTAGTGGTATAAAGACAAAAACAAGTACAGCCGGGGACGGGGATTAATTCTAAGTGTGGCAGATTTTGTTGCGTGTAAAAATAAAAGAGAAAAATGAACAATAGAGTGGATAAAAGTAGCAGTTAGAATTATCGGGCACGTGTGAAGATAAGGGCGAAAGTCGTGTGCAGGCCCGGCTGAGTAAAGAGTGCGCGAGGAAAACGGTCGCGACTGGTGGGAGTGGCGCGTGAGAGGGCCCTTCCACCATAATTTTTCGTCGACTAGCTTCTTCGGCTCCATTCCACTGGAAACCAAATCTGCGGGGTTATCCTGGCTCTGTACATGATGCCACGAAACTTCTTTTGAGAGGCGGTGAATCTTGGACACTCTATTGCTTACAGAAGTATCCCATTTTTTGTTTTTCCCATTTATCCATGCCATGGTAATTGTTGAGTCTGTCCATGCATGTGTAGTCTTAACTATGCACCTTAATACTTTACGCACTTGTGTCAACAGCTTTGCAAGTAATTGAGCAGCACATAATTCTAGTCTCGCGATTGTCAGTAAGTTTTTCACTGGTGCTACTTTCGATTTTGCTTGAAGTAATGTTATTATTGGTGATCCGTTATGGCTGATTCTGGAGTACACGACCTCACCATACGCCTTCTCTGATGCATCACTGAATCCATGTAGCTCTATCTCGTCATTGTAGTATGTCCACCACGTAAGTTTTAATGACTCAATCACCACATTGAGTCATTAAAACTTACGCGGTGGACATACTACAATGACTGGC
The DNA here is from genome assembly GCA_932526585.2 of Philonthus cognatus. Taxonomy (NCBI): domain Eukaryota; kingdom Metazoa; phylum Arthropoda; class Insecta; order Coleoptera; family Staphylinidae; genus Philonthus; species Philonthus cognatus. The sequence goes on from OW052252.1 coordinate 16,949,048, forward strand.
CGGAAAGATGAGTCCATTCTTTCTGATGTTGTGGTGAGATTGTTTCGTCCCAATCAATTCCTTCCATCCATAGTTCTTGGATCAGCATTTTCGCTTTTATAATAATGGGTGCCAACGAACCTAGCGGGTCATAAATTTTTGAAATGTCCGATAGGATTACTCTCTTTGTTAGTCGAGAAGTGTGCATTGTAGGTACTTTGAAGGAGAACGCATCTTGTATCGGATGCCAAATAATGCCTAATGACTTGTTTTCCGGGCACGTTATCTCGAAATTCGCTTGCTCAACCTGCGGGTAAGGCAGTAAGGGCTACGTTGTTGCTGCGCCATTTTCTAAGGTTAAATCCACCTTTTTTCAATGGAGTTATCAGATCCGTCTGACGTCTTAAGGCACTTTGCAGGTCATTAGTACCGGAGAGCACGTCGTCCACATAGGTGTCCTTTGTTAACGTCTCAAACACTTCTGGTTGCATTGTAGCTTCATCGATTGTCAGTTGATTTAATGTCCTGATTGCCAAGAATGGTGCAGCTTTTGTTCCATAAGTCACTGTACATAGCTGGTATTCTTGCAGTGGTTCTGATGGATGAAACCTCCACAGAATTCGTTGGTAGTGTTGGTCATCTTCTGTTACTTTAATCTGTCTGTACATTTTTTCGATGTATGCACTGAACACTATTTTATGTTGTCGCCATCGAAGTAATATGTCGGTGATGTGATTTTGCAACTGTGGTCCAGCAAACATTTCCTTATTCATGCTTCGGTTGTTTGATGTTTTGCAAGATGCATCGAATACCACCCGTAACTTTGTTGTGCTGTTTGTCTTGAACACAGCATGGTGTGGAATATAGTATCCGGGTTGCTGATGAGTTCGATGTTCTAGCAGTTTCATATGGCCAAGTTCAAGATACTCTCACATGCATTTGGAGTATTCCTTGTTGAGTTTACTATCTTTTTGCAGCCGTTTTTCCTGTTGGATAAACCTGGCTACTGCGCGTTGTCTGGAATCTCCAATCGCTGGCGGTCTTGTAATTAGTGGCAAAGAAACAGTATACCTGCCGTCTGTTCCTCTCCTTGTCGTTTATTTGTAGTATTCTTCGCATGTTTCTTCGTCTTTCGTCAGTGATGGTGTTCCTCTAATTCACAGAACTTCGTTAAATTTTGGTCATCGCTCCTCTGTGATATCAGACACGCGATTTCTTCTCGTGGTTTGTTATTGCCCCCAGAAATGATCCATCCCAACTCGGTGTTCTGGAGTAGGAATCCATTCTTCTTCTCCATTCCCTCTAGTAGAATTTGACTGTAATGCCTTGTACCAAGTAAAATATCTATACGTCCAGGGCAGTTGAATGTTCCATCGGCAAGGTGGTATTCTTCAAATTCATCTTGTACATGATGCGAAAAAGGTGTTGATGGATGTTGTCCAGTGAGTTTCGGTAAAACATATAATGAAGCTCTCAGTTTAAACTCACTTTCTTCTATAAGGGAGATGACAGCTTCTATTTTTGACGTGGATATTTGTTTTTCGTTGTTTCCAATTCCAGAAATTGTGTTGTGGGCTTTTTGTCGAGGTAAACTTAATGCTTGAACTGCTTGTTCCGTTATAAACGAGCACTGTGAACCTTGATCAAGCAGTACTCTGGCTATGAGTGTTGTTCCCTGATTAGTGATCAGTTTGACAAGTGCAGTGGGTAACAAGTCTTCAGTTTCAGGACCTTGTTCTGTATGAGAATTTGTTGTCCTATTTTGTTGTTGTGGTCTGTGCTGATCAGGGCGAGAATTCCTCTGTTGACGACGTGTGTCGACGGGCTGCTGTGCTCCACGGTGATCCATGTGTAGTGAAGTGTGATGGTAGGCATTACACGTGCGGCATCGCAAGGATGAGTAGCGCGGTTGATTAACCGAGTGTGCCAAACAGTTTTTTGCACAATCCTCGATCTTTAATTATCTTCTGTCTGTCTTGCACACTATATCCGCTGTACGTTGGACACTTATAAATGTCATGTGATCCATGACATATTCCACATCGTTTGCTATTGTTAGATGCGTTGGCGGTATACTGATTAGTCCTATTCTGTTCTTTAGATAGGAAACGTTTCTCTAAGAAGGTGAGTATGGTATCTAGTTCCAGCACTTCGTGGGGGGTTTCAAGGTACTGTTCAAATAGTTGATTGGTTTTGCAGTCCCATTTTCTCACTATTATTCGACCCACCAGCGGGTCCCATATTGTTGTGTCGTATCCCATGTTATTCAACATCTGCAGGCATTCTTTTGTGGTGTCGTGAAGGCTCTTTAGTTGGCTCGCTGAGTCAGGTTTACATGTTGGCTGGTCCAATAGTTTGTCAACCAGTTGTGCTATAAGGAGCCGTTTGTTATCATAGCGACGTTGTAGTATATCCCATGCTGTTATGTAATTAGCACTTGACGTTGGCAGATGGTTTATCAGTTTGGCGGGCTCACCACGTACATACCCTTTTAGGTATTCAAATTTTTCCGCTGGGGACAATGTAGTGTTTTCATGTATCACATTTTGAAAAAGTTCTTGAAAGTTTTGCCAGCTTTTATATCCTCCGTTGAACTGTGGTATAGTTTTTACTGGCAGTGGCCCATGCTGTCGTAACTGTTCCCTGGTCTGTTCGGACACCTTCAATTTTTCAAGGTGTGCTTTGGCTTCATTTTTCCTGACTAACACTGCTTCAAATACATCGCAATCAAAGGGTTGTCCTGTTTCCACGAGTTTGTAATAGGAATTGCTAATCGCCATCCATTCTTCATCAATGCAGTTAAGCCATCCTATGACTTGAGGTGGGTTTAATGTTTGACTGTAGAGTTGTTGTAGAGATGTGTCGAAGTAATCTATTCGGATTGCTAGTCCAGTATGTCGAGGATCAGTTGGTGGTGGTACTGGCGGCGTCGCAGACGACTGTGGAGGGCTCGGATTCGCAGAAGAGTTTTCAATTGTGGCGAGTTGAAGTATCTGCATGTATCTTTGTTCTATTTTCTGAAAGTAATCTTGTGCATAATACGGGTGTTCGGGAAGTTTGATCTCATTGCATCTTTCGTCTTGTGCAATAGCTTGATTCCAAAGTTTGTTGACTTCCGCAATGAGTTTGCTGCGGACCCGTGCTGTGGATGGCTTCTTTGCGTCCTCGTATAACCCCAGTAGTTGCTGACTGAAGGTTTCTTGTTGTTTTGCAAGCGTGTTTAGTTTGTCCATATTGTTCGAAACTGACACTATTGCTCGTTAAATGCCCGTTGGTTTTCCTTCGTTGCAAGGAAGTGGTGTATAGAACTCTCGGTGAAGGTGTTAAGGTGCTCTCGTTAGTGGGGCGGTTCGGTTTACTTCTCGTGCGGAAGTGCTGATATGATTCGTGTCGTGAGTTTGAATCGTATGTCGTTGGACTAGGTGGAGCTTGTCTTCGACGTGTTGTGGAAGTTGGTTATTGTTTAAAGCGCGAGGAAAACGGTCGCGACTGGTGGGAGTGGCGCGTGAGAGCGGCGCGTCGTGGTACACTCTGGAGCGCGGAGATCAATTCATGCAGACGGCGCGGGAGCGCACACACCTGCGGGGACTTGAGGCAATTTTTTGAGCAGGTGAATAAGAAAAGGAAGGCAGAAGGAAACAAACCCGAACCGGATAAAATAGAAGAGAAAGTAGATAGAATATTAGATATTAGAGAGGTTAGAAACAAGGTTTGAGAAATACGGTAAGAATATAAAGGAGCTGAAGGAGGAGTTGAGACAAAGGGAACGAAAATGGGAAGAGGAGAAAACGACATTATTGAGTAGAATAGATAAGTTAGAAAAAGCAGAGAGGATAAGAGAGAAAGAGAAAAGGAGGAACAACGTAATTATTAATGGGTTGGATGAAGGGGAAGACGTAAAAAGAGATATTACCAAATTGGCAGAGGAATTAAGAGTAACGTTCCAGTATAAAGAGGCAGTTAGGTTGGGAGTAGAGGCAGTTAGGTTGGGAGTAAAGACAGTTGGGAAGAAGCGGCCAATTCTGGTTAAATGCAGGGATTTTGAGAGAAGAGGAAATTTATGGCGAAAAAAAGTGTATTGAAAGCGACGAAAAGTACAGTATATTTGGACGACGATTTGATGAAGGAGGAGAGGGAAATCCAAGTAAAAATTAAAGCAAGAGCTAGAGAGGAAAGAATAATAGGGAAACAGATTCATTCTATTAAAAGATGCGCTCAGGAAACGAATGGTGGGAGACGAAGAGAAAGGAGAACATATGGGATTACGGCATCGTTTTGGAATATTGCGGGTCTGAAGAAAAAGCTTGAGGACAATTTATGGAATAAAGAGTTAGAAAGTTGGGCGAGGGACAAGGATTGACAGAAACGTGGGTAGAGTTACAGGATTGGGAGATATTAAGACAGAAAATGCCAAATATTTTTATATGGAAGTGCGTGGGGGCGAGAGGGAAAAAGGCTAAAGGTAGGGGATAATTCCCCCTATCACAGGGCTTAGAAGAGGATTGGAAGAAGGAGAAGAGATAGCGGAAAGGAGGAAGCAAGATGGAGTAGTAAGCAGAGCATTTTGTGATGGTCCAAGGAAATGGAGGATAGTGACTGTCTATAACCAGCAAGCAGGGAAGGAAATTAGAGACTACATAACATGGCTACAGCAGGAGGCGGAAGACCCTGGGAATATAATTGTGGGTGGGGATTGGAATGTGAGAATAGGAAATATGCAAACAAAGTGTATAAACGAAGAAGGAAAGGTAGTGAGAGCAAGAAAGTCAAGTGACTCGATAATAATAAAAGAGGGAGAGAAATGGATAGAATGGGCAGATGGTGAAGAGCTGGAAATATTAAACGGGTGTACGGCAAGTGATTGGGAAGGTGAGGTGACTTATTGCGGGCCGCGGGGGAATTCGGTAATCGATTATATCTTGGTTGGGGAAGAGATAAGGGATGAAGTAACATTTTTTGCTGTGGAGGACTGGAGTGGGTCGGATCATTTTCCGGTAACGGTTAAACTTGGGAACAGGGGAAAGCACGAAGTAAGGAAGGATGGTGCTGGTCAAGGTGGGCAAGAATAAAGTACATCAAGAGAATTGAAGAGGTATGTTTCGAAGAAATAGACTCGGTGAAGCAACTGAGAGCAGGAGTAAAGTTAGCCATGACGAGGCAGAAAAAGGGGAACGGAGGACCAATTAAGAGGGGGTGGTTTGACAGTGAGTGCCAGGAAGCTAGAAAGGCGTTGAGAAAGGCAACTAATAAATGGAGAAGAGGGGAAGGGTCAGAGGAGGTAATGAAAGAAGCAAGACACCACTGTGAGAGAGTGTGTAAGGGCAGAAGAGACGGTTGGATGAAAGAAGAGATGGAGGCGGTAGGCGAAACTGTAAATGAGAAACAGCTATGGGCGTACGTAAAGATAAAGAACCCGAAGAGAAGAATTAAGGGAGAAAATATCAATATGGCACAGTGGAAGACATATTTTGAGGATATTTTAAGGGGAGAACACGGGGAAGCAGAGGAGAGCTATGAGGGAAGGATATTCAATGGGACAGAAGACTTTAGGGAGAAAATATCAGTATGGCACAGTGGAAGACATATTTCGAGGATCTGTTAAGGGGAGGACACGTGGAAGCTGAGGGGAGCTATGAGAGAAGGATATTCAATGGGACAGAAGACTTTGGTGAGGAGGAATTAGAAAGATTCCTCAGAGGGATAAAGGAAAGGAAAGCGGTGGGGCCAGATGGAATCCAGGAGGAAGCTTGGAAATGGTGCAGTGCAGGAGGAAAGCGGGCCATGCGGGACATTTTAAATAAAATATGGAGGGGAGAACAGCAATTCCCGAAGGAATGGAGGGAGGGTATAATTATTCCAGTGCATAAGGCGGGGGATGAAATGTGCCCAGCAAATTATAGGGGCATAACGCTCATGGACACATTATACAAAGTGTTGATGGGGATGGTAAAGGAACGGTTGGAGGAAGAGAAGGGCCTGCTACCAGAAGTGCAGGCAGGCTTCAGGAAGGGAAGGTCAACAGTGGATCAGATAGCTACTCTGAACTGGCTGATTGAGAGAGAGATGGTGAAGAAAGGCAAGGTGTATTTGATGTTTGTGGATTTGAAAGCGGCATAGTTGTTGGTAGAATGTTTGAAAGGTAAGGGAGTGTCAGAGCAGATTGTAAATTGGGTGGTTGAGTTGTACAAGGATACGTGGTGTAAGGTAAGAGTGGGTGAGTGTGAGTCGGAGAGGTTTAAGATAGTGCGTGTGTGAGACAAGGGTGCCCTTTGAGCCCACTACTGTTCAACTTGTATGTCGCAGATATGGAGAAGGTTCTAGAAATGGGACAGGCAGGGGGAATAGTGGTGGGAAGAAAGAAGATATGGAGCTTGGCGTATGCGGATGATGTGATAGTGATTGCAAAAACGATAGGTGAATTGAATAAGATGAAAGGTAGGCTGGAGAGGTATTTTAATAAAAGGGAGTTGATTGTGAGTGTCAAAAAAACTAAATGGATGGTATGTAAGAATGGGGGTGGACGAAGAAAGGATGAGGAATTGAAGTGGATGGGAGAGAGATTAGAGAGAGTGAGCGAGTTTAAGTACCTAGGTTATATGTTCGCCGAGAGTGGAGGCAGAGCAAAACATATAGAGTACGCATGTAAGAAGGCGAGAATGGCAATGGGGAGGGTGCGGAATGTATGGGAGGAAGTGTTAGGGGGAAATATGAACATGAAACTAGTGTGGTGGGATGCCTGTGTAAGAGCGATAATGATGTATGTGTCAGAGGTATGGGGAGTATCTGAGCATGAGAGAGTGGAAAAGGTACATCTGCAATACTTAAAATGTATATTAGGAGTGGATCGAACAACGACAAGCTATGTGGTATTGCAGGAGTGTCAAAGAATGTCTGTTGAGGGGGAGTCAGCGAGGAGGGTAGTGAAACATGAGAGAAAGATAAGTATGTTAGGAGAAGAAAGGTTGGTGAAGGAGGCATGGGGTGTATGTTATAAGGAATGGAAGGTGAATGCTAGGGGAATAGGATGAATGAAAGATAGAGAGTCGCTGTACAGAAAAGTGGGGTGGTCGTGCCAAATGGTGGAGCAGAAGATAGCGTTGGAGGAGAGGCTGGAGCTAGAGTATGCGGTGAGGGCAAAAGATGTCGAGTTGCAGTTGCGACAAATACATATAGACAAGAGCAGCTGTAGCCCCAAGTATAAAGATATTCAAGTGTTTGATGGCCCCCCACGGTATTTTGCGAGATTGTCCAAGGACGAAGCACGATTACTTGCACGGTTCAGGTGTGGGAATGAGGAAAGAGGAAGAAAGGTATGGATGAGGGAAGAGTACATGAAATGTGTATTCTGCGGGAGTGGGAAGGATGTATGGGAGCACTGGATGAGGAATGTATGGGATTGCTGGGAAAACTAGAGATTAATGGTAAAGGGCGAAAGGAGAGTATGTGTGCGAGCGGAAAGGGGATTAAGGGACTAAAAGCAATTGCGAAACAAAGGCCAGGAAGGATTAGCTAACACGGCACAGCGGAAGAACATTTATTTTGGGGATTATGGGAGAATTATTTATTATTTTTAGTTTTTGTCTTTAGTAAATGTATAGAATTGTATAATAGATGCCAAATAAAGGTTATATATATATATATACATATATATATATATATATATATATATATATATATATATATATATATATATATATATATATATATATGGCGTATAAGGCGTATATGAAATTCCATGTGGTATGTGTGAGAAGAGCTATGTAGAACAAACAAACCGGAAAATTAGTACTCGTCGAGATGAACACATTTTAGCAGTAAGAAAGTCTGATCCACAATCTTCTTTATTTCAACACGTAAACATTTCTAAACATACAATAAATTTCGAAAAAACGAGAATTTTAAAAAAGACAGACTTCTTCCACGCGAGGATTATTAGAGAAGCAATAGAAATTGAAAAGAGGCCGAACAGTCTAAATCAAAGAGATGATGCTAAAAGACTACCACCAATTTGGAAAACTTGTATAAATTCTGGTCAAAATATATTATCTCCGAACAACAACCAAGAAATTCAAAATCCAACCCCTTCCGAAAATAATATTGAAATTGTCACTACTACATCATTAGAAGAACAAAACAGAAGAGTAACACGAAGCCAAACAAGAAATTCACGCATCAAGTAGTACGTAAAAGTCAAACAAGTGGTTGCTAGAGCAATGGAATTTTGATAGTTATTCCTGACGATGATGACTGCGACGTCATCGAAACGTCGAATTAAAAATAAAATGGACCAGAGCCAAGAAAATACGCGGGACCAAACCCGAAGAAACAGTGATACATATATATATATATATATATATATATATATATATATATATATATATATATATATATATATATACTCAATGACATTAGAAGCGTAACACCCAGAAGGAATTATTATTTTAACTTGATTTTTTGCCAGTATGGTAGTCTTACATCAAGAATAAAATGATTACATTTTCAAGAAATTTTCTTAAAAAACAATCTAAAAAATATTAATAATGTGTTTGGCGACCCCTTTGCTGTATACACTCCTGTAGACGTCTGGGCATCGACAGAATGAGATGGTAGATGTCTTCTTGAGGCATCTCGTTCCAAGCAACTTGAATTTCATCGATCAACTGTGCTAGAGTCTGTGGAGGATGGTGCAAAGAGAATATTCTTCTTCCCATGATATCCCACACATGTTCAATGGGATTTAAATCCGGCGAACGGTGCAGCCACGCCAAAACTTATTTAGATGGCCGCCCAGGCGTACTTTTTCAACAAGATAACGCACGTCCCCATATTGCTCGTCGAACTATGAACTTTCTTAATGAAGCTGGTGTTAAGAAAGTTCATAGTTCGACGAGCAATATGGGGACGTGCGTTATCTTGTTGAAAAAGTACGCCTGGGCGGCCATCTAAATAAGACAACAAAGTCGGTCGTATGACGTCTTCAACATAACGCGCAGCTGTCATACTGCCTCGAATGAATACAAGAGGTGATCGACTACCATAAGCAATAGCCCCCCAAACCATTACTCCAGCAGTCCTGTGTACATGCCTTTCAATAGCAAACCTAAGATCGGGTCGTTCTCCACGGTAGCGTCGTACCCTTCTACGGCCATCATGCGTGCCTAGACAAAATCGTGATTCATCGCTGAATACGACATCGTGCCATTCTGCCTCCCAATGCTGCCGTTCTCTGCACCAGTCCAACCTTTGGCAACAGTGTCTCGCTGTTAAAGGAAGCACTAATCTTGGACGGTACGAAAGAAGCCCAAAGGATTGAATGCGGCGATATAAGGTTCGCATACAAACGGGCCTACCTTCTTCTCCAATCCATTGATCACCGATTTGACGCGTAGTAGCGAAACGGTCTCGCAGGGCTATTTGTCTTAAGCGCCGATCTTGACGTTCTGTGGTACGCCTTGGTTGACCAATTAGTCTTCTTGCTCCTCTACCTTCTTCTGTCCATACCTGATACACACGTATTACAGTTGCTGCAGTGGAATCAATACGGCGGGCAATTTCGCGATAGGACATACCGACATCTCGATAAGCAACAACTCGACCCCGGTCAAAATCGCTCAAATGGTGATATTGTGGACGTCTACGGACTCGAGGCATTTTATTTAAGCTTAAGACACTCAACGGAAACACGAAAACTAAAAACATCTGTACTAAACAGCTCATATAAATAGTTTTATCAAAAAAGAAAAAGTGAAATATATTTTTTTTTCACAATAAATATAAAAGGCACAAGGTTGAAATTGTTATCAATGTATGCTTTAAATATAGTCACTCTGTTGCTAAAATATGAATTCAAAAAAATCATTCCTTCTTGGTGTTACGCTTCTAATGTCATTGAGTATATATATATATATATATATATATATATATATATATATATATAACTGGCTTGAGTTTTTTGGGCTGCTTTCTCGCTTTGGTTGATTCATTTGCGCTCTACGTTTCGGCAGCATCACTTCTGCCATCCTCAGGAGCTTTTTTGTATACTGAGTGATGGATGTCACGTTCACTGTCAGTACATTTGTTTTGTAAACTAGGGACTTGTAGTCTAGATCTGCTGCGTGTTATTGGTCCACTCGATGTAGAAGGTGCTAAAATTTCTTGATTTGTGCCCGATGTATCTGCATTGTTGAAATTACTTGAATTTGTCTGAATATTCCGAAAATTGTTCGATATTGGAGACAAGTAATTTTTTTGTTGTTTTATTATATTCATCAAAGGTTTCCATGTGGTTTGTAATCTTGTGCCATCATCTCGTTTATTGAGGCACAAAGGATGTTTTTCTATTTCTATGGCTTCACGTACGATTCTTTCTTTAAATTTTGGGATAGAACTAATTACCGAAGTATTTTCAAAATCTATGTTATGGTCTGTATCAAATTTATGTTGGAATAATGAGGAATTTTGGTCGTGATTTTTTATGGCTAATTTTTGTTCTTCTCGTCCGACGCTAATTCTTCTGTTGGTTTGGCCGATATATGATTTATGGCGAGAAAGCAGCCCAAAAAACTCAAGCCAGTTATATTTTGCTCGCGAAAACCTAAAAATAAATATATATATATATATATATATATACAGGGTGGGCCACGAATAACGCCCATTAAAAGATTTCGGGGTTCCTGACAGAGGAAAAATTTGAAAAAATTCTACATTGCATGGTTGAATGCGATCACCTCATGGAAAATATTTCGACTTTCTATCACTTCCGGTTGTACCGGAAATGGCTACCAACTTTGTTATTTTAAATGGAACATCCTATATATTAATTTTTTTTAGATTCCCCGTTCAACTGTCTACCCTCTCATATGAATTTATGTCCACTTAACTCTTACAGTTTTTGAGTTAAAAATTTATTTGTCAAATATTGACCTCTAATAGACGTTTTGAAATATGTCTATAACTTCTAGTAGGGGCAAGATAGACAGACGAGCGGTATCTTGAATTGTTACTTATAGATCCCTCTAGAATTAAAAAAATTTAGATCTGTTAATTTTGACAATAGGTATTTCAAAAATGTCAATATTTCAGTGCCCACTTAAAAATATCATAATTCAATGTTTTCAAATGAAATGACCAATATTTTATCTCATATGGTGATTGGCAAGACAATTTGCAACATAAAAGTATTATGTCTCCCTATATCTAGAGCAAGTAGTTTTTGAGTTATTTCGAAATTTCTTTCCTCCCAGAATGTTTGCACAATTGAATAATTCCTATACAATTCACACATGCACCATACTAGGCTACTGTCAATATTCACTGAACCGAATCTAGAAAAATTCGTTTCCAACGTGTCAATATTTTTGAACACTTCGAGTAATATTATAATAAATAAGTGTAGCAATCGAGAAATTATGAATTTATTCGTCATATATGGCTAGTACGACAGAATTGTTGTTTCAACGAAACTTATCCACACTTACAACTTACAAACAAAACAAAAGCAAGAAGATTGAAATAAAGTAATTTTCAAACGAATAATTAAATGCAAGAACAGAAAAAAAAGTTATAACAATTGTTCGAAATGATGACCATTAACGTATAAGCACTGTGCAGCACGTGTTGCGACACCCTCTGTTGTTGCTCGCCTAATTTCTTCTGCACTTAATTCCGCGAACGCAGCTCGCACCCTTGCTTCCAATTCTTCTTGGGTATTGACGACAGTGGCATAAACTTAATTTTTTATACGACCCCAAAGAAAAAAGTCGAGTGGAATAAGATCTGGAGATCTAGCGGGCCAGTTCCACCTTCGAATCCATCTATCTTCGAACATATTCGTCAGTTGCTGCGATATTTCGTGTGTGCAATGAGCTGGGGCTCCATCGAGCTGATACCATGAATTTATCCTTAAATTCAAAGGAAGCTCATCCAAAAAATTCTCTACAAAATTTCTTAAAATTTGTAAATATCTACCACTATTTAATCTTTCGTGGTACAAATAAAAAGTAACACGCGTGTCCATCAAAAGGCAAAATACGTTGAAACTAAATTTGTGTTGGGATTTATGTACAAGCGTTGCATGTGGATTTTCAGTTGACCACATGTGATTGTTTTTTCTATTGAAAATACCTTCACGAGAGAAATTTGATTCGTCGGTCCAAATAATTTTTTTAAAAAGTCATTGTCTTCTTGATTTTTAAGCAACAAAAACTCACAAAAATCAATCCTGTTCACTGCATCATGAGGAAATAATTCTTGCACCAAATTAAATTTATAATTATGCATACGATATATTTTCAAAATTCTTCGCATTGATGTTCTGCTTACTCCCAAATCCTCCTGGCAACTTCGGGTGGATGCGCGTGGATTTGCTTGAAAATAAGCCAAAACATTCACTTGAACTTCCTCGTTCTGCGTTATTGGCTTTGGTTGATTATTTTCTGCGTTTAATTTTCCAAATTGTACAAAATTTGACTCCAGTCTTCTAAATTTTCTTCTATCCATCGGCGGTAAGTGTGGGTAAGTTTTGTTGAAAATTCTGCAAGTTCTCTCAACAATTCTGTCGCACTGACCATGTATGACGAATAAATTCATAATTTCTTGATTGGTATACTTATTCATTTTAATATTACTCGAACGGAGCGTTCAAAAATATTGACAGATTCGGTTCAGCGAATATTGACAGTAGCCTACTATGGTGCACGTGTGAATAGTACAGGAATTATTCAATTGTGCAAGCATTCTGGGAGGAAAGAAATTTCGAAATAACTCAAAAACTACTTACTCTAGATATAGGGAGACCTAATACTTTTATGTTGCAAATTGTCTTGCCAATTACCATATGAGATAAAATATTGGTCATTCTATTTGAAAACATTGAATTATGATGTTTTTAAGTGGGCACTGAAATATTGACATTTTTGAAATACCTATTGTCAAAATTGACAGATGTAAATTTTTTTAATTCTAGAGGGATCTATAAGTAACAATTCAAGATGCCGCTCGTCTGTCTATCTTGTCCCTACTAGAAGTTATAGGCATTTTTCAAAACGTCTATTTAAGGTCAATATTTGACAAATAAATTTTTAACTCAAAAACTGTAAGAGTTAAGTGGACATAAATTCATATGAGAGGGTAGACAATCTAAAAAAAAAATAATATATAGGATGTTCCATTTAGAATAACAAAGTTGGTAGCCATTTCCGGTACAACCGGAAGTGATAGAAAGTCGAAATATTTTCAATGAGGTGATCGCATTCAGCCATGCAATGTAGAATTTTTTCAAATTTTTCCTCTGTCAGGAATCCCGAAAACTTTTAATGGGCGTTATTCGTGGCCCACCCTGTATATATATATATATAAATATATATATATATATATTTATATATATATATATAAATATATATATATATATATATATATATATATATATATATATATATATAATGCCAAAAGATAAAATATTATGCCCAAGAGGCAGGAGTCAAAGTATTTTCAAAAATACAAGATTTCTTGATGTGATGATGCCCCCCTTAGCTACGCTGTGAGACAACCGTGCCTAATTTTATTATAATGAATCTGTAAATTGAGAGTCAACAAATTTAGAAAAAACTTTTTCCGATTCTTTTATATTAGGGGAGAGTGAGGAGTTGTGAGACATAGGGAGGGATTTGCGAGTATAAAGAAATTTTTTTTCATCTTAAAAAAGTGAGTTCACTTACTTTGAAATTATCTAAATAGTAATTAAGCTGATCGCACTGCATCAAAGATGAGGTCGAAGAACCGTACCAAGCCACCATCGCCTGCCTGCCAACCGACTCGCTCTGTGTAATCGTCAGCACCTTTGCCGGCCACCACGGAAACCCTGTTACCTTCCCCCAGACAACATCACCCACCATCAACTTATCACCTAAACATACACACATATAAAAAAGAATCTTTTAATTAATCAAACAATAATAATAACCTAAGCTAACGTAACTTAAACATACGCACATAAAAGAAACAATCGTTGATGGGAAATGACTTGAAATTTATTTGGATAATTAAGACTCACCGTCAGATTGGGTGGTGGACGTCGGAGTTCCATTGTGGTGCATCGTGACCGACGGCGGACAGGTGGCGGGAAAGTTAGGTGCATGCTCCGTGTCGTCTGAACTGGAATCTTCTTCTTGTTCGTTTGTAACCATCGGCATTGTTGTATAGGACGCACTCAAGCGCTTTAAGTTTATCGAAAGTTTTTGGGTGAGGCATTGTTCTTTACTGGATTCATCTTGCAATGATGATGATGATACCTAAATATTAATAACAGAGTTTACAATTCTGTTTTATATTTATCTGAATGACGGATTTGTCTTCCATAACCGTCCAAATTTCTTTTTATATAAAATAAAACAACACAGTTTGACTCAAGGCTGTACCTAGTGGGGAATGTTGAAAATATAGTGTTTATATCTTTTAAATTTTAAATAAAAATGATTCGTGATACTCACCTCACCCTCTTTGTGTTTCCTGTCTTTGTCTTCGCGGTGCTTTTTTTTATGCTTCATCTTGTGCTTCCGTTTCTTGGGAGTGTTCGTTTCCAGCGTGAGAGTGACGTAACGGGGAGAGTGGCTCCCCAGACCGTGACGGGGCGACGCACTCCCCACCGTGTATCTGGGGGAGGACGCCCCCACTGCAAACCTCGGCGACATCCTCTCTACAATCAATAGTTCGAGAAATGTTAGACGTATTTACTCAAAAGTGTAAGTATTACAGATATTACTATTCACCTAATTAAAGATTTGATTTGATAGATTTAGACTAATATCCTTTTGCGCCGGACTTCAATAAGCTAACTACCACATAACCTATGCGGGGGACTGATTTATGCTAACAGAAGTGGCATTGCTAGGTATTTTGATATTTAACTACAACATAAATTAAGGAGGACCTTAACTAGAATCATGCTTGTTTATTGGATCCTCATAAATACGAATAACACTGGTCTGCAAAAAAAATTTTTTTTTCGAGCCCTGACACCATTCCTGCTGATTCTTATGTAAAATGACCTCCTGAATCCGAATATGACCTCCATTTTCCCCCATCACCCACCGTTTTCGGGGGAGGCCCCCCCCCACCTATTTTTACCACTTTTCGATAATTTGGAGGGATGAAAAGGATTATTTTAGCCTTTACATTTCTTCTGAGGGGCTAGAGAGGTGAAAAGTTCCAAAACATGAACATTTGTAGCAAGGAGGTAGATTTGTAAAATTGTAAAAAAATCATTAAAAATGATCAATTTTTTCCGTTTTTTTCGCAGTTTTTTCACTTATTTTCTACATATTCCAGCTTCCATTCCCCCTCATCCTCCCCCAAACACCCCCAAATAATAAAAATATATTGCAACAATATATAGCAACAATAATAAAAATATATAGCAACAATAATAAAAATATATAGCAACAATAATAAAAATATATAGCAACAGTTCGGAAGATTCACTGTACCACGCTGGCGCTCTCAATACTCCCCCCGTTTCCCCCATCCATTGGAGGGGTGAAAAGGATTATTTTAGCTGTAAAGAATAATAAATAAAAAAGTAAAATAATAAATGTAAAATAATAAATGTAAAGAATAATAAATAACTAAGATAAGTACCTTCATTTGGTGCTTGCTTTCCTTTTGTTCCCTGAGGTAGAAGTTTCTCGTATCAAAAACCAGCAGTACTCTGCTAACATGCTCGCATTCCACTTCCCCGAAAATCTCCTCTCAAACTTAGAGATGTCTTGATGAAACCGTTCCCCGTGTTCATCCGAAACTGCTCCTAAATTTTCAGGGAAGAAGTCCAGGTGTGAGTGAAGGAAATGCACTTTAAGAGACATGTTACACCCCATGGCCTTGTACGCTGACAGCAATTCCTCGACACGAGCGACATAATCATCACTTTTGTTGTTACCCAAAAAGTTCTCACACACGTTTTGGAATGCAATCCAAGCTCGTTTTTCTTTTCGATTCAGGTGTTCAATAAACATCGAATCTTGGAAAAGTTGTCTAATCTGGGGGCCCACGAAAACTCCTTCCTTGATTTTAGCCTCACTAAGACGAGGGAATCTAGTTTTCAAAAATTGAAATGCATCACCGGTCTTGTCCATTGCTTTCACAAACTGTTTGATCAATCCGAGTTTGATGTGCAAAGGCGGCAAGTAAATATTTTCCTTCGGGACCAGAGGATCGTGAGCGACGTTTTTCTGACCGGGAGTAAAACTTTCTCGCAGAGGCCAGTTCCGTACGATGTAATGTTTGTCTCGGGCTCGGCTGTCCCATTCGCATAGGAAGCAGCAGTATTTTGTGAAGCCCGATTGCAGGCCCATGAGTAGAGCAACAACTTTTAAGTCAGCGCAAAGTTTCCAATTATAATCATGGTATTTGATTTTATCAAGGATCCGGCTGATGTTTTCGTACGTCTCCTTCATATCCACAGAGTATGCAACCGGGAGTGATGGTAACTCATTCCCATTGGCCAATAGGACAACTTTCAAGCTTGTCTTTGATGAGTCTATAAACAGTCTCCATTTGTCTGGGTCACATGGCATCTTCAGTTCTATCATCAATGCATTTGAATTAGGGCAGAACACTAAGCCTTCATCTGCCGAAAAAAGTAATTTCAGGGTTGACTGCCTATAATCTGTTTAATAACTAGGAGGAGCATTTTAAATTTCACGCGCCAAAACCTACAACTCTGATTGGCCGAGAGTGCGCCCATTTTACACTATGCTACTTACGTCATTATAAGACGCAACAGCTGACATAACCTTAATTCGAAGCGTTACCGAGTTGCAACTTTGTTTGTCTGTTTCGTAATAACCTTTTGTGCGGTGTTTCTTTAGCATAGTTAAAAGTTAGTTTTGTTTATATTGTTGTGATTTGTGGTGGATTATGGACCCAGTAAAAACTCGGTAAAAATATCACCTTCACCTCCAAAAAAGCGTAAGAAGTTGGATTTGGGTTATTTATATCTGTCTGAAAAATAGTACATAATAAATATGTATAAGCAGGTGATAACAAATGATCCATATATGAAAATGACTGCTGTTGTATCAGACATTGTTGGTGCAGTAGGTGAGATATCAAATAGCATAAGAAGATGCATCAAATAATAAAATGTTAATTTTTAGGAGTTGTAAATTCCACTGTCTATCGTACCATTACGAATATAAGAAATCCGGAGAGATTTGTAGCCCTAAACAGCTTGGAGGACATAATTACAAGTTTTGATTACGTAGTGAAGAGATCTGTGCATAGCTTCTTCTATAAAAATGAACTGCCAACTTTGAATACAGTTTTAAAAGAAGTAAAGGATCATGCAGACATGCCAAACATGAGTCATTCTACCTTGTATAGTTCATGAAACAAATCAATTTTAAGTAAGATAGAGACCAGAGCTGGGTAGGATTCGAATCATTCAAGATTCGAATCCTATTAGAGGATTCAAAAGAGGCATTCGAATACTTTAGTTCAACTGGATTCGTTACATTTTTTTAATAGGATTCGTATTTGAGTCTAAATGTGGGTGATTCGAATCCTTATAAAAGGATTCGAATTCTTGTAAAAGGATTCGAATAATTACAAAATCATTTGAATCTTCAAAATTAATTGTGAGGAATATCATGAAAAATGTTTTTTTGTGTTTTTAAATTTCACGTTAAATCACTGTTTTATGCGCGTGGCGCATGACGTAAAATTTCGAGTTTAAATATCGTTACCGGTTGTTTTAACAAAAATATTCAAAACCTAATTATTTATTATTACCACTCATCGTTGATAACAGACTAAATATCTGACTCGCTGTTACTCTGGTTAAAGATGTATTTGTGTGTTTCTGAACTCCACTTCAAATCAGTGTTTTGTACGCGTGGCGCATGAAGTAAAATTTCGAGTTTAGAAAAGCCCGAAAATTTGTCTCGGGTCGCTGCGCGACCCTCGACAAATTTTCACGGGGCTTTTCTAAACTCGAAATTTTACTTCATGCTTAGTCTGGGAGTGGAAACGTTCGTTCGAAACTTCAAAGTGAATGTTTTGATAAGAACATTAAATGATTGAAAATGTTTTTAGAGATAATAATCTAGTTTTCAAAATTTTGTTTAATATTGTTTGAAGTAAAACTGAAATGGTAGCCCCAATCTTAAATGTTAAATAAATTTTTGCAACATTTCCTTGACTAAAGATTTTTTCCCTGGTCTTTTAATATAAGTCTCTTCTGTGGGAAACCCCCATTCTGTTTAATAGTTTTCATTGTTTTTGCCAATATTTAAGTTAATTTTATAAATGTTTACGAGTTTTGTAGTTTGCCTGCTGATTTTGACAAATTTAATAATATCATATGGCTTTTTTGTTAGTGTTTTGGTCAATTTGAATATAATTCTATGACTTTTCTCTGACTTTTCCGGTTTTAATGATATTCAGTGAATTTTTTATTTACGTAAATTTCAGGCATTAGTCGATTTTATAATAGAGTTCAATTTGAAGTTTTAAACGAGTGTATCCACTCCCAGGCTACGCATGAAGTAAAATTTCGAGTTTAGAAAAGCCCCGTGAAAATTTGTCGAGGGTCGCGCAGCGACCCGAGACAAATTTTCGGGCTTTTCTAAACTCGAAATTTTACTTCATGCGCCACGCGTACAAAACACTGATTTGAAGTGGAGTTCAGAAACACACAAATACATCTTTAACCAGAGTAACAGCGAGTCAGATATTTAGTCTGTTATCAACGATGAGTGGTAATAATAAATAATTAGGTTTTGAATATTTTTGTTAAAACAACCGGTAGCGATATTTATACAAGGTGGCCAGAAAAGGTGTGATAATCTTCAGGTAGAGTGGTTCATTGATTAATTTCAAGCAGAAAATGTAAGTAAAAAAATATTGTATTGTGGCTTATAACTCCTCACGAGCCAATTTAAAGAAATGTAAATTTGGCAACAATGGATCAAACAATTGTTTAATTTAATAATAATCATAAATTTAACAAATCTACAAAAATTAATATTTGAAGTATACATCAAAAATGAAAGATTAAGGGGAATATAACAGTGGTCTGAAATTTAATGTCAGGTTTATTTAAAAACTAAAGATCCTAGAAAGTTGAAATTTTGACAGCGTATATTAAGCTCAATTATCTAGTAAAATATCGAAGTACTTTTTTTTAACAATTTGCTTTCAGAGGTATGAAAAAAATAATGTTATATTTTTCAAAATTAAAAAAAATATTACCATATCTTGCTAGTTTATACTATAAGGAATATAATGTGAACATTTCATAAGGACGCGATAGCTCATGCCCGAGTCAGGTTAAAATAAAAATCCTAAAAAATAAGACTGTAAAATACCGCCGCCTTGCGGATCTTCTCTTAGTTGAACGCGTTGTACACTCATCTGCACAATTATTGGAGGGGCGAGCAGCATGCGGCCAGCGTTTATCCCTGGGCTGGTGAACGCTGCGCGGCTTCGCGTTTGTTTTTATTTTCTTTTCTCAATCATAGTTAACAAAAACGGCTCGCGTCGTTAGCATTTATTCTCGTAAAATTAATATTTCGCAATTATAATCGATATTTTATTGTACTAGTGTTTTATTTTTATGCTATCTGACTACTAATGGAATAAGTATTTTTTTATACTGCATGTTCACTAATATAGAAAACACGAAATGTTTCACTAATTTAAATAAAGATGTGTAATATACCTTTAATATTGGCTTTCCTAATTATTTGACAGTGTCGGTATTATTAAATTATTTTTAAAGTGTTTTAAGCTGATTAATAAGCAGAAGCAATCGAATAACAATCAGTCTTATTCAAATCATTATTTCGTCTTAAATCTTTCGTTGTTAAAACAGTTGTTAAATGCCATTAAACTTCTCGCAATAAAACTATTAAAGTAAATTGTAAAGTTTCTAGCAATCGGACCTATTTGAACCAACTGCGACTTCATCAACGAATCAATGATATCAAAACTATAAGAATAGTGAGAATAACATCACCAATATGACGTTGTCGTAGATTAATGTTACAAATCAACTATTTTTTTACTGAGCACAGGTAATATATGTTTGACGAATGTTTACAAAAATGTAGGGTATAACTGCGTGCATATTCATTGTTAATTATTTTAGAAAAAATAGAACTATAATAATAATAAGGTAGTTATTATAATGCATTTCAAATAACAAGCTTCTTGCTCAACATTGCACCGAACCCAATATATTTTATTTCAAATTTGGCTGATTTATGGTGAGTCATATTTTGATAGTAAGTAAATAAGGAATAAATGAATTGTA
Organism: Philonthus cognatus; assembly: GCA_932526585.2. NCBI lineage: Eukaryota > Metazoa > Arthropoda > Insecta > Coleoptera > Staphylinidae > Philonthus > Philonthus cognatus. Next base: position 16,969,335 of record OW052252.1, read on the forward strand.
ATTGAATGTTATTGCAATCCTCTATTTATACACATCATCATTTTGTAAACCCTGTACTAATTATAAAAAAACAGGGCAGCTGTCCGTTTAATTTTTTTCAATCTATTATTTATTTGTTGCATTCATAAAAACTAGAATATTGGATAAAATAAAAATTGAAATTCTCCCCAAAATCTGGGGTATTTACCCAATTTGGCAGAGGCCAAATTAATACACATTATTTTCATGGCAATAGCAGTTATCAAAGATAATATTCCTATATAAAAAATAGCATTGAAAATCCTATGTTCCGTTTTTTTTCATATACAGAGAGTTTTATATAACACCGAACATGTTCATCCAATACAATTTTGACACCTTTATTTTTTAAGTTATGTGTAAATTGGGTTGCCTCTATGACCATTAAAAACTGTAACCAATCAATCGCAATTAATGCCTCAACTTGTACACACAGGGAGTTTTTCTTTCAAGTATAATGTGAGAAATACACAGTATATGTCGTAAATCTTTAGATACTCGTTGTTAAAAAAAATAATTTGAAACTTGAAATGAGTGTGTTCCACTCCCAGACTAAGCATGAAGTAAAATTTCGGGTTTAGAAAAGCCTGAAAATTTGGTTTGGTCGCGTAGCGCGAAGCGCGGAGCGGCCAAACCAAATGTTCAGGGTTTTCTAAACTCGAAATTTTACTTCATGCGCCACCGGTACAAAACACTGACAAATTACGAAGTTTAAAACACACCGATAAACTTTCTATTGCATCAGTGTTTAGTACCGGTGGCGCATGAAGTAAAATTTCGAGTTTAGAAAAGCCTGAACATTTGGTTTGGCCGCTCCGCGCTACGCGACCAAACCAAATTTTCAGGCTTTTCTAAACTCGAAATTTTACTTCATGCTTAGCCTGGGAGTGGAAAACACTCGTTTAAAGCTTCAAATTAAATTCTTTTAATAAACCTAGCATCGGCAAATGTTCAACGTATGCTTCTGTATACTTAATAGATAAATTCTCGTTATGAAAATGTTCGGTGTTACATAAAACTCTCTGTATATCCGGCATATAAATATTCACAAGGAGCTTATGAACATGAATTATTTTATTATTATATTTTTAAGAAATAATCTCTAATTTAATAAAATAAAACACATAGTTTGTTCAGCTGTCGAAACTGGAGTCTTAAAAGTAAAAATAATTAGTTATAATGACAACAATAAGAATCATCGGTTTTGTAAATACCGAAAAATAACACAGGATCGCTTTCTAACGAATTGAAAACAATACATAGTTTGTATGTATTATCAGCGTGTTTAAATAATACGAATCGACACTTTCCTTCGATCCGTCTTTTTTATACGCTTTTTTTTCGTCTATTCCACGCGACGCGAGACCCTATCCGTTCATGCCAAGCGGCAATGCACAAATGCACAGTGAACTGCCGCTTTTCTCTCTGACTGTATTCGCCCCACTTGTCCTGTAAATTTGGCATCGGATGAGCTACTCTAAACTATGAGGGTCTTTCCAACACGATCGGCGTGTTACACTGCGATAATCCCCTTAAAGTAAATGTTCAAATTGATAATCATCCGTTTCTAAGCAGATCTGGAGCCGTCGTGGGATAGAATTAATTACTCGGAGCAACATCTCTTCAGTAATTAATTCCACTGCAACACGAATTCTATTCATGACGTCTACATTGTTCACTGGAGGTGTTGCATACACCTTTTCTTTTAAAAATCCCCAAACGAAAAAATTAAGTGGATTCATATCCGGCGACCTTGCTGGCCATAGTATGGGTCCATTGCGCCCAATCCATCTATTTGGAAAATGTTCGTCCAACCATTCTCTTGAAATTCTTGAGGTGGTGCACCATCATACATGTACAGCATGTTGTTTACTAAATTTAGTGGAACATTCTCCAAAACTTCTTCTAAAATATTTACATAATTTAAGGCATTTAATCTTTGATGAATAAAAAAAGGCCCAATTACACGTAAATTTAGAATACCAAGCCAGACGTTAACTGAAAATTTCCTTTGATGTCCCATTTCTCTAACCGCCCGAGGATTTTCTTCTGCCCAAAAGTGATAATTATGACAATTAAATACCCCATCTCTAATGAATGTACATTCATCACTCCAAAGAATTTTAAATAAAAAATTTGGTCACAAAACATACGTCTACGCTCGTTATCATTTTCATACAGTGGTTGAACTTTTCTTGCATGAAATTCGATTCGATTTTCTTTCAATACTGCATGGACTGTTGTTTTACTGGGGACATTTAACTGTTGAGCTATTTGTCTCGTACTAATATTGGGATCTTCTTGAACTGCATTCAATATCTGTTCTTCTAGGTGAACAGTGCGACGTTCCCTAGGACTCCCTCCATCTATGTTATTATAAACGAACGACCCAAAAGTACGTAGCCTTTGGTCTAATTTTCTAAACGTATTTACGCAGGGCTGTTGGCGATTTGGATATCTTCTTTGGTACTCATCTTTGGCACTAGTTGCATTACCATTGCAGAATCCAAATATCATGTACATATCTGCATACTCGTTGAATATATATATATATATACAAATATACAAATAAATACAAACTTACACAAATAAATTATGACAAGTATATGTCAAAGTCAAGTGAAATTTAATAAGGTTACATATGAAAATACATAGTTGCCAGGTCTATTTTTATTAAAAAATGCTTCTGAAGAAGTTATTAATTTGTTAAATTTTCCAATTTATTTATCACCTATGTCATTTAAATTTTACAAATGTGTAATTGATTGTAAGTTCTATTGATTTTTTCCAAAATAATAGAAAATAACACTAATTTCCAGAGATACGTTTAATATTTTAACGTCCTCGTAAGATGTTACGAGGAAGAATACAATATTTTTTTATTTAGATTTTTTATCCAAAATTAATCAACGAATCACACTACCTGAAGATTATCACACCTTTTCTGGCCACCTTGTATATTAATGGTTGCAAAAAATAATAAAATCAAATTTATTCTTAAAGGATTTGTATTCGTAATTTGAAAAAACAGGATTCGAATCATATTTATCTCTTACGAATCCTTTATTCGATCATTCGGAATTCGAATCATATTAGGTGATTCGGTGATTCGGATTCCCACACACATTATTATATAAATTCCATATTATATTATGAACATAATGTAAATATGTTTTATTTCACAGATATATGGCGAGATACCGTATAAGCATTTTAATTGAACTGACGATATCGTTCGATGGAAAAGAAAATACTTAACCACAATTAAAAAGTACAAAATGGATATTTGATTTTATTTAAAGAGTAATTATGAAATTATTTAAAATTGCCGCCAAATTTATCTAGTGATATTTCTGGTAACTTTTTATAGTGTAAATTGGGCTTTGGCACTTACTCCTTCTAGTTTTTAAACAGACTATAGTCCTGTAAGAAGAGATTTTTACACCCTTTTCTAAGAGATTCCACTGCTTAAGTCGAGATCCAAGAAGTTGAGATTTACTCTTAGGTAACTCCAAATCCCTGACGAGATCATTCAATTCCGACTGAGTAACGAGGTGAGGTTTTCGATGAGCTGAATCAGCAGAACACTCTTCATCATCGGTGAACGTATCATAAGATGGTCCAGGCTGTGGCTCAAAGTCTTTCAAATCCGTTTCTGGCTCTAGAGTATAGGTTTTTGGGGGCACTGGGATTGGCAAAGATTCGTTGTGAGGAACTGGTCTTAGAGCTGAAGGGATATTAGGATACTGAATTGTATGCTTACTTTTGCTAGATAACCCGATGGTGGAAGTCATACAAAAGTAACAATCTGTGAGATGACAGCGAGGTTCGCGCCAAACCATGGGCACAGCAAATGGCATTGATTTACGGCACAGAGGAAAGAATAACCAGAGTAATCACGCCTGTAACTCAGAATCCACAGTTTGCATAGTGTAGCCATCTCTGAGGTAATTATCTAAACATCCACCTATTAAAACCTTCAACCAAAACAGTTTCCTGTAATTTTGATGGCGATTTAAGGCACAAAAACATATGTTAAAGGATGATGATGACTTGGAATGTTAATGTAAATATAAATATACTCATATTTCAATAGACCCATACACCAATTTACTGCTGATTGACAGATGTGAAATAAAAACATTATTGTTTTAATGCGTTCAGTTTATAGATAATTTGATCTTTTATATCTCCACTAATATATAGCCACAGAGTAAACAATAATATTGTTTCCTCTGCGATTAAGCAAAGCAAAGTTCTCCGCCACCGCCGAGGTATTCCCTGAGAACTAATTATGTCAATCAGGCACGGATCCACGGGGGGGTGGGGGGTAACTGGGGGAGCTGCAATATAATATTTGAAAAATAAAAACGTGTATTTTGAACGGTTTATTTTAATATTATCGGTGTTCATGAGGGAACAAGAGTGATTAAAAAGAATACGTTTTTTAAACATCTCATTAAATCAGTGTTTTATACGCGTGGCGCATGAAGTAAAATCGAGTTTAGAAACGCCTGAAAATTTGGATATTTTGTTTATTGTATAATCAAATTTAATAAATAAAATTGATGATTATTTAATACATATATTGTCTTTGGAATTAAGGGGATTATTGCAGTGTAACACGCCGATCGTGTTGGAAAGACCCACATAGTTTAGAGTAGCTCATCCGATGCCAAATTTACAGCACAAGTGGGGAGAATACAGTCAGATAGAAAAGCGGCAGTTCGCTGTGCATTTGTGCATTGCTCCTTGGCATGAACGGATGGGGTCTCGCGTCGCGTGGAATAGACGAAAAAAACAAATCGTATAAAAAAGACGGATCGAACGAAAGTGTCGATTCGTATTATTTAAACACGCTGATAATACATACAAGCTATGTATTGTTTTCAATTCGTTAGAAAGCGTTATCGGATCCTGTGTTATTTTTCGGTATTTACAAAACTGATGATTCTTATTCTTGTCATTATAACACATTATTTTTACTTTTAAGACTCCAGTTTCGACAGCCGAACAAACTATGTGTTTTATTTTATTAAATTATAGATTATTTCTTAAAAATATAATAATAAAATAATTCATGTTCATAAGCTCATTGTGAATATTTATATGCCGCACATATATGAAAAAAAACATAGGATTTTCAATGATATTTTTTAAATGGGAATATTATCTTCCCTAACTGCTATTGCCATGAAAATAATGTGTATTAATTTGGCCTCTCTCAAATTGGGTAAATACCCCAAATTTTGGGGAGAATATCAATTTATATTCGGTCAAATATTCTAGTTTTTATGAATGCAACAAATAAATAATAGATTGAAAAAAATTAAACGGAAAGCTGCCCTGTTTTTTTTATGTTTAGTACAGGGTTTACAAAATGATGATGTGTATAAATAGGCTCAGTCAACTTAGCCCCCCGAAGTTCGACTTTTTTGAAAAAAGCGATTGCGCTAGACCGGCCTTAGCTAGCGCCACAAAAATTAAAGCTAGCGCCATTTAGACAAGAAAACTACGGGGATTTGAACTTTCGGGGGGCTAGGTTGATGCTAGCCCATCGAGTTTGGATTTTTTAAGTTTTTTTACACTATTCGGATTCCTCAGAGCTAGCGCTACCAATTTAAAAGCCAACGCCACTCCCACAGCCCCAAAAAATGATAAAACATTTTTAACCCTGGCCCCCTAAAATGAGATGTTTTTAATCAAATTGGGTGGAAAATATAACTTAGAGCTAGCGCCAACAGAATATGACAAAAATATTCTCTCAAAAATATCAGGTAAAAAAAAGTTCACGTCCAAATTTTGATGCAAGAGCTTTCAGATCCTGTATGCGTATTACCATTTACTTCCTGAATTTTAATACAAAATGATGTTTGGCATATAATATACCGCTTTCAACAAATAGTTCGGCGTTGTAATTACTTTATTTATGTTCATAGACACTGGCTATAAGAAACATGATGCCTAGTAGACAGTAGCGTAACTGACAATTGTGTTTTCACTCCTAGCTAATTTAAATCGTTATTACGCAAGAACTTACCGTACGATTTAAGAAACTCTTTTGGCATTGTAATTACTATACTAATATTTATAAACACTGGCAACGAGATAGCTTGCACTAGTAAGACAGTGGCGTAACTGACGATTGTTTTTGATAATTGAAATCGTTATAACTCGGAAACTAACCGTACGATTTCAAATTTTTTTTTTTGGCATTGTAATTGCTATACTGAAGTCTATAAACACTAACAACGACATAGCTAGTGATATTACAGGATAAATTAAAATCACTTGCTTTGTTTCACTATTTGTTTCTATTTACTCGACTAGTTTCGCTTTTTACGGCATTATCAAAGTTCACTCTTGATTCACTCTTGATTCACTCTTGATAATGCCGTAAAACTAGTCAAGTAAATAGAAACAAATAGTGAAACAAACCAAGTGTTTTTAATTTATCCTTTATTATTATTTCAAAATGTTTCACCAAGTGATAAATGAGAAAGTTATTCAAGAGATAGCTAGTGCTAGCAAGACAGTGGCGTACCTCACGGTTGTTTTTTTTATGATAACTTAAATCATTATTACTCGGTGGAAAACACTCGTTGGGAGTTTCAAACTGAACGCTTTTCAAAAAAATGAATGCCTGAAAATTTACCTAGTACACATCGGGTTATGTATGTACCTAATCAAAACATGGGTATCTTTTCGATGCTACAAAATTGTGATTAAGCTCCTTTCGTTGCTATTCAATTGACTTTATTTTCATTCTAACATAATCTATCTCAATATCCTGATTCTACGATATACAGGGAGTTTTTCTTTAAAGTAGACGTATTCCAGATTCACTTTATTTTGTTTAAATCTTTAGATATATGTTGTTTTTACAGGAATTCAATTTGAAGCTTTAAGCGAGTGTTTTCCACTCCCAGACTAAGCATGAAGTAAAATTTCGAGTTTAGAAAAGCCCCGTGAAAATTTGTCGAGGGTCGCGCAGCGACCCGAGACAAATTTTCTGGGCTTTTCTAAACTCGAAATTTTACTTCATGCGCCACGCGTATAGAACACTAAAATTTTGTGAAATTTGTGTATATTTGAACCTTACTTGAAATCAGCGTTTTATACGCGTGGCGCATGAAGTAAAATTTCGAGTTTAGAAAAGCCCAGAAAATTTGTCTCGGGTCGCTGCGCGACCCTCGACAATTTTTCACGGGGCTTTTCTAAACTCGAAATTTTACTTCATGCTTAGTCTGGGAGTGGATAACACTCGTTTAAAGCCTTGAATTGAACTTTTGCATCCAATTTGATTAAAAAAATCTCATTTCGGGGGGCTAGGGTTTAAAATGTTGTATAATCTTTTGGGGTTGTGGGGGTGGCGCTAGCTTTTAAATTGGTAGCGCTAGCTCTGAGGAATCCGAATACTGTAAGAAAACTTGAAACATCCAGCATCAACCTAGCCCCCCCGAAAGTTCAAACCCCCGTAACTTTCTTGTCTAAACGGCGCTAGCTCTAATTTTTGTGGCGCTAGCTAGCGCTAGCTAAGGCCCGTCTAGCGCAACAGTTATTTTTTAAAAAGTCGAACTTCGGGGGGCTAAGTTGACTGAGCCGTATAAATAGAGGATTGCAATAACATTCAATTTCAATTCATTTATTCCTTATTTACTTACTATCAAAATATGACTCATCATAAATCAGCCAAATTTGAAAAAAATATATTGGGCTCGGTGCAATGTTGAGCAAGAAGCTTATTATTTGAAATGCATTATAATAACTACCTTATTATTATTATAGTTCTATTTTTTCTAAATTAATTAACAATGAATATGCACGCAGTTAAACCCTACATTTTTTTAAACATTCGTCAAACAAATATTACCTGTGCTCAGTAAAAAATAGTTGATTTGTAACATTAATCTACGACAACGTCATATTGGTGTTATTCTTACTATTCTTATAGTTTTGATATCATTGGTTCGTTGATGAAGTCGCAGTTGGTTCAAATAGGTCCGATTGCTAGAAACTTTACAATTTACTTTAATAGTTTTATTGCGAGAAGTTTAATGGCATTTAACAACTGCTTTAATAACGAAAGATTTAAGACGAAATAATGATTTGAACAAGACTGATTGTTATTCGATTGCTTCTGGCTTATTAATCAGCTGAAAAAACTTTAAAAATAATTTAATAATACCGACACTGTCAAATAATAAGGAAAGCCAATATTAAAGGTATATTACACATCTTTATTTAAATTAGTGAAACATTTCGTGTTTTCTATATTAGTGAACATGCAGTATAAAAAAATACTTATTCCATTAGTAGTCAGAAAGCATGAAAATAAAACACTAGTACAATAAAATATCGATTATAATTGCGAAATATTAATTTTACGAGAATAAATGCTAACGACGCGAGCCGTTTTTGTTAACTATGATTGAAAAAAGAAAAGAAAAACAAACGCGAAGCCGCACAGCGTTCACCGGCCCAGAGATAAACGCTGGCCGCATGCTGCTCGCCCCTCCAATAATTGTGCAGATGAGTGTACAACGCGTTCAACTAAGAGAAGATCCGCAAGGCGGCGGTATTTTACGGTCTTATTTTTCAAGATTTTTATTTTAACCTGACTCGGGCTAGAGCTATCGCATCCTTATGAAATGTTCACATTATATTCCTTATAGTATAAACTAGTAAGATATGGGAATATTTTTTTTAATTTTGAAAAATTTAACATTATTTTTTTCATACCTCTGAAAGCAAATTGTTTAAAAAAAAAGTACTTCGATATTTTACTAGATAATTGGGCTTAATATACGCTGTCAAAATTTCAACTTTCTAGGACCTTTAGTTTTTAAATAAACCTAACATTAAATTTCAGACCACTGTTATATTCCCCTTAATGCCTACAATTTATTGTTCCTATATAAATATTCTTGTAATGAAAAATATTAAAATTAAGTAAGTATGTAATATTTAAGTACACATTTTCCGACTTTCTATTGTTTATAAAAGTTCAATTTGAGGCTATAAACAAGTGTTTTCCACCACCTGGTTAAGCATGAAGTAAAATTTCGAGTTTAGAAAAGCGTGGAAATTTGGATTTGCCGGGAGGCAAACACTGAAATGCTTTTTGTAATATTTTCAAGTTCAAAATTGACATTTAAACGAATTCCATGAAGGTTTACTAAATTAAAAAAAAGTTAAATAATCTATACAGGGTGTCCCGATTAAGCAGCCCTTGCATGGGTATCTTCTAAATGGTAAGAGATAGAGATTTGGTTAAAGGGGAGAAAATATGCAGGACGATGAGTACTAGCTACATCCGTTATATAATTAACAAAACAGTTGAAAGTTCAGACCATACTTATTATTGATGATAGAAGGATAATATTTTGACATTATTAGGGCACTTTTTTATGCTTTTTAATAATATGTAGTCAGATTTATCATAAAGCAAATATTCCCCAATATATGTATACTAACTTCATTTTTTTATATGGGCGTCAAAGTTGGCCATAAGCTAATTTTATAGATGTTTAATTCTCTTTAATTTGGTATATCAATGATATGTTTATTTTTTCAAAAACAAATAACGCTTTATGTTAGTATTGTTATTGTTATTATTTCATTTATTTTGGAATATTCATAGCCAACTTCAAATACTATGAAAATATCGTCCAGTTTTCCTATTAATGAAAACAAACCTACCATATGATACATCAAATTAAAAAAGAAATGTCTACAAAATGATATCATGGCCAACTTTGACGCCCATATAAAAAAAATGGTGATATGTCCATCTTTCTTACTTTCCCCGTTTAGATTTAATATTTTTGAATTAAATGTAATTAAATATAAATTAATAAAAAGGAAAAAGCAACCGGCGACTGCATTTCAACCCGGGACCTTTTGATTATGAGTCTGGCGCGTTACCGCCTACGCCACGACACTTCATGGCCTATCGGTGTTATAACCAACAATAATTATCTAAAAAACACTATTTTTAAATAACTCCTAAACTAAGAGTGCTATGATAAAAAGTGAATATACAATATATCTTCATTTTTTATTGTATACAATGTTTATTTGAAACATTTTTTAGTTTTGTGAATATCTGGAAAAAACTAAAAAACGCTAAGAGTAAAGTACCACTTCCGGTTTTCCTTTCAAAAAGCTTAAGTTTTAAGTTTCATCTCGATATCTCCAGCGGTTTTTGCTCTATATCGTTCTATCATCAATAATAACCAAGTTATAAAGGAAAATAAAAAAATCGCAAAAATCAGTTTTTTCGCAATGTGCTCTGATGGTTCAACTTTTTTGTTAATTTAACACCGGGTATAGTTGGTACTCATCGTCTTGCATATTTTCTACCATTTAACAGATCTGTATCTCTTGCCGTTTAGAAGATACACATGCATGGACTGCTTAACCGGGACACCCTGTATATTGAAACTATTTTTCAATCGTAAGTAAGTGAAGTAAGTGAAACGGACATACTGTATTTTCTTTATAGAGAGCAATGAATTATATTTTTATCACAACTTTTATCGATTTATTTAATATAGTTAAATTTTTTAGTAAAAATAATGCATCATACGACTGTTTGGAAACCCATAAACCTACTGATAATTTGGTTTAAAGTGTTGGTTTTCAAGTGTTCACTCGCCCCACAGATGATCTAAAAAAACAGTCCCAATTCGTACCCTTCTTATCTGCCTTTGTCCTTAAGCCCTAGAAATCAATTACTAAGGATGTAAAAAATACATAGAAAAATATTTGTAAAAGTACCCTCTTCAAAGTACTTATAGGAAATCATCAGTGAGAAATATTTTAAGAAAAATAATCAGTATGTTTTTCGCTCTCCAGTGTGCACGTTAACGGTTTCTAATTTTATACAGACAAACTATAATTTAATTAGGTATAGTGAATATTTAGTGTTTTTACATAATAGTTGTAGTTCTAGTGACATTTAGTTGTAAAAATATGGCTAATTATTTAAAATGCGCCTATCGTGATTGTGGCGCGAGGAAAACCGAGGATGTACATTTCTTTACATTTCCTGTAAATAATAGCGAAAGATGTGATCATTGGTTAAAAAATTGTGGTGATATGGATCTCTTTATTTTGTCCGAAAAGAAACTTTCTTCAAAGCGCCTGTGTAATAAACATTTTCGAGCAAGTGATTTTACAAATTACCAACAAAATAGACTGTTAAAATCAGCAATTCCAAAACCATTTGACATAGTATTAAGTGATTCGGATTCCGATTTAGAAGTGTTAAAGCCCATTCACATGTACACCCGAAAATTGGAAGAGGATTTGCCATCTACATCCAAAGAAGTAAGGTTTTTAACCCCAAAAATAAACAAAAATTTTTAATATATAACATAATAATTTACTTTTTTTTATATATCATATCCTTGTACAGGGTGTTCATTTGAAAACTTCCCAACGCGGATTTATGGAAAACCACTGATTAAAAGAAAAAACGCCGAGACACGTCCAAAGATTTCTCAAGGGGGACAACTTTTTAACCAAAAACGACTTCACTCCCTTTTACCCTCTGCCCCCCGGGGTCATTCCCTTAAAAATTTTAAATGACAAGGGGTATCAAGTAATAGCTTGTTTGAAAGGTTTTTCAAAGTGCTTTATTTTAACGTTTGAATTTTTAAAATCGGTCAATTTGTTTACGGAAAAATTAGAAAAATCTTTATTTATCTTAATTTCAGATAGAAAAAAAAAACACACGAAAATATCACTTTTTATTTTATTAATAAGTAAAACTTGGCAGCAACCAAATAAAAACCCTAATTTTTTTTCGCCTTCTTTTCATCAATACGGAGATAACATTTATTCTTATACCTGTTTAGTTTGGGTTAGTTGCTATGGAAAAGAAACAATTCCATTTGCTGTCAGTTACCTTTGTGACAATCTTGGGATAGTGAAAATAAATTTATTGATTCATATTTTACTTCCAAAATGGTTTACCCCCTAGCCGAAAGAGTGGAAATTATTCTAATTTATGGTGCCCAAAATCAATGTGCTCGGCAAACTGCCGTCACATTTAACGCCAGACATCCGGACAAGATAACTTCGCATAGGTATGTTATGGACCTTGTTACTAAATTTACTCAAACTGGATCTGTTGCAAATAAAAAACGTAATCATCGTAGAGTTTTAAATGAAGCCGCTCAAATTGAAGTTTTGGGTCATTTTGGCATAAATCCTAATACTTCATTACGCAAAATTGGTGATGCGACTGGTATTTCATTAGGCTCTGTACACACAGTTACTAAATTACATAAATTTCATCCATTCAAAATGCAAATATTGCAAGAGTTAACCGATGGTGATTTCGATAGGCGAGTTGAGTTTTGTGAACAAATGACTGCAGCGATTAATGATAATACCATTCATGTAAAGAATATCTGTTTCACTGATGAATGCACATTTTATCTAAATGGATTTGATAATAAGCATAACTGCAGGTATTGGAGCAATGAAAATCCTCATGCTTTTGTAGAAGGGCATACTCAGTACCCCCAAAAAATTAATATATGGGCAGGCATTTTAGGAAACAAAGTGATTGGGCCATTCTTTATTAATGGGAATTTAAATGGAGGCATTTATTTAGATATTTTGGAAAATACCATCAATCCGCTCATCACTGAAACCATTGAAAACCTAATCGGAGACGATGGAAACCCTATACTTGATGAGGCTGAAATATATTTCCAGCAAGACGGCGCTCCTCCTCACTATGTTCTTCCGGTTCGGCAATGGCTAGACGACGAATTTTCAGATAAATGGGTTGGGCGAAGAGGGCCTATAGAATGGCCTGCTAGATCTCCTGACTTGTCGCCATTAGACTTTTCTCTATGGGGCCATTTAAAATCTATTGTGTTCACTCCCCAACCTGAAAGTTTAGATGAACTTCGTCAACGCATCACCGAAAGCTGCCATGATCTCCCACAACATGTTAGAAAATGTCCGGCAGGAATTTGAACATCGCCTATATCATTGTTTGGCCAATAACGGGCAACATTTTGAACACTTAATAAAATAAAAAGTGATATTTTCGTGTGTTTTTTTTTTCTATCTGAACAAATTAAGATAAATAAAGATTTTTCCAATTTTTCCGTAAACAAATCGACCGATTTTAAAAATTCAAACGTCAAAATAAAGCACTTTGAAAAACCTTTCAAACAAGCTATTACTTGATACCCCTTGTCATTTAAAATTTTAAAGGGGATGACCCCGGGGGACAGAGGGTAAAAGGGGGTGAAGTCGTTTTTGGTTAAAAAGTTGTCCCCCTTGGGAAATCTTTGGACGTGTCTCGGCGTTTTTTCTTTTAATCAGTGGTTTTCCATAAATCCGTGTTGGGAAGTTTTCAAATGAACACCCTGTATATTCGTATACTCTGTACATTTGCGGACATTCGTTGATTCTATAAAAGAGTCTAATTTAAAATTCGAACGAGTGATTCCACTCCGAGACTAAGCATGAAGTAAAATTTCGAGTTTAGAAAAGCCTGAAAATTTGGCTCGGGCGCGTAGCGAAGCGGAGCGACTGAGCCAAATTAGGCTTTTCTAAACTCGAAATTTTACTTCATGCGCCACGCGTATTAAACACTGACATATTGTAAAATTCAAAAATACTAGCCTTTATTTTGTTCGGTTGATTGACAAATTATATTGAATATTAAATTCTATTTATAAAATCCTGGCAAAAACTTGAAACCTGTTACAACTAGGGATGCAAACGATACATCGATGTTTGCAAAACATCGATATATCGCTGATAATCATCGATGTTAACATCGATGTTTTAATGGACGATACATTGCCGATACATCGACGCCAACTGTAAACATCGACATCGCTCATTCAATCCGTTCGTTCTCTACCGATTGATGCACGTGCTCATGTTAGTCAAGTTACGCATTGCCGTGTAGATCTTGCTTGTTTGTGCGCTGTTTTATTGTGTTTTTGGAATTAAAGTTTGCAGTGATAGGTAAGTAAAGTATTATGTTTCTTAATTCATATTTTTTTCTGGTATTTTTCCGAGCTACATTTACCTACCCAAACATGACCCTAATTTTATACACACGTGGTCACGGCGCGCGACGTTACATAAGCTTTGTTCGTTTGTCCTGCACTAAGTTGAACCGAGTTCACGTTTGTGACGTCATCAGTACACGCTAGTTCATGTCAGATTTCTTGAACTGAACCGATTCCATCGAACGGTTTGCGTGCAAGTTAGTGTAAGTTGGCAGCGACATAACCTCAACAATTCGACGATCGACGCAGAGCGTTCTTCGTTCATGTTTCGCGCCCTCCCCCACTCATTTTACAAACCTGCACTTTCTACACCCACTCTCGAGCAGAGGCAGAAAGTTCACGTTCGGACAAGTTGAACTGACTCAAACGAACACGATTCAGTTCAAAATAGTGCATGTAACGAACGCTTTCCGTGCAGAAAGTGTAAAAAGTGCAGGTTCAGTTCATGTAACGAACAAACCTATTTACGTACATTTATTGAAGAAAATGTATAGTTTTTTTTTGTACAATTACCAACATTACTTTATCATAAGGTTACGTGAGCATAGTGATATCAACTTGTTAAAATATATTTTTATTAGAACCGTTGCGTTAGAAATAATATTTTTATTCGTATACAAATTATGGTTAAAAATAATTATTAGGACAATTTTATCAATCAATTATATCAAGACATTGAATGATTTATTCTATATGGTTACAAATATTTATCGAATGAATATAATTTTATTTATTAGATCAATTTAATGGTTAAAAGATACATCACCAACACTTGTAAATAGTGTATTATTATTGTTAAAAAAAAATTATAGCAATAATTTGTATATTTGTCTATTTTTTTAGTCTTTAATTTATTGTTCACGCTTATTCATTATAATTTACCCACCTTTTAAAAAATTTATGTTTCAGAAATTAATATTATCAAATAAAAGTTTATCGATTTTACGCGAATTTTAATACGATGAAACAAAAATATACAGAGTGGATCATACAACTTTTTATTTTTAAATAGAACACCCCATTTTTACTTTCCCCGGACCTCTGTCCAAGGGAAAGTATTGTGATCGTGAACATTTTCGAACTTCCAATTTCAGCGGAAATATCCGTTTTAAGGTCCCCTGACTAAGACCATTTGTGAAAAATGTCTGTCTGTGTGTGTGTGTTTCTCGCGTAGAGGCCAGACCATTGCGTATCGCGACGAAAATGCATATTCAAGGTTTTGAGAATATTTGTGGGTGCTGATTAGTTTTTGGTCAAAAACAAAATTCATCAAGTGCAAGTTTACTGTTGGCGTTTTTGCGTTTTTTTATTGCGAAATTTCGTGAAATATTGATCGCATAGAATTTTTATTCAAATAAAAGTTGTTTCTTACCAAAAAATACATATTTTATATCCTATGACTTTTTGTCCTCCGAGGCTTAGTTTTCAAGATACAGTCTTAGCATTTTTGTTGTTATTACTGATATTTTATTAAATATTGATTATATCAAAATTTGTTTCAAATAAAAGTTGCTGATAATCAAAAAGTAGATATTTTATGTCATATGATTTTTTGTCCTCCGACGCATAGTTTTTGAGATTTGTTCAGAGCTATGCAACTAATGCAACCTAATATTCATTAACATTAATATTGGCATGGCAATTATTTTACAATAATAAATACTACACTTTTCATATCCTCTAGCATATTAATTTTAATGATATAACATAATTAATGGGGAAAGTACTATGATGGGCACATCACCATTTTTTATGTGATTTTTAGAAAGATCTTTTTTTTCCTAAATTCAAATATAACATATATTTAACTTAAACCATTACTAAATTATTTAGCTTCAACTATTGCACTAATACATTATTTTAAGCAACCAATTAATATGAAAGTAGGCCGTGAAACAACAGTATAAACAACAAAAAAATTTGCCAGAGATTTTCACAGCCTACTTAAATATTATTTGGTTTTTATATTATTGAATCATTGCAATATTTAAAGTAGGATAATTCAATAAAAATTTAAAATAAATATATATCATATCTTATATATTTGTAATTAGAAAAATACATATTTTCCAAAATCCATTAAAATATATTTAAAATTAAAAGGTTGTATGTTCCACCCAGTAAGCTATTTTTGTTTTTAATTTATTTTATGAAAACTTACGTCAAATCAAACAACTTTTATTTGAAACAATAATTTTTTTAAAGGGTGGAAAGGTATAGGAATAGCATTCCAAAGAAATGTCTTATTTAAAAAAATAATAATAATAAGAGACTGGGCAGGACATGTACTTGAAATTAATCAATTTTATGTAAATACATACATACATACATATTTTAATATTAATACTAATAAGATACTTTATAGTTTTGTTTCTACTATTTATTTAACTTTTAAATAAACGTACAATTTTATTTTCTCTTCTTAACAGAAAACAATGCCACCCAACAAAGTGAAGAGTAAAATTTGGAATTATTTTAAAAAAATTGGCGAAAAAGAAGCTGTGTTCAAGATATGCAATAAGAACCTAAAAACTTCAGGCAATACGACTAATCTCCGTGGTCATTTAGAAAATGTACATTCACAGCAATGGCAAGATGCTGAACTACCAAAAAAGAAAGCAAGAAGAAAAATTACTGATTATATAGAAGTAGATATCGCAACGCCTGAAACGCCTGAAAGGGATTTAAATAATGATCAACTTCCTTCAACATCAAAGAACTATACAAATGCTAATCCTTCGACCAGTTCAGGCAGCGTTAAAGATATAGCTTTATCACAAAATTTAGCTATTAGTACACCATCGAGCTCAGTTGGTCAAGGTTCCAAAAAAGCTTTACAGCCAAATGTTGATGATTTTATAAACAACATAAAAAGCATAACCACACAAGATGGAGCAAAATCCAAAAAAATAACTGAAGCTATAACGAATTTTATAATCATGGACAATAGACCATTTTCTACTGTAGAAGGCAAAGGCTTTTTACAGCTGATGAGGGAAGTTTGTCCATTGTACAAAGTACCCAGTCGCGAGACAATAAAATCCAGGATTGATGATAAATATGACGTTATGAGCAATATTTTTAAGACATACATCAAGAATGCTGAAAATTATTGCATCACCTACGATATTTGGACAGAAACGATGCAAAATAAATCGTTTGTAGGTGTTACAATACACTTTTTGCATGAATCTAAACTTCTTAGCGGAACCTTAGGTGTTTTTGAGTTGACAGAAAGCCACACTTCTGCGTACATAACTAAAAAACTTAAAGAAATACTCGCCGAGTGGAATATTTCCATTGACAAGGTTTCAGCTATCATTACAGATAATGATAGCACTGTAATGAAAGTCAACCGTGACATGTTTGGGGAAAACAAAATTATTCCTTGCTTTGCTCATACAATCAACTTAGTAGTAACTAAATCCATTGACGATGCAAAAAAATCTAGTGAATTAATTAGTAAGGTTCGAGATATAGTAAAATTTATTAAAAGGAGCGTTAACGCAAGTGACGAGTTAAGGAAAAGACAAATAGAGATGGGATTGAAACAAGGCCAAATTAAAAAAATGATTCTTGATGTACGTACAAGATGGAATTCGTGCTTTTACATGCTACAACGGTTTGTGGAATTAGTGCCTATTGTAGGAGCAATACTTTTGATTATACCGAGAGCTCCCCAAATGATCTCAAGCAGTGAAATGGCAGAATTACTTTGCCCATTTGAAAAATTGACAAAAGAAATTTCTGGAGATAGTTACATAACAGTGAGCAAAGTTATTCCACTAGTCAGTTGCGTTCGGGAAGTAGTAGAAAATATGAAACCTAAAAATGAAATGATTTTAGAATTTCAAGAGGAAATAAAGAAACAACTAGCAAGAAGGTTTTATAATATAGAACACTCCACAATTCTTGCTATTTCAAGTACTCTCGACCCCCGATTTAAGTTTATGCATTTCAAGAATGCTGTTGCTAAAGGCAAAGTAATTAATTACTTAAATAAATATGTGCGCGAATATAACAGCTCACCTACAACATCCAACAATAACACATCTGACGAGTCTGATAAAGATGATGTAGGATTTGATATTTGGAAATACCACAAACAACTGACCCACAAGAACATGAAATATAAATCATCTGCTCATTTGAATGCTGCAGCTTCAACAGAAACCATCAATGAAACAGAAGTTCAAATGTGACTGTCGTCTCCTGTTGCACCAATAAAAAGAGACGCTATTGAAATGTGGGAGGATATGAAGGATATGTTTCCAAAACTTGCAATGATTGCAATGATATATCTCCCCATCGTTGCTACGTCTGTGCCAAGCGAGCGTTTGTTCTCGGAGGCTGGGTCAATCATCACTCAGGATAGAAATAGGCTTCTGGGGACTAGATTATCTAAACTTATTTTCTTAAACTCCATTTCAAAATTGTTATATTCACACCAATGACTCTTATTTTGTTTAGTTACGTCGTAATTACTTATCATAGCCACATATACTTTGTATTTGTATTATTACAAGTGTCTAAATTCTGTTACAAAATTATATTGTACAAATAAATAAATCTTTCCAATGGAGAAAATGTATTTTTATTTTAAGATCTATTTTATTGTATATTTAAAAGATAACTAAGGTATTGGGTTTAATTAAAACTCATCAGATTGATATATTTGGTATTCAGGTACGGCATAGTTGTAGCCACATTTGCATTGTGTGAAACGGATTCTTCTGTGTTGATTAAATATCTTTAATCTAACTTTTTTTATCATGTAATAAATTAGATATTAAAACATCGGGAAAACATCGATGTATCGCCATTTTTACCGATGTTTTTTTAACATCGATGTTTGTCTTGGAAACATCGAGGTTTTCAAACCTCGATGTTTTCAAGAGCGATGTTGCATCCCTAGTTACAACATATCAAATGAAGTGGATTAATAAGAAATCGTGGAAATTAGTGAAAACCCTATTTAAAAAAATCTATAAATATAAAACATGGATTTGTGTCAGTGTTTTCCACTCCCCGATTAAGCATGAAGTAAAATTTCGAGTTTAAAAAACCCTGAACATTGGGATTTGGCGGCACGAGCGAAGCGAGTTCAGGCTTTTCTAAACTCGAAATTTTACTTCGTGCGCCACGCGTACAAACACTGATTTATTATGAAGTTCTAAAACACCTAATCGATTTACTATTTTTGTCAGAAGTATAGTTGAAGATGTGAAATAAATGTACATAATGTTGATATGATTTACCAAAATACCGGTACATTTTGAAGAGCAATTTTTGCGATTAACAGGTATGCCGGTATTCCAATCCCTACCTGTATCATATAACTGTATTTATTTTAATTTAAATTGCATTACATGAGAGTAAATCTAGATTTCAATATTATATGTGGAATTAAAAATTGAATGGTGTAGATTCACGCTCGATTTGTTTATTTTGATAAAATAAACAAACCGAGCGTCATCATTTTTCGTTCCGTCGGTACCGTTAGAGAGGAAAAAATATAAACATTCCTCTGCGGATCCGATATACAAATGAATTGGGAAGAGTGGGGAAACCTAGTAGTTACTCTAAATCACACGCCTGCTGGGTGAGCCACCTGACAGAGCCGCCCCGCCTGACCCCGCACAGCCAGCGTGAATACTCTGGTTACTCCATACTCTGTGTTTACGGGTACCTTTGAGCCATTTGGTCAAGCTACTGTAACAAGTAGTGCAGCAAACTGTTGGAGGCCAATTCTTGTCCTGATCGCCAACTTGGCAATCAAAGTAAAATTTATAAGCAGTTTTAAGAAGCGGAGAAAGGGGTTTTCGTTGCGCTTTTAAAGTCAATTCCCCGCAAACATAGCAGAAGCTATCGGGATGATTTTTACACTCGCGTGGCATAATTAAACAGTAAATAAATGCTCGATATTAATCACAACTCACACTCACGTACTGTAATTCATTTGGAAAAAGCCGGAATTAAAAAATTTCTACCGTTATACACAATTTAAACAACTTGGAAACACAGAATCCCCGCCTGGAGCACCGACAAGTTGACTCTACGATCGCTAGAGATGTACTGAGGGAAGATAAGGATTACAGTGCAGGTCTATAGTGACAAGAGCAATGCAAGTTTAAACCTGTCAAAGCATGAAAATTCCTGGGCAAACCTGTGCGCGCGAGGTATTGAGAGCGCCAGCGTGGTACAGTGAATCTTCCGAACTGTTGCTATATATTTTTATTATTGTTGCTATATATTTTTATTATTGTTGCTATATATTTTTATTATTGTTGCTATATATTTTTATTATTGTTGCTATATGTTGTTGCTATATATTTTTATTGTTTGGGGGAGGATGAGGGGGGATGGAAGCTGGAATATGTAGAAAATAAGTGAAAAAACTGATAATTTTTAAGGATTTTTTTTACAATTTAAGGGGACAAATCCCCCCCCCCCCCCCTAAATCTACCTCCTTGCTACAAATGTTCATGTTTTGGAACTTTTCACCTCTCTAGCCCCTCAGAAGAAACGTAAAGGCTAAAATAATCCTTTTCATCCCTCCAAATTATCGAAAAGTGATAAAAATAGGTGGGGGGGGGCCTCCCCCGAAAACGGTGGGTGATGGGGGAAAACGGGGGTCATATTCGGATTCAGGAGGTCATTTTACATAAGAATCAGCAGGAATGGTGTCAGGGCCGATTTTCATGCCGACCAGTGTAATTTCTGTATATTTTTGAGAATGTGTAATTGTAATCAGTATAAAAATTATTTAACTAAATTACCACCAAAGACCATATAAGTCAATTTTTCACAGGGAATTTATGTTTATTAACATTAAATAATAAAATAATTTCATATCTGTAAGAATGAATTACCTGGAGAGTTGGGCAAGATAGTTTTCCTCTTCGCCTCCTTCCTAGCTTTTTTCATCGCTTTCCTCGCCGCCTTTTGGTTATCCTTCTCCTTCACCTCCTCAACGTTGACATTCTCCTCCAAACCGTCCAAATTCTCAATCTGTGCGGGAATCTTCAGCACCGTCCCCTCCCCCTGGGGTCCGAATGAAATTTTGATAGTACGGGTATTCGAACACAACGGTTGCTGCTCACCAGCGCTATTTACATTATTGTTCTTGTTGACATCGTCCAGGCTGTTACCCTCATCCCAATTATCCTCCACCGATCCGATGTTTCGTTTTTTCCTTAGGATCCTCTTCACTTTATCGTCAGAGACGCTCGCTGGGTTATCGGAATGCTCCAGGGAATGTGCATCGATCACATTGTTTTCAACGTTATTATCACAACTATTTGAATTAGGGACTGAGGTTACTAAAGGTTTCTTATTATTATCTATGTTTAATTTATTAACATTCCCACTGAGAGCGTTAGGGAGTTCAGGCGAGGACTTCGGGATGAGGGAACGTTTCGGATCAGACTTTTTCTTATTCGTTTCCGGAGGTGTCACGCCGTTGTTATTTGTGGATCGGGTTATAGGGGCGTTGGCGCCGCGTTTTATGGGGGGCGGTGGGGAGTGCACCGTCTCGGAAGTCTTGCGTTTCCTGGTGACGTTTTCGGAGTTTTCGTTGCATATGCCCTTGCACTTCGAGCAGAGGACTTGACGGGGCCGCAGGCGTACCGTCATCTTGCTGTTTTTGAACTTCGTGGGGACTTGTACGTTTTTCTTCTTGGCGTTGGCTGGGTCCATGTAGGCGAAGCGCTGGTTGACGGCGAAGAGGGGGTCATCGTCGGGTTTCGATTTGGTCTTCTGGTCGAACGCTGGGTTTAAGTTTGGGATGCCGCAGGGGATGTTTCTGTAAGATTGAAGATGAACATAATTAAGAATATGCAAAGATTCGTATTACTGTATTTTATAAAAAGACTATTAAACTATTAATAATAATATTAATAATAATAATAATAATAGTTTATTCGTGCTATCACAGTAAGTTTACACATTTTATTAAAGGACAGTACCAAATTTGCAAAGATTCGTATTACTGTATTTTATAAAAAGACTATTAAACTATTAAAGGACAGTACCAAACTCTGTTTTTATTGAAAACAAGATCTTTATACTATCGAAAAAATCTAATAATTACAGGGTCCAGCAAAATAACTGGATTAAACTTTACTGCGTCCTGGAATTAAAGTATTGTGTCGCGAAAAAAAGTTTTTGTTTTATTGAATTCTCCGTACTAATCAGCGACGGCTCACAGCCTAACTTCAGGGTCGGCCACGGCGCCAAGGCTCAAAAAATTTGAGGTTGGGATCGGGCTTTATAAATGCAAGGAATTGCACAACAAAGTCACCTTTCAATAACGGATACATATTACCTTGGGTCTCAGGCCTACTCTGAAGTTAGGCTGCGAGCCGCCGCTGGTACTAATGTAGGTACACTGTTGGGTTGTGTTTTGTTTCATGTTGGGTTCATAAGTCGTCAAACAAACGTTGTTCAAAATTGGAGCTCTTTCGTGTAGGAAGACACTGGAGTTTGAGATTGTTCGTCTGCTCAATGTGCCCCAACGGATTGTTACTAACCGGTTAAAGGAGCTTGGTCTCGAAGGCGACAGTCCCAGAAGTAGAAGAAAGTGCGCTGTCAACACTTAGAAAAACCACAAGATGACCAAGAAACAAGTTGACCGAAATTCGAGGGTTTTGATGGGAAAATCACGGCGAGTGTTACGAATGATCAAAAATCAGTGCGACGAACAACCAAAAATGAGCTTAAGCCCTACAAGCTCCAAAAAGTTCAGCTACTTACGGATGAGAACAAGCGAAAGATGCAGCCAGCTCAAGCCTGGGTTGACAGGTCGGCAATGTGAGCGCATCTTCTTCACAGGTTTTTTTTTTTTTATTTAACACCTTTAATAATTAGCAATCTACCCATGGGCATTCATCTAATGGTTTAAAGTACATTTCAACTGCGTGAGGTCAAGGTCTACATTAAGACTTTAACTAATTGTTCTTAAATATATGATGTGTTTTCATTATTTAATTTAATTAATTTCATTTCATTTCAACGTCTGTTTTATTTATACGGCAATTCCAATATGTGGTGTCGCTTCAGGCGATAGGTCGTTTTACTGTTGTCCAGTAAATTCAGGGCTAGCAGGTTCGGATGCACTTCTAGTCTTTTGATGTATCGCGCAGTCACGCACTTCACTTCGTCTTTAACCTCGGTCATTTGTAAATCTCTGTGTATTTGCTCATTTCTTACATACCAGGGAGCATTTGTGATTATTCTTAATGTTTTTGATTGGAATCTTTGTAGGATCTCTACGTTTGAGGAACTCGCAGTGCCCCACAGTTGGATTCCGTATGTCCATATAGGTTTTAATATAACTTTGTACACTAGTAGTT
The DNA here is from genome assembly GCA_932526585.2 of Philonthus cognatus. NCBI lineage: Eukaryota > Metazoa > Arthropoda > Insecta > Coleoptera > Staphylinidae > Philonthus > Philonthus cognatus. The sequence continues at coordinate 16,992,760 of OW052252.1, forward strand.
TATTTTCAAGCGATAGTTCAGATTGGCGACCAATTAACCAGTAGAGCTTAGTGAATTTTAATCCCAGCTGTTTCCGCTTCGTGAAAATGTGCTTTCTCCAGCTAAGCCTTCTGTCAAGGTGCATACCCAAATACTTGACATCTTCTGCTTGTGGTAGCTGCTGTTGGTTTATGTGAACTGGTGGACAGGTTCCTTTTCGCAGTGTGAAAGTTACATGCGCTGACTTTGTTTCGTTTGCTTTAATCCTCCATTTTCTCAACCATTCTTGTATATTGTCCAGGGCCGCTTGTAAACATTGGGAAGCTTCTTCAGCATTACGATTTACTGCCATAATAGTCGTGTCATCAGCGAATGTCGATGTGTTTGTATTTAGTGCTGTCGGTAAGTCGGCCGTGTAGATAAGGTAAAGAATTGGTCCTAAAACGCTCCCCTGCAGTACCCCGGATGATATTGGGTATAGTTCTGATGTCGTTTCTTCGTACTTCACCATAAAGTATCTATCACTCAGGTATGATTTTATATATATATATATACAGGGTGTCCCATTAGTGCGGTCTCGGAAGATATCTCAGCTCTCGTTAAAGATAGAAAAAAAATTTTTTCACCAAATTTGCTTGATTTTAAGAGCTGCATAACCTAAAATTATTTTCAAATATACAGGGTGTCCCATTATTCCATACTTAATACCAACTTTGTTATTTTAAATGGAACACCCTATATATTATTTTTTTATTTGATCCGCCTTTAAATAACCTACACAAAGATATATCATTATTGGCACTTTAGGTTATTTGTTACTTCAGAAAAAAATATTTTTTGAAAATTTTGGCAATTTTAGTACTTTACTTAAAAATTCACTGTGTCCTTATTTTTTAAGATATCAGTCTGTAATTTTACACACATATGCAGTAAAGAATGCTCTATCCATTGACTATAACACATTATAATATTACTTATAAAACCTAATAAAAAACTACCTTCTAATATTTAATATTTAAAATGTACATAACTTTATTTTCTTAAATGGGACACCCTATATTTCTTTACTTTATCAGATCCGCAATGAAAAATGCTTTATTTTTTGTATAACATACCCTATATCTATTTTTATTAGTTTTTGAGATATTAACATTTTCCTGTCATATATGGGAAATTAGGCCACAATCAGCATTTAATTAATCTCTAATGGACGTCTAACTTTAATGGTATTTAGATATTTCAGTTTTACTTCAAATCATTTATTTATGACATAATATAATTACATTTATAATATCAAAGTAAACAATATAACAACAATGGAAACAAGTAAACCGTATTAATATTAACAGATTAGCATATAATGAATTTGATAATTATATTAAGTGTTCGATATGGCCTCCATTTTGGTTTTGGCACACTTGAAGCCTCCGTATGAAGCTTTGATTGACACTTACTAAGTTGTCTACAGTAATGGCACGCATAACATTACTAATTCTATTTTTCATATCCTCTTGTGTTGTTGCAGGTATTTTATAAACTTCTTCCTTCACAACACCCCATAAAAAAAAGTCCAGTTTTGTTAAATCGGGTGACCTCGCTGGCCATGGAATTGGTCCTCCTCTTCCAATCCATTTGTTAGGAAAAGTTTGGTCTAAATATTGTTTAACTTGTCGACTATAGTGTGGTGGTGCGCCATCTAATTGTAACGTTCTTAACGGCAATTCATCCAACCAGGTTTCGAACTGATTTTGAAGAAAATTTAAAAACGTATCACCAGTAACATTTCCATTAAAGAAATACGGACCAATAATCCTATTCCCAATAATTCCAGCCCAAACATTAAGAGACCATTTATGTTGATGGTCTATACAAACAATATGGTTCGGGTTATGGTCATCGTAATAATGATAATTATGTCTATTAACGAAACCATTTCTATGGAATATCGCTTCGTCGGTAAACAAAATATTGTTAAAAAAGTTCGGTTCAACTTGATGTTTTTGTAACGCCCAATTACAAAAATCCAATCTTTTTAAAAAATCATTCTCACCTAATTCCTGCACCAACTGAACGTGATAGGGATGAAATTTGAATCTCTTTGTTATTTTGTTTATTGTTGATTTGGGAATATCAAGTTGTTTTTCTAACTGGCGGGAAGAAATTTGAGGGTTCTCAACAATGGACTGAATTACCAAATGTTCATTCTCTTCTTTCGTTGTCCTTTTCTTTCTCTTTAATTTTAGAGGGTACATGATACTTCCTGTGCTTTCAAATCGGTTCTTCAATCTCACAAACGCTGCTGCATTAGGATGCCGTTCCGCATTTGGATACTTTTGTGCATATATTCGACTTGCAAGAAAACAATTTTCTTCACTTGCACCCAAAACGTATGTCATTTTTATTAATTCTTCTTTTGAAAAATTCATTATTGCGTTATCAAAAATTCAATAATATTAATAATAGTGTTAACAGCACTTTATTTATCTGTATGTCAAATAAATACGTTTGTTTACTTTATCAATTGTTTTTCATGGCCTCCTTTATTGCATTCATGATATATTAAAAAATGACATTATATTATAAATGTAATTATAATATGTCATAAATAAATAAAGTAAAGTAAAACTGAAATATCTAAATACCATTAAAGTTAGACAACCTTTAAAGACTAATTTAATGCTGATTGTGACCTAATTTCCCATATTTGACAGAAAAATGTTAATATCTCCAAAACTAATGAAAATAGATATAGGGTATGTTATACAAGAAATAAAGCATTTTTTATTGCGGATTTGATAAAATAAAAAAATATAGGATGTCCCATTTAAAAAAATGAAGTAATGTACATTTTAAATATTAAATATTCGAGGGTAGTTTTTTTACTAGGTTTTATAAGTAATATTAAAATGTGTTATAGTCAATGGATAGAGCATTCTTTACTGCATATGTGTGTAAAATTTCAGACTGGTATCTTAAAAAATACGAACACAGTGAATTTTTAAGTAAAGTACTAAAACTGCCAAAATTTTCAAAAAATATTTTTTTTTTTAAATAACGAATTACCTAAAGTGCCGATAATGATATATCTTTGTGTAGGTTATTTAAAGGCGGATCAAATAAAAAAATAATATATAGGGTGTTCCATTTAAAATAACAAAGTTGGTATTAAGTATGGAATAATGGGACACCCTGTATATTTGAAAATAATTTTAGGTTATGCAGCTCTTAAAATCAAGCAAATTTCGTGAAAACATTTTTTTTCTATCTTTAACGAGAGCTGAGATATCTTCCGAGACCGCACTAATGGGACACCCTGTATATAATCAGTATTCCCTTATACCATATGGTGTCGGGTTTTTAATGTTTATTTAACTTTCACTTTGTCCATTTCTAACATATTCCTTCCACTGAGTTCTGTCTAGTGCAATTTTCTTGGCGTCCGCTACTGTCGTTCCTCTTCGTAAGATGTTGTTCGTCACGATATCCTCCCATGTTTTCGATGGTCTCCCTCTGCCTCTACGTATTTGTGTTTTTGCTGTCCAGACCTTCTTTACCTGCACTCGTTCGTTCATCCGCACCATATGCCTCCACCATCCCAGCTGTCGTTCTTCTATATATTCGTCCATGGATTGTATTTGTAGTTCATCTCTGATTTGGGTGTTCTTTAGTCTGTCTAGTTTTGTTACTCCCTTAACTCCTCTTAAGTATTTCATTTCAATGGCCTGTATTTTACTATTCGTCTTCTTGTCCGTTGTCCATGTTTCACACCCGTATGTAAGTATAGGTCTAAATACTGTTCTAAATACCGTCATTTTCGTGTCTGTGGATATTTCTTTTTTACGGAGGAATTTTGACCCTAATGCGTAGTATAGTCGTCCCGTTTTTTCCAATCGTTCAGTTATGTCTTTATCTTGGTTCCCGTGTTGATTTATTATAGTTCCGAGGTATTTGAAATTCTCCACTTGCTCTATAGTATAGTTATCCAGTTCTATCTTTATTTCTCGTATATTTTTTTCCTGCCATCATTACTTTTGTTTTGTCGATATTGATCTTCATTTCATACTTCTCCAGTGTCCTGTGCCATACATTTAAGTTATGTTGGAGGTCTTTTTCGTTTTTGGCAAATATTACAACGTCGTCAGCAAACGCACATTCTGATATACTTACAGGTTTCATGTTTCTGTATCCAATATGCATGGGTTTTATTCCTTGGTGACACATTTTTAATATTTCATCCATGAATATTGTAAACAGAAACGGACTTAGTACCCCTCCTTGTCTTAGGCCTTGGTGTGTTGTAAATTCCTCGGATCTCATATTATTGTATATTATGTAGTTGGTAGTTTCCTTGTATACACTTTGTATTGCTTCTATCAGCCCTGCATCCACTCCTTTGCTCTGTAATATTTGCCACACAGTCGTTCTATTTACCCTATCAAACGCCTTTTCTAAATCTATGAATGCAAATAGTGCGCTTGTGTTACTATTTTTGCATCCTTCAATTATATGTTTGATAGAGAATATATGATCCTGGGCACATCTTCCTTTTCTGAAGCCACTTTGGCTTTCTTCCATCATGGGTTCGACTAGTCTTCAATCTTTGTTCCAGAATGTTCTCATAAATTTTTAGTGGTGTGCTTAATAACGTGATACCTCTGTAGTTGTTACATATTTTTGTGTCTCCTTTTTTATGTATGGGCACTATTACCCCCTTTCTCCAGTCTGTAGGTATTGATTTTTCTTTCCAAGCCCTATCAATTATTTTCCATAAGAATATTGTACCTTCTTCTCCTGCAAGTTTAATCATTTCTGTTGATATTTTGTCGTGTCCCGGAGCTTTCCCATTTTTTAATCTTCGTATTGCCTCAATAACTTCATTGATTGTCATGTCGTTTGTTTCCGTTCTTTCACTATTTGTTACTGTATAATCTTCTGTATCTTTTTCTGTCACGTTCAGTAATTCGTTGAAGTATTCTTTCCATCGATGCATGATTTTTTCATTCTCTGTTAATAATAGGTTGTTTTTATCCTTCATTGATCCATTATGTTTTTGTTTTTTTGATCTCATATTTTTTAGCGTTTTAAAGAATAATTTTTTATTTGCTTTATTGTCTTCTTCCATTTTCTCTCCAAAGGCTTTCCAGCAATTTTCTTTTTCGTGTTTTATTAATTCTTTTGTTTTTGTTCTTTCTATTTTATATTTTTTATAGTTATCGTCTGTTCGGTGTTGTAGATATATTTTCCATTTTTCCTTCTTATTTTTTATCTGCATCTTTACTTTCTCATTCCACCAGGCCGTTTGTTTTTTATTATTTTTAACTTTTAATATTCCACACGTTTCTCTTGCAGTTTTTGTATCTCCTTGTATATTTTCCACATATTTTCAAGGCTGGTGTCACTATCGTTGTCATACTTCTGATGTATTGTTTGTTCAACTGTTTCTGAGTATATCTTTGCTATAGTTTCATCTCTAAGCTTATAGTTCTTAATAGTTTCGTAATTGGTGTTAAATACATGTCCATTTGTATTCTCTTTGTCAGAATATTTTAATGTTGCTACCAACATATAGTGATCAGTACCTACATCTGGGCTTCTATACACTCTGACGTCTTTAATTTTTGATTTATTTTCTCTTTCTACTATTAAATAGTCGATGATAGATTTTTCTGTATATAACATGTTTAACAGTTTATAGTACAATTCAAGACTAAAAATAACTAAGATAGGACAGGCGCTGTTAATAAACTGTTTAACTTTACACCCTTCTTAAAGACGGTGTTGGACACATGTGTATAACCGTTTCAATAATTAAAAAATCAAAGAGAATAAGTGTCCACTTATTTATGATTCATAGTTAAAACCAAGCTTTGTGAATTGTACATAAAATTATATCATTCTAGTATTTCGACTAAACTTTAAACAGAAAACAAATTGTAAACTATATTTATAAAGTGAAATGTTTTCATGTGAACAGATGGATAAACTGTGTGTTTTACTTTTGTGCGGTGTATGGGTTGCAGATTTTGTATTGTTATGTAAAAAAAAATTGTGCGTAGCTACAGTTTTTTTAATTTCCTTTGTGACCACTAATGATTTTTGACAGCGTCGTGTTTTTTCGTCGCCTTTACAATTCCCCTCTTTCTCGAGCTGTGTATATTTTCGGATCCCTACCTTTTGTGAGGTATTTGTAGTCCAAACATAATTCTTTATTTCTTAAAATGTGTTTTCCTACTACAATTCTCCATTTCATGAAATCTTTGTTTTTAAACCACAATTCTACATTTCTTGAAATGTATTTCTTTTTAAACCACAATTTTTCTTTTTGTGATGTGTTTGTTTTTTTCCCCATTTTTGGGCTGTGCTTATTTTTTAAAGCGCATTTTATCCTTTTTAAACATTGTATATTTTTTAAGTATAGTTCCCCTCTCCTCTCATTATTTCATATTTTTTAAGCTGTATATATTTTTGAAGATTTCTCCTTCCCATTTCCCTTTGCACATCTTTCCTTTTGAGTTGTGTTTGATTGAGAAACATATTTCTTTTCCTCATATTTGTGCCTTTGTAAACTGATTCTGTTTTTGAAATACATTCCCCCTCCTCGTCCTTTTTGGGCTATATATTCTCTTAAACTGCATCTCCACCTCTTCTCATTATTTCTTTCTTTTGGAGCTTTATCTTTTTAACTACATTTCCCACTCTTCTCATTATTTCTGAGTCGAATAACTACATTTCACCCTCTCTAATTTTTTGTAAGTGTGTCTGTTTCTCCTCCACTCTTTGATTTCTATCCATTTGAGCTGTGTATGTTTATTAAACCACACTTTTTGATGATTTTTTTTATTTTTTATTATTATCAAAAAAAGTGTTGTTTGATTATGCAATATGTTAATTTTATTGATTATACGCAATATTTGTTACACTTTTAATGTTTTATATATAGTTTACGAAAGTATCTTTAATAAAATATACTCTAGATTTTTCTTGTCCACCCTTCCCTTCTCTAGTAAATTTATGTATGTTTTTATATTCGTAGAAAGTATTTGTCACTATCATATTATTCATTATACAATAGTCTATTATTCGCTTGCCATTGTTGTTAATAGTGTTTTCTCCAAATTTGCCTATAGCATTAGTTGTAGCGTCATTTCCTACCCTTCCATTGAGATCCCCCATTATGTAAATAGTTCCACTGCAGTTTTCTTTTATGATGTTGAGTTCTTCCCAGAATTTATCTTTTTCTTCTATCGAGTCATTTTCATTCGGTCCGTATGCAACAATTATGCTAATATTTTCTCTTTTTGATTTTATGATTTCTATCGCCATCAGTCTTTCATTATATGCCTCCCATTTGTTTATTCCGTTTGTTAGTTTTTTATTTATTATACATCCTACACCCGCTGCTCCGTGATTTTGTTCTTCTACTCCTTTATATAGCAACAGGTGGTCGCCCTCCAATATTGTTTCTCCTTCTCCTTTCTTTTTTGTTTCCGTTAGTGTCAGTATATCCAAATTTAGTTTGTTGAATTCGTATATTATTTCTTCTTCCTTATCTTTTATTCCTCGTACGTTCCAGGTCCCTAATTTCATTGTATAGTGTTTGTCTATTTCGCTGTTATTTACTTTATTGCATTTGGGTCTGTTTTTTTTTTGCTTTGTTTATCTTACTAGGTATGATTTTAGTAGTTGATAAAATGGGTGTGGAAGGTCTCGTTTCAGTTTGTAAAATAGTCCTTGGTGCCAGACTTTGTCGAAAGCTTGACTTACATCCAGGAAGGCTGCTGTACAAAACTTTTTGTTTTCTAGACTGTTTCTGATAACTTCCACTACACGGTGTATAATGGCGGCCGACGAAATGTGAACGGTATTTTGTTGTCATAGAGAAATTGTCTAATTTTGTACAGATTTATCAGAACTCTTAACAGTGGCGTAACTTAGGTTTTAAAGGACTATTATTTAATTGCTAATTACAATGCTAAACATATTTATTCTTAATACAAGTAGAAATTATGAAATTAATATTTTGTAGGACCACCATTTGCTGTGATAACTTTTGCCAAACGTGTACTCATGGATGAAACTAGATTCCTCATATTGTAGTTGTCAGCCAAATCCTCCCATGCATTTTCAACAATTTCGTGAAGTTCATCTGCATTCATAGGTCTAAAATCTCTCAAGTAAATCTTTTTTTGTAGGTATCCCCAAACATTCTCAATTGGATTGAGATCAGGGCTCTTCACAGGCCAAGGCAATACTTGGATGCGGTGGTCATTTAGCCACTGAGTCACAATTCTTGCTGTATGGATAGGACTATTATCCTGTTGAAATATAAAATTTTCCGGAAATGTTTGTGTTACTGAAGGCTACATTACATATTCTAAAATATCCCTGTATTTAATAGCATTTAAATGGCCATCTATTTTCCAAATTATTTCGGGTCCGTTTACACTGACCCAAGCCCAAAAATTAACAGAAAAACGACCACTATTTGTTATTGGACGGGTGAATCCTTCTTCATACCTTTGGTTTATTGGTCTATAAAGTCGTAGGCTCCCATTACTACATGATTGAAATACTTTTTCGTCAGAAAAGACGACCGAGTTCCAAAAATCATCCCCACGATACACAAATTCGTTGGCAAACTCCAATCTTCGTTGTTTATTGTTTTCTGAGAGAAAAACTTTCTTAGCTGCTTGATAATTTTGTAGACCTGCAGCTTTAATACGTCTCCGAGCAGTTCTAGTAGACCCCGCAAAACCCGTTACTTCTCGAGCATCTAAGGCACTATCAAATGGATTTTCTCTGAGATGATTCACCAATGCAACATCCTGTTCTTCATTAGATACCCTTCCTATTCCAATTCGGGGTGGCCTTCTTAAATCTTGCCTTATTTCAAATCGCCTTTTCAAATTATGTATGCAGGTTTTGCTTACATTCAAATCAGCAGCCACTCGGCTAAGAGACCAGTTTTCTTCTAGTTTAGCTATTGCCCTGCTTTTCTCGTCTAAAGATAGATGTCTAGGCATATTTTTGGATGACTTTTATAAATCTGTCAATCAAATGTTTGTTTTTGCACAAACGCGACGCTCCTGATTAAAAGTCATATTCACATAGCTAATAAACATCGTTCACATTTCGTCGGCCGCCATTGTACTTGTTCTATCGTGGCGTGTTTGTTGCGAAAGCCAAACTGGTGTTCGGGGATGAGTTGTAGCTTGGTTATAATCGGTTTCAGTCATTTCATTAATAATTTCTCCAGCAGCTTCGATAAGGATAGGTAGCAAGCTTATTGGTCGGTAGGATGCGACTTCTTCAGCAGGTTTTCCTGGTTTTGGAATCATTCTTATCTGCGCTACTTTCCACTGCGATGGAAAATATCCCGTTCTTAGTACCGCATTGTAAATGTGTGTGAGATGTGTCAGCGCTTTATCTGGTAGCTGTTTAATGACTGTTCCTGTTATTAGTTCATAAACTGGGGCTTTTTTGGGATTCAAATAATTTTTGATTGTATTTTTGAGCTCTTTTATCTTTATCGAATTAATGGGAAGTGCTAGCTGGTGTGGAGATTCCAGAGACTGGATTATTTCATTATCTTCCTCTGTGCTGATTTCTCTGGAGTGAGGTTGGAATACATGAACTAGATGTTCTGCAAAATTGTCCGCTTTGGCCTTATCATCCCTCGCCCAACTGCCGTCCGGTTTTCTTATTGGTGGAATATTTACTTGGCGTTGTTTGAGTTTCCTGGTGGCTTTCCATAGTGAATAGTCTGTCACTTCCGAGGGTGATAATTCTTCCAGATATTTTTTCACTTCCATGTTTTTTTGTGATGCAATTAGGTCTTTTAGATCTCGTACGGCTTTGTTAAATTTCGTTTTATCTTGGGGAAATTTTGTTTCCATCCAAGTTTTCCGTAGTTTTCTTTTTTCAAGAATTGCCTCTTGTACCAATTTTGAGATAGTTTGCCTTTTCCTAGAATTCTTTGTCACTGGAGTGGATTCCCATGCCGCTTCTTGTATCGCACGTGTTAGGTTCTCTACAGCTTTATCAATTTCCTCTGCGGTTTTTAGTGCAGTTTTGGTTTCTATTTTGTCTTCCAAACATTTCCTAAATAGTTCACAGTTAGTGTTTTTGTTAGAGAGTTTAGCCGGCTCAGGTGCTGCTTAGGGTAACCATTATTGGAGAATGGTCTGAGGAAAGGTCTAGGTTTTGTTATGCCAGCAAATGATTTGTTGGAATACCTTTCGTTACACAGAAGTCAATCACGTCTGGTATTTTATTTCCATCACTTGGCCAGTAAGTAGGCTTCCCAGTTGACAATGAGCTAAGGTTATTGTCTCTTATGGATTTGGCTAGTTCTCGCCCTTTGGTATTCGTGAGCCTGGACCCCACAGGTGAGAAGTTGTTCACTATGGAACAAACCCACAATAGCCAAAACGGCAGGATCTGATCCACTAAGGCTCCCGGCACGTGATTATGATTACGATAATGTATTAATATCATTCGTTTAGAACGCACTCTTAGTTTTTATTTATTTATTTATTTATTTTAACGGTGGGCCATTACATAATAAAATAACAATAGTCTTTTAACAAATCGAAATAATCGCACAAAATCACACAAACAATGTGAATAACGACTAAAACTAAATTTATATACAAATACAAGTATGCATACATGGAATCATACATACTATAACACTACGTACTACATTCAAGCACATTTTTACAATTACGCTTGAAACATTGTAAGCTTACACCAAAAACATCTATCAATCTACAATATGTATTAATATTATCAATTAATGCATTCCTAGGGCTGTTGGATGCATAATTTGTTGCGTGATACTTGCTAGCAAGTAGTTGTTGATGCCTAGTTAAGCGTGTAGGTACATATAGTGAAATTGATGCAAGTATTACAGAACAATTTATTCTGCTATTTAATATGCGGTACGCAAAACACAAGGAAAAGTACACTCTTCGTTTAATTAATAAAAGAAGTCCAAGATATTTAAGTATCATATTATAATCATGATAAAATAGATGACATCGAAAACAAATCAATTTTATCATTTTTCGTTGCACATTTTCTAGACGATCCACATGACATTTATAATGAGGTGACCATATAATTGCGCAATAATCTATAATAGGCCTTACAATAGATATATAGAGAGATATAAATGTTCGAATAGAATTAAAATTTGAGCTAAATCTTCGTATAAATCCAAACATCTGCAATGCTTTAGCAGAGATTTTGTTGATGTGATCATTAAACTGTAGTTTAGCATCAAACAAAACCCCCAAATCATTAATTGAATCAACTCTCTCGAGGAAACTATTATTTAATGAATAATCAAAAGCTAATATTGAATCTTTTTTACGTGAAAACCGCATGGACTTGCATTTTTTTATATTTAAATAGAGATTATTATCATTACACCAAACCATAATCTGATTTAAATCATTTTGAAGAGTATTACAGTCATATATGGACTTTATATTGCGAAATACTTTCATATCGTCTGCATATAGAAGAATATTAGAAGTAAGATGTTTGCCAATATCATTCACAAATATAAGAAAAAGTAACGGCCCTAAGTGAGAGCCTTGTGGCACCCCTGAGGTTGCATCAATTATGATATCAGATGTGATGTTATTTACTTTGACCAACATTTTCCTTTTACAGATAAAGGACCGTAGCCATTCAAGCATGCGTCCCGAAACACCATATGAGCAAAGTTTATACAGAAGCCTCGTATGATTAACCCTGTCGAAGGCTTTGGAGAAGTCGGTGTAGACAGAATCTACAACTGAGCCTTCTTCCAAAGTATCCGATATAAAGTTTGAATAAATAAAGAGATTCGATTCTGTAGATCTTGATGGAAAGAATCCATGTTGTTGATCAATTATTGTGGATGAAAAGTGCAGCATCATATGTTTATATACAATCTTGTCAAACAGTTTCGGAATACAAGATTGAATGGCTATAGGACGATAATTGTGTACATCTTTTTTGACACCCGACTTAAAAACAGGAACGACATAGCAACGTTTCCAGACATCAGGGAACTTACCATCTTGAAGAGATTTGTTAAACAGCCAGGTTAGAGGAAGGCATAACACATTAGCACATGATTTAATTATTGATGGAGGAATTCCATCCGGACCAGGAGAACTGTTTATCTTGATATCAGAACTTAATTCTACGATATCAGATTCAGTGAGCTGAAGATAATTAAAAATTATATTTGATTCTACGGTAAAAATAGGACCCACACAAGAAATATCTGAGTGGGACTCTTGAAAAAAATGGGCGAATAAATTGGCTATATCTTTATTAGAAGTAGCTATCGCTGTTCCTTTGTGCATGCATGAAGGAAAAGTACCAACACTATCCCTTTTGGATTTGCAGTATTTCCAAAAGGCATTAACATTATTTAATATGTTATTTTCAATATCACGAATGTAGATAAGGTGGTCATTTTGAATTAGTCTTTTGCAATCTGCTCTTAATTTAGAGAAGGTGTTATAGTCTTGAATACACCCAGTATTCTTGAATTTTATATGCGCAAGACGTTTATCTTTAATTAAGTCAATTAACGACGGCGAAAACCATTTAGGAAAATGGGACTTTAATTTTCTCCTAGCTGGAACATGTTTATGCAAAATATTGTATAATATTTCATAAAAAATATCAACAGCATTGTCAATACCATGAGATTCTAAATAGTACATCCAATTTACACTGCTTATTTCATTACAAATAGCATTAATATTACAGTTCGTAAAGTCCAAATAAAATTCCTCATTTGAATCATCATTAGTAATTGCAGCATCAAAGTCTATATGCAAAGGCGGGTGATAACCATCAGGCTTACATAAAGGGTCACCTATGGCGCAACTTATATGAGGATTATTAGAAAATATTAGATCTAAAACATTACAAGAACTATTTATGTTGTTATTAAATTGATATAGCCCATTGCTCATAACACTATCACACAAAACCCGGGCACAAGCACTTTCAACACTAGTTGGTAAGAATCCCACGCAGTCTTCTTCTGGAATCCAGCCAACACTAGACAAGTTGAAATCTCCAACCTCAAATAACGTAAGATCTTCATATTTATTGATGATATCTGATAATGTATTTACGTGTTCAGTATAAGTGTCCTCATGAGATCGTGGAGGCAGATAAACACAGCCAATAATATAAGAATTATTAATTAAAATCCAAATCTCCTCCCGATTTCGAGTATTGATTGATATTATTGACGAATGTAGATTCCTCTTCACAGCGATAAAAACCCCTCCACCTCTGCTAGTATCATTCGCAGCATAATCACGATCACAACGATGTAATATATAACGATCATCAATAATTTCATTATCTGAAATATTGTGATGTAACCATGATTCAGTTACACATATAATGTCATAATCATTGGCTAGAGTATTATTATAAAATTCGAAGAGCTTTGTTCTAAGACCACGCACATTTTGATAGAAGATCGATAATTTTCTTATATTTCTGTTTGTTGTATCCCAGCAGTTTGAAAATGGCGGTTTTGGCGAGGTATAAACTCTTTTAGAGCCACACCTGGAGGCCACTTCGAAGAGTCCATAAGAGAATCAAAGTGAGGTTCATCAACTCCAAGTTTAAAAGATGAAGATTGATCAGAATTCATAAGACGAAAACATTTAATATCCGCATTTACATTTAATATTGTTTTAGCATGATTAACAATCGTTTTAGGTTCAACGTTAGGTTCAACTCTGTAGACATGTAACCATTTTTTCTTTACAATACTTGATTGAAAACCATAGTCTGGAACATTCGCTGATTCGTTAGCTATAACACTTGAACCAATTATAATCGCATTTTTATTACGCCTTTTCTTATTATTCTCTACAGCGTTAGTTTTAGGTTTGGATAATCTATCATTAGCAATTGAAGAATTTGCATCAGTATCCGCACGCAAATCATTACTACTGTTGCTATTTAAGGATTCTATATTAATAGAAGGTCGCGGAATTTCTAAAGAAACGGTTTCAAGCTCAGTAAATTGTGTGTTTGATACACTATTTATCAAATCAGCACATTTGCTCGCAGATATATTTTCTTTTAATTCAGTAAATTCCTTTGATAAAGATTCCAATTTATCCATTACCTCCGTTTTAAACGAGTTGAAAGCGGAAATCAGGCCTAACAATTTATCATCATCATTGGAAAAAAGATTCTTATCTACAGAATTTACACTTTTAGAACGGTTAGGTTTACGAGTACAACAGTCAACAACGCCTTCATTTACAGTCAACACATAATTTAGACGAGTCGCACAAGCAGAATGAAAAGTTGACTTACAATGAATACAACCAACATGTCTACCAGGCACAGCTATTGATTGTTTACATTTGGAGCAGGAAATATCACTAATATTAGGGTTGGACATTATTAATTATAGTAACGAGTAAAGACACAGGGACACACGCTTCACCTCACAGGGTCTGTTGTGAGGACTTAATAATTCGTAAGACAAAGGAAGACCACGGTAAAAGGTATAATGTTAAAAATGAAAATAATGTAAATTAATTGTTCATTAATTAAAAAGTATCAATACTATTGCTTTAAAAAAAAAGGAATATTGATTAAGAATGAAAATGACCGTAAATAAATCATTCATTAATACAAATACTATTGCCTTAACAAAAAATAATCTATTGGAAACAATCGAACAGCTGTGGTACGGGATATTGACTCCACGACACAATTAAACGAAAAATATTAAAATGTAATTTTAACACTAATATCATCGATTGATGAGTAAAGTTAACACGTAAGAAGGTACTCACATACAGTACTTATGTATTATTCGATTACTATGTTTTTAAATCGAAATAAAATACACTTAATCCTTGATTAACACGAGAGAGAAACAAATCACCTTGCACCTTGCACGTTCACGTTATTAAATATTATTTAAATTCTAATTAACTTATACCATACATTTATTTATTATTGAGATATAATGGCCCACCGTTAGAATAATATTTTCTTAAAAAGATATTTCTGAAATTAGTTTATAACACATACAGAGAGTTTTATGTAACACCGAACATTTTTGCACATTTTTCGATGCTCGGTTTATTAAAAGAATCCAATTTCAAGCTTCAATCGAGTGTTTTCCACTCCCAGGCTAAGCATGAAGTAAAATTTCGAGTTTAGAAAAGCCTGAAAATTTGGTTTGGTCGCGTAGCGCGAAGCGCGGAGCGGCCAAACCAAATTTTCAGGCTTTTCTAAACTCGAAATTTTACTTCATGCGCCACCGGTACAAAACACTGATCAATGTTAAGTTCAGCGGTGCGTTTTAAACTTCGTGATATGTCAGTGTTTTGTACCGGTGGCGCATGAAGTAAAATTTCGAGTTTAGAAAAGCCTGAAAATTTGGTTTGGCCGCTGCGCGCTTCGCGCTACGCGACCAAACCAAATTTTCAGGCTTTTCTAAACTCGAAATTTTACTTCATGCTTAGCCTGGGAGTGGAAAACACTCGCTTAAACCTTCAAATTAAATTCTTTTAATAAACGAAGCATCGAAAAATATGCATATAGATACTTCAAAGAAATATTCTCGGGATGAAAATTTTTCGATGCTCAATTTATTAAAAGAATCCAATTTCAAGCTTCAATCGAGTGTTTTCCACTCCCAGGCTAAGCATGAAGAAAAATTTCGAGTTTAGAAAAGCCTGAAAATTTGGTTTGGTCGCGTAGCGCGGAGCGCCCAAACCAAATTTTCAGGCTTTTCTAAACTCGAAATTTTACTTCATGCGCCACCGGTACAAAACACTGATCAATGTTAAGTTTTGTTACCGGTGGCGCATGAAGTAAAATTTCGAGTTTAGAAAAGCCTGAAAATTTGGTTTGGCCGCTGCGCGCTTCGCGCTACGCGACCAAACCAAATTTTCAGGCTTTTCTAAACTCGAAATTTTACTTCATGCTTAGCCTGGGAGTGGAAAACACTCGCTTAAATCTTCAAATTAAATTCTTTTAATAAACCAAGCATCGAAAAATATGCATATGGATACTTCAAAGAAATATTCTCGTGATGAAAATTTGTCCATGCTCGGTTTATTAAAAGAATCCAATTTCAAGCTTCAATCGAGTGTTTTCCACTCCCAGGCTAAGCATGAAGTAAAATTTCGAGTTTAGAAAAGCCTGAAAATTTGGTTTGGTCGCGTAGCGCGAAGCGCCCAAACCAAATTTTCAGGCTTTTCTAAACTCGAAATTTTACTTCATGCGCCACCGGTACAAAACACTGATCAATGTTAAGTTCAGCGGTGTGTTTTAAACTTCGTGATATGTCAGTGTTTGTACCGGTGGCGCATGAAGTAAAATTTCGAGTTTAGAAAAGCCTGAAAATTTACTTCATGCTTAGCCTGGGAGTGGAAAACACTAGCTTAAAGCTTAAAATTAAATTCTTTTAATAAACGAAGCATCGAAAAATATGCATATGGATACTTCAAAGAAATATTCTCGTGATGAAAATTTGTCCATGCTCGGTTTATTAAAAGAATCCAATTTCAAGCTTCAATCGAGTGTTTTCCACTCCCAGGCTAAGCATGAAGTAAAATTTCGAGTTTAGAAAAGCCTGAAAATTTGGTTTGGTCGCGTAGCGCGAAGCGCGGAGCGGCCAAACCAAATTTTCAGGCTTTTCTAAACTCGAAATTTTACTTCATGCGCCACCGGTACAAAACACTGATCAATGTTAAGTTCAGCGGTGCGTTTAAAACTTCGTGATATGTCAGTGTTTTGTACCGGTGGCGCATGAAGTAAAATTTCGAGTTTAGAAAAGCCTGAAAATTTGGTTTGGCCGCTTCGCGACCATTTTCATGCTTTTCTAAACTCGAAATTTTACTTCATGCTTAGCCTGGGAGTGAAAAACACTCGCTTAAATCTTCAAATTAAATTCTTTTAATAAAGGAAGCATAGAAAAATATGCATAAGGATACTTCAAAGAAATATTCTCGTTATGAAAATGTTCGGTGTTACATAAAACTCTATAAGCAAGTCATTCGGTGATTTAAATTGATGCAAATGTTCAAATAGTTATCACAGCTTCCCATCTAAACGTTACAATGCATAATTTTAAAATCCCTAAGAACAAGTAAGCCAGTGGTCAAATTCACTTAATCAATTCCTTCGGAAGCCCATAAAACAAGCACTTCGAGAGATATCAAACGGAGTGAAAGAGAAATGAAACCAAGGCCACTTACTTCTTGGTTGCGTCGAGGAGGACCCCCTTGAAAATCTGCACACCGAACTCAAACGTGACTATGAGGATGTCGGGCAGCGCCTCGTCCACATAAACCGAGATCTTCGTGCTCTTTAACAAACGGATATCATTCCGACTTCCTTCGTCCGCCATATTTCATCCGATCCACTCATAAAATCGGGGACGGGCTCATCGCAAACCCAACGCCCTTTGGTCCTATTCGAAAAACATCGGGCCCCGCTTTATCGGAAATTGAAAAACATTCACTGAAACCGCTCATCGAGTGGGGGGAAGGAAAAACAGTCCTGCGTCGCTAATGTGTGAAAATCGGCCTGAAATTCGAGACTGGTCGGAGGCGGTGTTGCCGCGGTTTTTACAAACCCCGAAAAAATTAAAACGCACTCGAATTAAATCAATTTCTCGTAATAATCGGGCACTTTTGAGGGGGCTCGTTGCGCTGGAAATTGATTTTGGTCCACCCACACTAGAACAAAACTAACAATTTAGGTTATGTAACTAGACATAATGGTAAAATTAAAAGTAAACTGCAATAATAAGCGAACGGTTTAAACAATAAAGGAGAAAATAAAAACGTGAATTGATTTAATTATTTAAAATAATGTACTTGTTATCAATAGTAAAACGCAATTGTTACTTGTATAATAAGTTGCCTAACAATTACATAATATTTATAGATTAAGGATGATCAAATGTTTATTTTATATATATATATATAGATATACATATATTTTTTCTATGTTATTATATAGCAAAGATGCTAAAATAAAGATTATTATTATTATTATTTTGTGATATTGGTGATATTAATTAGTAGATAGTATCGATAATTGGGATAATATAAAGTTATGTTCTTTTATAACATCATCAACAATTTTTTCTTAAAATAGCTTTGTTTTTAAACATTCGTTTACTTAAATTGTTCAAGCGAGCATTGAATTTCCCGCTTAAATATTTTAGGGAATTTGTTGTTGACAGTTGAAAAGTTCCGTTCGTCACCGTTAATCCTATTTGGCGCTAGCGTACTCAAATTACAAAAATATTAAAGTAAAGTCGAGTTCATTTCTCGATAATTTATTGATAACTAGGGTAATTAACTTCGAAAATGGATTTGTGATTGATTTGTATCAAAAACTGATTTTATGAAATTAGATTTAATATTGAAAGAACTGCACAAATGTTTTTTCAATTGTATAAATAACCAGAATACAGTGGCGGCGAGTGGCCAACTTCATGTAAAACAAAAACGCCAAGGTAATGCATCCCGGCATTAAAAGGTGAGCCCGTTTCGCCTTCAAATGCATGTGTTAAGGAAGCAGTTCTGTGACGTAAGAGCAGTGAAAACAAAATGCGTACGCAGTGAATTTAACCTCAGATTTTGTATCTTGGATTTAAGCCTTACAGTCGGTACTGCTATTGATTTGGGGATATTTTATTCGCCACAGTTGGCGCAAATATATGTCAGAATTTATGTTACGATCTGTGTTGCCAAGTCAGCGAAACATCCGCTAGATCTGGCGGATTTTGAACTCAAATTGCGGATTTTTTTTCGATTTAGCGGCTGGCGTATTTTTTAGCGGACTTGTCTTTGGGTAATTTAATTATCAACTTACAGTAGAACCTCGTTATACCGGGATGGCTTTTGGCTATACCTAGCACGATATAAGGAAAACACGGTACATCCGAATATATGTAATTTGTATAATGGTCACATACACACACGCGCATATACACTGGCGAAAGAAATTAACGCATCACATTAATTTTTTTAATTTAAAAATAAAGTTTTGATGTTTAAAAACAAAAAAAATAACATCAAAACCAACTGAACTATAATAATGATTTTCAACACATTTTCTTTCATTAATGACTAAAATAATGTCATAAATAAAAAGAGGAAAAAAGTTAACATGTGATTATAAGACTTAATATCTAGTGTTTCCTCCTCTTGCTCGAATAACTGCCTGACAGCGACGGCTCATACTGTTAATTAATGATCCAATTTCATCCTGGTTAATATCTTCCCAAATTTCCTGCAATCTTTGTCCAAGCTCTTGTTGATTGCTTGGACGCCGAGGAAGTGCTCTAAGGCGTCTGCCCATCGCGTCCCATAGGTGTTCGATCGGATTAAGATCGGGACTCATGGCTGGCCATTGCATTGTGTTGATACCCACTTGGTCAAGATACTGTTGTACAATTCGGGCACTGTGTGGTTTTGCATTGTCATGCATAAACAGGAAATCGTTTCCTCCAAAGGGAGCAAAAGGCATTACGGATGGTTCTAAAATGTTTGCAATATAAGACGCTGCCGTGATGCTTCCTCTTGGTATGACCACCAACTCTGTACGAGCCTCTAAAGTGATACCACCCCACACCATAACAGAGCCTCCACCAAACATAACAGTCGGAACAATGTTACACTGCGCATAACGTCCACCTGGCCGTCTGTACACATGCATTCGTCTGTCACTGCCGTAAAGACAAAATCTGGACTCGTCGCTAAACATAACATTAGCCCAATCGGCCTGTAACCAGTTTACATGTTCTTGCGCAAATGTTAACCTGGCTCTGCGATGGTCTGCGGTTAATTGTGGTCCTTTTGCCGCTGATTTCGGAGTTAAATTAAAACCACGTAACCTTTTTCTGATGGTAACGGAACTTACATGAACATTGTGGATCTCTGCGAGAATATTTTGTAGCCTAGGAGCCGTAATAAACCGTCTGCATCATTAAAAAACGGTCTTGAACAGCAGTTGTGGCCCTTTTTCTCCCTTGTCCTGGCCTTCTTGAGTATGCCTGAGTTTCCCGATGTCTCTTCAAGACACGGGATACGGTTGATTGATTAACACCAAGACGCTGACTAATGTAACGCTGACTCCTACCTTCTTCTGCAAGTGTAACCACAATCACAGCTTCTTCACTGCTTAAATTAAGATTCGGACGTCTATCCATATTTATTCTTCACTATTTAGCACTTAATTTTAACAATTACTTGAAAACAAACTCAAAAAGAAATTTTATATGAAACTTTCTTACAGTCAGAATAATGAAAAGTGCTTCATTTTATTTATTGACAGAAAACCATGAGAACAAAAGACAAAACACAACATGTAAAACAGCATGCTTGATAAAATTTCTTATTGTAAAAATATGTTTGTGTTCAAAGAAAACTTGATTCCAAGATGTCAAAAAAATCACAAATGATGCGTTAATTTCTTTCGCCCGTATATATATATATATATATATATATATATATATATATATATATATATAAATATATACAGGGTGTCCGTATTTCGAGGAAATGCATGGGGATCTCGGTTATTTGAAGAGTTAGAGAGTTGGCTAAGGGCAAATACGTAAAATTTGGAGCCCAACAATAATCCGAAAACAGATTTGAAATATCTTTTTTTGTTTTCGAGATATTGCCAAAAAACTATTTTTTTCAAATTTCGTTTTAATTTTTTTATTCAAAAACTATTGGATCTAGGAATTTGCAACTTTTACATTATACAGGCAGTTTTTAATCAGGAATTTAGTAGTGTACTTACATTTAAAATAACTTGAATATCTTCTCCAGAACCATAGCCAACTTTTGTTTTTCTTATGGGCGCCATATTGGATATTGATATTTTTGGAAAGAACTTTTTTTTCTGAATTCAACGGTATACCACACTTATAATTTATTTTGCGTTTCATTTGAAACAAAGCAACCTTTTGTTTTTTTTTAAGAGTGCCTTGAAAACAGTTGCACATTTTAAAATTCCTGAGGCCTACAACTATATTTTTTTAGGGAAGGAACCAGAATAATCACTCTGCTGCTTGATGAAGTTTTTCATAATATTAAATAATAATAAACAAATTAATTAAATATCTTTTGAACTAAAATTATCACAAACTTAGAGTAAGTGTTCGAATATATCACCATTGACCTCCAAACATAATTCTAGTCTTTTCCTTAAATTTTGGACTGCCCGAAAAATGTCTCTTCTTCTTAATTGCTGAATGGTAACTATTATAATTCTTCTTAAATCGTCTTTGTCCTCTGGAATAGTTTTATAAACTTTTTCTTTTATAGCTCCCCAAAGAAAATAATCTAGAGGTGACAAATCAGGTGAGCGAGCTGGCCAACGTATATCACCATTATTTGCCATAACTTTATTTGGAAACATTTCGGACAGACATTTAGCGACAATTTGGCTGTTGTGAGGTGGTGCACCATCTTGTTGAAACCATACATTTCTTAACATATTTAAGGGGATGTTATTGTCTACGTAATCACTTAAAAATGTTCTTAAGAAATCGTGATATCTCTGTGAATTTAATGTATCTTCGTAAATGTATGGACCTACAATATTGTCTCCCAAAATACCGACCCATACATTTAGTCCGAATCGCACTTGTCGTCGTCTTTCTTCATGTTGTCTAGGATTATTTATACTCCACACATGTTCATTATGCCAATTGAATATCCCTGTGTTGGTAAAACCGCATTCGTCAGACCATATCACATTTGACAAGAAATTCGGATTTTCGTTTAATTTTCCCAATAAAATACGACAAAAGTCCATCCTTCGTCTAGCATCTCCAGGATGGAGAGCTTGAGTAACTTTAATTTTGAATGGGCGATATTTATTTTTTTCAAAATTCTCCATACGTATTGAAACGTCACACCAAACTGGTTCGCAAGTTCTCTCGTTGAGGAAGAAGGGTTATCTTGAATCTAGGGGAATAAATATTATCTTATTGTAATTAAAATGAAATCATTTTACCGCTTGCAAAATTTGGTTTTCATTTTCATGGGGTTGGTGATATCCATATCTTTGTCGTGGCTTTACGAAGGAACCATATTCCAATAAATTTGTATGTAGTTTTATGAAATGACTTTCACTTGGCTGTTGCCTTTCTGGATAGCGCTGTAGATAGACTTCGGATGAAATACGTACATTTTGGTTTCAAGTATAATAAACTTCGATCATATCTCGTTTTTCTTGGTTCGAAAACACCATTTTTAACTTTATTTTATGTATTATGTATAATGATCGTATCTTATTGACACATAAATAACTGAATAACGTATCAATATTATTGTTTCCAAGGCACTCTTTACAAAAAACAAAAGGTTGCTATGTTTCAAATGAAACGCAGAATAAATTATAAGTGTGATATACCGTTTAATTCAGAAAAAAAAGTTCTTTCTAAAAATATGAAAATCCAATATGGCGCCCATAAGTAAAACAAAAGTTGGCTATGGTTCCGGGGAAGATATTAAAGTTATTTTAAATGTAAGTACACTACTAAATTCCTGATTAAAAAGTGCCTGTATAAGGTAAAAGTTGCAAATTCCTAGATCCAATAGTTTTTGAATAAAAAAATAAAAACGAAATTTGAAAAAAATAGTTTTTTGGCAATATCTCGAAAACAAAAAAAGATATTTTAAATCTATTTTCGGATTATTGTTGGGCTACAAATTCCACATATTTTCCCTAATTTAACCAACTCTCTAACTCTTCAAATAACCGAGATCCCCATGCATTTCCTCGAAATACGGAGACCCTGTATATATATATATATATATATATATATATATATATATGTATCACTGTTTCTTCGGGTTTGGTCCCGCGTATTTTCTTGGCTCTGGTCCATTTTATTTTTAATTCGACGTTTCGATGACGTCGCAGTCATCATCGTCAGGAGTAACTATCAAAATTCCATTGCTCTAGCAACCACTTGTTTGACTTTTACGTACTACTTGATGCGTGAATTTCTTGTTTGACTTCGTGTTACTCTTCTGTTTTGTTCTTCTAATGATGTAGTAGTGACAATTTCAATATTGAAAAATACGCGGGACCAAACCCGAAGAAACAGTGATACATGTTACGCCCGCGAAAATCTACGTTTTAACATATATATATATATATATATATATATATATATATATATATATATATATATATATATATATATATATATATATATATATTTTTTTAGGTTTTCGCGAGCAAAATATAACTGGCTTGAGTTTTTTGGGCTGCTTTCTCGCGTTGGTTGATTTATTTGCGCTCTACGTTTCGGCAGCATCACTTCTGCCATCCTCAGGAGCTTTTTTGTATACTGACTGATGGATGTCACGTTCACTGTCAGTACATTTGTTTTGTAAACTAGGGACTTGTAGTCTAGATCTGCTGCGTGTTATTGGTCCACTCGATGTAGAAGGTGCTAAAATTTCTTGATTTGTGTCCGATGTATCTGCATTGTTGAAATTACTTGGAATTACATGGAAACCTTTAATGAATATAATAAAACAACAAAAAAATGACTTGCCTCCAATATCCAACAATTTTCGGAATATTCAGACAAATTCAAGTAATTTCAACAATGCAGATACATCGGACACAAATCAAGAAATTTTAGCACCTTCTACATCGAGTGGACCAATAACACGCAGCAGATCTAGACTACAAGTCCCTAGTTTACAAAACAAATGTACTGACAGTGAACGTGACATCCATCACTCAGTATACAAAAAAGCTCCTGAGGATGGCAGAAGTGATGCTGCCGAAACGTAGAGCGCAAATAAATCAACCAACGCGAGAAAGCAGCCCAAAAAACTCAAGCCAGTTATATATATATATATATATATATATATATGTGCAGTAGCCACCTACATAACAAGACATACTATATAATACAATAATGACGCCGGAACCTTTTACCGAATCAGGGCGGTACGCAGTCAATTGTTAAAATTAACATCTTTAAAAAAAAAGAAGCCTGAAAAATGACCCCGATATATCCGAATCACGGCATCTCGAGGCCCGGTATAGCGAGGTTCTACTGTATACAGTTCGACATTTGTAATATTATTTAGACGATGATAAAAGGTTTTCTACTGTCATTTTCCCTGCAATTTTAGTAAATTTCTATCAGTATTTTACGTGGTTATTGAAATTTTATGTCATCCTCGACATTAGAAATTTAAATTTACATTTTATGGCATAACTGGCATTTTATTAAATTATAATAGTTTGTAAGTACACGAGTTTGGAATGTATTAGATAGTAATTAGTTTCGTCGATTAACATTTTGTGTAAGCAAATAGTAAAATAAAATTGGTGATGTGTCCATCATAGTACTTTCCCCCGTAAATTGCGTATTAAATCACTTTTAAAATATTTGTAGCATTATTATTTTCAAAATGTCTTTAACTTTTTGATAACTACAACTTTTATTTGAAACATTTTTCAATTGGATCAACACATACTGACACAAACCAATGACTAGATAAAAAACACTATTTATTAAATATCTCAAAAACTAAAAGTGCTATGACAAAAAGTGAGTCTACAAAAAATCTTTAGTTTTTTATTTCCCACAACTTTTATTTGAAACATTTTTCAATTGTATCGACACATACACTGTCACACACCAATAACTAGATAAAACATTTTAAAATATCTCAAAAACTAAGAGTGCTATGACAAAAAGTAAATGAACAATACATCTTCATTTTGTTATTATCTACAACTTTTATTTGAAAGAATTTTTTGTTTGATGAACATTTATTGAAAAAATCTGAAAAAACTGAAAAACGCTAAGAGTAAAGTACCACTTCCGGTTTTCTGATTTTCACCAAAAGCTTTTCAGTTCTTCCGATTGTAACAAAAAGCTTAAGTTTCAAGTTTCATCTCGATATCTTCAGCGGTTTTTGCGGTACAGCGCACCTGTGACACACACACAGACACACAGACACACAGACACACAGACACACAGACACACAGACAGACATACAGACAGACATTTTTCAAAAATGGTCTTATTCGACTCAGGGGACCTCAAAACGGATATTTCCGCTAAAATTTTGGATTCGAAAATTTTCACGAAAACAATACTTTCCCTTTGTATTACATACGGGGGAAAGTAAAAATACAACATTGTTAAAACGATATGCATATGATTGATAAGAATATTGAAATTAACCTAATATAACATTTTTGACGTAAATTATCGTTATTTATTTCTGAAAGGTCTATATTTATAAAAATGGTGATGTGTCCATCATAGTACTTTCCCCCGTAAATTGCGTATTAAATCACTTTTAAAATATTTGTAGCATTATTATTTTCAAAATGTCTTCAACTTTTTCATAACTACAACTTTTATTTGAAACATTTTTCAATTGGATCAACACATACTGACACAAACCAATGACTAGATAAAAAACACTATTTATTGAATATCTCAAAAACTAAGAGTGCTATGACAAAAAGTGAAGATACAAAAAATCTTTAATATTGTATTACCTACAACTTTTATTTAAAACATTTTCCAATTGTATCAACACACATACTGACACAAATCAATGACTAGATAAAAAACACTATTTATTAAATATCTCAAAAACTAAGAGTGCTATGACAAAAAGTGAGTCCACAAAAAATCTTTAGTTTTTTATTTACTACAACTTTTATTTAAAACATTTTTCAATTGTATCGACACATACACTGTCACACATCAATAACTAGATAAAACAAACAACTTTTAAAATAACTCAAGAACAAAGACTGCTATAACAAAAAGTAAAAAAACAATATATCTTCATTTTGTTATTATCTACAACTTTTATTTGAAAGATTTTTTTGTTTGATGAACATTTAATAAAAAAATCAGAAAAAACTGAAAAACGTTAAGAGTAAAGTACCACTTCCGGTTTTCCGATTTTCACCAAAAGCTTTTCAGTTCTTCCGATTGTGACAAAAAGCTTAAGTTTCAAGTTTCATCCCGATATCTTTAGCGGTTTTTGCGGTACAGCGCACACAGACTCACACACAGACACACAGACACACAGCCAGACAGACAGACATTTTTCAAAAATGGTCTTATTCGACTCAGGAGACCTCAAAACGGATATTTCCGCTAAAATTTTTGATTCGAAAATTTTCACGAAAACAATACTTTCCCTTTGTATTACATACGGGGGAAAGTAAAAATATATTGAAATAATTTACAAATTCTATTCTATACTATTTTGTATGGTACAATTCGCTGTTGCTCAGTTTTTAAATAGCAAACTTTGTTCACAAACAATAAATTGTTAATTTACTGATCGATTTGATTAACTATAAACTGACTTTTTGTTGTTTGTTCGTATTGAAAAATTGCGCAATTAAAAGTTGCAGCTGAAAATGTACAAGTGTAAAAACTTTATTACACACTATTATTAATTGATATCTTTTTTCTTCCCTTCATCCTCACCTCGAGGTTTTTAGACTTTGACTTTCATATCGGGCTAACGGTACTTAGACTGATATTTCAGACGTGATTTTTTTGCGTAAAATGTTTTTAATAATACAAGTGGGTTTCTGAATACATAACACATACCATATCCACTTAAAAGTGCATAATATGTACGTTAACCCTTAAATACGTCGTGCTACCATTTAGCTAAGTGTGTTGCTGTGTTTTAGCAAAAACGTTATTAAGCTTTAATATAAATATTTTACCATTTATGTCAAAAATGTATATACAAATTAATTATCCAATTTTTTAAATCAGAAAAATAAGTGCAGAATTTTAGGTAAAACAAACGTTTAGGGTTAATCGGCCATTAATAAGTTAAAATAATAATTAGCTAAAAGTTGAAAATGAATATGTCTTACAAGTTAGAGTTTGCTGCAAAAATATATTAAATTTTTGCAGCAAACTCAAATTTGTAATACATATTCATTTTCACAATTAACTTTTAGCTTATTATTTTAACCTATTAACGGCCGATTAAACTAAAAAGTTGGTTTTAGCTAAAATTCTGCGCTTCTTTTTATGATTACTTGAATGACTTATTGTACGAGTATTACATACTGGAATTTTTTCTTTTAAATATACATAATGTATAATATACGTTGTACATTTTTTTTATAAAAGAGTCCCAGACGAAGCATGAAGTAAAATTTCGAGTTTAGAGAAGCCTTAAAATTTGGTTTGGTCATATTATGTCAGTGTCGTGATCTTCGTAAAAATGTTTAAAAATCAAAATCTTACCTTAACGTATATCTTTTTGATAAAAACTCAGAGCACCGTTAAACAAGCGTTTTCCCATGGATGATTAAGCATGAAGTAAAAACTTCGAGTTTGCAAAAGAATGAACATTTGGATTGGTCGGGTAGCACGTGTATTCCTTGTGAATAACTAAGCATGAAGTGAAAATTTCGAGTTTAGAAAATCCTGAAAATGTTCTAAACTCGAAATGTTTATTGATAATTACAATAATTATAATATTTTATCTACAACCACTCTATATTATTATAATTATACATGCTAAGAGTCAATAATAATGACGTTTATTATAAATAGGTTATGAAACCTGTTAGTAATATTTTGACTTATCACTGCTCAACTGTGAATAATAAGAAATCACTACAAAATCAGGATACTCATGTAAATCAATTTTGACATAAACAAAAACAATTTATAAATTGAAAGCAAATTGTGTTAATTGTGTTGTGATAGTGTGGTTAATAGTTTATCGAAGGTGAAAGAAGCAACATGGAATCCGATACTGACTTGTTGACACCCCCGGAAATAAGGGACGCGGCAGAAATCGCTTCCATCAATTTGTTGCCTAAAAAGTCTCGCAACATATACCAAAGTACATACAACCCATATAGCACACTTCGTCCATAGTACGTACACGATTCGTCCGTATTACGTACATTCGTCCACGGACGTAATACGGACGTACTATGGACGTACATTTGTGTACGTACATAGTACGTACACTAATGTACGTCCATAGTACGTACATCTCTGTACGTACATCAATGTACGTCCATAGTACGTACATAAATGGCTTATAACGTAATACGAAGTGTTGTTATGTTATTAGATATTTATATAAATAAAAAGGTAAGTATCATATTTCATATTTAATTATTTATATATATTTTACCCATTATAAGAATTATTATTATTTATACAATGAAATAATTGAATTTAATAATTTATTAAAAAAATAATCAGAAGTTACACCGAGCCATCTTTCTTTATTTATGTTGATATACCAATTAATACTATAAAAAATACGCATTTCCGCGTTATAAAATTAAATAACGCGCTAGAAAAAAAACAAAAGCAAGACGAACCGTCGCGCCGTCGCACTCCTTCAATCTTACGCAGCTTGCGTGTATTGTGTGTTTACATCCATTTTTGATGCCATTACCGTTTTCTCGTCACGGAACTCGTGTTGCAGTTTTGTTGTCATAGTTATTTTGTTGTTGTCATAGTTTGGTTGTTGTCATAGTTGTTCTGCTTAAGGTAAGTCAATTTGACTAACATATATATTTATCGCATTTATCCACTATAGTGAATAAATGCGTCCACATTTCGTTTATCTAACACCGGTAACCTAAACACGTGTTGTACCGGCATATTGAAATCCGCAAATTGTGCACTAAAACCCCGTTGCGTTTTGTTAAAATGTTAAGTTTTTTCAAACAGCATAGTCGTTGATTATATTTACATTGCGCGCGTCTACCTGCCGGTACCTGCCGCTACCTGTTGAGTGCTACAGGTGTTAGAGCGGGCATTTTGAATTATGGTGATCCTTTACGTTTTTAACCAATGCATTTTAATTCGATTCAATGATATTGCACAATTTTATTCAGAAATGGATATACTGTTTATGAACAAAATAAAATATATGAATGTAATTTTTTTACAAAATGCACCAAATCAAAGATGGTTATTATTTAATTTGAAAATGTATACAATAATAAAATACTTAAATCCTAAATTAAAATTAAATTCGTATTTATTTTCACAATAAAATAAATATCCACAATTGTTGATTTTTTAAATTAATAATTCTAAAGAATCACTATACAGGGTGTCCTGGTTAACCAGGCCCTGCAAGGGTATCTCCCAACTGTAAGAGATAGAGAATTGGTTAAATGGGGAAAATGTGCCGGCCAATTAGTACTAATAATATTTGGTATAAAACTAAAATAAAAAAAATTACTTAATAATGTCAAAATCTTATCCTTCTATCATCAACAATAACTAAGATATTAAGAAAAATAAAACATCGTCAGAAAGCTATTTGATGTACTATATATAGTTTTGTTTTACTAGGTTAGTTATCTGCTGCCACTCGAAATATTGACCTGGGATTTGAGTCATTACTGATCAGTCCTATTACATTTCATTTAATTATACATAGAAATTTTAAACTAACGGTATTGAACTTAACATTTAGTTATTTATAATAGTTTATTTTTATTTTCCTGTAATTGCTTCAGTATGCCAAAATATAAATTATCTCGCAAACTCTATAGGAGTGCACAAAAATCATCAGATGCTACTCTGAGGGCTATAAAGTTGGACATTTCTAAAGATGCAACAAATATTTTAAATAGTTATAGTGATATTAAGAACTCAACAAGCAATGAAGAGATATTAATAAAATTGCCTTCATATGAAGATTGCTCAGATTCAATTTCAAGTAGTAATTCTACTTTTGATAATAGTTTTAAAATAAACGAATCGGCAAATGAACGAACTATTTTCAATACGACCAACAATCCATCTTTAAAAACAGCCTTAGCAGATTGGGCCGTAAAATTCCAAATTCCACATGTTGCATTAAATGATTTATTAAGATTGTTACAACCCTTTGACAATAGTTTACCATTAGATTCAAGAACATTATTAAAAACTCCAAGGCATTGTGAATTGCAAGTTGTACATCCTGGACATTACTATCATTTTGGAATGTTTCAGGCTGTAGAAAAATTGCTAGATAAATACCCAATAAATATTAATATGAATAATATTAGTATTTGTGTTAATATTGATGGCCTCCCTTTATCAAAAAGCTCAAGTAGTCAACTGTATCCAATATTATGTAGTTTGTATGAAAATTCTTCAGTAGTTGAATTAATAGGATTGTATCATGGACTTGAAAAACCTAAAGATGCAAATATTTTTTTAAAACATTTTATTGATGAGATTGTCTTTCTCACAAAGAACGGTTTTAAGTATAAAGACAGTATTTATCAATTTAAAATTAAAGCATTTATCTGTGATGTCCCAGCAAAGTCATTTATTACTTTTACAAAGGGTCATACTGGCTATAATTCTTGTTCGAAATGTGAAATTGAGGGAACATTTATTAATAACCGAATTTGTTTTTCTGAAACTGAAAATTTAAGGAGTCGCAATGATATTGAATTTAGACGAAAAAAGGACGACGATCACCACAATGGAACATCAATACCTAATTTTGATATGGTTCACGATATTCCATTAGATTATATGCATCTGATATGCTTAGGTGTTGTTAGAAAATTAATTTATTTATGGTTGTTCGGCAAAACTTCTACAAAACTATCATTTAATCAAGTAAATGAAACTTCAAATTTATTATTGGAACAAAAAAAATATATACCCTGTGAGTTTGTTAGAAAGCCAAGATCATTAGATGAAGTTAAACGTTTTAAAGCAACCGAATTTAGACAATTTTTATTTTATACAGGACCAGTTGTTTTAAAATCAATCCTATCTCAAGATCGGTATTTCAATTTTTTAAGTCTTCATATCGGTGTCACCATTTTGTCAAGTGAAAAATATTTATATCATCTAGGTAGTTATGCACACCATTTATTAAAATATTTCATTGAGACATTCACAATTCTCTATGGTAAAGAACATGTTTCACATAATATACATAATTTAATACATCTTTTTGAAGACTGTAAAAAATTTGGAATTTTACAAAGATTTTCAGCTTTTCCGTTTGAAAATTACTTACAATCATTAAAATCATTAGTACGCAAAGGTGATAAACCATTATTACAAATTATAAAGCGAAAAATTGAGCTTGATAATAGTCAGTATAATAATGTGAAATCTGCCGACCATCTGCCTATACTAAAAGTTCAATATAATGGTGGACCACTTTTGCATTCTATGGTTTTGGTGGAACAATATAAGGAATTGCATTTCTTACACTTTACACTAAAACTCGATGAAGCTAATAGCTGTTGTGGATTAGTTGATGGTAGTATAGTGTGTATTGAAAATTTTGTAACCAATCAAGTTGGAAGTTACATTATTGGTCGTAAATTTAAATTAAAAACAGATTTTTATTGTAAGCCATGCCCATCATCATCGTTGAACATTTATATTGTGGCAGATTTGGATGATTTAGAAATGTGGAGTAAACATGACATATCATTTAAATATGTTAAATTGAAATTTGGAAGCCAATTAGTTGTAATTCCTCTTTTGCATACAAGGTCATAGACAAAAACAGAGGAGACGGTCTTAAACATTTGGGTTTTTACCACACTATATAAAATAAAAATTTGTAATGACAATTTATTAATATTTAAGTTAACATTAGAGTAATTTGCAAAACAGGAATAAAAAATATCTTTTGTTCACTAAAGAATAATATGGAAAATAAAGGCTGGTCAGTAGTCAAATTTCCTGAGGAGGATGCTGTGTCCGTTGTACCAACTTCGTGGCTGGATAATGACAACTGCTATTGGCCACCTTATAGCAATAGCTTAGTAATGGTTGCTATTGAAAATCATGAGGTCCCTAACAAGGCGACATGGAAAAAATTCGCATGCACTGGATTCCGAAATAATGTATTTGGTAATATTTTAATGATTTTAGTGTGTTATGTAATACTATCATCTCAAAACATTCTCAATGTAATTTACTATTTAAATTATACTAAAATTAATTAATTAATACATCACCTTAGCACTCAAAACATTATATGAGGCAATAATGTAATATAAAAAAAATACAGACATTCACATTGAGCATGTTCAGTTTTACATAAAATTCTCTGTATGCTTATAATTGACTATTTTTTTGCAGACACTTTCCAAGAGGCCAATAAAAAATGCAAGAAAGCAGTTATTTGTTCTGACTTGGAATCGGATAATATTTGTGATTATTCATAAAAAAAAAGAAAAATTTTCAGGAAGAGATTAAGCTTAAGTGCTTCATCCTCGGAATATGAAGAAGTATCAATGCTTCCAGATCCTCCTCAGATGCAAGGAAATAAAAGTATGTTGTTTAAATCTGTATAAATTATATATATATATATATATATATATATATATATATATATATATATATATATTAATTTAAACTATTTTAAATTAGACTCTTCTTCATCATCACAGTGCAATTCTATAGAAGGATCTTACCAGTCGGATGGCAACAATCCAAGTGATTTAAAAATAATCACTAGTAAGTTTACAACCAGATTGTTAAATTAAATATGATTAAATGGTGTATTACTTTTTAGAATACTTGGAGCAAATAATAAAAAAACAAAACATTATACAGTCAATGATGGTTGACATGAACACCAGGTTGATAACCCTAGAGAACAGGGGAAATACTACAAATGTTGTTGCTGCACCTGAGGAACATAATACAATTTTTGAGGAAATAAATTATTTCCCAATAAATAGTTATGATGCTCTACAAGTGTTTGAACAATTTTTATCAAATCAAGAAAATATGCAGAGAGCAGTATGTATCTTTTTATTAGTCAATAAACAATTGCACTTAATGGAATATAGTAGCACATGTGTCTGATAAATATTTCATTCATGGATATATCCATCCATATTATTTTATAAACTAATATTATTTCCAAATGCTTTTTTTAACTTCTTATGTTCTTTAAATATATATAATAATGATTTTTTTATCTTTTTAGGTGAGAGACATATCTTCATTTGGGGGAAGCAATATTTCCGAGTTTATCTACAGATCTGCTCAAAAATTAATTACAAATAAGTT
The DNA here is from genome assembly GCA_932526585.2 of Philonthus cognatus. NCBI lineage: Eukaryota > Metazoa > Arthropoda > Insecta > Coleoptera > Staphylinidae > Philonthus > Philonthus cognatus. Next base: position 17,025,851 of record OW052252.1, read on the forward strand.
TTGTGGGCAAGAATTTAGTTTTTTAGGAAAGAGAAAGAAGAGGCCATTCTGTAATTTAAAATTGAATGAATTATTCATAAGTATGTATCTTATATTTTTTTATAACAATCTATTAATTAATATATCTATATTAATTGTTTACAGAATCATCAATGAAATTATTCGCGAAGACCACGGAGAAAGAGGTCGAAATGAGTATAAACAAGTGGTTGAAAAGATGCTCTGAACGATCAAAAAATGAAGTTAATTCGACTAGTTAGTCAAATAGTTTTATGAGTTTACTATCTAATAAATATATTTTTTCCAAATTAAAGTATCTTTTTATTTGTTCCTTCATCAAAATATGCAAATTCTGAGCATCTGCTTATACTAAAAATTAAATATTAATGGGTCATTTTACTATTTAATTATTTATTTTTTCTCTTAAGTTTTATTTTTATTATCTTGTTACCTACCATTCCACTAAAGTAATGAGCAATATGCTGATGATTAACTAATTAAAAATAATCGTATAATTATATCAATAATATTTATGAAATTACAATAATATTTAAATTTTTTACCTACATATTTATTTATATGAAAAGTTTTATGTACTATATTGTAGAAAATAAATTTGTATCATTGAAAGTAAAATAGACCACATATTACTCTCTGTTGAACCCAATTAGCGTACACCTTATCTATATCCATTTAAATTAATGTCGAAACCACATAAGGTGTACACTAATTTCATTCATGGGACAGTAATTAATAGGTGGGCTATTTTTCTTTTAATGATGCCAACTATAATATAATATATGTATAATTATAATATAAAATAAATAAATGTGTAGATAACAAAATTCAAATATTAATTGTAATTTCAAAATTATTAATATAATTATTTCATTTTCACGTTCCACGAATGGACATATATGTACGTCCCTTGTACGTACATGCGTGTACGTCCCATGTACGTACATGTACGTCCCATGTACGTACACGGGTGTACGTCCTATGTACGTACAATGTTGTGTCAAACGGACGTACTATGTACGTACATACGACGAACGCGTGGACGAATCGGTACGTCCATAGTACATACATAGGACGTACTTGTGCTACTAGGGAACACGTTTTGTGAATGGAAAAAGGAGAAAAAAGCACTTTCTTCAACTGAGTCGGTAGTTTTGGTGTATTTTACTGAATTATCAAAAAAAATACAACACCTCATCGTTGTGGCAGAAGTATTCGATGCTAAAAAGTACATTGAAAATCTTTGAAAACATCAATATTGGAAACTATGGCAAACTTCTAGCTTTTTTGAAAAGAAAAAATGAAGGGTTTACTCCGAAAAAAGCCAACACTTTCTCCCCAGAAAATGTTAATGTTAATTTCTTGCAACAAAAGTAAGTTTTAAATTATTTTAATATTTTTTAAAAATTGCAGTAATTTTTTCTTCGGGTTGCATTAATTATCGGTTTAATGGGCGCTTGTCGTTCAAATGAGCTGTATAACATGAAAATTAAAGATAAAGAAGACCTTAATTCCTGCTATATGATTAAGGTGCCAACCACAAAAACGAAAATTTGTAGGAAATTTACAGTATCTGGTAATTTTTACCACATTGTAAAAAAATATATGTGCCTCCGAAAGCAGATAAACTGTGATTATTTCTTTCAAAATTTTCAAAATGGAAAGTGTACTAAACAGCGAATTGGTATTAATAAATTTACAAAAATGGGAAGGGATATCGCCAGTTTTTTGAAATTACCCAATCCTGAGCAATATACAGGCCATAGCTTTAGAAGAACCTCAGCCACCATTTTGGTTGATGCTGGTGGAGACATCACTGCGTTAAAACGTCATGGAGGATGGAAGTCAACTGCGGTTGCAGAAGGCTATATTAACGATTCTTTGGAAAACAAAAAGAAAACGGCCAGAAAAATTGCATCGTCAATAGAATCGACAGCAAATAATGTAACAGTTGCTTCTTCCAGCACAAATTCCGTTAATTTCGATATTTTGGATCAAACCGTAAATCTTGGTGTACCCACTTCAATGCCCCCTATTGTGTTTAATAATTGTTCTAACGTTACTGTTAACATTAATCCTAATAAATAGTATTATTATATGTATTTCTTAGTTATAATTAAAAGTAAATGATTTAATGAATTATGTTCTTATTCTTGAAAAGTTGCAGTAAGCAAGAATGAATATACATTTTGTGGTTGTGGATAAAGTATAGTATTCTACTCGCGCATAATGGCTATTAATCATTCGAATGATTTACTCCACTCGACTGCGGCTCGTTCCGTAAACCTCATTCTCATGATTAATAGCTTTCATTATGCGCTTGTTGAATAATATACTATTACAGCTGCTCAAAAAAATAATAATTTATTCTCATGGTGGTAAAGTTCTGTCTTTTTAAACAATCAGAAAATGTTCAAAACATCTCTGATTTATTTAGAGAAGATTTATAGGAATCATTAAAAAATTTGTGAGCTTTGTTCAGATGTTGAAAAAACAAAATAAATGCCATTAACTCTCAGCGAAATATTGATTTATTTTATTCTTTATTTGTATTAAGATATTTTGTGGCGGAATTCTAGCGGAATCAGCTTGGCTTTCTGGCGGAAATGTCATCTGGGCAGTTGGCAACACTGGTTAAAGCTTAGTATCCTATTTTTACAATCTATGATAATGTAATGTAAACAAAAATGTAAATAATTATAGGGTGGTGCCGATTAATAAACTACAAAATGTAGATAAAGTATTTTCATTATTATCTAATCTGAACACACACCGACACGTTTGCATTCATTTATTGAATTTATAAAACTGATCAACTTTTCCTAACCTTAAAAGTGTTACATTTAGGTTAAATTTCTTATTAAAACGAATGACAGGTGTTAGTAACTAGTAAAATAGTTTAATATTTTCATTAATAATGCTTTAAAAGTCCCTTCAAGTTTGCGGAAATATTTTTGTGATTGTACGATGGAAATGTTCGGAGTGAGAATTGTTTGCATGGATCACTACATGTCGACACCGGTCAAAGGATTGGATCCTCAGAATTCCAATTTTCGAGGGTCTAGTGTTGGTAAATTGCCCATTATAAGAATATTTGGTTCAACTAATGAAGGTTTGTTTTATTTTTTATTAGTAGTAGTAGTATAACCTTTATTTGGCATAATCCAATACAAACAAAATTCTTAAAAAAGTAACATTTTCTCTTTAAAATAAAAATAATAGTAATAATAAAATAACTACCTCCAATTCATCCTTCATCCACTTCTCTTTTTTTCTTTTGCAAACCTCGTCAAACTCACACTTAGCAGCTTTTAGGCCCGCCGCATATTGACCGCAGCGCAGGGGCAGCAGAGACGTAGGAAAACCCGTGCTGCTGAGCGGGCTGTGCTGCGCCTCCGAGGCATCAGCGCATATTGAGCACAGTATCTCCGGCGCAGTCTCGTAGAGTTCAGTTTCGTTGCAATGGACATGAACACTATGCAACTTTTGTTAGACTTCGAGTCCGAATCAGATGAAGAAAACTTACAATATATATCTTCACTATTTCTTAAAAAACGGAAGAGAGAAAAAACAAGCGCGTTTTTAAGAAAACGGGAGACGCATGGCGAATTTAATACTATGTACATTTCGGCCGCTTCTAATAAATTTATTTTTTTACTGTTTGAACAGTTATGTAGTAATTTAATATCTTTCATCTCGGGAAATTTATGATTAGATTCTAGTGAATGATTAGAAAACGAACTAGCATTTTGTTTTAATCTGAATTCCCGAAAATGTTCTTCAAAACATTTCTCCAAACTTCTAATTGTTTGTCCTATATATATTTTATTACATTCGGGACATGTTAATTTATACACTCCAGATTTTTTATATTCTTTAAAAAGATATAATTAATGGTGCCTGTGCACTAATGTTATATATTTCACTTAGCAAAATTAAATTTAGTTACGTGGGTATAAAGAATTAAAAGCCAATTCTGTACTTCTAGAAACAATAAAGTCCTTACCATTTTCCATATTAAGTTCTTTTGCAATTTCTGCCCAAAGAACATCTTTTAATTTCGTCCTCATATAATCCGGGTGGCACGTATCGTACAACACCGGATGAGATTCCACTAATACAATTAAATTCTCCATACTATTTTTTTTGAGTGCGCTGTTCTGGCGCCACTCCGTGATCTGTGAAATACACACGTGCTATGTACAGAGGACGCAGGAAACTGTGTTCCAAACACAAACGCGCGGACGGAAGACAGAGCCTCTGTCTCGGCTGCGCCTATGCTGTGTTCAATTTGCGGCGCTGCATAAGAACGTGTGGTTTACAGATTTCTCTGTGCTTACATCCTCTTCTCTCCCACTCCCTTCCCTACAGTCACGTATTGCTCTTCTTAGTGCTTTCTTAGCGACTCCCGACTCTATGACCTCCACGTGTTTGTATTCCTTTTAACTCCCTTAGCAGACCTTCCGCTACCTCCTCCTGATTTTCTTTTGTCCACACCTCACTCACCACTCAACCTCTTATCATTCCTCAACACTTCACCAAATAATGTCCTTCTTATCACCACTTTTATAACGGCAAAAAATTTTATTTAATAATTTTCTAAAGAACTCTGTTGAAATCCCATTTTAACACACATTGGTTCTAAAGTGATAGTACAGGCTTTAATACGTGTGATTCTTCGATGGAATATTTTTTATAAATATAATTTCAGGCGAAAAAGCATGTTTACACATCCATGGTGCTTTTCCTTATATTTACATCCCATTCGAAGGGAAAGAAGATCCTAAAGTGGTAGCGTATCAAATTGCTTTAGGGCTGGATAAAGCTCTTAACATAGCGCAAGGTCAGGCATCATCCAATCATCAACATGTTTATGAGGTGACTGTGGAATCAGCTTTGTGAGTAATATTTTATCAAATACCGTGCGATCGTTTAAAATATAAATTAAAGTAGGCTATGAATTTTAATTTAGATTAGCACTATTGACTGTTAACACATACACTGATCAAAACAATTAGCGGGTCACTAATTTGTGCCTTCATAAAATTCAAACGGGAAATTACATGTAAATGAAATTAAGGACATCTGAAAGATGCTCTATTTAAGTGTTATAATTGACACATAGGGAATTATCAGCATCGCACACTTCCAGAGTATCCGTAATAATGAACAAGAACTACCAAAAGTAAAGTGAAATAATGTCTCCCAAATTTGATTCAAAGAGCTAGGAAAGCCTTGTTGAGATCAATAAACAAACGAAAATGTTTGCAACTGACAGTTTGACTTAAGTTAAGTGAAAATGAGGCATCCCAACGAAGTGGAAGTTGTTCGTGCTATAACATTCATTGAAAATGGCGAAAGCCTTCGACAAGTTTCAAGAAACTTCAACGTAAGCCTGTCTGTGATTCAGCGATTGTGGAACAGGTACTTAGATACAGGTCAATATACCAGGCGAGGAGGTGGGCAAGGTCGCAAGCGAAATACAACTCAACATCAAGACCGATTTTTACTGATTTCGAGTCATCGCAATAGAGTTTCTATGGCGAAAGACCTCTTAAGTTCCCTCAGGACGGCGCATGGAGTCACTGTATCAGACCAGACAATTAGGAATAGGCCGAGGGAATCAAATTTGAGGGCAAGATGACCCGTCCGAAAACCCTCTTTGACACGACGCCACAGAAAAGCAAGGATTAATTTTGCTCGTGAATATCTCGCATGGCAACTTCGACAATGGAAGTCTGTGCTCTTCACGGATGAATCCGTATTACTCGTTGCGATGGCCGAGTACGTGTTTACAGACGCCCAGGAGAACGCTACGCAGCTGCTACTGTCCAGGAAGTCGAAAGATTTGGTGGTGGTTCAGTTATGGTTTGGGGTGGGATTAGTATCGACAGTAGAACCGACCTTGTTGTAATTCCAGGAAATCTTAACGCTAATCTTTATGTTGACATTGTGTTAGGAGAACATATTGTCCCTGTGGCATATGGAATAGGTCCTAACTTTTTGTTAATGCAGGATAACGCAAGACCACATACTGCTCGAATCACTTTAGACTTCCTACAAGAACTGGAAATTCAAACAATGGTGTGGCCTGCGTTAAGTCCTGATTTAAATCCCATAGAGCATGTTTGGGATATGCTCGACAGACGTGTTCGTGGTCGCCCGCATCCTCCTCAGACCATCCAGCAGCTAACGGCGGCTCTTATTGAAGAATGGGACGCTATACCACAGGAAGACCTTCGAAGACTTTTGCGAAGCATGCCAAGACGGTGTAATGCCGTTATTCGTGCTATGGGAGCAGATACTCGTTATTAAGTTACCACTTTATGTACAAAAGTTTACATTGACAATTAATTTAATTTCGTTTTGCACTTTGGTTTTGGTAGTTGTTGTTAATTATTACATGTACTTTAAAAGTACGTGATGCTGACTCTTCCATATGTGCCAATTAAAACAATTAATTAGAGCGTCTTTCAGATATCCTTAATTTTATTTGCATGTAATTTCCCGTTTGAATTTTATGGAGGCATAAATTAGTGACCCGCTAATTGTTTTGAGCAGTGTAGGTTACCAAAACCTCAAATTTATTATATCATTCCTAGATTCCATAGAACAACTCGGCTTTCAAAAGTGAAGGTTCAATTTGAGGTTGTTCTACGTCACACCGCGGCCATTTGTTAAGCTGGTTGAGCTGGTCATAAACAACAATTTGTGGATAAATATATACAGAGAGTTTTATGTAACACCGAACATTTTCATCCAATACAATTTGACATCTTTAATTTTTAAGTTATATGTAAATCGATTTGCTTATATGACCATTATAAATTGTAGCCAATCAATCGCAATTAATATCTCAACTTGTACATACTTTCAAGTATATATGTCCTAATTAGAGCGTATATACTGTAAATCTTTAGGTAATCGTTTTTTTTTTAAAGAGTTCAATTTGAAATTTGAAAAGAGTGTGTTCCACTCCCAGACTAAGCATGAAGTAAAATTTAGAGTTTAGAAAAGCCTGAAAATTTGGTTTGGTCGCGAAGCGCGGATCGGCCAAACCAAATTTTCAGGCTCTTCTAAATTTGAAATTTTACTTCATGCGCCACCGGTAGAAAACACTGACTTATTATGAAGTTTAAAACACACCGCAAAACTTTATATTGCATCATTCATAGCGCCAGATCACAGCACTCATTCATGCAAAATCCGAGGGAGCGTACGCTCAGCTGCGGGGACTTAAGGCAGTTTTTTGAGCAGGCTAACAAGAAAAGAAAGGCAGATTTAAGCAAATCAGGAAATATGGAAGATAAATTGGACAGAATATTAAATAAATTAGAGGGTTTAGAATCTAGGTTTGAAAAATACGATAAACATATGGAGGAGCTAAAAGAAGAGTTAAAGCAAAGGGAACAGAAATGGGAGGAAGAGAAGGCCGCATTAATGAATAGAATAGACAAGTTGGAGAAAGCGGAGAGTATTAGAGACAAAGAAAAAAGGAGAAATAACATTATAATCATTGGCCTAGAGCAGCCAAACTACGGCCCGCGGGCCAAATCCGGTCCGCGACTTGCATGAATCCGGCCCGCGATTGTTTGTAATTTTTTTTGTAAATGTCATATTTCGAAATATTGTAACAATTGTTCCTTAAATTTTTCATAATTTTATAAAATTAATCGGATCTTGGCCGACTTTATTATGTAGAAAGGTATTTGTGGGGCCCGCGAAGAAGATAGTTTGGAGACCCAGGGCCTAGAGGAAGGAGAGGATGTCAAAAGTGATATAAATGGGCTAGGGAAAGAAATAAATGTTACGTTCCAATATGAGGAAGCAATCAGATTAGGAATGAAGGTAGCGGGTAAAAATAGGCCGATTCTACTAAAATGTAAGAACAATGAGGAGAAAATGAAATTAATGGCCAAAAAGAGCGCATTGAAAACAGGGAAAAGCACTATATACTTGGATGACGACTTGTCGAAAGAAGAGAGGGACATTCAAATAAAAATAAAAGCGAGAGCGAGAGAAGAAAGAATAAAAGGGAAGGTTGTACAGGTGTCCTATCAAAAAATGCGAATAGGAGATAAAGGGAACGTTAATAACACAGGAAAAGGAGGCAAAAAACCCGTGGAAGAAGTAAATAAGACGGGGTATTACGAGGAAGGCGGGAGGAAAAGAGGTAGGGAGGGGACTACAATATCATTTTGGAACATTGCGGGTTTGAAGAAAAAAATAGAGGAGAATGCGTGGAATAGGGAGTTAGAAAGTTGGGTGAGGGATAAGGATTTCGTGGGGATAATAGAAACGTGGGTGGAGAGTCAAGATTGGGAAAAAATAAAAGATAGAATGCCAAACGAGTTTCTATGGAAGTGTGCGGGAGCGAGGCGTGATAAGGCAAAAGGTAAGGGTGGAATTATTGCCGGTGTCAGAAGAGGATTGGAAGAGGGAGTCGGGCCAGGTGCAATTGACCCACAGGATGGGGTAGTAAGCAGCACATTCAGTAAGGGACAACAGAGATGAAAAGTAATAACGGTGTACAAGCAGGGAAGGATAGGATATTAGGGGTATATATCACGGCTACAGCAGAACGCGGATGAGGCAGGGAATATAATTGTGGATGGGGATTTTAATGTAAGAACGGGAAGTCTACAGACGAAGAGCATAGATGATGATGGTGAAGCGATGAGAGTAAGAAAATCCAAGGACGTGAGTGTAACGAAAGAAGAAGAAGAATGGATGGATTGGGCGGATGGGGAGGGATTGGAAATATTAAATGGCTGTACACCAGGCGATTGGGACATAGAGGCGACCTACATCGGGCCACGAGGAAAATCCTTAATTGACTACATCCTAGTAGGGGAAAATGTGAGAAGAGAAATGACAAAGTTTATATTAGAAGATTGTAGTGGGTCGGATCACTTCCCAGTAACGGTAAAGATTGGAGGAGGCGGGAAGGAAATGCAAACAATAACTAAGAAAAGATGGTGCTGGTCAGAGGAGGCGAAAATAAATTATATGAAAAGAATTGGGAAGGTAGACTTCGAAGGGGTAAGATCAATGAAGGAACTAAAGGAGGGTATCAGGACTGCGATGACGAGACAACAGAAGTGTATTGGTAAATTGGGCACAAGAGGGTGGTTCGATGACCGGTGCAAAGGCACAAGGAAGGGGTTAAGATCTGCAACTAATAAGTGGAGGACAGGGAGGGGGACAATGGACGAAATGAAGCAAGCCAAGCTCAACTACGAGAATGTGTGCAGGAGTAGAAAAGTGGAATGGATGAAAGAAGAATTAAAGGAAGTGGAAGGAATTACGAGGGAGAAGCAGTTGTGGTCGTTCGTAAAGAAAAATAGCCCAAGGGTCGTAAAACGGGGAGGAGAGATAAAGATGGAACAATGGAAGAACTACTTCGAGGGACTGTTGAGGGGAGGGGATGAGAATGAAGGAGGGAGGAATGAAAGAAGCAGATGTGACAGAGCAGGAGACTTTAAAGAGGAGGAACTGGAAAGAGTTCCCCAAGGAATAAAGGGAGGTAAAGAGGCGGGGCCGGACGGGATCCAGGGGGAGGCTTGGAAATGGTGCAGTGTAGAGGGGAAGGGGGCTATACTGAAGATAGTAAATAGTATATGGCGGGGCGACGAACAGTTCCTAGAAGAATGGAGGGAGGGGATAATTGTACCAGTACATAAAGCGGGGGATGAGAGGGACCCAAATAACTATAGGGGCATTACCTTGATGGACACGCTGTATAAGGTGATGATGGCAATAGTTAAGGAAAGATTGGAGGAGGAAGTGGAAGAAAAGGGATTGCTACCGGAAATACAAGCTGGATTCAGAAAGGGAAGGGCAACAGTTGACCACATAGCTACTCTGAACTGGATAATTGAGAGAGAGATGGCGAGGAAGGAAAAAGTGTACTTGTTATTCGTGGATTTAAAAGCGGCGTATGATTCGGTGAAGAGAAAGCTGTTAGTAGAATGTTTGAAAGGTAAGGGTGTATCAAGGCAAATTGTAGACTGGGTGAGTGAGGTCTACAGGGAGACGTGGTGCAGGGTAAGAGTGGGTGAGTGTGTCAGAGAGGATCAAGGTAGTGCGTGGATTGAGACAAGGATGCCCTTTGAGCCCACTACTATTCAACCTGTTTGTAGCGGATATGGAGAAGGTGTTGGAGAGGGGGCAGGCAGGGGGGATAGTGGTGGGAAAAATGAAAATATGGACCCTGGCGTATGCGGACGATGTTGTAGTTATTGCTAGAACGATGAGTGAACTGAATGAGATGAAAGGGAGACTTGAGAAGTATTTTAATAAAAGGGAGCTGATTGTGAGTGTGATGAAAACTAAATGGATGGTATGCAAGAATGCGGGTGGAAGAAGAAAGGAAGAGGAATTGAAGTGGATGGGAGAGAGGCTGGAAAGGGTGAGAGAGTTTAAGTATTTAGGGTTCATATTTTCGGAAAATGGAGGCTGGAAGAAACATATTGACTATGTGTGTAAGAAAGCGAGAATGGCAATGGGAAGAATGCGGAAGGTATGGGAGGAAAGGTTAGGGGGAAATGTACGAAACTGGTATGGTGGGATGCGTGTATAAGGGCAATAATAATGTATGCGTCAGAAGTATGAGGAGTAACTGGGCAGGAAAAAGTAGAAAGGGTACACCTGCAGTACTTAAAAAGCATTATAGGAGTAGAGGTTACAACACCAAGTTATATAGTGCTGCAGGAGTGCCAAAGAATGACAGTGGAATGGGAGACAGCAAGGAGAATAGTAAAGTTTGAGAGAAAGATAAGTATGTTAGGGGAAGAAAGGTTGGTAAAAGAAGCATGGGGTGTGAGTTATAGGGAATGGCAGAGGAATGCGAGCAGGGCAAGGTGGATGACTGAAAGGGAGAGGCTGTACCATAAAGTAGGGTGGTCGTGGCTAGTAGTGGAGCAGAAAATAGCGTCGGGGGAGAGGCTAGAGATAGAGTATGGGAAGAGAGCAGGTGATGTCGAGAGGCAAGTACGATAAGATCGGATAGAACGGAGTAGCTCTAACCCACATTACAGAGAATTGCAGGGGATGGTTGGGCCCCCGCGTTATTTCCAACGACTGAACAGGGAAGAGGCTCGGCTACTGGCACAATTTAGATGTGGGAACGAGGAAAGAGGAATGAAATGGTGGATGGGAGAAGAATATATGAAGTGTGTGTTTTGCGGGATAGAGAAGGATGAATGGGAGCACTGGACGAGGGAATGTACGGGTTTGAAAGTAACGGAAGGGATTAAAGGTATGAGTCGAAATAAAAGTATGTGTGAGAGCGGAGAGGGTATGGGCGCGATAATGGAAGTGGTAAATCAAAGACCAGGGAGGAGTAGCTAGGGAAAGGAGGACGTAGGAAGAGGAGGATTAAGCTTTAGTGGGTCACTGACTTGGGGGTCACTGACTTGGGGGTCACTGTCTTCTAGCTCTTTGAATCTATTGTTCGTGGGTACGGGTTGGCTTAGCCAGTAGAGTTTAGCTAGTTTTAGTTTTTTTTTAGGTGCAGCGGGACTGACAGCAGCCTTTTATTTTTGTGAACCAATGTCCAATCATTGGATTCATTGTGCCTGCTTATTGTATTTTTTGTTGTTATTTCATGAATGGAGTTTGATCGAGGTCTGTTGCAGAACATACTTGGATGGAATATCTACTGTATACTTTCTGTGTGTCTATCAGTAGGTACTTTCTGGGATATCTGAGGATCATTTTTTTTTTAGAGATATTTGTTTGTTTCATTGTCGTTGTGTACCCCCCTACCGAATCCGTAGGAGAGCCTGCCGTAGCAAGGAGGGATTTTGAGACGATCACGTCTCTACCCTCTTGGAGTATATTATTTTTAGACTGCGACATCATAAGTGTATTGGTTTGTACATTTTTTGGCTTCTGGTAGCCGCTCTCCCTAAGTAGTTGTTTTGTATGGGATTGTGTCACGTGCAAGCCTGTTGGTCCGCGGGAGGTATTTTATTTTCCTCCTGCCCTCCGGCAAGCCGGCGGGCATTCCTCAATCCGCCACCTGGGGACGCGCTCAGTAGGGGTTTCAGGTGTCTCCATCTCCTTTCTAGGGAGATCAGTCGGTTTCCCAACTGCCTGAGAAACAACAATTTGTGGATAAATATATTTAAAATATATAATATATATACTCAATGACATTAGAAGCGTAACACCCAGAAGGAGTTATTATTTTAACTTGATTTTTTGCCAGTATGGTAGTCTTACATCAAGAATAAAATGATTACATTTTCAAGAAATTTTATTAAAAAACAATCTAAAAAAATTAATAATGTGTTTGGCGACCCCTTTGCTGTATACACTCCTGTAGACGTCTGGGCATCGACAAAATGAGATGGTCGATGTCTTCTTGAGGCATCTCGTTCCAAGCAACTTGAATTTCATCGATCATCAACTGTGCTAGAGTCTGTGGAGGATGGTGCAAAGAGAATATTCTTTTTCCCATGATATCCCACACATGTTCAATGGGATTTAAATCCGGCGAACGGGGCGGCCACGCCAAAACATTAACACCAGCTTCATTAAGAAAGTTCATAGTTCGACGAGCAATATGGGGACGTGCGTTATCTTGTTGAAAAAGTACGTCTGGGCGGCCATCTAAATAAGGCAACAAAGTCGGTCGTATGACGTCTTCAACATAACGCGCAGCTGTCATACTGCCTCGAATGAATACAAGAGGTGATCGACTACCATAAGCAATAGCCCCCCAAACCATTACTCCAGCAGTCCTGTGTACATGCCTCTCAATAGCAAACCTAAGATCAGGTCGTTCTCCACGGTAGCGTCGTACCTTTCTACGGCCATCATGCGTGCCTAGACAAAATTGTGATTCATCGCTGAATACGACATCGTGCCATTCTGCCTCCCAATGCTGCCGTTCTCTGCACCAGTCCAACCTTTGGCGACAGTGTCTCGCTGTTAAAGGAAGCACTAATCTTGGACGGTACGAAAGAAGTCTAAAGGATTGAATGCGGCGATATAAGGTTCGCATACTAACGGGCCTACCTTCTTCTCCAATCCATTGATCACCGATTTGACGCGTAGTAGCGAAACGGTCTCGCAGGGCTATTTGTCTTAAGCGCCGATCTTGACGTTCTGTGGTACGCCTTGGTTGACCAATTGGTCTTCTTCTTGCTCCTCTACCTTCTTCTGTCCATACCTGATACACACGTATTACAGTTGCTGCAGTGGAATCAATACGGCGGCGGCGGGCAATTTAGCGATAGGACATACCGACATCTCGATAAGCAACAACTCGACCCCGGTCAAAATCGCTCAAATGGTGATATTGTGGACGTCTTCGGACTCGAGGCATTTTATTTAAGCTTAACACACTCAACGGAAACACCAAAAACTAAAAACATCTGTACTAAACAGCTCATATAAATAGTTTTATCAAAAAAGAAAAAGTGAATTTTTTTTTTCACAATAAATATAAAAGGCACAAGGTTGAAATTGTTATCAATGTATGCTTTAAATATAGTCACTCTGTTGCTAAAATATGAATTCAAAAAAATCATTCCCTCTTGGTGTTACGCTTCTAATGTCATTGAGTATATTTTAAATATACTTAACCACAAATTGTTTTTATGACCGCAAACCCCAAATTACAAAGATTATTACCGTGAACAACAACAAAATTAGGAATTGACTTAGGCTACTTACAAAATATACTGCTCATATTTTGAAATAAAAATACAGTGACAAATCTGTAGCCCCTTCAAAATCCTTATCATAGGGCTCACCTAATAACACTCACACTCACACTTCTTTCATACATTTTCTTTCAGTCCATTTTATGGCTACTACGCGCACCAACAAACATTTCTAAAAATCCTCTTCTACAACCCCTCGTCAGCGAAACGATCCTGCGCTCTTTTACAAAACGGCGCCGTTTTGGGCAGATCATACCAGCCCCACGAAGCCCACATACCCTTCCACCAGCAGTTCATGATCGACTACAACCTGCACGGCATGAACCTGATCAAACTGCGGAACGTGGTGCACAGAAACGACGACTCTTTAACAAGCGCTAAACGGGTCAGCGTGTGTAAACTCGAACTAGACGCTAAAGTGGAAGACATCCTGAATACAACAGAAATAGGTGATGTGAATCCGGGTATAGCGTACATTTGCGAGGAAGAGAAATCGAGAAGGGGGAGTGACTCTGAATTATCGAAGTTTCTCACTTTGGAACGGGCAATGACACGCGAAGCGAATTTATCGAGTGAGAAATACAAAATCTTGTTGATGAGTAAATTGGATGATGTTAATATTTCTGATCAAACGCAAAGTCAGGAGTCTTTTTTGGATGTCAGCTGCGTGAATGATGAGGATGCTAACTTTCTGTTGTCAATGGTGAAGGATAATAACGAGGAGGAGGATAGTATTTTATCGCAGAGGCCTAAAGATGATGGGGGTGATGACGAGCCCGAATTACAAGCGCCTTTAGCATCGGTTACCACTCCTGTTAAAGATGTCGTGGGGGAAGACACTGCTGAAGATGATGATTTTTGGAATGATTCGTTTTTTATCACACCAGAGAATCAATTGGAAAACAAAAAAGTTGAGCAAGTTGATGGCTTTAATGACTCTTCTTCCTCTGATGAAACGGAAACAAAGATTGAACTAGAAGATGGCTTAAATAATTCATCCTCTGATGAAACGGAAACAAAGATCAGTAAACAAGATGACGGTTTAAATAATCCATCTTCTGATGAATCAGAAGCAAAGGTAACTGAAGAAGATTATGATTCTAATAATCCACTTTTTAATAAATCAGATGTAAAGGTTATTAAACAAAATGTTGGCTACAAAAGTTCTATGATAATTGAACAAGTTGATGGCTTTAATGATTCTTCTTCCTCTGATGAAACGGAAACAAAGATTGAACTAGAAGATGGCTTAAATAATTCATCCTCTGATGAATCGGAAACAAAGATTAAACTAGAAGATGGCTTAAATAATTCATCCTCTGATGAAACGGAAAGAAAGATCAGTAAACAAGATGATGGTTTAAATAATCCATCTTCTGATGAATCAGAAGCAAAGGTAACTGAAGAAGATTATGATTCTAATAATCCACTTTTTGATGAATCAGATGTAAAGGTAATTGAACAAGATGTTGGCTACAAAAGTTCTATGATAATTGAACAAGTTGATGGCGTTAATGATTCTTCTACGTCTTCTGAAGATGATGATAAGGCTGTGAAAAAGAAACGGAGAAAGGTTAGGCAATCTTTTAGCCAATATCCCGCCTTGCAGGTTACCGTGAAATCGCCGGGCAGGGTTAAGCCAAAAAATGATGATTGGTAAGTCATCATTTGCTTAAATTTTTGACTGGTTCTATTTTCATGGTGTTTTCAGTTCGAATCAAAGCCAGGTTGTGAGTCGAGGGGACACTGCGAAACGAAGATTAGGTTTTGAAAGGTTGGATTCCACGCTGATTGAGGAGAAAATCGTGTGTCGTTATAGTCCTGCTAAAAGCGATAGGTCGCGTCCAGATGTTAAGAAAGTGAAGAGTCAAGAAATTGCAGAAGAAGACGACGGAAGTGAGTTTATTTTATTTGCGATCACGACACGCTGTATTCAGGGGCAGATTCTGGGAATATTTGGATTAAAAGATGGGTTTTAGACACGGGTGTGAAGTTAGCAATAGATCCAGCAATAGATTTTAAAAAATTCATATCTCGGAAAACACAAAAGCAAATTAAATGAAATTTGAAAATTATCACTTCAAATAGCCTAAATTATTGCCCCAAGAAATATAATACCCTTAACTTTTACCCTTCATATTTTTTCACCCCTTCCAAAAATATGTTATGATTTTTTTTTAAATTTGGCAATATTTCATAAAGTTACTTATTAGCTTAAAATATCTCTATTATACCTTCTTTTGATAAGTGAAATCAAAAAAACGTTTCGACACCCCGTTCGCCACTAAACTATTGTTTTACCCTAAGATTTCAAAAATTAATATCTCAGAGAAAAAAAAAATACAAATCGAATAAAATTTGAAATACACGATAAGAGATGTCTAAGTTATCACCCAAAAAAAAATTGACCCATAATTTTTACCTATAATATTTTTTCACCCCTTCCAATAATGTAATGAATTTTTTTCTACTTTGGCAATGTTCCATAAAATTAATTTTTATCTCAAAATATCTCTATTCTACCCTCTTTTAATAAACCTAAGCAAAAAAACGTTTTGTCACCCTGATCACCCCTAAAATATTTTTTTTACCCCGTAAATATGGAAATCAATATTTCCGAGAAAGCAAAATCAAATCAAACAAAATATTACTAAGGAATACATCTTAATTAATAGCACAAAGAAGATCAACCCCTAAAATTACCCTTTCATTTTTTCTTGTCTTTAAATGTAATATATATTTTTTTTAATTCACAATCTTCTTAAATGTTGATATGTATCATATATTATTTCTTTTTATCATGAGTGTGCCCAAATAATAAAATAATAATCTCCTGCTCGTCGTATGGATTTATATGCGTATGGAATTATGTGCAACGATTTAAACATTATTTTTTCTGAATTTGGCAAAGGGCCATAGATAAATAAAAATTGTTATTCTTATCATTAATATGTGTACTTTCATAATCAAAAGTCAAAAATACGTTTGGAGCACTTTTTCACCCCCGAAAAAAAATAATCTCCCGCTCGTCACGTATTGATCCATATGCAACAAATTAAACATTATTTTTTCCGAATTTGGCAAAGGGCCATAGATAAATAAAAATTGTTATTCTTATCATTAATGTGTGTACTTTCATAATCAAAAGTCAAAAATACGTTTGGAGCACTTTTTCACCCCCGAAAAAAAAATAATCTCCCGCTCGTCACGTATGGATCCATATGCAACAAATTAAACATTATTTTTTCCGAATTTGGCAAAGGGCCATAGATAAATAAAAATTGTTATTCTTATCATTAATGTGTGTACTTTCATAATCAAAAGTCAAAAATACGTTTGGAGCACTTTTTCACCCCCGAAAAAAAATAATCTCCCGCTCGTCACGTATTGATCCATATGCAACAAATTAAACATTATTTTTTCCGAATTTGGCAAAGGGCCATAGATAAATAAAAATTGTTATTCTTATCATTAATGTGTGTACTTTCATAATCAAAAGTCAAAAATACGTTTGGAGCACTTTTTCACCCCCGAAAAAAAAATAATCTCCCGCTCGTCACGTATGGATCCATATGCAACAAATTAAACATTATTTTTTCCGAATTTGGCAAAGGGCCATAGATAAATAAAAATTGTTATTTTTATCATTAATGTGGGTACTTTCATAACCAAAAGTCAAATAAACGTTGGGAGCACTTTTTCACCAAAAAAAAAAAAAAAAAAATCCATATGCAACAAATTAAACATTTGGATTGATTGAGTTACTTGAAGATAATTATACTTTGATTAAAAACACTTAGAACCTTTCTTCAATACTTTATTTTGTAACCAAATGTACATTTCGGACACGAAGTGTCCATTATCAATGGTTTGATACTAATACTATTAGTATCAAACCATTGATAATACTATTAGTATCAAACCATTGATAATGGACACTTCGTGTCCGAAATGTACATTTGTTTTGTTTTTGTTTTTCCACATGAGGTGGTATCGCTTAGCGTCCCTGCACTACGGTCTCCGTGGTCCTTTTGTGCTCCTCTGGTTATTTTACTCCCTGTATATTCCTGTGTCTTCTAAGAAGTCCAGGAGTTTGGGCCAGGGGATGTTCTTGAGCTGTTCTTCAGGAAGCACGGGCTTCCCGAGTTGCTCCGTGCGTTGCCGTTTATAGGCTTCGCATGTGCACAGTAGGTGTTGGGGAGTTTCCTCTTCTTTCAAGCACCCACGGCATAGGGGGCTTTTCTTAAGACCCATCCTATGTTTGTGCTTATTCAGGTCACAGTGCCCAGTAACTAGTCCTGTGATTTTCCTTAGTTTCATTCTGCTCAGTCCTGACAGCGCTAATGCGCTATCAGGTACCGGGCCATCTAGGAAGAGTCTCGTGTGCCTCATTCCCATTTGGTTGTGCCATGCCTTTGTATGCTCCTTTGCTAACTTGCGTCGGATTATTTCCTTTCCGGTTTCATGTGGTATTCCGAAAGCGGGTTCAGGTCCTATAAATTCACCTGTTGCCCCTTGTTTGGCCAGCAAGTCGGCCCCCAAGTGTCCAATAATTCCTTGGTCCTTGGGTATCCATACTAGCTGTGCTTTTGTTGTTGTCGCCAGTGCGTCCAGCCTGTTTATGCAGTCTATAACCAGTCTGGACTGAACTATCGGCGAGGCTAGCGCTTTTAGGGCTGCCTGGCTGTCCGACATAATGGTAATTGGTCCTTTGTTGAGTCCCGACTCCATTATGTGGTGGGCACACCAGTCAATGGCGGCCACTTCAGCCTGGAAGATGGAGGCATGTTTCCCCAGAGCAACCGTGAATTGTTTGCTCCGGTTACAGCCTCCATACATTTGGTTACAGAATAAAGTATTCAAGAAAGGTTCTAAGTGTTTTAATCAAAATTAAACATTTTTTTTCCGAATTTGGCAAAGGGCCATAGATAAATAAAAATTGTTATTTATATCATTATTGTGTGTACTTTCATAATCAAAAGTCAAAAAATGTTTGGAGCACTTTTTCACCCCCGAAAATAATAATAATAATAATAATAATCTCCCGCTCGTCACGTATGGATCTATATGCAACAAATTAAACATTATTTTTTTCCCAATTTGGCAAAGGGCCATAGATAAAATAACATTTATTCCCATCATTAATGTGTACACTTTCAAAATCAAAAGTAAATTAAAAACGTTTCGGGTACTTCTTCGCCACCGGAAAAAAATAATCTCTCTCTCGTTGTGTATGAATCAATGTGCAATAAATAATCAAAAAGAAAAAATAATGTCCTGCTTATTGCGTTTTTGAATTAACAGAAAATATCAAATTTTAATGTTTTAGCATCCTTTTCGAGGGTACCATGATTTTTAAATACATAGAAAATTAAAAAAATGGTGATGTGTCCATCGTAGTACTTTCCTCGGTGTTTTAAAACATTTGCTACAAAGAATACATATTTTAATTATTAACAGGTCTTCGCTAAATACAAATTTGAATAAAATAATATTAAAACACTTAACTTTGTTTTACCACTTTAATTAAATTAAAGTGGTAAAACAAAGTTAAGTGTTTTAATATTATTTTATAAAGATGTACCACAAAGTGAACGCCAACCAAATCAAAGATTTCAAATTTGAATATTAATTAAAATATCTCGAAAACTAAGGACAAAAGGAGGACAAAAAGTCATACGACAAAAAATACGTATTTTTTTATTTTTAGCAACTTTTATTTAAAAGATTTCTGAATCGGATCAATATTTAACCAAATATCGCAAAAAAAGTGCTCGAAACGATTTTGGACTTTTGATTACGAAAGTACACATATTTAGGATAAGAATAACCATTTTTATTTATCTATGGTCCCCCTTTGCCAAATTCAGAAAAAATAATTTTGAATCAATACGCGACGAGCGGAAGATTTTTTTTTTTAAAGTGCTCAAAGCGTTTTCTTGACTTTTGATTATTAAAGTACACACATTAATAATAAGAATAACTATTTTTATTTATTTATGGCCCTTTACCAAATTCAAAAAAAATATTTTAAATCAATACGCGACGAGCGGGAGATTATTTTTTTCGGGGGTGTAGAAGTGCTCTAAACGTTTTAATGACTTTTTATTATGAAAGTACACACATTAATGATAAGAATAACAATTTTTATTTATCTATGGCCCTTTGCCAAATTCGGAAAAAATAATGTTTAATTTATTGCATATGGATCCATACCTGACGAGCGGGAGATTTTTTTTTTTTTCGGGAGTGAAAAAGTGCTCCAAACGTTTTTATAACTTTTGATTATGAAAGTACACACATTAATGATAAGAATGACAATTTTTATTTATCTATGGCCCTTTGCCAAATTCGGAAAAAATAATGTTTAATTTATTGCATATGGATCCACACGTGACGAGCGGGAGATTTTTTTTTTCGGGAGTGAAAAAGTGCTCCAAACGTTTTTTTGACTTTTGATTATGAAAGTACACACATTAATGATAAGAATAACAATTTTTATTTATCTATGGCCCTCTGCCAAATTCGGAAAAAATAATGTTTAATTTGTTGCATATGGATCCATACGTGACGAGCGGGAGATTATTTTTTTTTTCGGGGGTGAAAAAGTGCCCCAAATGTTTTTTTGACTTTTGATTATGAAAGTACACACATTATTGATAAGAATAACAATTTTTTTTAACATACACGACGAGCGGGAGATTTTTTTTTTTTTCGGGGGTGAAAAAGTGCTCCAAACGTTTTTTTGACTTTTGATTATGAAAGTACGCACATTAATGATAAGAATGACAATTTTTATTTATCTATGGCCCTTTGCCAAATTCGGAAAAAATAATGTTTAATTTATTGCATATGGATCCACACGTGACGAGCGGGAGATTTTTTTTTTCGGGAGTGAAAAAGTGCTCCAAACGTTTTTTTGACTTTTGATTATGAAAGTACACACATTAATGATAAGAATAACAATTTTTATTTATCTATGTCCCTCTGCCAAATTCGGAAAAAATAATGCATATGGATCCATACGTGACGAGCGGGAGATTATTTTTTTTTCGGGGGTGAAAAAGTGCCCCAAACGTTTTTTTGACTTTTGATTATGAAAGTATAATACCGGGTGACCCATTTTAATTTATCCACTGGAATATCTTGTGAAATATGCATCGTAGAAAAAAATATTCCAAACAAAAGTTGAATGGTTTCGAGGGGGCCAACCGATCCTATAAAATGTTCGTCACCCCCACTCCCCGTGGGGTGGGAGAGGGGGGCAACTTTAGAATCTTAAATAGGAACCCCTCTTTTTTATTTCAGATTCAGATTATACACCAAAAATGACGTAGGTTTTATACGAGAATTTTTTTTGAATTCGTGATAGATGGCGCTGTATTCGCTTAATTTATCCATTAGATTATCTCGACAAATATGCATCGTACAAATAAATGTCTCGAACAAAAGTTTAATGGTTTCGAGGTGGCCATCCGATCCCATGAAATGTTCGCCACGACTACCCTCCCGGGGGTGGAGGAGGGGGGCAACTTTGAATTCTTAAATAGGAACCCCTATTTTGTATTTCTGATTCGGATTCTACGGCAAATATTATGTAGGTTTTATCCAAGACATTTTTTTGAATTCTTGATAGATGGCGGTGTAGTCGCAAAAATGAAGACGTTTCCGGAAAAAATGAAAAATTGCCTTCAAAAAATCAAAACAAACAATTCGACGACGCTTGCTTAGGTATTTTAATTCCGACTAGTTTTTCTGACACTTCGTACACAAACCTCGATGTCTTGTGACGTGAGAACTGAGAACGCTTTGTAGAAGAATCCGGAATGAGCGATTATTCTCCGAATGAAACGGTGGATATTCTCCTTGTCCTAGGAGAATGTCGCCATTCTTATCGAAGAGCTGCGGCATTATACAGAAGACGATTTCTCCAACGGCAGCATCATCCCAATCATTCAGCGATTCGTCATATTGAATCGAGATGTAGGAGAGGAAATATTCAACGTCGACAGCGAAACCCCATCAATGATCATCGTATGAATCCGCGCATTTTAACAGTTTTAGCGATGATCCATTTGAACCCCCAGATATCACTTCGCGAAATACAGCACCAAATTGGCATCCCGATAGAGACTGCGAGAAGATATTTAAAACACTCGAAGTATCACCCGTACCACGTGTGTTTGAACCAGGCATTAAGTGAACAGGATCATGAACAACGGCAAATGTTTTGTCAGTGGGCAATACAGCAAATGCAGAATGACGCAGACTTTTTCAAATTCGTGATGTTTTCTGACGAGGCTACATTCCGCAGTGACGTGTTATTGAATCTCCATAACAGTCACTATTGGTCGCCGGAAAACCCTCAGTGGATGAAGCAAGTGGACCACCAACACCGCTGGACTGTGAATGTGTGGTGCGGTATTGTCAACGGATACTTAATCGTTCCATATTTTTTCGAGGGCACTGTAACCGGTGCGAATTACTTGAATTTTCTTCGAGACGATCTTCCCGGCTTAATCGAACATGTGGATCTGGAGACAAGGATGAGACTGTGGTTTCAGCAAGATGATGCTCCTCCACATTTTGCAAATATAGTGAAAACATATTTAGACCAAACGTATCCTGGCAAGTGGATAGGGAGAGGGGGTACAATTAGATGGCCAGCAGCAGCTCCCGACTTCTATTTGTGGGGGTTCCTGAAAGATACTGTCTATCGAGAAAGACCAACTACTAGAGACGACATGATTCAAAGGATCCAAGCTGCGTGCAACAGTATTCCGCGCAACACCCTTTTGCATACAATGAGGAATTTTGAACGTCGAATTAATATTTGTCATGAGAACAATGGTGCGACTTTTGAGCATCAAATTGCTTAAATGGCTGTTGAAATGTCAGCCCTTGTTAGGGCTACTTGATGTACAAAAGAATTATTGTAAAAAGACTAATGTTTAAATAAATTTAAAAAATCCGACCTAACATGCCGGCGGTAAGATGACGCTTCCTATGTCGATAGTGAACAAAATTATGAATAGGTATTTTGTGTTGCAATCCGTCTGCCCGTTGACAAAAAACAAGATTTATTTATCTACCAGGAGTTAAAAAGACTCGTGAAGTATATTTTACATACTTATTATTACTTATTTTCATTCCACGACTCACGGTCCCCGTAAATGCCGTTGAAAAACTAGTCGGAATTAAAATACCCAAGCAAGCGTCGTCGAATTGTTTGTTTTGATTTTTTGAAGGCAATTTTTCCGGAAACGTCTTCATTTTTGCGACTACACCGCCATCTATCAAGAATTCAAAAAAATGTTTTGGATAAAACCTACATAATATTTGCCGTAGAATCCGAATCAGAAATACAAAATAGGGGTTCCTATTTAAGAATTCAAAGTTGCCCCACTCCTCCACCCCCGGGAGGGTAGTCGTGGCGAACATTTCATGGGATCGGATGGCCACCTCGAAACCATTAAACTTTTGTTCGAGACATTTATTTGTACGATGCATATTTGTCGAGATAATCTAATGGATAAATTAAGCGAATACAGCGCCATCTATCACGAATTCAAAAAAAATTCTCGTATAAAACCTACGTCATTTTTGGTGTATAATCTGAATCTGAAATAAAAAATAGGGGTTCCTATTTAAGATTCTAAAGTTGCTCCCCTCTCCCACCCCACGGGGAGTGGGGGTGACGAACATTTTATAGGATCGGTTGGCCCCCTCGAAACCATTCAACTTTTGTTTGGAATATTTTTTTCTACGATGCATATTTCACAAGATATTCCAGTGGATAAATTAAAATGGGTCACCCGGTATATTCCATTTGTTTCTGGATCTCGCCTAGCCATGATTTCGTGTTGTTATGTTGCAGTATCAACATTTACATTTTTTATTAGTAGCCACTCCTGATTCCTTATTTTAACAGTGTTGCAATAATTTATGATATCATAAGTAATCCTCTTTTTAATTTTCAAGAGGTTTATTGTTAATCTTGCAACAATTATTTCGCCACGCGGTCGCTTCTTCGAGCATTTTATTATTAACTCAAATTAATCTAGTGTTGCAATGCTGTGTCAATGTCAAAGTGAAAAATAATTTCAGGCATATATTAAATATTAACATGCCAAAGATTATCTCTGAATCGAAAAGGTTACAAATTCTGAAATCCTACAAACATTTTAGGCAAAGTAATCCAAATCTACAGCATCACAATATTATTACGATTTTAATAGATATTTTTGGGGTATGTCTAGTATTTTAATTATCATATATATTTAATTAAAGATAATTACGTTTCAGGTAGGGAGATCTTCATTACAATTAATTTTACGACAAAGACCTGACGAATTGAAATCTACTACTTCTGGAAAACGATCTAAAAACAGCCATTTTTGGAATCACCTAGCTAGAAAAGATCTGCAACAACTAATTTGGCAATATAACTTTAGAAATCAGTATTTTACTTTGAGAGATCTTTTGAATGATATGAAAGAAAATTATGAGTTCCATGGGAGTAGAACAACACTTTATAGGGTTGTTAAAAGTATGGGGTATAAATTCAAATTAATTAATGGGTGCAAAATTCTCTGTGAACAAAAACATGTTGTTGCAGCTAAAATTATTTTCCTTAGAAAATTTTTACAGTATCAAAATTCCAGTGAAGATATCCAATTCGTGTACCTGGATGAAACATGGATATATCAGAATGGATCCGTGGTTCGACGCTGGGTACATGAAACGGATATAAAAAGTAATCCAACTAAATTCAAAAATGAAGGCAAACGCTTCACCATTCTACATGCTGGGTAGAGGGGTGGGTTTTTGGATGGGTGCGATTTTTTATTACATTCGAAAAACAATGACCGAGATTGCCATGCCACAATGGATGGTAATACTTTTCAAAATTGGGTGGTTAATCAACTTATTCCTGCTTTGGCTAAGCTTTCAGGGAAATGTGTAGTTATTATGGATAATGCTGCATACCATTCTGTGCAATTAGACAAAACTATTTCATTTTCTTGTAAGAAATGCGAAATGCAGGAGTGGTTGGTTAAACACAATGTAAAATTCAATCCAAAATTAACCAAAAAGGAACTATGGGCTTTATTTATACCTTTTCGATCAAATGACAAAATTTACGTAGTTGATGACATTTTGAGAAAGAACGGGCACGAAGTTCTTAGATTACCGCCATACCATTGTCAATACAATCCAATTGAAATGGCATGGGGGTTTTGTAAGACTTACTATAATAAGCACATAAATTCTAAGCAACCATCTAAGGATCGTGTTCAGAATTTATGGCTTGAGTCTCTCTCAAAATGTACATCCGATATGTGGCAAAATTTTTGTGATCATTGTGAAAAACTTATTTCGGATGACTGGACAAAACACAAGGGGAACCTTTCTTTTGAAACCATTCCTCCTTTTATTATTTCGCTTGGGGAATCTGGCTCAGAACAAACATCAGAAGATTCAGATGCAGGTTCTCTTGACTAAATAATAAAAGTGGAATGAGGGCTTAAAAATTGTTTGACATGAAAATTATCAGTATCACAAGAGGGTGGGAATAAATTTGCAATTCTACAAAAAAAATACTGACTGCCAACAGAAGAGAGAATGACCAAAATTAAGGTGGATGGATGGAGTTGATCAAAATGTGTTAACGGGAAGACCCAAGCGAGAAATACAAATGGATGACGAAATAAGTTTGCAGAGCCGCCTTAATTTTGGTCATTCTCTCTTCTGTTGGCCCTCAGTATTTTTTTGTAGAATTGCAAATTTATTCCCACCCTCTTGTGATACTGATAATTTTCATGTCAAACAATTTTTAAGCCCTCATTCCACTTTTATTATTTAGTCAAGAGAACCTGCATCTGAATATTCTGATGTTTGTTCTGAGCCAGATTCCCCAAGCGAAATAATAAAAGGAGGAATGGTTTCAAAAGAAAGGTTCCCCTTGTGTTTTGTCCAGTCATCCGAAATAAGTTTTTCACAATGATCACAAAAATTTTGCCACATATCGGATGTACATTTTGAGAGAGACTCAAGCCATAAATTCTGAACACGATCCTTAGATGGTTGCTTAGAATTTATGTGCTTATTGTAGTAAGTCTTACAAAACCCCCATGCCATTTCAATTGGATTGTATTGACAATGGTATGGCGGTAATCTAAGAACTTCGTGCCCGTTCTTTCTCAAAATGTCATCACCTACGTAAATTTTGTCATTTGATCGAAAAGGTATAAATAAAAAAAAAATTAAAAAGAGGATTACTTATGATATCATAAATTATTGCAACACTGTTAAAATAAGGAATCAGGAGTGGCAACTAATAAAAAATGTAAATGTTGATACTGCAACATAACAACACAAAAGCATGGCTAGGCGAGATCCAGAAACAAATGGAATATATTATACACACATTATTGATAAGAATAACAATTTTTTTTAACATACACGACGAGCGGGAGATTATTTTTATTTTCGGGGGTGAAAAAGTGCCCCAAACGTTTTTTTGACTTTTGAGTATGAAAGTACACACATTATTGATAAGAATAACATTTTTTATTTATCTATGGCCCCTTGCCAAATTCTGAAAAAATAATGTTTAATTCTTTGCATATGGATCCATACACGACGAGCGGGAGATTATTTTTTTTTCGGGGTTGGAAAAGTGCTCCAAACGTTTTTTTGACTTTTGATTATGAAAGTACACACATTATTGATAAGAATAACAATTTTTATTTATCTATGGCCCTCTGCCAAATTCGGAAAAAATAATGTTTAATTTGTTGCATATGGATCCATACACGACGAGCGGGAGATTATTTTTTTTTTCGGGGGTGAAAAAGTGCTCCAAACGTTTTTTTGACTTTTGATTATAAAAGTACACACATTATTGATAAGAATAACAATTTTTATTTATCTATGGCCCTTTGCCAAATTCGGAAAAAATAATGTTTAATTTATTGCATAGGACGAGCGGGAGATTTTTTTTTTCGAGGGTGGAAAAGTGCTCCAAACGTTTTTTTGACTTTTGATTACGAAAGTACACACATTAATGATAAGAATAACAATTTTTACTTATCTATGGCCCTTTGCCAAATTCAGAAAAAATAATGTTTAAATCGTTGCACATAATTCCATCCGCATATAAATCCATACGACGAGCAGGAGATTATTTACTTTTGCTTATTAGAGTAAACATACTTATGATAAAAAGAAATAACATATGATACATATTAACATTTAAGAAGATTGTGAATTTAAAAAAATATATACAGTCTGTTTGATTTATTGTGACACAGCACATATGTCCGTTATTAGTACAGATAGAAAAAAAAGTTAAAGACAAAAGTTTTAGTATTTTTTATGATCTATTCAATCGTAATATCAGAAAAACAGTTGAAAATCAAATAAACACGTGAAAGCTATTAGTTTCATTTTCTTTAATGGAACACCCTGTAT
Organism: Philonthus cognatus; assembly: GCA_932526585.2. Taxonomy (NCBI): domain Eukaryota; kingdom Metazoa; phylum Arthropoda; class Insecta; order Coleoptera; family Staphylinidae; genus Philonthus; species Philonthus cognatus. Next base: position 17,053,021 of record OW052252.1, read on the forward strand.
ATTTTGTTTATTTCAAATAGGCATTAATATTAGCCTTATAATGATACCACATAAGTACCCCTTTATTATAGAAATAACACGACAATTGCCAATAAATGAAATTTATCAGTTGACATGAATAACTATTTAAAGTGTCTGTTCAAAGTGACGTCCGTTGTTCGCAATACATTCTTCACATCTCTTCATTAAATTTCGTCGTGCTTTTTGCAACATCCGTGGTGTTATTTGGCCACATGCCATACGAATACGATTTTTCAGATCGTCTAGATTTTCTGGACGAGTAACATAAACTTTTTGCTTTAAAAATCCCCAAATAAAAAAATCTAAAACAGACAGATCTGGCGATCTTGCTGGCCAGTTTATGGGGCCACCATTTGCATTCAATTTCAAACCAAACTTTCTTTCCAAAATATCTTTGACATTTCTTGCGTTATGGGGAGGAGCTCCATCTTGTTGGAACCACATATCTCGACATATTTCTAGGGGGATAGCATCTAAATAATCTTTAAATTCTATCGTAAGAAAGTTGGCATATCGCTCCGCATTCAACGTTCCTTGATAAAAAAATGGTCCTATTATGGTATCACCTAACACACCAAGCCACACATTAACTGCAAATTTTTGTTGGAATCTGCATTCTCGAATTTGACGTGGATTCTCAGTATCCCAGTAATGGTCGTTTTTTCGGTTGGAGATTCCGTTGTTGTTGAAATTTGATTCATCACTCCAAAGAATTAAATTTAATAAATGTTGATTGTTGCTAAGCCAATTACAGAATACTATCCTCCTGTCAGAATCACCATCTCTTAAACCTTGTACTAACTTAATTTTATATGGTCTCATTTTATGTTTTCTCAGAATAGAAAATATTTTATGCATACTTATTCCTAAGTCAGCCACTGCTTCGCGTATTGAATTACATGGATGTGCTCTAAAATAGGCCAATATCAATACTTCATTATTATCTTCTCTTTCTTGTCTTCTCCTTCGTAATTTATCATTAAAACACCCATTTCTCCGTAAATTTTGTTCAAGTCTTGCAAAAGTGCAATAATGTGGTTGTCTTCTTTCTGGATACATGTTTCCATAAGTGATATTAGCTTCTCTAGAATTATCGTTGCATCTAACGAAGACCTTTAGCATATCCATTTTTTCATCATTAGAATAGTAATTATCACCCATCTCTAAAGATTTGAATCAACAACACGCAAGACGGGAAGTTACTACACCACTTTGACATTAAAGCGTTAAAAAATTGTTTTATGTCAATTGTTATCGATGGCAACTGATAAATTTAATTTATTTGCAATTGTCGCGTTATTTGTATAATGAAGGGGTACTTATGTGGTATCATTATAAAGCTAAGGTTATTGCCTATTTGAAATAAACAAAACATACAGGGTGTTCCATTAAAGAAAATGAAGCTAATAGCTTTAACGTGTTTATTTGATATTCAATTGTTTTCTGACAATGCTACTGAATAGATCATGAAAAATACTAAAAAAAAAAATAAAATTATTGTCTTTGACTTTTTTTTCTATCTGTACTAATAACGGTCATATGTGCTGTGTCACAATAAATCAAACAGACTGTATATTACATTTAAAGACAAGAAAAAATGAAAGGGTAATTTTAGGGGTTTATCTTCTTTGTGCTATTAATTGAGATGTATTCCTTAGTAATATTTTGTTTTATTTGATTTTGCTTTCTCGGAAATATTGATTTCCATATTCACGGGGTAAAAGAAATATTTTAGGGGTGAACAGGGTGACGAAACGTTTTTTTGATTAGGTGTATTAAAAGAGGGTAGAATAGAGATATTTTGAGATCAAATTGAATTTTATGGAACTGCCAAAGTAGAAAAAAATTGATTACGTTTTTGGAAGGGGTGAAAAAATATTATAGGTAAAAATTATGGGTCAATTTTTTTTATGGGTGATAACTTAGAAATCTCTTATCGTATATTTTAAATTTTATTCGATTTGTATTTTTTGCTCTGAGATATTAATTTTTGAAACCTTAGGGTAAAACAATAGTTTAGTGGCGAACGGGGTGTCGAAACGTTTTTTTTTTATTTCACTTATCAAAAGAAGGTATAATAGAGATGTTTTGAGCTAAAAAGTAACTTTATGAAATATTGCCAAATTAAAAAGAAATCATAACATATTTTTGGAACGGGTGAAAAAATATGAAGGGTAAAAGTTAAGGGTTGTATATTTCTTGGGATAATAATTTAGGCTATTTGAAGTGTATATCTTCAAATTTCATTTAATTTGCTTTTGTTTTTTCCGAGATATGAATTTTTTAAATCTATTGCTGGATCTATTGCTAACTTCACACCCGTGTTTTAGACATCTTAAGTTGTGTCATATTATGTTTATTGAGGCCTATTGACAAAGAAACACAATTGGCAACACCCCTTGTTTCTCGTATTGCCAGTATACGTTCCACCCTCCACTTTGTTTTATTTTAACACAGGGAATTTTCTTTTAAGTACTGCTACTTCACAATATTTTAGTGTTTTATACGCGTGGCGCATAAAACTCGAAATTTTACTTCATGCTTAATCAAGGATTGGAGACACTTGTTAGAAGCTTCAAATTGCACGGTTTTATAAAATAAACGAATACCTAAAACGTAACAGTGTATTGTTATATGCAGAGAGTTTTAAGTAACACCGAACATGCCAGAAAATGTTCACTGTAAATTTTCCTATGTTCGATTTGTTCTGGGACGCATCAAAGCATTGAGTGCGATTTCATTGGCTACGATTTCCAATGGTAATATAGTCAACCCAATTTACATTCTTCTGGGTGCGATTTTATTGGTTACGATTTTTAGTAGTTCTAATGCAAATTAGGACTAATGTAAATTGGGTACATGTAACGTCAAAATAAAATATGTCGGTTATTAAATCTTGTGCGTTTATGGTAAGTGCAGTGTGTGGAAATATGGAATATACTTTTTTTGTCCAAAGCAAGACATCAGCATTTCAAGACAATCAAGATTAATACTGTCCTGAAACATACAGGGAGTTTTTCTTTTAGGTATACGTATTTCTAATTTAGTCTATTTTCTGTAAATCCTTGTTTTTTTAAGCTCGATTTAAAGCTTTAAACGAGTGTTTTTCACTCCCAGACTAAGCATGAAGTAAAATTTCGAGTTTAGAAAAGCCCCGTGAAAATTTGTCTCGGGTCGCTTTTCGGTGGGCTTTTCTAAACTCGAAATTTTACTTCATGCGCCACGCGTATAAAACACTAAAATATTTTAAATTTTATGTATATTCAAACGTCACTTGAAATCTGTCTTATACGCGTGGCGCATGGAGTAAAGTTTCGAGTTCAGAAAAGCCCAGAAAATTTGTCTCGGGTCGCTGCGCGACCCGAGACAAATTTTCACGGGGCTTTTCTAAACTCTAAATTTTACTTCATGCTTAGTCTGGGAGTGGAAAACACTCATTTAAAGATTCAAATTTAACTCTTTCAAAAAACAACGAATGGCGGAAAATTTACAGCTTATGCATGTTTACCTAAAAAATAAATCACTGTATCTTCAATTCCTTGTAAGTTACGCAGTCAATAAAGTAATAAATACACCTACATTATCTTCATTGAGTATTATGTTAGCAAATAAATGAAAATTGCAATGTTTGCCAAATAAAGCAGCACACCTAACACCCCAGTGTTGTTGTGTTGGCAGCAGTACTAGGTGCGGTACTTGCAAACCTGCCTCGCCACGCTCTTCAAATTTGGAATATTTATGTGGGATTAATGAATAAATCGGTTATGAGCTTTTATTAAATGAACTGACTTTTATTATGACAGACAATTGCACGACTGTTCTCGTTCGCGGCGATGATGATACTGACTTCTACTGCGCACCGGGTTGCCGGTGTTCACTTGCCTCGGCCTGTGTGCAGTCTTGCCTTTCCATTCCCACAATTCGGCAATCTTGCTGGTCTTCCGCCCCGGAAGACTCGGAATCGTTGTCCACTGGACACCATGGCTTCATATATTCGGAGGTAGATGTCTTGAATGGTACTTCCTGGGTGCCCTCCTTCTCAACGTCGTAGGTGTTGTGCGATTTGACTTTCGTCACTTGGTATGGACCTATATATTTAGCTTTAAGCTTGAGCCTTGGCCCAAACTGTGTTCGCTTAATAGCTACTAAGTCCCCACTTTTATATCTTCCCAGCGTTATAGTATTGTCTGTTTTCTTCTTGAACCTTTAGTATTTTCTGATTAGCTGTTTTTCTTAGTACATTTCTATCTTCCTGAAACTTGTCTATCATCTCCTGCTCAATAAACTCCTTGATTCTAAGATATTCGGGATTTCTCATCCGCACTCCTGTTAGTAGTTCGAATGGTGTGGTGCCTATGCTTCTTTGCACAGTCGAATTTATTATTTTCGCGTCATCAACATACTTGTACCATTTTGATGCATCGTCGATCGCCATCTAACTCATGACTGCTATGATGGTGCGGTTCAGCCTTTCTATTTGTCAATTCGCCCTAGGGAGCCCTGTTGTGATTACCCGATGCTCAATCTTCTCCTTTTCACAATATTCTTTCCGGAGCCTGTTAGTATTAAGTTTGAGTCTTTCAGCTGTGGCTTACCAATTTTTGTATACACTCTATCAGGGATAATATTAATTTGGCTGCCTGTATCTATGAGTGCTTCCCATACTTGGTCACCTATTTCTATTTTCTTCATCTTATTCTTAGCAACGTTCAATGAACGTACTTCTCCTGTGCCATTTTTCTCTTTCTTTGCTACTGCACTTTCTCTGCACTCCGCTGCCTTATGTCCAAAACCATTACATCGAAAACATTTCATTCCTTTGAACTTACGCTCGCAGTCTCTAGCTTGGTGGCCACTGGTACCACAATTAAATCATCTAGGCGCTGGCCTATTCGACTTTTCTGGCTGCTTTTCAGTTTCTTTGTTCTTCGAGCTACTAGCCTGGATCCTACTTTGATTTGCACTCTTACTGCTTTTGATTTTTTCGTATATGCCCAGCCTAATTTTAAAATCACCTATACTAGGCGCACCGAGCACTGCTGTCGTACTTCTATTACTCCCTTGACAGCTATTTCTTTCATTATCAAAAAATACTCTTAAACCGATTCTTCTTTCTTCATCTTTCGACGCATTAATGCTTTGTGTACTTCTGCGCTATTGCATTTCAGCGAAAATTCACTACGTAAATCTCTTTTCAATCTTGACCAAGAATTCAATCCTCTTTCGCTGCTCACGAACAGCTTCGCTAATCCTGATAATCGTTTCTTTGCGAAAATGAATCGCTGCAATTCATTCCAGTTAACTAACACTGCTGTCCTCGAAATCTGCTATCCATTTATTAACTGAGTATTCCCCGTTTCCACTAAATGTGCGAATTGTATCTTCCACGTCCCTGAACGAAAATGCAAATCCCACTGGGCGATTCTGTGCTGCTAAGTTCTACTCTGCCTGCGTTGAGTTGTTGTTAAGTTGTTCTCCACTGGCACTTCATGGTTCTTCACTGCATTCCTGTCTGTGTCTTCTTGTTCGTCATCGTCTTCGAATTCACTGACTTCTTCTTCGATTTCCACAACGCTGGAGCTTGCTACATTGCACAATACTTTAATTATTCTTCTTATAACGTCATCTTTTTTACCGTCCACTTTTAAATTTAATAAATCACAAATTAACGCCAATTCGCTTATATTAAGTTCTTTTAAAGCATCCTCTTGATCCTTGTATTCATCCGAGTCAGTTTCATACCCAAATCCGGAAAATTCTCTAAGTCTTCTGCGATTGCTGCGATTCCCGTCTTCACCGTAAACCGCTTTGTGTAACACACGCACCGCCTTAGCTGACGCCTTATTAAGTCTTTTATTGATAATTGGGTTGTCCGGTAACGTTTTCATCTTGAATTATTTTTCGTCTTTTTTTTTCAGCGCCTGCTTTTACTGTAAACACACACACGTGGTATTCGTCGCCTTCTTTTTTGTTTTTCGTCTCAAACACGTGGCACTCACCGCACCTCGTCGCGTCGTTTTCATTTACGTGTTCCGTTTCACACCCACGTGGTCACGTGGTATTCGTCATTCTTCTTCTATTACGTGTTCCCTCTCTTTGCGTCTTCTTCTTTTACGTCCTCCGTCTCTTTGCGTCTTCTCCTTTTACGTCTTGTTTTACGTCTTCCTCTTTTACGTCTTCCGTCCTTTTCACTCGACCGTCTGTTTCCCGTACGCACTATCGTCTTGTCTCTCTCACAAATATGTGCAATTTCTGCATTCGTTTATCACGTCATTTATTTAATTCATTTAATTACGACTCATGTAATTTCGATTTTACTTATCATATCCCGGTTGAGCCCCCAAAATGTGGGATTAATGAATAATTAATCGGTTATGAGCTTTTATTAAATGAACTGACTTTTATTATGACAGACAATTGCACGACTGTTCTCGTTCGCGGCGATGATGATACTGACTTCTACTGCCCACCGGGTTGCCGGTGTTCACTTGCCTCGGCCTGTATGCAGTCTTGCCTTTCCATTCCCACATTTATATTTAAAGCTGCCGAAAGGCCGTTTTGTTAGCACAATGGGCCTAATGAGGCCTAAGTGCAGTGCAGAAATGCGCACTCCCCAAAGGACCAGGCAGTTTTTGGACGGCATTTTTGCTGGTTGCGTTAGAACTACGAAAATCAGCCAATGAAATCGCACTCAATGCTTTGATGCATCCCAGAACACATCGAACTTAGGAAAATTTACATTGAATATTTTCTGGCATGTTCGGTGTTACATAAAATTCTCTGTATATATATAATATAACCTTTATTTGGCATCCAATATACAGCTCTATACATTTACTTAAGATAAAAATTAAAAATAATAAATAATTCTCCCATATTCCCCAAAATAAATGTTCTTCCGCTGCGCCGTATTACCTACTCCTCCCTAGCCTTTGTTTCACATTTGCTTTTAGTCCCTCAATCCCCTTTCCACCTGCACACATACTCTCCGTTCGCCCTTTACCATTAATCTCCAGTTTTCCCCGCAATCCCATACATTCCCTCATCCAGTGCTCCCATCCAGTGCTCCCATACATCCATCCATTTCATGTACTCTTCCCCCATCCATACCTTTTTTCCTCTTTCCTCGTTCCCACACCTGAATCGTGCAAGTAATCGTGCTTCGTCCTTAGGCAATCTCGCAAAATAGCGCGGGGGGCCATCAAACACTTGAATATCTTTATACTTGGGGCTAGAGCTGCTCTTGTCTATACGTATTTGTCGCAACTGCAACTCGACATTTTTTGCCCTCACCGCATACTCTAGCTCCAGCCTCTTCCTCAACGCTATCTTCTGTTCCAACACTTGGCACGATCACCGCACTTTTCTGTACAGCGACTCTCTGTCTTTCATCCATCCTATTCCCTTAGCATTCACCTTCTATACACCCCATGCCTCCTTCACTAACCTTTCTTCTCCTAACATACTTATCTTTCTCTCATATTTCACTACCCTCCTCGCTGACTTCCCTTCCACAGACATTCTTTGACACTCCTGCAATACCACATAGCTTGGCGTTGTTTGCCTAATATACATTTTAAGTATTGCAGGTGTACCTTTTCCACTCTCTCATGCTCAGATACTCCCCATACCTCTGACGCATACATCATTATCGCTCTTACACAGGCATCCCACCACACTAGTTTCATGTTCATATTTCCCCCTAACACTTCCTCCCATACATTGCGCATCCCCCCATTGCCATTCTCACCTTCTTAAATTGGTACTCTATATGTTTTGTTCTGCCTCTGCTCTCGGCGAACATATAACCTAGGTACTTAAACTCGCTCACTCTCTCTAATCTCTCTCCCATCCACTTCAATTCCTCATCCTTTCTTCGTCCACCCCCATTCTTACATACCATCCATTTAGTTTTCTTGACACTCACAATCAACTCCCTTTTATTAAAATACCTCTTCAGCCTACCTTTCATCTCATTCAATTCACCTATCGTTTTTGCAATCACTACCACATCATCCGCATACGCCAAGTTCCATATCTTCTTTCTTCCCACCACTATTCCCCCTGCCTGTCCCATCTCTAGAACCTTCTCCATATCTGCGACATACAAGTTGAACAGTAGTGGGCTCAAAGGGCACACTTGTCTCACGCCACGCACTATCTTAAACCTCTCTGACTCGCACTCACCCACTCTTACCTTACACCGCGTATCCTTCTACACCTCAGCCACCCAATTTACAATCTGCTCTGACACTCCCTTACCTTTCAAACATTCTACCAATAACTTTCTCCCAACAGAATCATATGCCGGTTTCAAATCCACAAACATCAAATACACCTTGCCTTTCTTCACAATCTCTCTCTCTCAATCAGCCAGTTCAAAGTAGCTATCTGATCCACTGTCGACCTTCCCTTCCTGAAGCCTGCCTGCACTTCTGGTAGCAGGCCCTTCTCTTCCACCTCTTCCTCCAACCTTTCATTTACGATCCCCATCATCACTTTGTATAATGTGTCCATGAGCGTTATGCCTCTATAATTTGCTGGGCACATTTTATCCCCCGCCTGATGCACTGGAATAATTATACGCTCCCTCCATTCCTACGGGAATTGCTGTCCTCCCCTCCATATTTTATTTAAAATGTCCAGCTTGGCCCGCTTTCCTCCTGCACTGCACCATTTCCAAGCCTCCCCCTAGATTCCATCTGGCCCCGCCGCTTTTCTTTCCATTATCCCTCTGAGGGCTCTTTCTAATTCCTCCTCCCTAAAGTCTTCTGTCCTATTGAGTCTCCTTCTCTCATAGCTCCTCTTTGCTTCCACGTGTCCTCCCCTTAACAGATCCTCAAAATATGTCTTCCACTGTGCCATACTGATATTTTCTCCCTTTATTGTTCTCTTCGGGTTCTTTATCTTTACGTACGCCCATAGCTGTTTCTCATTTACAATTTCACCTACCGCCTTCATCTCTTCTTTCATCCAACCGTCTCTTCTGCCCTTACACACTCTCTCACAGTGGTGTCTCGCTTCTTTCATTACCTCCTCTGACCCTTCCCCTCTTCCCCATTTATTAGTTGCCTTCCTCAACGCTTTTCTAGCTTCGTGGCACTCACTGTCAAACCACCCCTCTAAATTGGTCCTCCGTTCCCCCTCTTCTGCATCGTCATGGCTAACTTTACTCCTGCTCTCAGTTGCTTCACCGAGTCTATTTCTTCGAAACATACCTCTTCAATTCTCTTGATGTACTTTATTCTTGCCCACCTTGACCAGCACCATCCTTCCTTATTTCGTGCTTGCCCCTCCTTTCCCCTGTTCCCAAGTTTGACCGTTACAGGAAAATGATCCGACTCACTCCAGTCCGTCACAGCAAAAAATGTTACTTCATCTCTTATCTCCTCCCCAACCAAGATATAATCGATTACCGAATTCCCCCACGGTCCACAATATGTCACCTCACCTTTCTAATCCCCTGCCGTACACCTGTTTAATATTTCCAGTCCCTCACCATCTGCCCATTCTATTATCGAGTCATTAGACTTTCTTGCCCTCACTACATTTCCTCCTTCGTTTATACACTTTGTTTGCATATTTCCTGTTATCACATTCCAATCCCCACCCACAATTATATTCCCCGGGTCTACGCCTCCTGCTGTAGCCATATTATGCAGTCTCTAATTTCCTTCCTTGCTTGCTGGTTATAGGCAGTCACTATCCTCCATTTCCTTGGACCATCACAAAATGCTCTGCTTACTACACCTTCTTGCTTCTTTCTTTCCACTATCTCTTCTCATTCCTCCAATCCTCTTCTAAGCCCTGTGATAATTCCCCTTTTCGCCCTACCTTTCTACTTTTCCCGTCTCGCCCCCACGCACTTCCATATACAAGTATTTGGCATTTTCTGTCTTAATATCTCTCAATCCTCTAACTCTACCCATGTTTCTGTCAATCCGACGAAATCCTTGTCCCTCACCCAACTTTCTAACTCTTTATTCCATATATTGTCCTCAAGCTTTTTCTTTAGACCCGCAATATTACAAAACGATGCCGTAATCCCATATGTTTTGCTTTCTCTTCGTCTCCTCCCCCGATATCCCCCCTTCTCTAATTCCTCCAGGCGTTTTTTGGACCTTCTACGTCCTTTATCAGTGAGCCCGTTTCTTTGTCCCACACCCACCATTCGTTTCCTGGGCGCATCTTTTGATAGAATTCGTGAATCTGTTTCCCCTTTATTCTTTCCTTGCTTTAATTTTTACTTGGATTTCCCTCTCCTCCTTCATCAAGTCATCGTCCAAATATACTGTACTTTTCGTCGCTTTCAATACACTCTTTTTTGCCATAATTTTCTTCTTCTCCTCAAAATTCTTGCATTTAACCAGAATTGGCCGCTTCTTCCCAACTGTCTTTACTCCCAACCTAACTGCCTCTTTATACTGGAACGTTACTCTTAATTCCTCTGCCAATTTGTTAATATCGCTTTTTACGTCTTCCCCTTCATCCAACCCATTATTAATTACGTTGTTCCTCCTTTTTTTTTTCTCTCTTATCCTCTCTGCTTTTTCTAACTTATTTATTCTACTCAATAATGCCGTTTTCTCCTCTTCCCATTTTCGCTCCCTTTGTTTCAACCCCTCCTTCAGCTCCTTTATATTCTTATCGTATTTCTCAAACCTTGTTTCCAACCTCTCTAATTTATCTAATATTCTAGATACTTTCTCTTCCATTTTATCCGATTCGGGTTTGTTTCCTTCTGCCTTCCTTTTCTTATTTACCTGCTCAAAAAATTGCCTCAAGTCCCCGCAGCTGTGTGTGCGCTCCCGCGCCGTCTGCATGAATGGATCTCCGCGCTCCAGAGTGTACCACGACGCGCCGCTCTCACGCGCCACTCCCACCAGTCGCGACCGTTTGCCTCGCGCACTCTTTACTCAGCCGGGCCTGTACACGACTTTCGTCCTTATCTTCACACGTGCCCGATAATTCTAACTGCTACTTTCATCCACTCTATTGTCTTGTTTTCACTTTTGTTTTTACATGACACAAAATCTGCCACACTTATAATTAATCCCCGTCCTCGGCTCTAATTGTTTTTTTCTTTATACCACTAATAAATCTCTCCTATACGCTGATCAACAATCACTCCAACCACTCGTATGTATACTTAAAAGATAAATTCACTATGTATAAACCTGTCATTTCTAAAGGCCAATAAACAATTACATTATTATCTAAATTGAATTTATGTTCAGTATTCCGGCACCAGATACCCACAGATGCGTTTCGGACTTCAAGGTCCTCTTCAGTGTGGTCCCGACCCAGTGCTGAGGAATACTGAACATTTCTGACTATTTCAAGCCAATATGTGAAAACTTTTAATGGATTTCGATAGCTAACGCCATGAAGCATTAGATGGCGTTAGCTATCGAAATCCATTAATAGTTTTCACATTATTATCTACCCCTGACTACACTTGCAATTGTAGCTAAATCAATAATTAAAACAAAATCCGTTACAGTCAATGAAAACGCAGAGAAAGTAAACAAATCTACCAAAATTGCAGAGCAGACCGCCATTAAAACAAAATCAGTATCAAGTAACGAAAAGGTCGATATTGATAGTGAAAATTCGAGTGATATTTTCACTCCGGAAACGCTTCAAGCGATTGAATTGGCTGAGCAACAAGAACCTGCTGAAAAATACGATACGGAAGTTAATTACATTCCATTACCCGGTCCTTCAAAGGACGCTAAAATCGTCTTAAGCGGCAACACTTCATCATCCTCGAGTTTACCCACTCCTTACCAACGTGAAGCTAAGGAAATATTATCCCTTACTTCCGAAAACGGTGATCAAACAATATACGAATGTGATGGTGATGTAAAATCACAACAACGCGGATTCGTCAACGTCACAATGTCCGATTCTGTTAATAATGTAATCTCAGATGACCAATCTAATGATATTTTAACGCCAACATCAGTACTTGACGATAATTCTACTTTAACCTCAAATAAAAATGGTGAGTCTTTTATTCAAAACACTCAAAAGTAGGAGGACCACAAGAAATGTTCCGGTTAACACAGCAGAAATACGAGTGTAAGCGAATGTTTTGATGAGTAGGAAGAGGTGATACAGAAATAGTCACGTTAAAAACCAGTTGCACCAGACATGTTGAACTGGTTCAACTGTGGAATTCGAGTTCAAAGTGACATTAGAACAATAGGAACTGTCATATTGAGCTCAAGTTCAGCTTGAACTCGATTGCAACGTTTTTAGTGCAACTCGGCCTCAATACTTTGATAACACTGTTCGAACATAAGATGGTAACTAAACGAAACGACCACTTGGTAAAGTTGTGATTTTAACATGACAGCCGCAAGTTTGTGTTTCTGCTTCAGTGTGGTTTTACCTTTTCGGTAGCTCTCGTAATTTGATCAGTTGATTTTTTTTGTGGTCCTTCTATTTTTGAGACAAACCATAGCTTACATGTAAAAGTATATGCATTTAATTTGTGTTACCTTCTTACAGAGCTGGGCAGGATTCGAATCATTCAAGATTCGAATCCTGGATTCGAATCATTCAAGATTCGAATCCTGTTAGAGGATTTAAAAGAGGCATTCGAATACTTTAGTTAAACTGGATTCGTGATTCGGATTCGTTACATTTTTTTAAAAGGATTCGTATTCGAATCCAAATGCTGGTGATTCGAATCCTCATAAAAGGATTCGAATATTTATAAAATGATTCGAATATTTATAAAATGATTCGAATATTTATAAAAGGATTTGAATACTTACAAACGGATTCGAATACTTACTGGCGCGACCCGAGACAAATTTTCTACGCGGGGCTTTTCTAAACTCGAAATTTTACTTCATGCTTAGTCTGGGAGTGGAAACACTCGTTCGAAACTATAAACTGAAGCTCTGATAAGAACGTTAAATGACTGAAAATGTTTTTAAAGAAAATAATCTAGGTTTCATAATTTTTTTTTTTTTAATATTATTTGAAGTAAAACTGACATGGTAGCCACAATCTGAAATGCTAAATTTTTCCGACATTTCCCTGATTCAAGATTTTTTTTCCTTGACCTTTTAATTTAACTTTCTTCTGTGGGAAACCCCCATTTTGTTAAATTGTTTTCGGCAATATTTAAGTTGGTTTTATAAATGTTTACGTGTTTTGTAATTTTTATGAAGCTTGTTGATTTTGACAAATTTAATAACATTAACAAAAAAGCCATTTGTTAGTGTTTTCGTCAATTTAAATAAAATACCATGACTTTTCTCTGACTTTCCCGGTTTTAATGATATTCAGTGATTTTTTTATTGACGTAATTTTCAGGCATTCGTCGATTTAATTTAATTTAATTTAATTTACTTTATTGACGGCTTATCACTATTTTACAATAATACAATATAAATTTAATTCATGATACTTAATGATATAAAAAAACAAATAGAAAATAGATACAAATGTAGGCAGTGAACAAAAAAGAAATACATAACAATGCATTCATATGAATCTAAGTCTAAAAAAAAATAATAAGAATACATAACATTATAAACAGACGTATACATCAGTATTTAATAATTTTTTTTTGAATTTATTAAATGTGTCACCAAAGATACAAATGTTTCTACTATCACATATTTTGTTCCAATATCGACACATTCTAGAAAGTGGTTCATTGTTCCCATAATTTGATTTAAACATTTTAATTCTAAAAGTTAGTTTGGATCTAGTATTGGTAGGGATACTAAAATTAATCATGTTAAGAAGCTCAACACAATCGCATAAACCATTTACTATTTTGTATAAGAGACATAAATCCAAATAAATCCTTCTTTCATGGAGTGATTTTAAATTTAAAAGTGCTAACATTTGTGATCTGTTGTAATTAACGCGAGATATGCCCAGAGTGAATGAAATATTTAATAAAAATTTGTTTTGTACTCTTTCAATGCTGTTCACAGAATTTTTATAATATGGCGACCAAATATTCGACGCATATTCTAGTTTAGATCTTACTAATGACAAATACAATGTTCGTTTAGTGTTAATAGAAAATTTGTAGCCAAAACGTTTTATAAATCCAAGTGATTGTAGAGCTAAATTTGTAATATGGTTTATGTGATTCATAAATGTGAGCTTCGTATCAAAAATCACTCCAAGATCTCTAACGGAACCAACACGAGATAGAATACAGTTATTTAGGATATAATTATGTAGTATAGGGTTCTTACTTCTGCAAAATGACATGACTGAACATTTGCTATAGTTTAATGAAAGATCGTTGTCTGCACACCATTCACTTAAGTAATTAACACTGTTGTATCCTTTCTTCACACTTTATTTTCTAATGGTTAGATATATATTTCAAGTGCTAAGCACTCATTTTCAATAACAACTAATTCTTACAACTGTTGCGCGGTTTCTTTATACCTACAGTGGATTAAAGGGAAAACCCCAGATTTAGAGAAGACCTTTGGGTGGGTTAACAAATTTTATTGCGTGTTGTTTATGGAGGTAACAAATTTAGAAGCGGGTTATTTAAGGGACTAACATCGAAGTTCAATAAATTATTTTTATTTTTACGCATTTCTATGGCTTCCAACATGTTTAATTGATACTTATTGGACTCTTTTAGGAGTTTCATATTGTTGATGTTGAATTTATGACCTGTTGTCAAGTTATGGTGTGCAATTGCAGATTTTTCTGGATTCTGGTTTTTTTATGTGATAACTGTGTTCTTTGAATCTAATATTTAAATTGCGGGTTGTTTGGCCGATATACACTTTCTCACAGTTATCACATTTTATTGAATAAATTCCAGATTTTTCAATGAATTCTCTTTTACTAAATGTGTTTCCTAAAAGTATACCACTCTTTGAATTTGTGTATTGTGCTGCCGTGAGGTTGAATTTTTTAAATAACTTATTTATATGATTATTTAGTCTAGGTACGTAAATGACTCTAGCATATTTAATAGGCTATTTTTCTTGCTCCTGCAAACTCGTTATTGATTTGATCTTGTGATATTTTATGCTCTTATTAATTAATTTTTGAATGGTATTATTAATATATATAGAAAAGGTACTCATACGTTTAATTATATCCACTCATCATCTTCGACACCGATTAAATATCAACTTTCAGCATTTAAAAGTATGATAGACAGAGCGATTAAATTACCACTTTCAGAAGAAAACAGGAAAGCAGAATTTAAGTTAATATTGGAAATAGCAAAATTTTTACATTATAACCCTAATACCATTCAAAAATTAAAAAAAATTAATTAATAAGAGCATAAAATATCACAAGATCAAATCAATAACGAGTTTGCAGGAGCAAGAAAAACAGCCTATTAAATATGCTAGAGTCATTTACGTACCTAGACTAAATAATCATATAAATAAGTTATTTAAAAAATTCAACCTCACGGCAGCACAATACACAAATTCAAAGAGTGGTATACTTTTAGGAAACACATTTAGTAAAAGAGAATTCATTGAAAAATCTGGAATTTATTCAATAAAATGTGATAACTGTGAGAAAGTGTATATCGGCCAAACAACCCGCAATTTAAATATTAGATTCAAAGAACACAGTTATCACATAAAAAACCAGAATCCAGAAAAATCTGCAATTGCACGCCATAACTTTACAACAGGTCATAAATTCAACATCAACAATATGAAACTCCTAAAAGAGTCCAATAAGTATCAATTAAACATGTTGGAAGCCATAGAAATGCGTAAAAATAAAAATAATTTATTGAACTTCGATGTTAGTCCCTTAAATAACCCGCTTCTAAATGTTACCTCCATAAACAACACGCAATAAAATTTGTTAACCCACCCAAAGGTCTTCCCTTAATCTGGGGTTTTTCCCTTTAATCCACTGTAGGTATAAAGAAACCGCGCAACAGTTGTAAGAATTAGTTGTTATTGAATATGAGTGCTTAGCACTTGAAATATATATCTAACCATTAGAAAATAAAGTGTGAAGAATGGATACAACAGTGTTAATTATTTATGATTATACTCTTCACGAAACTCAAAAACAAATATCGATTCACTTAAGTGATTAATATCTTGTTGCAGAAAATGTATATCGTCAATTGAAGAAACAGTTCGAAAAAGTTTAAAATCATCAGCAAAAAGCAAGAACTTACTATTTTTGATATAACTACCTATATCATTAATGAACAACAAAAATAGGATTGGTCCGCAGTGCGATCCCTGAGGGACACCAGATGATACTTTTATTGTTCGTGATATAAAGTTTTTATTTTAACAAATTGTGTTCGTTCTGTCAGAAAGCTCGAAAGCCAATTTAAAACTGCAGTTCCAAAGCCATAATTCCCCAATTTACTCAACAAAATTGCATGCGATACACGGTCGAAAGCTTTTGAAAAATCTGTGTAAATGGCGTCGATTTGTTTATTATTTTCAAAAGCGTTTAAAAGGAATGATTGAAATGTTAGTAAATTAGTAACAGTTGATTTACTATTACAAAAACCGTGTTGTTCTGGGCATATAATTTGTTTGCAATGCCAAATAAGTTGTTCAGATACTAATTTGTCGAATATTTTAGGAATTACTGATTGGGTGCAAATTCCACGATAATTTATGATATTCTCACGGTTGCCACTTTTGTATAAAGGAACAATATAGCTTTTTTTCCAAATATATGGGAACACGCCACCCTCTAAAGATGATTTAAATATAAGATAAATAGGCTGACACAAAGAATAAACACATCTTTTAAGAAAGTAGGCTGGAATGCCATCAGGGCCTATAGAGCAAGAGTCATGCAAAGATGACAGAGCATTAAACACATCAATCATATTTAATTGTAACCTATTTAACATTATATTATCAGAAGTATAAACATGATTATTACGCACTGTATGAACTTTACTACCACAATATACTGATTCAAAAAGTCTGCAAATAAGTTTCTGAAGTCGATTTCCGTTCATCCAGAAACGTGTTTTTAGGTAAGCCATCAGTTTTTGTTGATGTACGGACATAATTCCAAAAATTCTTCGGTTTACTAATTAATTCATTTTCCAGATTATTAATATAGTTCCTAAATAATTGTCTCGCCACGTCTTTACATTCTCTTCTTAGTGAGGTAAATGTATGTAGGTCAACTCTGCCGCTATATTTGAATTGACGATGCGCTGATTGTTTTCTTTTCGTAAGAGAGATTAATACATTATTATACCATTTTGGGTAAGTGGAGGATTTAATGCTTTTAACTGGAATATATTTATTAAAAATGGAAAAGCAAACTTCATAAAATTTATCAACTAAAATATTTACATCCGTGTCTACTAGGTATTCTGACCATACTACACTTGATAAACAAATATTAATGTCATCATAATTTGCTGCTTTAAAATCAAATACAAAATCTTCATATTCCAACATATTGTTTATTAAAGTCCGATCTTCTTTTATTTCAATTGTGTATGATTCATGATGCATTGAACTGCGGGAGAGAGGATCATTTGAAATATAAATATGTATATATATCCACAATATTAGAAAAAAATAGGTCCAAAAAACACCTCTTTTGTTGGGAATTGTATTCTTTTGCCGTAGGTTATAATATTCCAAGTTTTCTGCCAAAATTTGAGCATTTGTGGAACTATTCTCATCACATAAAACATTTATCCCATTTAAATCCCATGCAGCACGCGGCAAATTATAATCTCCACAGAATATGTATTTATGATCAGAGTATAAGTTACAAATTAATTCTATAGATTCAGAATGGGTTCTATAATGTAGTTCATCGGACGCAGGAGGAATATATACTGAAGAAACAATATATTTTCCAGCAATTGATACAAAAACTTCCTCTATCTATTATTTTATAATAGAGTTCAATTTGAAATTTTAAACGACTGTTTTCCACTCCCAGACTAAGCATGAAGTAAAATTTCGAGTTTAGAAAAGCCCCGCGTAGAAAATTTGTCTCGGGTCGCGCCGCGACCCGAGACAAATTTTCACGTGGCTTTTCTAAACTCGAAATTTTACTTCATGCGCCACGCGTACAAGACACTGATTTGAAGTTAAGTTCGAAAACACATAAATACATCTTTTATCAGAGTAACACGGAATCAGATATTTAGTCTGTTATCAACGATGTTCAGAGTTAATAATAAAGGGTGGTCCATCTAGCGGTTTATTTTTTAATAATATGTTATTTTGACTCTGACTAATAGTTTGCTCTCAAAATATTGACAAAAACTCAGTATCGTATGCCCACGGTACGAAATGTACGAAATTCAACAACCTTGGGAATTATTGAAAACTTATTTTCAAAATAACGGCTCTGTTGTCCAAACAGTGCAAATTCTGAAATGAAATTTCGGTCGAAATGAAGCACCAACCGCGCCTACTGTACGCAAATCTGTGCAAATAGTTCGTAAAATTGGAATTTTAGTGGACCATAGAAGCCGCCCCCTTTTCATCCAGTGCATACAGACAAGAATATTGCTATTGTAGCCTAAAGTATGACAGCCAATATAACATCAACTCGCCATTTCAAAAACATCAACTCGCTATTTCGGTCCACGGGGAGCACTGCAAAGGCATGATTATCGACTTATGTGGCCAGAAATTGAGGACATGGACTTGAACGATCTTTGGTTTCAGCAGGATGGTGCGACATACCACAGCCTATCAAACAATCGATCCGTTGTGCACTAAGCGGCCTTCAGGGAGCTGCGATTTGATGACGTTGGATGATTTTTTATAAAGTGCTGTTAAATATCTATGTTATGGAGACAATCTACAAACGATTCAGGTGCTTAAGCACAATATTAGTTGAGCTATTCGTGAGAAAATGTATTAAAATGGACTAAAAAATTGGGTTGACAAGATTGGTTTCTGTCGTTCCAGCCGAAGCAGCTACGTGAATAAAATTGTATTCAATTATTAATGGGAAGGATTGCTCTTGCCAACAATGCACCAACATTATCAAAAATATTGATCCTAGTTTATTTTATAGCTTTTTTTAAAAAGAAACTACTAGATGTTCCATCCTACAAATAATTAGCTTTTGAATATTTTGTTAAAACAACTGGTAACGATGTTTATATGTTAATGGTTGCAAAAAATAATAAAATCAAATTTATTCTTAAATGATTTGTATTCGTGATTCGAAAAAACAGGATTCGAATCATATTTATCTCTTACGAATCCTTTATTCGAGTATTCGTGATTCGAATCTTATTAGGTGATTCGGATTCCTGATTCGAATCCTTTTTACAAGGATTCGTCCTAGCTCTGCTTTCTTATCAATCAGAAGCGGCTCGTCACCTCTCTATAGGTGAGGCAACTGGCTTCTCGTTAATAAAAGATCGCATGATTTACCCGTACAACTTATCTGGCAGAGCTGGGACGAATCCTCGTAAAAAGGATTCGTATCACGAATCCGAATCACCTAATATGATTCGAATCACGAATCCGAATCACCTAATATGATTCGAATCACGGTTACTCGAATAAAGGATTCGTAAGAGATAAATATGATTCGAATCCTGTTTTTTCGAATCACGAATACAAATCCTTTAAGAATAAATTTAATTTTATTATTTTTTTGCAAGCATTATTATATAAATACCGTTACCAGTTGTTTAAACAAAAATATTCAAAACCTAATTATTTATTATTAACACTGAACATCGTTGATAACAGACTAAATATGTGACTCCCTGTTACTCTAATTAAAGATGGTTTTGTCTGTTTCTGAAGTTCACTTCAAATCAGTGTTCTGTACGCGTGGCGCATGAAGTAAAATTTCGAGTTTAGAAAAGCCCGAACATTTGTCTCGGGTCGTGAAATTTTACTCTATGCTTAGCCTGGGAGTGGTAAACTCTCGTTTAAAGCTTTAAATTGAACTTAAGAAAAAACGAGGAATATCTAAAGATTTACAGAAAATAGGCTGAATTTGGAATACGTATACTTAAAAGAAAAACTCCCCGTATCTGTTTGCTTCAAAGAAATATGAATAATTATAAATCATAATGAAGATAACAATTAATTCTCAAAAAACACTCGTTAATTAATATTATACAAAATTGGCGTTTGTTAAACAATGGCGACGACAAAGAAAAAAACATGTATTCTAGTAGAAATGCGTTTTATATTAAAAGAAGTAAACTATCTATCTTTTAGCTAGTAGTACAAGTTCTTTCTGCTAGCAGCAATCGTCCTTTTAGTAGTAGATGAAATTTTGTCCCTTCTACTATTACTAGGACTTTCTGCAACTAGTTGTAGTGCAGGCTCCGTCTGCTGGTGGCAGGACACGATGAGCTAGAACCATCTGAACTAGATGCTTTGTTAATAGCAGTATTTTTTTTTCTGCTAGTAGAAATTGTGTTTTTTGCTATAAAAAAAACGACTGCTAGGTCTTTCTGCTACTAGTAGTAGTACAGGCTCCATCTGCCGGTGGCAAGATTTGAAGCTAGAACCATCTGAACCAGAAGCCTTGTCTGCCAATAGCGGTAGTTGTTTCTGCTAGTAGAAATAGCGTGTTCGGCTAAATAGTAAACGTTTCTATCAGTAGTAATAGTAGTTATTTCAGCTAGTAGTACAATTTCTTTGTGCTAGTAGCGTTCGTCCTTTCAGTAGTAGAAAGAACAACTACTATTTTGTTCCTTCTACTACTACTACGAGTAGGTCTTTCTACTACTAGTACGGACGGAACCTGTACTACATGGGTGTATAACAAATGCCTGGAGGACGGGGTATTCCCCAACATCTGGAAGAGCGCAAAACTGGCCCTCATCCCGAAGGCAAAGAAGTCACCCGACAACCCGGGGTCATACAGAGAGCAGTCACGACTAGGATAACGGAGGAGAACTAGGCTGGGGGAAGATTCCACCCTAACCAATATGGATTCCGGAAAGGTACATCTACCATTGAGGCGGTGACAGCGGTGAGAGATATCGCAGAGGGAGCCAACGAGGGCCCCCTCCGGAAGAGGCAACACGCTGTCATGGTTGGTCTAGACATTAAGAATGCCTTTAACACCCTGCCATGGCAGGTCGTGAAAGAGGCAGCCAAAAGGCTAACAGGAGGGATGGCGACGATGGTGGACTCCTACCTCAGGGACAGGGCCATCACATATAGACTAGGGGAAAAAACGACGACCAGGGTAGTGGACCGGGGTGTCCCACAGGGGTCGGTACTCGGCCCGACACTGTGGAACCTTGTGTATGACGGAGTGCTCGGACTAGAACTGCCAGAAGGCGCCACCACCATCGCGTACGCGGATGACCTCGCGCTCATCGTCAAGCACAGGAGCATAGACGAAGTGCGTCGAATTGCGAGTTTGGCATCTGAAGCCATAATCCGGTGGATGGAGACGAACGGGCTCAAGGTAGCTGCCGAGAAGACCATGGCGGTGTGGCTGTCTACGAGGAGAGCGGAGAAACATCTAAGGAAACCCTAGAGATCGGGGGCAGCGAAGTGCCGATCGGGAAGGCCATGAAATATCTGGGTGTATGGCTGGAAGCTAACCCGCGGAATAGCAGGCACTGTGCGGAGGCAGCGGAAGCTGCACTACGGGCGGATGCAGCGGTGGGCAGAATCATGCCAAATTTGGGAGGGCCGAGCGAGGGCAGACGCCGACTGCTTGCCACGGTGGCCAGGGCCAAACTAGCATACGCTGCACCGGTGTGGGCGGGAGCAATGACCACAGCGCGGAACCGCAACAAAGCCAGGGCCCTCAGAACAGGAGCGTTACGCATAACCAGAGCCTACAAGACGGTATCGACCGACGCAGCGGAGGTCCTGGCCTCAATGATGCCAGGCGACCTGTACGTAACGGAAACTGCAGAAGTGTACCGCCATGGCCAGGGAGGGGGCTCACAGTAGGGCCATGATCAACTTGCAGGAAAGGTGGGCGCAGACAGAGTGTTGGACCCAAAAGTTAATCCCGGTAATTAAACCATGAGTAAAGAACAAGCATGGGCTGGTTGCCCACCACCTCACATAATTGCTGACGGGACACGGTAGTTTCGGGGCCTATCTGCACCTGATAGAAAAGGCAGAGAGCGGTGAATGTCGGTATTGCCGGAGCGATAAGGATACGGCTAGGCATACCATGTTCATATGCCCGGAATGGCAGCCGGAAAGACTAGTCCTAGAATGCAAAATTAGAAGGCTAGATGAGAAGACCGTCGTGGAGAAGAAGATGCTGGAGTACGAGGAGGCCTGGGACGCTGTGAGCGCATTCGCGACCTGCGTTATGCACAGAAAATACGGCGAGGAACGGACAGGTTGAGTAAGAAACCAGAAGAAGACCCCTGAAGAAATACCGTGATGGCGATACCGGGGAAGAGAGGGGGAAGGGTTTTAGTCGGTACCAAAACCCGACACTATTGGCTTAACAAGACCAAAGGCCTTTGTCTGTCAGCAGATTTCCCAATCCCCCAAAAAAAGTTTCCGTCTGCTGATGGTAAGAACTAGAAGCTCTGTTAATAGCGGTAGTTCTTTCTGCTGTAGAAATTCTTTTAGCTAGTAGCAGTTGTTCGCAAGACCGTAGCCGGAGGAGGGGGGGCGATGTGGGGGTTCAAACCCCCCCTGAAATTTTCAAAATGATAAATTTTTGTGTGTAAAAGCGGGACTGTAAGAGCAAAAACAATATTTTTCCCCAAGCCCCCCCCACGACATTTTAATAACCCTCTTATTTTATTTTCTGGCTCCGGCCTCGGTCGTTTTTTCAGCCTGATAGTAGTTTTTCTATTCTACTACCACTATTTTTTTTCTGTTACTAGTTAATAGCGGTAGTTCTTTCTGCTGTAGAAATTCTTTTAGCTAGTAGCAGTTGTTCGCAAGACCGTAGCCGGAGGAGGGGGGGCGATGTGGGGGTTCAAACTCCCCCTGAAATTTTCAAAATGATAAATTTTTGTGTGTAAAAGCGGGACTGTAAGAGCAAAAACAATATTTTTCCCCAAGCCCCCCCCACGACATTTTAATAACCCCCTTATTTTATTTTCTGGCTCCGGCCTCGGTCGTTTTTTCAGCCTGATAGTAGTTTTTCTATTCTACTACCACTATTTTTTTTCTGTTACTAGTAGTAGTAGTGATAGTACAGGCTCCGTCTGCGGAACTAGAAGCTCTGTCTGCTTATAGCGGCAGTTCTTTCTGCAACGATTTGTCTCGTTTATAACTGAAAAAAAGTAAACGTTACATTTTGTAGTAGTGGTTCTTTTGGCTAATAGTACTAAGTTGTACTAGTACAGGCCTCGTCTGCTGGTAGCAAGATATCTGAAGCTACAACCATCTGAGCTAGTAGTTCTGGCTGGTAATAGTGCTGGTTGTTTCTGCTAGTAGAAATAGTGTTTTTCGCAAAACAGCCTATTTTCTGTAAATCTTTAGATATTCCTTGTTTTTTATTAAGTTCAATTCGAAGCTTTAAACGAGTGTTTTCCACTCCCAGACTAAGTATGAAGTAAAATTTCGAGTTTAGAAAAGCCCCGTGAAAATTTTTAACATTATATTATCAGAAGTATAAACATGATTATTACGCACTGTATGAACTTTACTACCACAATATACTGATTCAAAAAAGTCTCAACTTGAAATTTTACTTCATGCGCCACGCGTATAAAACAGTGATTTAACGAAACATTTAAAAACACACAAAAGACATTCTTTATGTTAATCCTCACAATTAATTCGAATTATTTTTGACAATTCAAATCCTTTTTCGAATCCTCTTATAAATATTCGAATCCTTTTATGAGGATTCGAATCGCCCACATATGGATTCGAATACGAATCCTCTTAGAAAAACGGAACGAATCCGGATCACGAATCCAGTTGAACTAAAGTATTCGAATGCCTCTTTTGAATCCTCTAAAAGGATTCGAATCCAGGATTTGAATCCTGAATGATTCGAATCTTGCCCAGCTCTGTTATCTGGCAATAGCCATGAAGAGAATTCAACCTAATTTTTTATACCTTGAATTATTTGCCTCTGCTTCCTCTGAAGTTGGCCACGAGCCACGCCTGCTATCAACGTGTTAACCTCATATTGATTTGGGTGTTTATTTTTTTTCAGAACGTACGCTTTTAGTTCACAATCTCACAATCAACGAACGCATAGAATCTGATTTAGTCTCAGCTTCGGAAACAACGTCCGATGGTCATTGCGTATTGGTTCCTAAGTACAACCCCCCTTCAAATGATTTGATAAAATCCACCATGGCTGAATTCGGTGTGCCAGAAGTTAGAAATCAAGATCCTTTTTATTCCGACCCGAGCGACACGAAATCGGCTTCGATGGAAGTTGGACAAGCCGTGTTAAAAGTGAAATCGAAAACGGCCGTTGATTTTCCAGAATTTGATTCTGATTACAGAGGATTCGCAAAGCTCAGGTTGAAAGGCGCTTTGCAGAGTATTGAGGTTGATGAGAACTTGGTTAGGGTTGTGACGGCGAAGCTTCCGCCTAGCAGAAGGGAAGTAGAGTTGTGGGTTAAAGCAAGGTCGATGAGGAAAGGTGGGGAGGAGGAAGTGCAAGCTCGGAAAAGGAAAATGGTTACGTATGAGTTTGATGAGGGGGATGGAGGTGAAAGTGATACCAGTATAACTTTGTCATTGTGTACGCCTTTGAATGCAACTCTTGATGATACTGCATGTGTGGACTCGAATGAAACAATTGAAGAGACGGTGGAAATTAAGGATGCGTCCAAATTGAAACCAACTCAGAGTCAATTGACGTGCAGCAATGGTAAGTTTCACATTCATGTTGATTAGTTGATTACTTAAAAAAAATAGGGATACAATTACAAATAACATTTAGGCCCAGTTGGACCAAAAACGTCGAAATTAAGTTCAAACTGAACTTGAGTTCAGGCTGAATTTGAGTTTAAGTTGAACTTAAGTTCAAACTGAATTTGAGTTCAAGCTGAACTTTAATTCAAGCTGAACTTGAGTTTAAGATGACAGTTCCTATTGTTCACTTTGAACCCGAGCTTAGAGTTGAACCGAAATGTCCAGTTGACTCCCAATTAGACTCCACCCTTCAGTTAACTAGATATTATACCTGGTATTACTCGTACAGGGAATTTTTCTTTTAAGCATACATTCATAGTGTGTATACTTATACACGAGTGTTTTCCATTCCCAGGCTAAGCATGAAGTGAAATTTCGAGTTTAGAAAAGCCTGAAAATTTGGTTTGGTCCAAACCAAATTTTCAGGTTTTTCTAAACTCGAAATTTTACTTCATGCGCCACGCGTATAAAACACAGACCTCAAGCGAAATTTAAAATATACTATCAAGGTTGGGAGTTATTCACATTTAAGCGTTGAGTTATTCATTTAAAAGCAAAAAAAACCTTTATTGGCACAATACTACATTCATATCTACACTAATCGCTGCCCCCTCTCTTCCTTCTGCTTTCCCTCTCTTCCCCCAACTTCTCCAGCGTCCTTACCCCTCCCCATTCTCTCTCATCCATTCCGTCACTCTATCAACGGGGAACATTATGGCGTCGATTTGAAACCAAATTGACAACCCCGGGTTGAATAAAATAAATAAAAATTAGCTTGGCTTACGTTATATTCAAAACGGATCCCGCTGATTACCCACTAGGTCTTAGGTAGAGAGCCACAATCACTTAGGAAAAATAAGAAAAAGCACTTACCTGTATTTCTCCTGTCACCGACGTCTTTGGTTTTCACACACACTTACTTATTATATATATTTCTCTCGGAGTCTTTATATTGAAAGTTAGCTTTACATTAAATGAAGAAAATTCAGACGTTCAAAAATCAAAAGTAATTTAATTACAAAAAAATAACAATCTTAAAGTACAATAACAACAACAACAAAATAGAAATATATATATATATATATATATGCCGCCTGTCCTTTCCTCATCACCTCCTCTAACTCACTCGTATAGAGGTTAAACAACACCGGGTTCAATGGGCACCCCTGCCTAAGCCCCTCCCACGTCCTAAACTTCTCCGACTCTTCCATTCCCACTTTTGCCACAGCCCATGTTTCCTCATACACTCCTCTCACCCACTCTATCATTCCCTCACTCACCCCTCTTCTCCTCAGACACTTTAACAGTCCTACCCTTGGTAGGGTCATACGCCGCCTTCAGGTCCACAAACACCGCATACACGCTCCCTTTCTCTTCCATCACCTTCTCTACCATTCTTGCCAGGGTAAAGACCTGCTCTCTCGTCCCCCTACCCCTCCTAAAGTTCCCCTGCGTCTCCGGCAGCAGCCCCCTCTCTTCAACCTCCTCCTCTAGCCTATTTTTTACTACCATCATAGCTATCTTGTATCCCGTGCTCATCACCGTTATCCCCCTATAGCAATCCGCATCCTACTGATCCCCTCCTTTATATATCGGGCACATTCTCCCCACCCTCCATGCTGCTGGTATGCTCACTCTTTCCCTCCACATCTGGTTCAGTAGCTCCCTGAATTTCTTCTTCCCCCCTTCCCCAATCTCCTTCCACATCTTTGCCTTCAGCCCATCCCTTCCTGCTGCCTTCCCTCCCTTCACCTCCTTGAACGCTCTTTCGACCTCCTCCTCTTTGAACTCTTCTTCTCCATCCCCTCGCCTGTCTTCTCCCATCCCTACTGGCACTCCACTACCCTCTCTGCACTTCCTTGTCCATTCCTTCAACGATATCCCTAACTGCCTCTTGCTTTCCCCTCTCCTCAGCACCTTCCACATTTCCGCCTCGTTCCTGCATTCCCTCAATTCCTCCCTCACTCTTTCCACCGCCTGCAGCTTCTTACTCTCACATATACCCTCATTTCTTTTCCTTGCCGCCACCACTTTCCCCTCTTCACCTCCATTTCTTACGCATTCTCCCACAGCCTTCCTCAACTCCCTTATTTTTCCTTCCACATCCCACTATCATCTTTTCCATCTCCTCCATTGTATTGACCTCTTCCCATTGAATCCTTGCCAGCCTCTTTCTCATATCCTCCATCGCATTTACCCCACACTCAAGGTATTCGTTTTCTTGTCATATTTCCTCTTCTCTTCCCTTCTCCATCCACATCTCCACAGTTACCGGTATTTAAAAGCATTTAAAAGCATATTCAAATATTTGAAATGTTAGAATATTTAAATATTCTTTCAAAAGCATATTCAAATATTTATGTATTCGAATATTCAAATATTTGTATTTATTTATTAAGATGGACCTCCTGGAGTCTCTGGAAATTCAGAGAGCACGCGCTAATCCGGAAATTCCCGTAATAAACGACCAGCTTGACCTAATATACACCCCCATTTTTAAAGCCGTTTTGTAACCGTAATTTTTTTCTATATATACCTGACGAATTGTTTGTTTTAAATTACTTTATGTTTGATAATGACAAGTTAAAGTTGTCGAAACTATAGTCACAATAAAATCCTCAGTTATACAAACAAAGTTAATTGTCTTATTTGTGTATTTGTATTTATGATTGAAATCATGTTTGAATATTCGGCTATTTGAATTATACGTAAAAGATTCCCTCTATATAAAATCATTGTAAAACAGTCGGCATTATAATAAGTCAAAATAAAATTACACAAACTTCAGATACTTCATTACAAAGAGTACTGGATGAATCTCGTCTCTTCCGCGAATCAAGCTCCGCTGATGGTAGCCATCAAATAACCGGAATCCAGGGCGACGGCTTCAAATTCTCACTGGAAAACTACCAAAACGTAAAATCCAAGCCTTTACAACAGCACCTAATTGTAATGTCCATGGAGATCCATGTCCCCACCAGAGGCACTCAACTTCCCGATCCGGATTTGGACGGAATCGCCGTTATTTTCTTCGCAATCGACGGCGGCGAACACGATTCTGGTTACCTAAAGAACGAAAACGAACACGAATTATTCGCAGACTTCCTGAAATTAGTGCGCAAATGGGATCCTGATATATTAATAGGTTATGAAGTCGAGCGGGGTAGTTGGGGGTATTTGGTGGAAAGGGGGTTTAAGTTGGGTTTGAATTACGTTGTGGAATTGGGGAGGGTTCCAATCGAAACTTTTAAATCCCGCGATAATGAGGAGAGCGTGTCGAATTTATCAATCGTCGGGAGGGTTGTTTTAGATTTATGGAGATTACTAAGACACGAATTGGCTTTGACTAGCTATACATTCGAAAGCTGTGTTTACCATGTCCTTCACGAGAGGGTCCCTTTGTTCACGCATCAGGATTTAACAAACTGGTGGATGCATAAATCGGAGAAAATGCACATGCGCACTATTGAATTTTATATGTTCAGAGTTAAAACGGTTTTGAGATTAGTTGATCACTTTGATCTAATAGGCAGAACTAGTGAGTTAGCCAGATTGTTCGGCATTTTGTTTTACGAGGTATTTTCAAGAGGCTCGCAGTTCCGAGTGGAGTCTATGATGTTGCGGCTAGCGAAACCTAATAATTACATACCAGTTTCTCCGAGCGTGCAACAGCGGGCGAAAATGCGCGCTCCCGAATACATTCCTTTAATTTTAGAACCCGAGTCGAAATTTTACAAAGATCCAGTCATCGTTTTGGATTTTCAAAGCCTTTACCCGTCAATGATCATCGCGTACAACTACTGCTTTTCAACTTGCGTGGGGCGTGCCGAGAATTTGGGCACGAACAACTCCTACGAGTTCGGGGCCACCAATTTGAAATTATCCCGCTCCAGGCTGCGCAACTTACTCTCCCGAGATTTACTGCATTTCGCCCCCTGCGGGGTCGGCTTTGTAAAACCCGAAGTCCGCGATGGAGTTTTACCCAAAATGCTACGTGAGATTTTAGACACGCGCTTGTTAGTAAAAGACGCGATGAAGCAGACTAAATCCAACAAAACCCTACAGCGTGTGTTACACTCGCGGCAATTGGGCCTAAAATTAATCGCGAATGTAACCTACGGCTACACAGCCGCCAATTTTTCCGGACGCATGCCCGCTGTTGAAATCGCCGATTCAGTCGTTTCCAAAGGCAGGGAAACTTTGCAAAGGGCCATTAGATTAGTAGAAAACCACCCGGATTGGAACGCGAAGGTCGTTTACGGGGATACCGATTCGCTTTTTGTGTTGACTCCGGGAAGATCGCGCGAGGAGGCCTTTCGCATCGGGGCGGAAATCGCGAAACAAGTTACTAATGAAAATCCGAGTCCCGTTCGTTTGAAATTGGAAAAGGTTTACCAACCCTGTATACTGCAGACTAAGAAACGGTATGTCGGATATTTGTACGAGAGCTCTGAGCAGGAAACGCCAGATTTTGATGCCAAAGGGATTGAGACTGTTAGGAGAGATGGTTGTCCTGCAGTTGCTAAGGTAAGTGTGCTATACACTAGAGATAGGCGACTCTTGAGTGAGTCGACTTAAAGAGTCAGCTCAGTAAAATGAATCAAGTTACTCTGTTCGAATTGAAGGTCTTTTAGTCACGGATCATCTTGTTTCGTTCGCTTTTGCTGAGTTACATCACAGTTCGTATCTATTCAGTTAGCCAGCCTCTATATAAAATGTAGAAACCTTGTTCGGATGCTGTTGCTTGATGCTAGACCGGTGATTGGTATACGTGGGTCGTTTGATAAATGAGATAAAAAAAGCAGTAGAACAATTTTGTTTGGTAAATTTACAATCCCTAGTTGAATCAAGCCAATTTGCAGCAAATCGCAAATTATCAAGATTGTAGAGTTATTGGTATCATTTTATTAATACATTTTTACAGATGTTGGAAAAATGTTTACGTATGTTATTCGAAACTCGCGATGTGAGCGCCATAAAAAAATACGTGCAAAGACAATTCCATAAACTCCTCTCGGGTCGTGTCAGCATACAGGACCTAACCTTCGCCAAAGAATATAGGGGAGAATCTGGATACAAACCTGGAGCATGCGTACCAGCCTGGGAATTAGCCAAGTTAGTGCTTAAATTAAACGAAATCGGATTGGTTTGTATTGTATTAAATTTTACAGAAAATGGAAAATAGTTGACAGACGTAAAGAACCCCGTCGCAGCGAAAGAGTGCCTTATATCATTGTCAACGGTCCACCAGGCTTACCTTTAATCCGACTTGTTCGAAGTCCTGCTGAAGTTTTGAATGATTCAAGTTTAAGGCCGAATTCTATTTATTATATCACGAAAGTTATTATACCGCCTTTGAATCGTTGCTTTTTACTGATCGGGGCTGATATCAATAATTGGTAGGTAAAACGCTTTGACTTCTTAGGACCAGTTGCACCAAATACGTTAAACGGGTTCAACTTTGAGTTCAAAGTGACAGACCCATAGGACCTGTCATCTTAAACTTGAGTTCAGCTTGAACCGGAGTTCAACGTTTCTGGTGCAACTGGGCCTTTGTATTTATAAAAAAATGTGTTCTTAATATTAGGTTCAATGAGATGCCGCGTAGACGCGTGCAATACCTTCCAACATCCTCACCTACGAAAGGGAAAAAATCGACGATTTCCCAGTATTTTGTGACGACCAGCTGTGCTTGTTGCACCAAGCAGACTAGGGATGGGCTCTGTTCGGATTGTGTCGATAAATCGCAACATTCAGCTGTGATTCTCCATGAAAAACTGAGGGAATGGGAAAGGAATTATTACGATACTTATAAGGTATCCAGATGGGTTTCAAAACTAATTTTCACATAAAATCTTAATAGTTTAAAACAGTAGTTCTCAACTGGTTTCAACGTTAGGTGCATTACCTTGGCGTTTTAGTTTCACATGAAGTTGGCCACCAGCCGCCACTGCTTTCTACTTGTTGTGTAAGGTAGGCCACACACCAAAGATGCACGCGACAAGCATGCGGCATGCACGCCGCAAATACAACCGAAGCATTTATGACTCACATGTATTCAAGTACACACACCGGAGTTGCATTTGCTGCTAAGTGCAAAATGCGGCGACGCAGCATGCATGCAGCATATTTTGTAGATACAACGTGTACGTTATTTGCGGGGTACAGTACGACACATTTTATAATTAATTATATGTAAAAAAATTGAAAAACATTACATTTAACTAAAATTTAATTTGTGGTGTAATTTTAAAAACAAAATAAGTATTTTCCATTCTGGCATATAAATGTAATAACCTGCTTAAGAGAAACAAGTATGATGATAATTTTATCGAAATATCTTCCATTTTTTTCCAATTTGTACAAAGAAAATGAAGAATTTTTAATATTGTCAAAAACTTAGCATATTGTCTTAACTACAGCCATACTTTAAGGAAAGCAATCTTTATGCCTGTCTCAATAATATTTTTTCTACTTTTACCGTTATTACATGAAAAAATATCAAACATTGATAAACTAGCGTAATCGCGTCTTGAATTTTATTTTATTCTGCAATATATACGGGGAATTTTTCTTTCAAGTCAGAGCTGGGCAGGATTCGAATCCTGGATTCGAATAGTTTTCAAGATTCAAAAGAGTCATTCGAATAGTTTAGATAAACTGGATTCGTGATCCGGATTTGTTACATGTTTTTAAGAGGATTCGTATTCGAATCCAAATGCGGGTGATTCGAATCCTTATAAAAGGATTCGAATATTTATAAAAGGATTCGAATACTTAAAGAAGGATTCGAATACTTTCAAAAGGATTTGAATCTTGAAAAATAATTCGAATTAATTGTGAGGATCAACATGAAAAATTTGTTTTGTGTTATTTTAAACTTCTCGTTAAATCACTGTTTTATACGCGTGGCGCATGAATTAAAATTTCGAGTTTAGAAAAGCCCAAATTTTTATTCTTTTCTAAACTCGAAATTTTACATCTGGGAGTAGAAACGCTTGTTCGAAACTTTAAACTGAATTCTTTGGCAAGAACATTAAATGACTGAATTTTTTTTTAAAGATAATAATCTAGTTTAAAAAAAAAACGACATATGATATAGGTTGACAACAAAACAAGTCGGTATGGGCCGGGATTTGGGTTATAATGACAGTTAACCTACATGTAAATCGGTATTAGCCTGTATTTGAACTACATTTACATAAGTCGGCGGTAATCGACATATTAACTATAATGACAGTTAATACAATGACAGTTGACGTAAGCAGTAACCGGCATTTGAACTATAATGACAGTTAACGTAGGCATTAACCGGTATTTGAATTATAGTGACAGTTGAACTATAATGACAGTTAACGTAGGCATTAACCGGCATTTGAATTATAGTGACAGTTGACATAAGTTGGCGTGAGCTGATATTTATTCATTTAGTCTAACCTAACCTCATTTCACAGAGTAATATTTAGCCTAACCAAACTTGACAAAGCGAAATGTAACCTAAACTAACTAACCAACGTAACTCTTAGGCCCCTTTCACACGGAGAGCCACACGGCTCTCGCTCGTGAGCAGGAGCTTTTTCCGCTCCTACCTTCTACGCTTTCACACGGGGAGCCTTTCGGCTCGCTCGGTCGCGCAGTGCGAAGTGCGCGTCGCAAGGGATCGTACACGTGCCGTGGCCATTTATCTTCTTTACCGTCGACGCCGTCTTCAACGTCAAAAACGCCAACGCTCCAGAAGGTATTGGGTTCATCCTATCAACCAAAAGCGCGATGAAGCAGGAGTTTTGGCCACGCTTTATCAAGAACTTCGACGGGATGGCAACAAGTTTTTTAATTACTTTCGGATGTCATTGGCCTCATTTGATGAGCTCCTTGTTAAGGTGAAGGATAGGATTCAGGTCGAAGATACTACCATGAGGAACAGCATTCAGCCTGAACTGAGACTGGCTGCAACATTAAGGTAAGAATCGACATTTTTCCAATATTTTGCTAGTAATAATTCATATTTATGAATAAATACAACCTTTAGAAAAAAAAAAACTGAAATTAGGGAATAGTCACTAAACTCGATAATTGACTAAATTAATAATCAACAAACTAAAGTTTTTCTTGCAAAAATGCGTTTTTTTGAAGAAAATTTTGTTAACAAGTTATATATAAAGAAAAATACGGAATAATTTATATACAAATATATTAAAAATTAAAGATATGAAAGTGAACAAATAGCAATACAATATACCTAATATTAAACCTAAAAGTTAAAATTCAATGAAAAATTATAAATTATGATTTCATGTCATGAGGCAATGGAGTATGTGATGGAGACGGATTTTTGGTATTGGTTGAGCTGGGGGAGAACAATAAATAAGATTGGGTAGAAGCTGAAGCTGGTTGAGGGGAGTGAGCATGTTTAAGGAACTGAAGTGTGGAGTGGTTTCCATCATATGTGAGGTGTTGAAGGAAGGATTTTTGGAATGCTGAACAGAGGAGCTGGGTTGTCCCCATCCGAAAGGCTGATTTGTTGGATTTAAACTTAGAAAATGTGGAACAGCGGAGTGAGTTGGCCGATTTTATTTTTTGGACCAAACTCAGTACACCAGCTTGGAACTCGAGGACTTCATCATCGGTAAATGTGTCTAGTGTTGGCACTAGCCCTTGCATAAAACAAACATGTCTGTTTGGTATCTCAATTATCTTCAACATTTTTGTTTCGAATTCATCTTGGCCTCTGGGAGTTTCCTTTTGCCTCTTCTTCCTTGTGGGATCTGCCTCTACCTCAACCGGATTCGAAGCTCTTCTTCACCTTCTTCACTTGCGAGACAGCTTTCTGAGTTGCTGTGGTCACTTGTAGGTGAATCTTCAGTCGCCCTTGATCCAAACACTTTGTTCAAGAAGTTCATTTGGTTGTCGTATATATATTTCTTGATTTTTGAAGCGGGGGCTCCTGATCTTCTCGCCTTTCTTGTTCTATCAAGGGCTTTCCTGTATCCATCTCTGAGCGTTTTCCACTTTGTTATTAACTTTTTTTCTGTAACAATCAAATAATAACGAATGAGACAACGTAGCAGTAATTATACTTGTAATATAGTAATGAATTACGTAATACAAATGCACCTATTAATACAGTTTTGTACCAATCAAAAGATAATTGATATTACACCATTTCCTTTTCAGGTACCTTGCAAGTGGTTGCACATTCACTGAGCTCCATTACATGTTCAGAATCGGGATTTCAACTGCATCCATGATTGTGAGAAACGTATGCAGAGCCATTTGGTCAACCATGAAAGCGGAAGTGCTCCCAGTCCCGACAAAAGAGCAGTGGGAAAGCATTGCAGCAGGCTTTGAAAAAAAAGCGAACTTCCCACATTGTCTTGGAGCTATCGACTGGAAACATATACGTTTAATATGCCCTTTTAGAAGTGGATCCATGTATTTCAATTACAAGGAATATTTTCCTGTGGTCCTAATGGCCATAGCGGATTCTGAGTACCGCTTTGTGTACGTTGATATTGGCAGCTACGGAGAGGATTGCGACTCTTCGGTTTTTCAACGTTCGGGCCTTTGGAGATCAATCGAAAATGAAAATCTTGAACTTCCAACCGAGAAATGTCTTCCTGGTACAATGCAACCTCAACTACCTTATGTTTTCATTGCTGATGAAGCTTTTGGGTTGCACAGAAACTTGTTGAGGCCGTTTGGAGGACGAAACCTTTCAGTTCAAAAGAGAGTATTCAACTACCGTTTGAGTAGGGCAAGACGTTATGTGGAATGTGCATTTGGAATCTTATCCAACAAATGGCGAATTCTTCATCGGGCAATCAACGTGGAACCAGATTTCGCTGTAGATATTGTTAAATGTTGTGTTGTACTTCATAATTTTGTTCGCGAGAGAGATGGTTTTGCGTTCGAAGACACAATTACAATTACAGGACTGGAGGATGTGCAACAACAAGAGCAAGGAGTGCGAGGAACGTTGCCCGCCAACAATGTCAGAAATTCTTTTGGTGATTATTTCATGTCACCTGTTGGTGCTGTACCATGGCAGATGAATAAAATTTAATAATTTCAAATTGAAGTACTCAAAAATATTATTTTATCAATTAATCACACATTATATTTCGCCAAAGCAACTCATAATAAGATATAAGTGTCGTTAGTCGTTAATTATTTAAAATGTATGCTAAGAAATATAAACAAATTAAAAAAAAAATAGAAAACGGGAATCGAAGTGGCTTCCTAGTGCTTATTTTCGTAGTTAAGTGCTTATTTTACTTAACCGGCGCACAGTGTGGCCGATTGAGGTAGAACGCGCCATCGGTGGTGGCGGAATGCAAAAATAAAATTCAAAATTACCGAAAATAAAATATACCCTCATAGGTTTCGCCATATAATTACATTATTTGAATATAATGTTTTAAAAATCCACTCCGATATTAATAAAAAATATAAATGTCCACACGCTTCGACAAACCAGAGTATATTAAAAATGTATTTTCTACAAATTCATTATTTCGAAAATTATCAGTTTCAAAGTGCTTGAATGGCTGTGTAACATCTGTGCCATTTGTCAGAGCTTAATGACAGGACACCCTCTAAATGATAGTGAACCCAAACAAAAACCAGATGTTGGTCGATTGGAAATATTTAAGTAAATTACTAGACTTTCACATTTAAAACGTAAACATCAATAAATTTCACAAACTAAGATTGTTATTGATAACTGTTCATCCCTATATTTTTCTTATAAACACGATCAGTTTATACGTATAATTCCAAATATTTAAAAGTTACATTTGAATAAAATAAATAAAATGGAAAAAATAAAAACGCGTTAATTTTTAATTTAATTTTTTCCTTCCCCCACCACCGATGGTGCGTTCTACCTTAATCGGCCACACTGTGCGGCGTGTGCTCAGATTCAAAGTGTATTTAAAAAAATGTGTATTTAAAGTGACTCAAAAAAATTAATACAATTTCAACTTACCGTACTTCTTTTGCTCAGAAGCGGACAATGTCTCAAAATCCCCATTGGGGACTTCGGATACTTCCCTCCAATTTTTCGCCACTTCATTGCGGTACTTATACAATTCGCTACTTTTGTCCCAAAGGGTAAGTCTGCACTGATTAATAACTCGATATCTAAATCCATGACGAGCGAGAGACTAGGGAAATGTGAAGCGAGAGCCTTTTTCGCCCTTCGTGTGAATGGCCCCACTCCTACCTTTGCATTTCGAGGAAGTGACGCGATCCAATTTGAAGCTCGTGGCTCGAGATGCACGAGCCGTACCGGCTCTCACTCGCGCGCCCTAAACGCTCGCGCTCCCCATGTGAAAGCTCCCATTGCACTCTTTGCATTTAAGTCTTCCGCGCCGTCCTCCTGCCTGCGAGCGAGAGCCGTGTCGCCCTCCGTGTGAAAGGACTTTTTGACATTTCAAGTGCATTGCTTGTGCTTTGACAGTTAGGTTAGGCTAGGTTATTAATGACAGTTGACATATACATTAATTGACATTTGTACTATAATGACAGTTGACATAAATTGGCGTCAGCCGACATTAAGTCTATAGTTTAATGACGGTTACGAAATTATCAATACTCACCTTTTACAAAATAATAATAATAATATTTCAATGTTTTATACGCCTGGCGCATGAAGTAAAATTTCGAGTTTAGAAAAGCCCCGTGAAAATTTGTCGAGGGTCGCTGGCGCGACCCTCGACAAATTTTCTACGCGGGGCTTTTCTAAACTCGAAATTTTACTTCATGCTTAGTCTGGGAGTGGAAACGCTCGTTCAAAACTTCAAACTGAATGCTTTGATAAGAACATTTAATGACTGAAAATGTTTTTAAAGATAATAATCTAGTTTTTAAAATTTTGTTTATTATTATCTAAAGCAAAACTGACATGGTAGCCACAATCTGATATGTTAAATTTTTCCGACATTTTCCTAAAGATAAAAAAGATTTTTTTCTTTGACCATTTAATACAACTTTCTTCTCTGGAAAACCCCCATTTTTGTTTGTCCGAATTAGTAAAACATCCGGTTTTTTTTTTATGTCACAAAAATACGCTAGAGTTAATGTTTTGTGTGATCTCTTTGGAACCATGATGCTTTTAAGCTATCAAGAAATTCCCGACTCATCGTTGAATCTCAGGTAATCCGGATTTTTGAATACATAATGTAAATAACTAATAAAGTGTGGGCCATCTGATGATTTCTTTTTGAAATTGCTAATAAAACTACACCGTTGAATATTCTTTAATGATGTTTGTTCAAAACGACTGATAATACGGGTACCATACTTAGTGTGAAAAAGATCGATAGTTTTACGGCTGGTGTGGCATGTCGCTCCATCCTGCTGGGACCACAGCTGGCTCAAGTCAAAATCGCCAAATTGCGGCCACAAATAATCAGTCAGCATGTCTCTGTACCGCACTACATTGCGACACAACACTCACTTTGGAAATAATTTTTCAATATTTCCCAACGTTGTTCCAAATAAAAACGATTTATATCTTACAGCGGAGGTTTGACACTACATATATGTCAATATGTCCAGCGCGTCAGTGTTGCCAATGAGGAAATAACAAACAGTTATAAAATTGTTTCTATATATATATATATATATATATACAGTAGAACCTCGTTATACCGGGATGGCTTTTATATATATATATATATATATATATATATATATATATATATATATATATGTGCAGTAGCCACCTACATAACAAGACATACTATATAATACAATAATGACGCCGGAACGTTTTATCTAATCAGGCCGGTACGCAGTCAATTGTTAAAATTAACATCTTTAAAAAAAAAAAAACCTGAAAAATGACCCCGATATATCCGAATCACGGTATCTCGAGGCCCGGTATAGCGAGGTTCTACTGTAATATCATATTGCTTTTTTGTTGGTGTTTTGGTCAATTTGAATAAAATTCCATGACTTTCCCGGTTTAAATCATATTTAGTTTTTATTTACGTAATTTTCAGGCATTCGTCGATTTTATAATAGAGTTTGATTTGAAGTTTTGAACGAGTGATTCCACTCCCAGGTTAAGCATGAAGTAAAATTTCGAGTTTAGAAAAGCCCCGTGAAAATTTTCTGGGCTTTTCTAAACTCGAAATTTTACTTCATGCGCCACGCGTATAAAATACTGATTTGAAGTGGATTTTAAAAGCACACAAATAAATTTTTAATCAGAGTTACACGGAATCAGATATTTATCTGTTATCAACGATGTTCAGTGGTAATAATAAATAATTAGGTTTTGAATATTTTTGTTAAAACAACTGGTAACGATATTTATATGTTAATGATTGCAGAAAAAAAAAATGAATTTATTCTTAAAGGATTTGTATTCGTGATTCGAAAAAACAGGATTCGAATCTTTGATTCGAATCATATTTATCTCTTACGAATCTTTTATTCGAGTATTCGTTATTCGAATCATATTAGGTGATTCGGATTCGTGATTCGAATCCTTTTTACGAGGATTCGTCGCAGCTCTGTTTCAAGTATACATATCCCAATTACAGCATTGTTTTAAATTTGCAGATATTGCTGCTTAAGTGTTAAATTTAAAGCTTTAAACGAGTGTTTTCCATTCCCAGGTTAAGCATGAAGTAAAATTTCGAGTTTAGAAAAGCCAGAAAATTTGGTTTGGTCGCGTAGCGCGAAGCGAACAAACCAAATTTTCTGGATTTCTAAACTCGAAATTTTACTTCATGCGCCACGCGTATATAATACTGATGAAGCTTAAGCAGTATATTACGAACTTCACTCTGAATGAGTGTTTTATACGCGTGGCGGATGAAGTAACATTTCGAGTTTAGAAAAGCCTAAAAATTTGGAAACACATTTTGAGGCTTTTCTAAATTGGAAATGTTACCTCATGCCTAACCTGGGTGTGGAAAAAACTCGTTTAAAGCATAAAATTAAACTCTTCTAAAAAAAACAACGCTTGGTCCAAAATTGACATCGTGTGCACATGTATACTTAAAAGAAAAAAATCCTGTATACAAAATTAACAAAAACTAAATCAGTTACATTGTAGAAGATTCCTTCACTAAGAAGAATTTGATGTTTTTCTAATAATTTTTATTATACAATAAATTAATTTGGATGTCGGGCGATATTGAATTTTCAAAAAATATAAAAAACTGTTTAACGCGCGTAATCCTAGTAAGTTTATTTTAGTAAATAAATAAAAAAAATCAGGTATATTTGCAAAGGAATCTTCCACAAATGTGACTGATTTAGTTTTCCAATATTTTCCTCTTAAGCTAAAAATATGCTTATAGCGAACACGCGCCCAGTGAGATTCCATATGTTTAAGAAAATATTGTAAAGTACTTCTTAAGCTCCATCGACAAATGTGCGATTAAATATTTAAAAAAAAAATTAAGCTGAACATTGCGAGATATCCTTATGAGAATATAACTCATAGCCTACTAGAACGAATTTTAAACCAATGAGATGCAAGGAAAGCCGTAGGTACATGTCACCGCGATGATAAAAAACAAAAAAAGCGGTGGGTCATTCGAAACGTCAAAATAGGTAAAGTTTCGTGCAGTGATATTAATAGAAAAGTGAAAAGTGCGACGCCAAAAAACACCATCATGAACAAAGAATCACAGTTTACGAACTTTTGTGCGGTTAAAAAATCTCAATCAATAGGGAAACAACAATATCACAGCTGTCCATAATGTTAAAGGACTCGCATTATTTTATTCGTTATATTCTCTCACTAAATATAACTCGTGATATGATTAATTATCGATGATATTTTGTCGTTGAAATTGAAACAGCACATTCAACTCGTGCTGCGCACTCGTTGAATCTGCAGCTCGGTTTCAACTCCAAAATATCATCGATAATAATCATACCACTCGTTATATTACGGCTGAATATTATCTATTAAGCCTTCTATCTCACATGAAATCTATGACTGCTAGACAACAGCTACAACTTCAAATTTACTTATATGCTCCGACGTATAAATTGTGTAAATTTTTAAATAATTTAATTCCGACATTCGTAGGCTTTAAACCAAAATATTCAATAAAAAATACATTAGAACTAATTAATAACTTAAGAAACTTATCAATTCCGCACAACGCAAAACTAATTTCATTCGACGTCAAAAGCTTGTTTACATCAGTTCCGATGAATGAATTAAAAATTATATTAGAAAATGAAATGAATATGTCGAATGAATCTAATTCAAAAAAATTTGAACTTAAATCATTAATAGAAATTTGCATAGACCAATGTTACTTCGAATTTAATAATAAATGTTATACACAATCAGACGGACTACCTATGGGATCACCTTTGTCTCCTTTATTATCTGACATATACAGGGTGTCCCCAAATGGTTTGTACAACGCTCTACCACATATTCTCTGAAACAAAATAAGACGATTTAACTAAACTTATCTATATCCAAAAGTGGTTCCTAAGCCATCTACGAGGCCTCAAAGATATTATTTTTTTTCAGAATTTTTCAAATAT
The DNA here is from genome assembly GCA_932526585.2 of Philonthus cognatus. Taxonomy (NCBI): domain Eukaryota; kingdom Metazoa; phylum Arthropoda; class Insecta; order Coleoptera; family Staphylinidae; genus Philonthus; species Philonthus cognatus. The sequence continues at coordinate 17,093,367 of OW052252.1, forward strand.
TTTTATTTTGGACTTAGGTAAGAAAACCTAATTTGGCACATTTAATTACATTGATACCATGCACTTTTTGCGATATGTTTCTTTATCCTACATTTAAAGTAAGTGGTCAAACTAGGACCATCGACTTCTTAAGATACCTAAATATTTTTATTCAACAGGTCAAATCATAAGGAATACTTTTTTTCTGCAAGATCATTCAATTTTACGTATTTTTTGTCTATTATAAAATTTTGCTATTTTCCCCACAAAAAAATATTTTTATTTGTCAAATAAAAGTAATAAAATTATGAACAATATTTTGCTTCTCAAAACAATTAACAAAGTAGAAATAAAGATAGGTACCTAACAATAAACACAAATTTATTAGTTTCACAACAAATGTTCAAACTGATTGCCATTTTCAGCAATACAACAATTTACACGTCGCAAAAAATTAAAATGGACACGTTGTAAAACACCAACATTGTTTTTAACTGTTTGAAACGCCTTCTGTATTCGCGCCCATAATTCGTCGTGCGTATTTATGGGCTTACCATAAACAATAGATTTAATAGTTCCTCACAAAAAAAAGTCCATTGGGGTGATATCCGGGGAGCGTGGAGGCCAAGGCACTGGTGCGTCATTGCCTCTCCCAATCCATTTACCGGGATACTTTTGGTTTAAAAAAGCACGCACTGGTAAAGTGAAATGAGGTGGAGCCCCATCATGCATAAACCACATATCACGCCTAAGTAAAAGCGGCACATCCTCCAGTAAGACTGGCAATTCCTGAAGATGTTGTAAGTACTGTTCTCCGTTTAAATTTTGTGGTAAAATTACTGGTCCTACAATAATATCATTTACTATACCGGCCCAAACATTTATTTTAAATTGCCGTGGGAAATGCATGGTTTTAGTTGCATGTGGATTATCTTCGGAATAAACATGCTCATTTTTAAGATTTGTTATACCTCTTCGGGTAAAACACGCTTCGTCTGTAAACAAAATTGTCTTGGCGAAATTCAAATTGTCAATTTGGTTATTAGCAATAAATTGGCAAAACTGAAGTCGCTTATCGTGATCCTGAGGCATTAGCTCTTGAACTTTTTGAATGTGATATGGGTATAGCAGTTGCTCTTTAAACACCTTATGCACAACATTTTTAGATACGCCTAGTTCAGCACCTAAACGCCGGGTATTTTTAGATGGATCTTCATCTATCCGTTCTAAAATCTCTTCTTCAACATCCACAGTTCGTACAGTGCGTCTTCTACCACAATCCCTCGCAGAGTATTCTAAGCGGCCAGTTTCTCGAAGTCGCCTTTCTACGGAAGCAAATGTTTTATGGTTTGGTATTCGGCGATTTGGAAATCTTTCACTGTACACTCTTACACATTTGCGGCCATTACCTTCACAAAACCCAAAAACTAAAACAATATCAGTTAATTCATTAATTGAGTACATGACTGACGTTGTCACAAAATCACCGATAACTGAATTTCACAGGTGTCTCAATTTCTATTTTTGTAAATAAAGAATCAGTTTTTTTTAGAATTGTATTTCTTTGTTGTTTTGACTAATAAAAATATTTTTTTTGTGGGGAAAATAGAAAAATTTTATAAGAGACAAAAAATACGTAAAATTGAATGATCTTGCAGAAAAAAAGTATTCCTTATGATTTGAACTGTTGAATAAAAATATTTAGGTATCTTAAGAAGTCGATGGGCCTAGTTTGACCACTTACTTTAAACGTAGGATAAAGAAACATATCGCAAAAAGTGCATGGTATCAATGTAATTAAATGTGCCAAATTAGGTTTTCTTACCTAAGTCCAAAATAAAAATATTTGAAAAATAATGAAAAAAAAATAATATCTTTGAGGCCTCGTAGAGATAGCTTAGGAACCACTTTTGGATAGAGATAAGTTTAGTTAAATCGTCTTATTTTGTTTCGGAGAATATGTGGTAGAGCGTTGTACAGACCATTCGGGGACACGCTGAATATGGATCACTTTGAAAATAATTTATTAACGAAAACAGAAAGCAAACAAATTTATTTCTGGGCAAGATATGTACACGATGTATTTTGTATATGGACAGGTACAAATAGACAACTGGAAACATTTACAAATTTCATTAATAAAATTAACAAAAACATTCAGTTTACAGTTGAAAAAGAAATAAATAACAGCCTCAATTTTCTTGACATTACATTCACGAAAACAGTAAACAATAAATTGTCATACAAAATATATAGAAAAGAAACTTGCACAGATGTCATCATACCAGAATGTTCAAATACACATAGTCAGATTAACTACAGTACATTCCACGCCCTTTTACACAGACTTATCAATATCCCTCTAAATAAAATAGACTTTGAAAATGAACTAGGCACAATAAAAAGAATAGCAGTTAACAATGGCTACACTGAAGATTTAATTAAAAAAATGTTAAAAAAGAAACAACACAAACAATTACGAAATTACTTTTATAGTAGGACAAATTCAGACACAATAACATGGAATAGATTAGAATATATTAAGCCACTGTCTTTACAAATCAAAAATAATTTAAAAGGAAAGAATAATAACATAATTTTGACAAACACAAATAATTTAGGAAAATTAATAGTTAACAATAAAATCAAAACTAAAAATTGTAAATTGAAGAAAAGTGGTATTTATGAATTAAAATGTGATGATTGTGATGCAGTGTATATAGGACAAACCGGCAGGTCTTTTGGTATCAGGTTAAAAGAGCATAAAAAAGACATAGAGAATAAAACACAAACCACCGGTTTTTCTAAGCACTGTATCACATCTAATCACCATTTTTCTTCAAACGATTTAAAAATTCTGCATACAGGTAATAAGGGATTAACGCTTAACTACCGGGAGGGTTTAGAAATTTCAAAAGCCATAAAGGCAAGTAAAAATGTGGTCAACGACAACGAAGACCTTTGGAATTCCCCGATATTAAATGCCCTTATTACCCAATAAAACCTAAAACTCGAAACTGTATATATTCCCAAACAAATCCATTTGTACATCATTCTTGATAATGGCATTAAGCCGAAACTAGTAGAAAATAAAATACATATAAGTGAAACAAAACCAAGTGAATTTAATTTACAAACCATTATAATTCAAATTTAAATATTGGACTTAATAGAATCAACTAAATACCAAGAATCTTCTTAAATCCACACGCAAATCCATACCACAGTTCAAACAACTAATGAATATCGATTTAATTTGTAATAATGTTGATTCTGTTTATTTACCTCGAAGTAATCAATAAATGGTCATCGGCTAACATGCATTCTCTAAAGTTTTTATCAGACTTGAGAGTAATTTAAAAATGGATCGCGACATTCGGTAATAAGAATAAAACTTATTTTCACTGTGCATCAACTCCTTGGCCACTTTAAAATTACCGACAGTTATATAGATGTACCCGATAGCGATGTGTTTTTCCATTAAGCATTAAGTGACACATTAAAAAATCATCTTCTGAAGATGACATGATGCAAATGTCATAAATTGACTAAACTGCAAATGCGGTGCTGCATGCTGTTCAGTGTTTTGTTGTAATGCAAAACGCCTCGAAGCAAATGCGGCGACGCAAATGTATTTTGCTTGCTGTATGCATTCTAGGTGTGCTGCCTACCTAATAGAAAGTTGATCATCAACAAATTATTTAATCATTAATATATCCAAGCCAGCGGCCCACTAAGAATTTTCCCATTTTTCCGTATAGCCCATCCGCTCCTGTATACTTAACAAAAAAAATCCCTCTATGTTTAAAGTTTATTTTGTATTGTTACTTTAACAGATGTGCCAGTCATGTTGTGGAAGATTATCAGAAATCCCCTGCATCAGCTTAGATTGTCCAGTGTTGTACAGACTAGTCCAAACCAACAGGGACTTGCAACAAGCGGATTTCGTGCGTGACTTAATCAACAACCGATTACCGACTTCAAAATAAAAACCGTGGTTACCATGTGCGCGTAAAACTTTCAGTAGTCCGTCAAATATGTCTACAAATTTAGGTCACGGTTCGATCTACGATGAGGGCGATGGGGCGCTTCAGACTTATCCGAAGCCTATCCTGCGGCAAATTCCGACGGGGCTTTCGGTATCGCTGGCGGAGAAAATGGCCAAGCGGGTGATCGCTCCTTATGTTACGATGGAGAAGAAGGGCCAAAAGGTCTTTCTGCGCAGAGAAGCCAACGCTTATAGTTTTTATTTGACCAAGAAGTCGAGTTTGTTGATGCGGAATCTGTCGGCGTTTATTTCGAATAGTTACGATTTACCTGGGCTTCTGTACGAGACTGCGGATGTGCTCAAAGGACTTACAGATTCTTTAGGTAAGTCTGTTTCTTGCAAGATTGTATTAATGTTTCATTGTTAATGTAAATGAATGTGAGTACATACAAAAAATCTTCGAAAGTGCCTTTTATATGATCTACGTCACTGTATTAATTTTTATTTAGAACATTGTAAATAGAAATACGCAATTTTATCGTCCAGATTTGTTCATATAATAGACTGTTTTGTAATTTTAAATGTTATTTGAAGAAATAAACTATTGAAAAAAGTTAGCCCTTTACTTCCTTCTTCCATTATTCAAAAAACCTTCTTAAGACCACGGTTTTTTCACGCTGCGGTTATACGTGTTTTCACGTAGAACGCCTATATGGCCCCGACCAATAGTCTCCAGTAAGTTTTTCTTACCATTGTCGCCAATTTCCATACACTAGGCAGGTTGCACACCGAAGATGTGTCGACCATATGACAATCGCAGTCTCTTTGAGACCAGCACGAATAAGCAAAGCTAGATGCAATTCTCTTCATCGCAGAGCGCTAGGGATACATCGGTTCAATCCAGAAGTAGCAAGATCCTTATATACCGCAAAGGACAAAAGGTTACACAATGAGGTTGTCCCCAGTAGAGGTTTCTAATAAGGCGTATATCTTTCAAATAGGCGTGTTATTAGTTTCTGATATTTCACACTGTCGAATGCCTTCTCGTAGTCAATATATGAACATGTTTTCTTTGGTCCATACATTTTTGTACAAGCAGATTTAACGATAGAAACGCTTATCTAGTTCCAGCGCAGTCCAAATTGTGTCTCACAAGTTATTCACACTTTCTGTATATCCCGCTACGGATGATTCGTAAAAATGCCTTTACCATGTAACTGGTTAAGCCGATTAGCCGATGATTACTGGATTTGGCATTCATCTTCTTTGGTATTGGTAAGAAAGTTGATTTTGACCAGTCTTGTGGTATCGTGTCTGTGTCATAGATGTTTAGCATATTGGTTTGTTTCATCTAGGCTGGTTGAACTATAGACGCGGCTGGTAGTTTATAGCTCAGCCCCGATGAGTCATGACTCATCTTCTCTTGCCGAGTTACCTAAATCATATTAAATGCTGAAACGCATTATTTTAAATGATCTATACGAGCGAGAACTCCGAGTGGATCATTCACATGCAACCGAGTCATCTAACTCTTTTGATCTGACTGATATCAGACGCATCTCTACTGTATACTGCCTTACTACAATATAACCTGAACATTTTTAGGTGCGCGTTTGTACTTCATCGATCACACAACGGGCCAACTCCACCAATACGAACATCACGTGAGTTATCCACGCTGCCGCGTCAATTACAACATCCAACTCGGTGGATCGGTTGCCTCTTACGTCGCGTACACCAAAGAGTACGTCTGCGTAGAAGATATCAGCATAGATACCCGTTTCCCCGATGGGTGTAGCTACAAAGGTCTCTAATTAAAGTTAAAGGAGAAGAAACACTTAACCATCCTACCTTTCAGACACCGTCAAGCCAGTTTTGGCCGTGCCCATCGTTACCGATGACCGTTGCTATGCTGTTATGGAGTTCTATCGGGATATGTATCAACAGCCGTATAGTAAGAATGATCTTAAGATGGTGGTGCTGGTGTGTGGTTGGGTTGGTTTAGCAATTCAGCAGAACCACGATGGGGTTATTCTTCACATGAAGCAGGAGGTTAACGATGATATCCTGCATTTGGTTTTGGCGTATTTCGGGAAATTAATCACGTTCGAAAACTTTTTAACGGATACCTTGGTAAATATATACAGAGAGTTTTATGTAACACCGAACATGTTTATAACGAGCATTTTTCTTTTAAGTATACATAAACATACGCTTTACATTTGCCGACGCTCGGTTTATTGATAGAATTTAATTTGAAGCTTTAAACGAGTGTTTTCCACTCCCAGGCTAAGCATGATGTAAAATTTCGAGTTTAGAAAATCCTGAACATTTGGATAGGTCGCGCAGCGCGAAGCGCGGAGCGGCCAAACCAAATGTTCAGGCTTTTCTAAACTCGAAATTTTACTTCATGCGCCACCGGTACAAAACACTGATGGAATGTAAAGTTTAGCGGTGTTTTAAACTTCGTAATATGTCAATGTTTTGTACCGGTGGCGCATGAAGTAAAATTTCGAGTTTAGAAAATCCTGAAAATTTGGTTTGGCCGCTCCGCGCTTCGCGCTACGCGACCAAACCAAATTTTCAGGCTTTTCTAAACTCGAAATTTTACTTCATGCTTAGTCTGGGAGTGGAATACAGTCATTTCAAGTTTCAAATTAAACTCATTAAAAAGAAACGGTTATCTAAAGATTTACGGCATATACTCCGTAATTGGGACATGTATACTGAAAAGAACAACTCCCTGTATATTCAAGTTGAGGCATTAATTGCGATTGATTGGTTACAATTTGTAATGGTCTTATAGGCAATTCAGTTTACACATAACTTAAAAATTAAAGGTTGTAGTGGTTGTTCAAGGGTTGGAGTAGCAGAACTCCGGATTTGGTGTAGAAATATTAGATTTATTTACACACACATATATACACAAGTAACACACATAAATATATATATACAGGGTGTTCCATTAGTGCGTTCTCGGAGGATATCTCCGTTCTCGTTAAAGATAGAAAAATAGTTTTCAGACCAAACTTATTTGACTTGAAGAGCTGCATAACGTAAAATTATTTTGATGTATACAGGGTGTCCTATAAAAGCGGTACTGGAAGTAACATTATTTTTTTAAATGAAACACACCATATATTATTTTAGTTTTAGATATTACTAACAATTCTACGTATATTTTATATAAAATTGTATATACCTAAACCAAACATATTTCATAATATTTACAATTCAATGAAAATAGTTAGATATTTAGGTTATAATATTTTAATTTATATCTCAGTTTTTAGTAACTTTAAAAATAATCAGTACGGTACTTTAATAATTTATACTAGTCGCTATTCTCAACCGAAGTCAATTTTAATTTTGTACTTATCTTGTAGTAATTATAACCTGTCAATCTTAAGAAAATTAAAACAATAAAAACTATTTTTTTTAAATGGCACACCTTATATTTTTATACGGCATATTATTCGTCTTTCAAAGAGCTTTCATTTTTATTAAGTATGTCCTATACTTATCTTTAATAGTTTTCAAGATATTACTGTTTTATGTGATTAGATTTACAATATTATTAAATGTAACAATGGTGCCAAGCATCTAAGGTGGCCGGCCAATAATTAACCATCTGTCATAAGCCGTAATTGAAGTATCTTTTTGTTTTATCTTTTGACAGACATACATTAATACTTTAATTTACTGCTGATTCAGTCATAAACTACTTCGAAATGAATTTTACAACAGAAGAATTAATAAATATGACATTTGTTTTGGGCGCTAGTGACGAAAATTGTTTTCTTGCAAGCAGAATATACGCTCAGAAATATCCTAATGCTGAACGCCATCCTCATGCTTCAGCATTTATTCGATTGAAGGAACGATTTCAAAATACTGGTAGTATTGATTATACAAAGAATCTAAAACGAAGGAAAAGGACTACTAATGAAGAAAATGAATACGCAGTTCTTCAGTCTATCATTGAGAACCCTTTTGTTTCATCCCGCCAATTGGAGCAGCAAATTGATATACCAAAAACTACAATAAATAAAATAACAAAGAAATGTAAGTTCCATCCCTACCACGTACAATTAGTCCAAGAGTTAAGTGACAACGACTTTTTTAATAGGCTTAACTTTTGTAATTGGGCGTTACATAAACGCGAACTGGAACCAACCTTTTTTAAATCATATATTGTTTACGGATGAGGCCACATTTCATAAAAACGCATTTGTAAACAGGCATAATTTTAATTCTGGATATTTAATTAAAACACTTGGTTTTGTTTCACTAATTTATATTTTCTCCGACTAGTTTCGACCATTGGTCATCTTCGGGGAGGAATGTACAAAAAATATCTAAACAACTATTTATATACAAATACAGGCTATCATAATATATAATAATTTTTATTATTATTCTGACTATAATCCCAAACATATTATACCCATAGACCACCAACACAAGTGGTCTCTTAATGTTTGGACTGGAATTATAGGAAGTAGAATTATTGGTCCTTACTTTTTTGATGGCACTGTTAGTGGTGAATCATTTCTAAATTTTCTTAGAAATGAATTTAAAAGATGGATTGACGAATTACCTCTTGCTGTATTACAAAATATGTGGTTGCAATTAGATGGTGCTCCTCCACACTTCAGTCGACGGGTAAGGCAATATTTAAATAAACATTTTTCAAATAAATGGATTGGCAGAGGAGGGCCAATTGTATGGCCGGCAAGGTCACCTGATTTGACAAAACTTGATTTTTTCTTATGGGGTACTGTAAAAGAAAAGGTATATAAAACACCTGCAACGACAAAGGAAGATATGAAGTTGAGGATTAGAAACGTTCTTCACAACATTAACATTGACATGCTAGTTAAAGTGAACCAAAATTTTACACGAAGACTTCAAGTATTCCAAAATCAAAATGGAGGATATATTGAACACTTAATATAAATGTGCAATTTTTTCTTTCTCATTTTATGTTATAACATCTTGTGATTTATTTTTCTTTCTAAAAATTATTTTTTTGAACTCGCCGCCTCGAAAGTGACGTTTCCAACACCGTTTTGACAGCTCGCAAGTCGCATTTCGAGTAATCAAAATTTATTATTTGACATAGAAACAAATATTAATAATATATTTCATTAAAATAGTTATTCACATAACTAGTGTGTCAGAATTTTTCTCGTGTTCACGCATTTGAAGGCACTCGCTCCTTTGTCGCTCGTGCTTTAAAAATGCATTCCCCCGGGAAAATTGTTTTCCCGCACTAGTTATGTAAATAACTATTCTAATAAAATATATTATCAATACTTGTTTCTATGTCAAATAATAAATTTTGATTACTCGATTATTTTTATTCCATGACCACAGTAGTTGCTTTGATTTCAATAATAATTCCATAAAACAGATATCTCAAAATTATTGAAGATAAGTATAGGACATACTTAATAAAAAAGAAAGCTCTTTGAAAGACGAATATGCCGTATAGAAATATTGTTTGAATTTTCTTAAGATTGACAGGTTTGAATTACTACAAGGTAAGTACAATATTAAAATTGACTTCGGCTGAGGATAGCGTCTAGTATAATTTATTAAAGTACCACACCGATTATTTTTAAAATGACTAATAATTGAGACATAAATTAAAATCTGATAACCTAAATATCTAACTTTTTTCATTAAATTGTAAGTATTATGAAATATGTTAGGTTTAGGTACATGCAATGTTATATGAAACATATGTACAATTGTTAGTAATATCTAAAAATCAAATAATATATAGGGTGTTCCATTTAAAAAAATAATGTTATTTTCAGTACCGCTTTTATGGGACACCCTGTATACATCAAAATAATTTTACGTTATGCAGCTCTTCAAGTCAAGTAAGTTTGGCCTGAATGTTTTTTTCTATCTTTACGAGAACGGAGATATCCTCCGAGAACGCACTAATGGGACACCCTATATATACAATTAACACAGAACGTGCCGGGCGGTTTTGGAAAATGATAACAAGACTGTGTTCAGTGCTTGAGAGAGAAGATTTTGATTTAGACTGTACTCAGTGCTAAAGGAGAGGTCGAGACTGTATTCAGTGCAAGACACTGACGTTTTTGTCTGTTGCAGGGGTTTAAGTAGGGGTGGCGATCCGTCTTCGGGGTGGATCGGTCATGAGCGTCTCGGGTACCGGGAGGGGTAGGTGCGTGCGGTATGACCGGGCGGTGAACGCGGTGCGAGAGAGAAAGCATTCGAGCGCGCGTTGGCTTCTGTCTCTCTCTTCAGGGTGGTCTTCACAACGGGCCATCTTGGGACGTTACATCCTCCCCCTATGATTCAGGCGTAAAGGATGAATGGCTGGATCATAACTAGTCCTTCCCTGGTCGTCCTCGTTTCCTCCTAGGGCGGACTGGTTCTGGAAGGGCTGCTTCCAGGTCATCAGTTTGGTCTCTCTGGTATGGCGTGAGGAATATGCCTAAGGATAGGTCTGGTTGTTCTGGAGATGCTATCACGAAGCTGGTTAGTGAGATGACCCGGATGATCCTGTATGGTCCATCTCGACGTGGGGCGAGTTTCGAAGAGTATTGCTTCCGGGCGTTGCTAAGTGCGTGGGTAGCTACCCAGACTAGGTCAGCAAGCTGGTACTAAGGGCAGGGTCGGCGACGCTGGTCAGCATATCTCTTCCTGGTCTCGGCAGTGTCGAGCTCGTCCAGAGTTTGTAATAATCTGTGTAGATAGGGCGTGATTTCTTCTACGAAGTTCTCTGCATTAATGACCTGTCGTAGGTCTCTGTTGATGTCATCTGGGCTTCTGAGTTCCCGTCCAAAGGTCAGGTAGGCAGGTGAGTATCCGGTGCTGGTAGTGATTGGACATCCCTCAATATACCCTCGGAACTTGGCGAGAGCCCAAACGATGGCAAGCGTTCGGTTGTCGAGTAGTTCCTCTCGGCTTGATTAAGGAGTCTACTGGCGTATTCGACAGGGTGTTCCTCGTTTCTCTCCCCCTAGACGAGAACTGCTCCCAATGCGTATTCACTCGCATCTGTTCGTATTATGAATGGCCGGCTGCTGTCTGCTGGCTGGAGGCTGGGTGTTTCACATAAGAGTTCCTTCGGGCGGGTGAAGGCTGTTTCTTCCTCATTAGCCTTTTTCTTGGTGAGGTCCGTGAGGGGTCGTGCCACGTATGTGAAGTTGGGCATGAACCTCCGATACCATGAACATGCTTGTATAAAGGAGAGAACTTCCTTCCGGTTCCTAGGGGCATGTCTCTCTCTGATTGCTTGTGTCTTCGCGGGGTCGATGCGGATTCCTTCCGGGGTAATGAGGTGTCCGAGGTATCGGACCTGGGTACAACAGAACCGCGTCTTCTCGCGATTGATCTTCAGCCGATACTCCCGTAGGTGAGTCATGACTTTGCGAAGATCCTGGAGATGCTGTTAATACGTGGCCGAAAAAATAATGTCATCCAAGTATACGAGCAGCTGGACTCCAGGTAGTTCACTTACAAAACGATCCATCAGATGTTGGAACGCGGCCGGGGCGTTTCGTAGGCCGAACGGCATCCTTTTAAAACAGTAGGATCCAAAGGGTGTCACGACTCCGGCCTTCGGCTGATCCTCCTTGGCTGCAGGGATTTGCCAGTACCCACTCCTCAGGTCAATCGTGGAGATCCAAGAGGGTATGGTGATGGCGTGGAGGAGGTCGTCGATTCGTGGCAAGGGATATGTGTCGGCGATCGTGATTGCGTTTAATTTTCGGAAGTCAATGCATAGTCGTACTCCGCCATCTTTTTTGGGGACCAGGACGATTGGTGCGGCCCAGGGCGAGCTGGTTTCCTGGATAATATCATCTCTCAGGAGTTTTTCTAATTCCAACTTCAGCAGTCGTTTACGGGGTTCGGTTAGCCGGTACGGAGGTGAAGCGATGGGACGGCTGCTTCCGGTGTTTATTGCATGCTCTGCCATCGGCGTTGCCTCTGTCAAAGGTCTGAATAGGTCATCGAAGTCGTCGAGGAGGTTTTCTAACTCAGGCTTCGATTGCTTGGGGCTCGTCGTGGTTTCCTTCGACCATGTTGAGGTGCGGGCTGTGTTCTGTGACAGCGTTGGCGTTCTCTTCAGCGTCGGGTGAAATTTTGATTCCCTTGACAACGGGTGGTCGTGCATCGTTTTCCTTAATGACGGGTGATGGGGTGTCATTTCTGTTAACGACGTGTAATTGTTTATCGTTTCCTTTAACGACGTGTGATTGTGTGTCGTTTTCTTTATCACCAGGGTTGTCCTCTTCGGCGTGGGGTTGAATGTTGATCTCTTCGATAGAACCGAGGTGAACGCTGTTTATGCGGCACCTGGTTTTGCTTGGGGGACATTCAAACAACTCTTGGGAGCGTACCTTGTAGGTGTCCAGGTTTTTGTTCACCGTATACTCGGCGAAGAGGTCGTCGATAAACCGGGGTGAATAATTGGCATCGAGAGCGGTTTCGAAATCCCCACTAATTGGTGACATTACCGGAGGTACTCGGTAGTAACCTTCTGGTACTTCAGTCTCCATCGGAGGGTCAATCTCCATTGGGATTGGTGATAACATTCGGGGCACGGCGAAGTGGTCAAACTTTGTATCCTCCCTGAGTTTGGCGAGGGCGTGAAATTCTTTCGTCTTGTCAGCCGGAGGGGAGTAGTCGAATTGGTTCTGCGGCTCTTCCACGAAGCACCAGGTCCTCTGCGGGATGTTAAGGATGATTCTGGCGTTCTCCATGAAGTCGACGCCTAGCAGGGTGTTATTGTCCTTTTCTCCAGGTAACACGAAAAAAGTTGTCGGAATCTGCTTGTGTTTTACCTGCACAATCGTGGTGGTTTCTAGCACTGACTCCGTGCAGATTTTCCCATAGGCGAGGGTCACTTGTAAGTTCGTCTGCCGGAATTGGTGTCCTGACTCCTTCAGCTTCCAGAACAGAGACGTGGAGGCGATGTTTGCTTCGGCACCGGAGTCCAAACACGCGGTTCCGTTATTGTCAGCTATCGTGATGTCGAGTACCGGGCACTGTTTTTCCGTTACTTTCACAGAACGAAAGGTAGCCGTGTTGTTTGTCGTCGGTGGAGGACTGCAGGTCGGGCACTTGCTTCGTACTACACCAGGCTTTCCACACCCATAACACGCGAATTTCGGAGTGTTTTCCTTCGTAGGTTTATCTTCGTGCTGCTTCTCGTTTTTCGCGAGCTTCTCGCGCTATCAGCAGTTGCTCAGTGTGTGTCCGTAGTTTCGACAGAACGTGCACTGAGGTTTTCCGAGGTTGTTCTTACCGGGCTTCTCCACTCGGGTTTCGTTGAGGGTGCTCTCTATCTCGGGCATCGTCCGCACGAGGAGTTTGAATTCGGTGATGCTGCTTCGTGGAATCTTGTTGCGGATATCACGGTGGATCAGACTGAATACCAAATCCAGCTGGATTTCTTCGGGGAGGTCGTGATATCTTATCTCGGAAAGCAATAACCTTTTACTCGCAATGAAAATGTCCGAGCCCTCCGGTTTTTCCTGCTCCTGGGCGAAGATTTCCTGGAAAATCAAGTAGTTTGCTCGTTGCGGTGCGAAGTGTTCCCGTAAGTTCGTCAGTGCATCATTCCACGTGGTGATGTTGTTTTTCACGCCATTCCACCATACTGCGGCATCTTCTTCAAGAAGTAGAGCGAGCCCTGTAAGAGCATCTTCGTCTGAGGTGTTCTCGATTTTCTTGTAAATTTTGATTGTATTCACAAAACTTTCTACCTTAGCTTTCTCGCGATCCCTGCGATATCTTGTCGTGCAATTTGCGATGTTTCCGCTCCTCTGTACCCCTCTCTCATCTCGGCGGTGGGTCAATTGGTTGAATTGTTCTTCCAAAAGGACCATCTGCTGTGCCATTGTAGCTGAGATGCTCCTTGTCGTGATTCGGGCCAAACGTTGGGCTGCCAGATTGTAGTGGTTGTTCGAGGGTTGGGGTAGTAGAACTCCGGATTTGGTGTAGAAATATTAGATTTATTTACACAGACATAAATATATATATACACAAGTAACACACATAAATATATATATATACAGGGTGGGCCACGAATAAAGCCCATTAAAAGTTTTCGGGATTCCTGACAGAGGAAAAATTTGAAAAAATTCTACATTGCACGGTTGAATGCGATCACCTCATGGAAAATATTTCGACTTTCTATCACTTCCGGTTGTACCGGAAATGGCTACCAACTTTGTTATTTTAAATGGAACATCCTATATATTATTTTTTTTAGATTCCCCGTTCAATTGTCTACCCTCTCATATGAATTTATGTCCACTTAACTCTAACAGTTTTTGAGTTAAAAATTTATTTGTCAAATATTGACCTCAAATAGACGTTTTGAAAAATGCCTATAACTTCTAGTAGGGACAAGATAGACAGACGAGCTGCATCTTGAATTGTTACTTATAAATCCCTCTAAAAAAATTAAAAAAATTGACATCTGTCAATTTTGACAATAGGTATTTCAAAAATGTCAATATTTCAGTGCCCACTTAAAAACATCATAATTCAATGTTTTCAAATGGAATGACCAATATTTTATCCCTATATCTAGAGCAAGTAGTTTTTGAGTTATTTCGAAATTTCTTTCCTCCCAGAATGCTTGCACAATTGAATAATTCCTGTACTATTCACACGTGCACCATAGTAGGCTACTGTCAATATTCGCTGAACCGAATCTGTCAATATTTTTGAACGCTCCGTTCGAGTAATATTAAAATGAATAAGTATACCAATCAAGAAATTATGCATTTATTCGTCATACATGGTCAGTGCGACAGAATTGTTGAGAGAACTTGCAGAATTTTCAACAAAACTTACCCACACTTACCGCCGATGGATAGAAGAAAATTTAGAAGACTGGAGTCAAATTTTGTACAATTTGGAAAACTAAACGCAGAAAAAAATCAACCAAAGCCAATAACTCAGAACGACGAAGTTCAAGTTAATGTTTTGGCTTATTTTCAAGCAAATCCACGCGTATCCACCCGTAGTTGCCAGGAGGATTTGGGAGTAAGCAGAACATCACTGCGAAGAATTTTGAAAATATATCGTATGCATAATTATAAATTTAATTTGGTGCAAGAATTATTTCCTCAAGATGCAGTGAACAGGATTGATTTTTGTGAGTTTTTTTTGGATAAAAATCAAGAAGACAATGACTTTTTAAAAAAAAATATTTGGACCGACGAATCAAATTTCTCTCGTGAAGGTATTTTCAATAGAAAAAACAATCACATGTGGTCAACTAAAAATCCACATGCAACGCTTGTACATAAATCCCAACACAAATTTAGTTTCAACGTATTTTGCCTTTTGATAGACACGCGTGTTACTTTTTATTTGTACCACGAAAGATTAAATAGTGGTAGATATTTACAAATTTTAAGAAATTTTGTAGAGAATTTTTTGGATGAGCTTCCTTTGAATTTAAGGATAAGTTCATAGTATCAGCTCGATGGAGCCCCGGCTCATTGCACACACGAAATATAGCAGCAACTGACGAATATGTTCGAAGATAGATGGATTCGAAGGTTAGGTCCGTGGAACTAGCCCGCTAGATCTCCAGATCTTACTCCACTCGACTTTTTTCTTTGGGGTCGTATAAAAAATAAAGTTTATGCCACTGTCGTCAATACCCGAGAAGAATTGGAAGCAAGGGTGCGAGCTGCATTCGCGGAATTAAGTGCAGAAGAAATTAGGCGAGCAACAACAGAGAGTGTCGCAACACGTGCTGCACAGTGCTTATACGTTAATGGTCATCATTTCGAACAATTGTTATAATTTTTTTTCTGTTCTTGCATTTAATTATTCGTTTGAAAATTACTTTATTTCAATCTTCTTGCTTTTGTTTTGTTTGTAAGTTGTAAGTGTGGATAAGTTTCGTTGAAACAACAATTCTGTCGCACTAGCCATATATGATGAATAAATTCATAATTTCTCGATTGCTACACTTATTTATTATAATATTACTCGAAGTGTTCAGAAATATTGACACGTTGGAAACGAATTTTTCTAGATTCGGTTCAGTGAATATTAACAGTAGCCTAGTATGGTGCATGTGTGAATTGTACAGGAATTATTGAATTGTGCAAACATTCTGGGAGGAAAGAAATTTCGAAATAACTCAAAAACTACTTGCTCTAGATATAGGGAGACATAATACTTTTATGTTGCAAATTGTCTTGCCAATCACCATATGAGATAAAATATTGGTCATTCCATTTCAAAACATTGAATTATGATGTTTTTAAGTGGGCACTGAAATATTGACATTTTTGAAATACCTATTGTCAAAATTGACAGATGTCAATTTTTTAATTCTAGAGGGATCTATAAGTAACAATTCAAGATGCCGCTCGTCTGTCTATCTTGTCCCTACTAGAAGTTATAGGCATTTTTCAAAACTTCTATTTGTGGTCAATATTTGACAAATAAATTTTTACCTCAAAAACTGTAAGAGTTAAGTGGACATAAATTCATATGAGAGGGTAGACAGTTGAACGGGGAATCTAAAAAAAATAATATATAGGATGTTCTATTTAAAATAACAAAGTTGGTAGCCATTTCCGGTACAACCGGAAGTGATAGAAAGTCGAAATATTTTCCATGAGGTGATCGCATTCAACCGTGCAATGTAGAATTTTTTCTAATTTTTCCTGTGTCAGGAACCCCGAAAACTTTTAATGGGCGTTATTCGTGGCCCACCCTGTATATATATACAATTAACACAGAACGTGCCGGGCGGTTTTGGAAAATGATAACAAGACTGTGTTCAGTGCTTGAGAGAGAAGATTTTGATTTAGACTGTACTCAGTGCTAAAGGAGAGGTCGAGACTGTATTAAGTGCAAGACACTGACGTTTTTGTCTGTTGCAAGGGTTTAAGTAGGGGTGGCGATCCGTCTTCGGGGTGGATCGGTCATGAGCGTCTCGGGTACCGGGAGGGGTAGGTGCGTGCGGTATGACCGGGCGGTGAACGCGGTGCGAGAGAGAAACCATTCGAGCGCGCGTTGGCTTCTGTCTCTCTCTTCAGGGTGGTCTTCACAACGGGCCATCTTGGGATGTTACAAGGTGTTTAATTGTATTGGATGAAAATGTGCGATGTTACATAAAACTCTCTGTATATTTACATACACACATAGGGAGTGTATTTCTATACTGTAATCCTTTAGCGACTAACAGGAAAATATGTTCCAAAACAAACTTTTAAGTTTTCTCAGTTATAAGCACAAAATTATATGTATTAAAGGGCCAAATCAGTCCCTTGTGCTGCAAGTTATGCAAAATCGTATTGTAGAATACCAGCTTGAAAGTATCATTTTATTTATACTTGGTTTAAACATATTTCTACTTAGAGCTATACAAAACGACGTCTATCGGCTGAAAGCGGTAAAATATACGTCATCACTATTGGCGGTGATGAAATGTACGCGGATGTCTATGAAGACAGTATAACCGGAGAAAACGAATCGCTCATCAAAAAAAGAATCCGCGTTAAGGTCGGAAGAGAAAGAACGGTGGCATCTACAGTAGCCAGAACCGGAGAAATGATGAACGTGAAAGATGTGCATAATGATCCGCGATTCACTCGCGAAAACGTTAAGGATAACGATACTATCGTCATACATCGGTCTGAACTTTGTATCCCTATCAAAAATCGTGATCAACTTTTGGGTGAGCTCAATTGATTTCTGATTTGCTATTTGTTTTTCAGTATAAAATATGTAAAACGATTTAATCTAGGTATTATATCTGTAATGAACCATAAGAATGGGTTGTTTTTCACTCCGGAAGATGAGTCGCTAGCAAAAATAGTGACCACATATGCTTGCATGGCGTTCCATCACGCGTTTTCTTTGCGCGATAATGAAATTGCTGTAAGTTTACTAATGCAAAATACAATGGATGGATATGACTAGTTGTTTATGTTAACAGCAATTGAAACTTCAACAAGCTTTAAACTTATTGGATTATCACATGAGGCCTTGCGTGCATGGTCTAGAAGAAATGGATGAACAATATACTGTCCCGAAAAACATACGCGAGTAAATATACTACAAAAAATACCTAACAACCCCGATGCAATTTGTCATCGGTGAGATTTTTTTATTTTTTAAGTGGCTTTTGCCTGGCTATAGTTTCTTGACTATTAGCCAACATAAATTTTTAATTTGTATCAATATTTTTTATTTTAACTTATTCCAAGTTATATATAACATGTATATTTGGACGACACAACACATTCACACACATCCATGGAACCGGGGACGAGTATTTTTCGTTAGAAGAATTACTCGCCTCCGCTGGGAATCGAACCCAGATCACCTCCGTGACCGATTGGCGGAACCGGCGGCTCAACCGCTCGGCCACGGCGGGCCCGATCGGTGAGATCTTGCTATTGAAATTATATCATTTTACTCTACATGTTGTGATCAATTCATCCCAAAATGACGTCATTTCACTACGACTCCTCACCGACGACAAATTGAATTGGTGTTGTGAATAGCCCTATTGGAGTACGAATGGTTTGTGTATCTTTCTGTTCTTTCTAGATTCAGTTGGTATATTATACCGGACGACATGCACTTGTTGCCTAAGTTGTATATCCATATGGTATTGGAAATTGTTGGACCTGAGTATGTAGACATGGACGGCTTAAATCATTTTATTTTGACGGTGCAGAAGAGTTACAGAGATAATCACTATCATAATTTCGAACACGCTTTTAATGTGTCACACTGCGTGTACACAATTTTATTGAGGAATCGTGATAAGTTTTCTCAAATTGAGGTGAGTTGAATGTACATCATATATGCCATCTCCCCTACATCTAGTTTAGAATAATAACTGCAATAACATAAAAAACTGGATTTCATTTGTTTATGCCCTGGTTGACTGCAATGTTTCTTACATGCATTATAATTATTTATTGTATGGTATGTATTAAGGGGAATATAACAGTGGTCTGAAATTTAATGGTAGGTTTATTTAAAAACTAAAGGTCCTAGAAAGTTGAAATTTTGACAGCGTATATTAAGTCCAATTATCTAGTAAAATATCGAAGTACTTTTTTTTTAAACAATTTGCTTTCAGAGGTATGAAAAAAATAATGTTATATTTTTCAAAAATAAAAAAAATATTCCCATATCTTACTAGTTTATACTATAAGGAATATAATGTGAACATTTCATAAAGATGCGATAACTCATGCCCGAGTCAGGTTAAAATAAAAATCTTGAAAAATAAGACCGTAAAATACCGCCGCCTTGCGGATCTTATCTTAGTTGAACGCGTTGTACACTCATCTGCACAATTATTGGAGGGGCGAGCAGCATGCGGCCAGCGTTTATCCCTGGGCCGGTGAACGCTGCGCGGCTTCGCGTTTGTTTTTCTTTTCTTTTCTCAATCATAGTTAACAAAAACGGCTTGCGTCGTTAGCGTTTGTTCTCGTAAAATTAATATTTCCCAATTATAATCGATATTTTATTGTACTAGTGTTTTATTTTTATGCTTTCTGACTACTAATGGAATAAGTATTTTTTTATACTGCATGTTCACTAATATATAAAACACGAAATGTTTCACTAATTTAAATAAAGATGTGTAATATACCTTTAATATTGGCTTCCCTAATTATTTGACAGTGTCGGTATTATTAACTTATTTTTAAAGATTTTTAAGCTGATTAATAAGCCAGAAGCAATCAAATAACAATCAGTCTTGTTCAAATCATTATTTCGTCTTAAATCTTTCGTTGTTAAAGCAGTTGTTAAATGCCATTAAACTTCTCGCAATAAAACTATTAAAGTAAATTGTAAAGTTTCTAGCAACCAGACCTATTTGAACCAACTGCGACTTCATGAACGAATCCATGATATCAAAACTATAAGAATAGTAAGAATAACGTCACTAATATGACGTTGTTGTTACAAATCAACTATTTTTTACTGAGCACAGGTAATATATGTCTGACGAATGTTTAAAAAAATGGAGTGTTTAACTGCGTGCATATTCATTGTTAATTATTTTAGAAAAAATAGAACTACAATAATAATAAGGTACGGACGGAGTGTCGGACTCCCTCCAGGCGGAGGACTACCGACTAAAAACCCCTCCCACCCTACCGGCTTCGACTACAAGGTCATTAGCCGGTTTACTTGTTTCTTTGAAAACTTAATAATAATACAAAAGAAACAACTAAAACAATAAGATAAAATATATAATACATAAATAAACCTAAGCCTAAAATCACAGATTTTGTGGTACCAGGGTTGTACAAGACCCTGGCACCGATTATACATAAAATAGACAAACACACCTTAAACCTAATTTCACAAGTAGGCCGGGCCTATTATCACAGATAAGACGATATTGGGATTGTAAAGGAGCCCAATGCCGGAACCAACACACACAAGATAATCACAACCTAAACCTAATATCACAACGAACGACACCGGGGTTGTAAAATACCCCGATGCCGGAGCCTATACGAAACGGACAACACAACCTTATATCACAGATATACGGTATCGGGGCTGTAAAAGACCCCGATGCCGGATCCTAAAACTATATACAAAACGTGCTTCAGAATAAGGTAGTTATTATAATGCATTTCAAATAACAAACTTCTTGCTCAACATTGCACCAAGCCCAATATATTTTTTAAGGCCCGGCTTGGCCCGACCCGGTCATAAAATAAGAGAGATTGAGTTTTGCCTGACCCGGCCCGGTCAACATTTCAGGTCTAAATAAATAAAAAATATACTTATCTGATTATAGGCGTAGTTTTTAGAAAAAGTAAAAAATATATATAAAATTAAGATAATTTAAATATTGAATATGATACGGGAAAATCGCCTAAGAAAAATTCAGGCCCGTGCAGTGCTCCAATTGACATATCTTCCCTAAATATTTTAGATGACAAATCTCAAATATATTTTTTTGTTGAGTATAAAATGTCTGCCTGAAGTCATTTTATTATTTATTTGTTGCATTCATAAATACTAGAATATTTGATAAAATAAAAATTGAAATTCTCCCGAAAATTTGGGGTATTTACCCAATTTGGCAGAGGCCAAATTAATACACATTATTTTCATGGCCATAGCAGTTAGGAAAGATAATATTCCTATATAAAAAATATCATTGAAAATCCTATGTTCCGCGTTTTTCATCCAAGGTGTCTACGGTAAACCGTTCGATAAAAGTTGCCGTTGCAATAAAAATTTAAAAAAATCCTTGTCATACGGTTAAATCAGTTCTCCTCATGTGAAATATTTTCAACTTTATATCACTTCCGGTTATTATTATTATTATTATTATTATTATTATTATTTTATATTAGTCATTTAAATATTTAATTATCATTATTTCATCTGCCTGATGAAGCCACTGTGTGGTGAAACATGTTGCAGTGTTCAACAATAAAAGTGAAACCCTCCCAACTGCGTTGTTTTATTTCAAATAGTATTAGTCATTTTTTAGATTCCTGGATTAAATTGCAACATATTTTATTCAAATATATGTACACTTATCTCTTATAGTT
Organism: Philonthus cognatus; assembly: GCA_932526585.2. Lineage (NCBI taxonomy): Eukaryota > Metazoa > Arthropoda > Insecta > Coleoptera > Staphylinidae > Philonthus > Philonthus cognatus. The sequence goes on from OW052252.1 coordinate 17,114,916, forward strand.
TTGAAGCAAAAAAAATATTTCTAAAATTTTGACCTCTAAAAGGCATCTTGAAATCTGTCTGTAACTTCTCTTAAGAATAAGATAAATATATGATTTAAATCTCTACTTGTACCTAGGGTTTATTAATTCGCAACTGAATTTTAGTAGGCAAGTAGTAATGTTTTTGTTTTGTCGCGTATGTAATGCAAAATGTCAAATAATAACAGTATATTACGTAACGAGAGTAGTATCCAGTATAATACATATGCTATTTGAAATAAAACAACACAGTTGGGAGGGTTTCACTTTAATTGTTGAACACTGCAACATGTTTCACCACACAGTGGCTTCATCAGGCAGATGAAATAATGATTTTACAAAGTACAGGTACAGGTTACCTGTACTTTGTAAAATCATTATTTCATCTGCCTGATGAAGCCACTGTGTGGTGAAACATGTTGCAGTGTTCAACAATTAAAGTGAAACCCTCCCAACTGTGTTGTTTTATTTCAAATAGTATTATGGAGTTTCATCATGTATCCGCCTCATCAATTAAATATATAATACATATGAGCGGACATGTTGTACACGAGCCGCGCAGCGGCGAGTGCAGTATTCCGCGAGTATGTAATTGCCATACCACTCGAGAAACGTACGATACTTTACCTACGCCCTAACAAAATAAACAATGAGCATTAAAGAACAACTTATTTATTGTAATAATTTTTAATAGTACCATGACAATGATGGAAACTAAATTACTACTTGAATAATATACAAGGAATAAAGCTGTACATTTTCCGACATTCGTTGTTTTTTAAAAGAGTTCAATTTGAAGCTTTAAACGAGTGTTTTCCACTCCTAGACTAAGCATGAAGTAAAATTTCGAGTTTAGAAAAGCCCCGTGAAAATTTGTCGAGGGTCGCGCAGCGACCCGAGACAAATTTTCTGGGCTTTTCTAAACTCGAAATTTTACTTCATGCGCCACGCGTATAAGACACTAAAATATTGTGAAATTTATTTATATTCGAACTTCAGTTGAAATCTGTGTTTTATACGCGTGGCGCATGAAGTAAAATTTCGACAAATTTTCAAGGGGCTTTTCTAAACTCGAAATTTTACTCCATTCTTAGTCTGGGAGTGGAAAACACTCGTTTAGAGCTTCAAATTGAACCATTAAAAAAAACAACGAATAACTAAAGATTTAAAGAAAACAAACTGAATTTGGTATACGTATATTTTAAAGAAAAACTCCCTGTACATCAAAGAAATGTCATTACCCTGCATAAATGCGACGAAAAACGAATATTCGAAATAATTCGAAAACTACTCGCTATAGAAGTATAGTTGTATAATACTTTTTTGTAGGAAATTTTCCCCCTAATCGTACTACGTGATAAAAATTGGATCATTCCATTAAAAAAAAAATGAATTACTTGATATTGAAGAGAGCACTTAGACTTATTGACATTTTAAGAACACTTATTGTCAAAATTGACAGTTTCCAATTAATTTACTCATAGAGGCATTCTCTAGGTACAAGTAGAGATATAAATTATATGTTTATCTTATTCTTAAGAGAAGTTACAGACAGATTTCGAGATGCCTTTTAAAGGTCAAAATTTTAGAAATATATTTTTTTCTTGAATACTATAAGAGATAAGTGTACATATGTTTGAATAAAATATGTTGCAATTTAAACGAGAAACCCAAAAAATTGCTAATAAGTAGGGTGTTCTATTTAAAATAACGAATTTGGTGCTACTTCCGGTGGAACCGGAAGTGCTAGAAAGTTGAAATATTGCACATGAGGAGAACTGATTCAACCATATGCCAAGGATTGTTTTCAAATTTTTAGTGCAACGGCAACCCCATAAACTTTTAACGAATGGTTTAGCGTAGAAACCCTGTATATATCCGGCATATAAATATTTACAAGGAGCTTATGAACATGAATTATTTTATTATTATATTTTTAAGAAATAATCTCTAATTTAATAAAATAAAACACATAGTTTGTTCGGCTGTCGAAACTTTAGTCTTAAAAGAAAAAATAATGTGTTATAATGACAAGTATAAGAATCATCGGTTTTGTAAATACCGACAAATAACACAGGATCCGATAACGCTTTCTAACGAATTAAAAACAATACATAGCTTGTATGTATTATCAGCGTGTTTAAATAATACGAATCGACACTTTCCTTAGATCCGTCTTTTTGATACGCTTTTTTTTTCGTCTATTCCACGCGACGCAAGACCCCATCCGTTCATGCCAAGGAGCAATGCACAAATGCACAGCGAGCTGCCGCTTTTCTCTCTGACTGTATTCGCCCCACTTGTCCTGTAAATTTGGCATCGGATGAGCTACTCTAAACTATGTGGGTCTTTCCAACACGATCGGCGTGTTACACTGCAATAATCCCCTTAACTGTGCGTTATATTTATTTATTGTAAGGCCCGTATTCATAAACGTCCGTAATATCACATAACGGCTGATTACATATAACAGACCGTTAAATGTATCAATTTGGTATTCACAAACGACTGTAATATCAAATCATTCGTTAAATCTAACGTAAAAATGGTGATGTGTCCATCATAGTACTTTCCCCCGTAAATTGCGTATTAAATCACTTTTAAAATATTTGTAGCATTATTATTTTCAAAATGTCTTCAACTTTTTGATAACTACAACTTTTATTTGAAAATTTTTTTCAATTGGATCAACACACAGAATCTTCTAACTGAACAGTTCAATTCCTTTAAAGAGGAAATTAAAAAATACATAACGCAACGTTTTGATATTATTGAATCACGTATTGCCCAGTTGGAAGATAAGTACGCAAACATTGAATCGGATGTATCGTGTGAAGATGTAATTAATGAAGTTGAAGAGAGGCAGCGTCGATTATCAAATGTAATCCTCTTTAACATAGAAGAACCCTCTGCATTGACACTTAATGAGAATATTTCTACAGATACGCAAACAGTAAATAATATTTTGCATCGTAGAAAAATAACTGTTAAACCTCGCAAAATATTTAGATTAGGTAAAAGAGGTGATAATAAATAACCGCGGCCTTTAAAAATAATATTCGAATCTAAAGCAGCTGCTCTTTCTGTACTGAGCAGCAATAACAATACTGGCAACGACGAAATCATTTGTTATGCTGACAAAACCAAATTACAGCATTAATTTTACAACAAACTGAAACGTGAACTTGAAACCAGAAAGGCAAACGGAGAATCAGATTTAAAAATTGTGTACAGGAATGGGAATCCCTACTTGACCAAAGCTGCACAACAATGAGATCTATCGCCCACAGGAAACTTTTCAGCCTGCTACCAAAATGTTAGAGGTCTGAATACCAAGCTAGTGGATTTTTTCAACAACGTTTTGTGTCACAATTATGACTTCATTTTTATAACGGAATCCTGGCTTACGGATAGTGTTAGTGATAGTGAACTGCTTGGTGATAACTATAAAATATTTAGATCGGATCGCGATGTAGTTCGTACCGGAAGATCTAGGGGCGGCGGTGTTTTAGTGGCTGCGAAACATACAATAAGTATCGATAGTGTATCTACGGAACATATCAAAACAAATATTCCACTAATCGATCTTTTAATATGTAAAGTTAAACTTCATTGTATTTGCTTTTATATTGTTGTTGTTTACATACCACCAGATACTCTAATTGCTGATATTAGTTTATTCTTTAATGAAATAATGCTATTTAAATTTAACGATAATCCGATTATATTTATAGGAGATTTTAATTGTCCTTCTCTAACAGCGGGGCCGTTGTCTGATAAAGCACTGTATATTTCTAATGCTTGCTCGTTCTTGGGTTATGTTTCCTTGTATTCTCACTTAGGTTCAGTAGATTGGACTTTTCTTCAGACGTACTCTAATGCTGAGTTGGCTCTTGACGAGTTCTATAAAATCGTTAACTACAGTCTACATCAATTTATTCCTAAAGTTAAACCTAAAGATAGACATGCATACTCAGTTTGGTTCACACGAGATATAATCCAACTTCTTAAAGAGAAAAGTTATTATCGTAAACATATTGATCGCGATGCAACTGCACTGCACCATTTTAAGAAAATAAGGTCACTGATAAAAATTAAAATCAGAAGTGCTAATAGAAAATATATTAACGACATAGAAAATCAACTCACTGAAAATCCAAAACACTTAAACGCTCAAAAAAATCTAATCCGTCTAGGTTTCCTTCTGAAATGACGTACAATGATGAAACATTTAAAACACCAGTTGATATAGCAGATGGGTTTAGACATTTCTTTGAATCAGTTTTTTTACCACAATCTCAGTCTACTTTAAATATAAATCTAAATCACAGTAATATTCCTAATTTTAAATTTAACGAAATTTCATATAAAACAATTCGTAAGCATTTACAGAAACTACCTAACAAGTTTTCTTCAGGCTGTGATGAAATACCAGCTTTTATACTGAAAGATTGTGCGTCTGTGCTGAGTCATCCGCTTTCAATTATTTTTAATAGGTCTGTTAGTAATTGTATATTTCCCGATCAATTAAAATTTGCATCAATATGTCCTATTCCGTAAACATCATTGAATCGCTCTAATCTTGAAAACTACAGACCGATAGCTTTACTTTCGCATATAGCTAAAATATTTGAAAAAACCCTGTATGATCAAATTTATTCACATGTGTCACCATATTTATCACAGTATCAACATGGTTTTGTACCTAAGCGTTCTACCGTCACTAATTTAGCTATTATTACCCACGATATAGCAAATTCATTAGATTCTACTGGACATATTGATGTAATTTATACCGATATGTCTAAAGCTTTTGACAGGGTGGACCATAGTCTTTTGTTAGAAAAGCTAAAGTATTTTGGCTTATGTTCTAATTCAAGTCCACTTTTGGCGTCGTATCTCTCTTGCCGTGAATCCTATGTTACAGTTAACAATTTTAAGTCTATGTCGTATTTTCCGACTTCTGGGGTTCCGCAAGGATCTATCTTGGGCCCACTTCTTTTTAATCTTTTTATTAATGATCTGTCAAGCGCTCTAAATTGTAAACATTTATTATACGCAGATGATTTAAAGATCTATTCTACCATTAATACTATTGATGATTGTTTACGTTTGCAAGACCAACTAAATATTATCTCTAACTGGTGTAACAACAACAACCTTAATCTTAATCCCGATAAATGTAAATATATGACATTCACTAAAAAAACTAAATACATTACATCGAATTACACAATTAACAATAGTGATATCGAACGAGTGTGATCTTTTAAGGACTTAGGCGTATGGTTTGATGAAAAACTTACATTCAACAATCATGTAGAAATGCTTGTAAAGAGTTCTTTTAAGGCATTGGGATTTATTCATCGAAATTCTGCAAATTTACAGAATCCTAATGTCTTAAAATCTCTGTTTAATGTATATGTGAGGTCAAAGTTGGAGTATGGATCATTGATTTGGTATCCCCAGACCCAGCAGCAAATCAACTTGGTTGAAGGTGTTCAACGCAAATTCGCTAAGTTCTTGTACCTCAAAAATACTGGTAATTACCCGGCAAGAGGCTGTGACCATGTGTTATTGCTTGATCGATTTGAACTCGAATCACTTAAACAAAGACGAAATAAATCATGTGTTTCATTTTTATACAAATTAATTCACAATCATATCGACTGTGCTGACATTTTACAACTAGTCAATTTTCATACTCCGTCTTTCAATAGTAGAAATAAGTCTACATTTTATGTAAATTTTAAAAGAACAGTGACCGGTTCAAAATCACCTCTAAGTGTGATGTGTAACGTGGTCAATGATCTACCCCCAACTTGTGATTTATTTTATGATCACCTATCGTCAATTGTCGCTCTATGTTAATTTAAGTATTTTTTGAATGTGTTACTTTACTTACTTTTTGCTGTACATTTATAATTTCTATGTTGTCCTGTAATTGGGTCTTTTTGTTTCCTGTTGGGCAATAAATGTATTTATTATTATTATTATTATTAACACATACTGACACAAACCAATGACTAGATAAAAAACACTATTTATTGAATATCTCAAAAACTAAGAGTGCTATGACAAAAAGTGAGTCCACAAAAAATCTTTAGTTTTTCATTTCCTACAACTTTTATTTGAAACATTTTTCAATTGTATCAACACATACACTGTCACACACCAATAACTAGATAAATCACACAACTTTTGAGATATCTCAAAAACTAAGAGTGCTATGACAAAAAGTAAGTGAACAATACATCTTCATTTTGTAATTATCTAGAACTTTTATTTGAAAGAATTTTTTGTTTGACGAACATTTATTGAAAAAATCTGAAAAAACTGAAAAACGCTAAGAGTAAAGTACCACTTCCGGTTTTCCGATTTTCAGTTCTTCCGATTGTAACAAAAAGCTAAAGTTTCAAGTTTCATCTCGATATCTTTAGCGGTTTTTGCGGTACAGCGCACACAGACACACACACAGACACACAGACAGACAGACAGACATTTTTCAAAAATGGTCTTATTCGACTCAGGGGACCTCAAAACGGATATTTCCGCTAAAATTTTTGATTCGAAAATTTTCACGAAAACAATACTTTCCCTTTGTATTACATACGGGGGAAAGTAAAAATAACACGCGATTTTCGGGCCGTTAAAATTTAACGCACGATTCAATTCCAACGTTTGACGTTATGTACACGTAGACCGTCAAAAGAATTTAAAGACAAACTTGTAATTTAATTAGGAGAATACCTAGATAATTAAATTGGTGAAATATAAGTAAGTATTAGGCATTCTTTCCAAAGTATTTGAAGATTTATGTAAAGTAATATATATTGATATTTTGTTTATTGATAATATGCAATTTCAATTATAGCAGTATGTCATCTACTGAGGAGGATTTAGAATTTGTGGAGGAAATAGTGTTTGGTATGCCGAGACCTCGACTTATAAGAAATCGACAAAACGTCATATATTTAACGCTTGCTTTAACCTTGTGTTTAGCAGAGCTGGACAGGAATCGAATCATTCAGGATTCGATTCCCGGATTCGAATCGTTTTAGAGGATTCAAAAGAGGTATTCGAATCCTTAGTGAAAACGGATTGGTGATCGTAACATTTTTTTTAAAAGGATTCGTATTCAAATCCAAACGTAAATGATTCGAATACTTTTAAAAAAAGATTCGAATTCTTATAAAAGGATTCGAATCCTCATACACGGATTCAAATCCTCCCAAATAATTCGAATCATCGCTATTAAGGCCAGGATTCGAATTCGATTAATTCAAATAGTTAAATATTCTAATATGAATATTTAAATCACTAAATTATTCATATTTGAATATAAATATTTACATTTTCGAATAATTCAAATATTTGTGAGTACATATTTGGTTACTTAACCACGAAAAAGTTCCAACCTTAATAGTATAGTTTTTACTTCACTTCAAATCAGTGTTTTATATGCGTGGCGCATGAAGTAAAATTTCGAGTTTAGAAAAGCCCCGTGAAAATTTGTCTCGGGTCGCTGCGCGACCCTCGACAAATTTTCTACGCGGGGCTTTTCTAAACTCGAAATTTTACTTCATGCTTAGTCTGGGAGTGGACAACACTCGTTTGAACTTTAAATTTAACTCTTTTATAAAAATCGACGTATGTAATATAATAAATCATTCATTGAAATCATAGAAAAAGGTGCAAAATTTTACCTAACATTAACTTTTAGAGTTAACTTTATAATATGCTCGGCTCTTAATGAGTGAATATTCTATTCCTAAGAAAAACCGTATTTATTTAATATTAAAGTTGCATTTAAAATAATAACAAACTGTGAATAAACCGACAAAAATCTAGAAATATCGAAAATCTCGACATGTAGAAAATCTTGACGGTCCACTCCCAGACTAAGAATGATGTAAAATTTCATCAGTTTCAAGTTTATCGGTTTTATTATTGCGATCATCCCCATTCGTTGATCGTTTTTTTTTTCTATGATTTCAATGACTGATTTATTATATTACATATGTCGATTTTATAAAAGAGTTCAATTTAAAGTTCAAACGAGTGTTGTCCACTCCCAGACTAAGCATGAAGTAAATCACAATAAAACACTTTTAACTTTGTTTGTATAACACAATTTATTTTTATGTGACTGCAGTTTCGGCAAATTCAGCTTGCCATTATCAAACATGAAGTGTCTAAAACTGGAAACAATACGGGTATATATACAAAAGGTGATTACATGAAAACGAATTACAAAACGGCATTAAAAATGGGGGTATACGGTAGGTCAACCTGGTCGTTAATTAGGGGGGTTGTGTTAAATTAACATGTATAACGAAGTAGAAGCCTCCACAATCGAAAATACATGAAGTAAAATTTCGAGTTTAGAAAAGCCCCGCGTAGAAAATTTGTCTCGGGTCGCGCAGCGCCCCTAGACAAATTTTCGCGGGGCTTTTCTAAACTCGAAATTTTACTTCATGTGCCACGCGTATAAAACACTGATTTAAAGTGAAGTTAAAAATGCACTGAGAACCAACCCAACTTCGATATTTTTTTCAAAATTTGATTTTTTCTTTAATATCCATGCTGTAAACCTTCCGATATTCGTTGTTTTCTTGTAAAAAAACTTCGATTACCTGTAGTCCTTCGGTCTCCGAAGGACTACACGATTGGTCCTTCGAGCTGTAGCCTTTGTAAAATGGTAATAAACTTAGTAATCTAGAGTGATCCTTCAATTTGAAACTTCTAAGAACGAGTGTTGTCTACTCCCAGACTGAGCATGAAGTAAAATTTCGAGGTGAGAAAAGCCCCGCGTAGAAAATTTGTCGAGGGTCGCGCAGCGACCCTCGACAAATTTTCACGGGGCTTTTCTAAACTCAAAATTTTACTTCATGCGCCACGCGTATAAAACACTGATTTCAAGTGAAGTTAAAACTATACTATTAAGGTTGGAAATTTTTCGTGGTTAAGTAACCAAATGTGTATTCACAAATATTTGAATTATTCGAAAATTTAAATATTTATATTCAAATATGAATAATTTAGTGATTTAAATATTCATATTAGAATATTTAACTATTTGAATTAATCGAATTCGAATCCTAGCCTTAATAGCGATGATTCGAATTATTTGGGAGGATTTGAATCCGTGTATGAGGATTCGAATCCTTTTACAAGAATTCGAATCTTTTTTTAAAAGGATTCGAATCATCTACGTCTGGATTTGAATACGAATCCTTTTAAAAAAATGTAACGAATCCGGATCACCAATCCGTTTTCACTAAGGATTCGAATACCTCTTTTGAATCCTCTAAAACGATTCGAATCCTACCCAGCTCTGCTAAACACAAGGTTAAAGCAAGAGATAAATATATGACGTTTTGTTGGTAATACCCCACAGCGTTGCCGCTTCACCACTCGTAATAAATCCAGCCGACTCCAAGTCCGAGGAAAAGTGAATTTCTTAGAACATTTCAATGCATGCTCAAATTCATATTGATAAATGGCAGTTTTACGTTATTTGGTGTGGATCTGGGCCCTCTTCTTGCTGTGCCACTACAGCTTAACCATAATTCCCCACTTTTTAACCATTCATAACTCAGCGTTAGGCATCTAGCACCTCAAGGTACGTTGATGGGCGTAACACATATGAAAACATATGTGTTACAAGGTATGACAGAATTGTATGTTTCCATGTTTTCCCCTACCCCTTTCCCCGTAGGCCATAGTTTGTGCGAGAGAGAACAATGACGTTGATTTGTTTACGTTTTTGAGTCTATCATAACCTCTCTTTCAGGTTTCGCTATGCTTTCATAGATAGATTTTTAATATTTTGTGTTAAAAATAAATGTTATTAAAATAAGACTTTGTGTTAGTGGTAAGTGTCGACCAACCGGTTTCAGTAAAATATATCGTGATGTACAAATAAAAATGTAAAATTCAGTCGAAGGTTAGGGTTAGGTTAGGTTCTAATGGCAGCAGTTAGACCGCTCACTTAGGCCCAAAGGGCCCCTTGTGATACCATACGGGTGAAAAGAAGTCAGATCTCCCCTCCCTCCCCACCTATACAAACCAATCCGAGCACCTAATGAACCCGATCAGATTTCTCACATCTAGGGGTGTGAGGTCCGTTAGTCCATTTGCATAGTGCATACCAAGGTACTTGATCCTTTTCCCTTCGAGAGCAGGGCATTGTCCCAGATAGTGGAGTACCGTCTCTTCCTCCTCCACATCCAGGCATCCTCTGCAAAAATCGTTGTGCTTAAGACCCATCTTTTGTGCATGTCTGCCTAGGAGGCAGTGGCCCGTGAGGATGCCTACCGCCTTTTTTATGTCGATTCTGCTAAGTGCAATTAATCTGTTGCTGTTTATAGTATCCCATATAGGCCGTAGCTGCCTTGTTATGAGACACGTATCTTCTTCTCTCCACCTATGGGCAAGAGTTTCCCTTCCAATCTGAAGTTGGGTTTTGAGTGTTGTACGCTCCTACCCTAAAAGCTGGCGGCCGACATTATCACGCACTTGTGCGGGCTAAGTGTCATGCCCCTTTTCTTAAGGAAGTCTGCCGTCAGGTTTAGGGCGTTCAGCATGTCAGTGTCCCGGTCCTCGAGCAGAATGAGGTCATTCGTGTATGCGAGGACCGGGATCCGTCGGCTCCCAGATTGGAAGGTCCCGTGCTGCTGGCGTAGAGTGTGTCCAGCAGTTCGTCTATCACCAGATTGAAGAGGAAAGGACTAAGGGGTACCCCTGCTTAACCCCACGGGTGATGGATATTGGCCTGGTGATGTTCGGGCCACACGTTATAGCCATGGTGGTATTTGTCATTGACTCCATGATGTAGCGGTACAGTAAGGGCGGGATGTTTGCCTTGCACAGTGCCCGGGTGATTGAGGCATGGGACACCGTGTCAAAGCTTTCCTTACATCCAGGAATGCCACGTTATACGACTTCCCGGCCCGTTTTTGGGAGGAGATGTAAATCGCTTTGTGCCTCGCACAGGGGTACCGATCCCGCAAGTCGTTCTAGTAAGATGCGGTATAATAGACGCTGGAGGGCCGACGCTATGGTGATCGGCCTCCAGTTACTGGGGTCCTATCTCTCTCTGTCTTTCGGGACGGAAAGAGTCCTCAGCCGCTTCCAAGAGGAAGTAGATATTCCCCGCCACAGGACAATATTGCACAGGATAGCCAGGTCCCTAAGTAGTCTCTTGCATTCCACAAGAGGAATGTGGGTGGAGAGTTCAGTCGACAGGTCCTTCATTCTTGCCGCCTTCCTTGCAAGGGCGTCGGCAATTGAATTTCCCCTGATATCACTGTGGCTAGGTACCCACATGAGTTCCACGTCACAGTTATTTGCAAGCCTATTTAGCGATTTTTTACAGTCTCTGACCACCTTTGAGGTGCAGCACGGACTATTCAGTATCCTAATGGCGGCTTGGCTATCAGTAATGAACCTAATACGGTTCCCCTGAAAGTCATTTTTGTGGATCCAGTCCGCTGCCACTCGGATGGCCGTGACCTCCGCCTGAAGAATGTTACAGTGGCTTGGGAGTCTAAAAGACTTTTTGAGGTTGAAATCTTGTGAGAAGATTCCTCCCACTACTCTGTTTTCAGACTTGGAACCATCCGTAAAGAGCCAGACGTCCTTGCCTAGAATTAACTTGCCCTCTAACCATTTGGTTTTGTTCGGGATGGAAGTGGAGAACTTATTTTCAAAATTAAGTTCTGGAATGCAGCTAACAGTCTTCAGGGGGATATCGACAAGCTCATTCAGGATCCTTCCATGGCCCTGTTTGCTAGTGCTCCATATCCCAACTGAGTTGATTCTGATCGCTGTGGTAGCTGCAGCATATCTGCAGTAGAGTTCGACTGGAGCTAGATTTAGTATTATATCTAGCGCTTTGGAGGGGGTGGACCTGACCGCCCCCGTTATGAGCAATTCGGCGGCTCTCTGAGCCTTGCCGAGTGCAGTTTGGTGGATCCTTTTGTCGAGGGCAGATCATCAGACTGCGGCCCCGTAGAACATAATGGGCCTTACCACGGCCGTGTACATCCAGTGAACAACGGTTGGTTTCAGTCCCCAGTTCTTGCCACTGCTCTTATGCAGGAGTACAGCGCGACGAGCACTTTCCGTGCTCTCTCCTGGATATTGGGCTTCCAACTAAGCTTCCCATCGGCTAGAATGCCCAAATATTTAGCTTGCTCTTTTACCACCAGTTCCGTGCCGTTTAGAGTAGGAACTTTGAAGTTCGGTACTTTATGCATTCTGGTGAAGAGTACAAGCTCGGTTTTGAGGGGGTTTACCGCTAGTCCACACTTCTCACACCCGCGGGTTACTTTCATTCATAAGTTCGGATAGGATGTTTAAGTGTTTGCCAGAGACCGTAAGAGTCACATCGTCAGCGTAGGCAATTGCCTTACACCCTACAGACTCTAGTTCTTTCAGTAAGTCATTTATGACTACGTTCCATAGTAGCGGGGAGAGAGGACCCCCCCTTGAGGGGTACCCCTATTAACCTCTCTCTGTGAGCCACCCAGCGAGGAGACAACATGCCTCCCCGTCATCACAGCCCCCTATGAAGAAGCATATCGACTCGTCCATGTGCAGGTTTCTGAGGGCAGACAGAATTGCTTCTGGCTGCACAAAGTTGAAGGCTTCTTCGATATCCAGAAAGACCGCCAACGTAAACTCCTTATTGCACATGGACTTCTCAACCTGGCTAATGAGAGCGTGCAGCGCCGTGTCCACTGATCTGCCCTTAGTATAAGCGTGTTGGCTAGTTGACCAAAGGTTTGGATTGATACTTTCCTTTATGTACGCTTCAACTAGTCTCTCTAACGTCTTGAGTAAGAAGGACGATAAGCTGATTGGCTTATAGTCCTTCGGTGTTGAGTGGGTTATTTTTCCTGCTTTGGGTATGAACACCACATTTGTCTCATTGCATCTCTGAGGGATGTACGATAGAGTTAGGCAGGCTTCAAATATTACTTTCAACCAGGGATTTATAATATCTGAGGCTATCTGTAATTTAGCAGGAATGATCCCATCGGGGCCTGCAGCTTTAAAAGGCTTGAAGCTGTTTACACTTCAAGCCAGTTTGTGCTCGCTCAAGATATCATATATGGGGCAGCTCCTCCTGGGTGCCGCGCGACCCCCTTTTCCGCCAGAGTCGGAGGGAAAGTGGGTATCCATCAGCGCCGTTGGGGTTTCCTCACATGAAGTGGTCCAGTCACCACCCTGCTTTATGAGAAAACCCGGGAAAGCTGGATTTCCCGATAGTATCTTTCTGAGCCGACTGGCCTCGGAAGTTTCCTCAATTTTGTTGCAAAAGGTTCTCCAAGAGGCCCTCATTGCCTGTCTAACAGCCTTCTTAAAGGCTCTTAGGCTGTCCTTATACAGAGACCATTCGCTGGTTTGTTCTGCCCTGTTTAACAGCCTATTGCATTCCTTCCTTAAGGAGGAAATCTCCTGGTTCCACCATGGAGGCTTCTTTTTGCCTCGGTACACTTTACCAGGACAAGCAGCCTCCATTGCCTTGTTGCAGGCCTCTGCGAGGGTAATACCTGCATTTGAAATGACCATACCTTTAGTAGATAGCTCACAAATAATTATTAAAAATAATTAATAATAATAGGCCACATGTTTGTGGTATCTGGTATACGCGCACATTGCGTATTTTAAGAGAGATTCCACATAGACTGGTAGTTTTTAAACGATTTGGATATCGAATTACACCATCCAGAGAAAAGTGGGTCAGATTGTGAAGAATTATGTCTATGTTGTTATTGTGATTTTTTTTTATATAATATATTCCATTTGTTTCTGGATCTCGCCTAGCTATGGAAAAGTGACAGTTTAAGTATTGTAAATGGGGCTGGTTGTGTTTTAAATCAGGGTTTTTAAATGTCACTGTCAGATGATCGATTTTAAGGTTATAATTTCTGACTATTGTGATCTTACACTGTTGCCTGTTTTACAAATTTTCAGATATAAAAGGATAATAATATGCAGTTTTAAGATTAACAAAATTTATTACTTGGTACATACAAACACAGCAATAATATTGTATATAACAAATATAATGAACTCGGCTCTGCAAACTTATTTCGTCATCCATTTGTATTTCTCGCTTGGGTCTTCCCGTTAACACATTTTGATCAACTCCATCCATCCACCTTAATTTTGGTCATTCTCTCTTCTGTTGGCCCTCAGTATTTTTTTGTAGAATTGGAAATTTATTCCCACCCTCTTGTGATACTGATAATTTTCATGTCAAACAATTTTTAAGCCCTCATTCCACTTTTATTATTTAGTCAAGAGAACCTGCATCTGAATCTTCTGATGTTTGTTCTGAGCCAGATTCCCCAAGCGAAATAATAAAAGGAGGAATGGTTTCAAAAGAAAGGTTCCCCATGTGTTTTGTCCAGTCATCCGAAATAAGTTTTTCACAATGATCACAGAAATGTTGCCACATATCGGATGTACATTTTGAGAGAGACTCAAGCCATAAATTCTGAACACGATCCTTAGATGGTTGCTTAGAATTTATGTGCTTATTGTAGTAAGTCTTACAAAACCCCCATGCCATTTCAATTAGATTGTATTGACAATGGTATGGCGGTAATCTAAGAACTTCGTGCCCGTTCTTTCTCAAAATGTCATCAACTACGTAAATTTTGTCATTTGATCGGAAAGGTATAAATAAAGCCCATAGTTCCTTTTTGGTTAATTTTGGATTGAATTTTTCATTGTGTTTAACCAACCACTCCTGCATTTCGCATTTCTTACAAGGAAATGAAGGAGTTTTGTCTAATTGCACAGAATGGTATGCAGCATTATCCATAATAACTACACATTTCCCTAAAAGCTTAGCCAAAGCAGGAATAAGTTGATTAACCACCCAATTTTGAAAAGTATTACCATCCATTGTGGCATGGTAATCTCGGTCATTGTTTTTCGAATGTAATAAAAAAATCGCACCCATCCAAAAACCCACCCCTATACCCAGCATGTAGAATGGTGAAGCGTTTGCCTTCATTTTTGAATTTAGTTGGATTACTTTTTATATCCGTTTCATGTACCCAGTGTCGAACCACGGATCCATTCTGATATATCCATGTTTCATCCAGGTATACGAATTGGATATCTTCACTGGAATTTTGATACTGTAAAAATTTTCTAAGGAAAATAATTTTAGCTGCAACAACATGTTTTTGTTCACAGAGAATTTTGCGCCCATTATTTAATTTGAATTTATACCCCATACTTTTAACAACCCTATAAAGTGTTGTTCTGCTCCCATGGAACTCATAATTTTCTTTCATATCATTCAAAAGATCTCTCAAAGTAAAATACTGATTTCTAGAGTTATATTGCCAAATTAGTTGTTGCAGATCTTTTCTAGCTAGGTGATTCCAAAAATGGCTGTTTTTAGATCGTTTGCCAGAAGTATTAGATTTCAATTCGTCAGGTCTTTGTCGTAAAATTAATTGTAATGAAGATCTCCCTACCTGAAACGTAATTATCTTTAATTAAATATATATGATAATTAAAATACTAGACATACCCCAAAAATATCCATTAAAATCGTAATAATATTGTGATGCTGTAGATTTGGATTACTTTGCCTAAAATGTTTGTAGGATTTCAGAATTTGTAACCTTTTTGATTCAGAGATAATCTTTGGCATGTTAATATTTAATATGTGCCTGAAATTATTTTTCACTTTGACATTGACACAGCATTGCAACACTAGATTAATTTGATTTAATAATAAAATGCTCGAAGAAGCGACCGCGTGGCGAAATAATTGTTGCAATATTAACAATAAACCTCTTGAAAATTAAAAAGAGGATTACTTATGATATCATAAATTATTGCAACACTGTTAAAATAAGGAATCAGGAGTGGCAATTAATAAAAAATGTAAATGTTGATACTGCAACATAACAACACGAAAGCATGGCTAGGCGAGATCCAGAAACAAATGGAACCGTGTATACGTGACCCAGTTTCATCTAGTAATTCTAGACAGTGTGTGTGTGTAGTGCGTGCTAAGTGATTTATACATCTCGATAGTGCGTGCGAAGTGATTTATGCTCCTCGCAGTAGTAAAAGTAAATAAAAAATACAAAAACTTACGTATCCACGAAAAATATCATGAACACAGGTAACCAGAAGTTCTCAAAAAGTAAAAAATGTATGAAAAATTATGAAAAATACAATTTTTTTTTCCGATTTTACTTTTGCTGCAATTGGTGTCAAAATATTTTGTGTATACGCCCTTAAGAGGATGTACATTAGTTCGATTACACGTTGTATATATATATATATATATATATATATATATATATATATATATATATATATATACCCTTCTTTATTTCTTGCCATCTTCTCCGCTTCATTCCATTTTACATTTCTTTTCTTCAGGATTGCTGTCGTTTGGTCGTTCCAGGTTTTTGTTGGTCTTCCTTTCTTTTTCTTTATTCCTGCCTTCGCCTGCCAGATGTTTTTCACCTGTCTTCCATCACTCATCCTGCATAAATGTCCAAACCATTTGAGTTGGTTCAATTCTATGTTATCTGCTATAGATGGTACCTCTAATTCTTCTCGGACTGCCTCATTTCTAATTCTGTCTCTCCTGGTTATACCTTTCACTCTTCTCAGGAACTTCATATCAACGGCCTGTATCTTACTCTTCTGTCTGTTTGTGAGAACCCATGATTCGCACCCATAGGTTAGTATTGGTCTGAATACTGTTTTGTATACTGTCATTTTTGTTTTCCTACTAATGTTTTTATTGCCAATGAATGAGTTGCTTAACGCAAAGAAAATTCTAGTGGCGGAGCTAATTCTTTCGTCTATTTCTTGTTCCATGTTTCCGTTTCTTTCTATTGTCACTCCGAGGTACTTGAATTGGTCGACTTGCTCTAGTTCTTGGTTGTTTATGTCTAAATTTATTCGTCTGTTGTACTGTCCTATAACCATTACCTTTGTTTTACTGATGTTGACGTTTAGGTTTCTTTTTCGAAGTTCTTTTCCCCATATCATTAGACTTGTCTTCAGGTCTTCTTCTCTGGGTGCGCATATCATCACGTCATCAGCAAACGCGCATTTAGATATTCCTACTGGTTTTAGTTTATTAAATCCTATATGTACTGTTTTCACATGCTTTTTCGTTTCTTGTAGGATATCATCCATAATTATAATAAATAGTGCTGGACTCATTACACCTCCCTGTCTAAGGCCTTCGTTGATAGGGACTTTTTCGGATTGTCGGTTATCTCTCCTTACATAGCTGCTGTTGTTATTATACAGACTTTCAATTGCCCTTCTTAATTTTGTCTTGTACCCCTTTATCTTAAACTGTCTCATATTTGTTCTTGTGCTACTTTGTCGAAAGCTTTCTCCAGGTCTAAGAATGCTATGTAAGCTTTTCCCTCTTTCAGTTTCGTTTTCTCTATAATTTGTTTTATTGTGAAAATGTGATCCTGGGCACTACGTCCTTTTCTTAAACCGCTCTGTTGTTCTGCAAGTTGTCTTTCTATTGTCTTCTTTAGTCTTTTTTTCCAGTATTTGCTTGTATATTTTTGACACAATACTTAGTAGGGTAATTCCCCTGTAGTTTTTGCAGTCTCTAGAGTCACCTTTCGTAAATATTGGTACTATGATTCCTACCTTCCAATCGGCAGGCACTTTTCCTGTGACCCAGCATTTGTTATAGATATCTTTTAGTATAGCGGTACCATTTCTGCCAAGTCCTTTTGCCATCTCTGCTGTAATATTATCGTGTCCTGCTGATTTTCCTCTCTTCGCTGATTTTATTGCTTCTATTACTTCTTCGATTTTAATGTCTTCTTCTTCTTCTTCGTCTGTCTGCTCTACCAATTCTGTATTCACGTGTTTAGCTTGTTGTTTATTATCTAGTAATTGTGAAAAGTATTCTTTCCATCGCTCCATGATTTCATTTTCTTCTGTTAGTATTCGGCTGTCTTTTCCTTTTATCGTTTTTAAGTCGTGCTGTTTGCCTTTTTTCAGATTCTTCAAAACTTTGTAGAGCAGTTTCTGGTTAGTTTTGCTGTTTTTTTCCATTTTTGTTCCAAAATCCTTCCACGTCTGTTGTTTTGCCTGTGCTACTATGGTTTTTACTATTAATCGCTGTTTTTTGTATGCGAGATAACTTTCGTTCTTCTTCGTCCCTAAATAAGTCTTCCATAATAGCTTTTTCAGCTTAATCTGCTGCTTTATTTCTTCATTCCACCAACATGTCTGTTTCTTGTTTTTGTTTATAGTTGTTGTGCCACAGGTCTCTTTTGCTACTGATAGTATTACATCTTTCCAATTTTTCCATAGTGATTCTAGTTGTATGTCCCGCCAGTCATGCATTGAGTTTTCGAATATTTCTTCTGTTTTTTCTCTGTATTTGTTCATTATATTTGTTTCTTGTAGCTTGTATGATTTAATAACCGCCTCTGATTGTTTGTGTATCATATTCATCTTTCTTTCTTTGTGTTCAGTATTTACTTTCATTTTCCCCACCACTAGGTAATGGTCGCTGTATATTTCTGCTCCCCGGTATACTCTTACGTCGTGGATACCTATTCTGTACTCTCTGTTTATTAATATATAGTCGATAATTGAATATTCGTCTCTGCTTTTGACTTCTCTGGTATATTTATGTATGTGTTTATGGGCGTAGAAGGTGTTTGTCACTATTAGGTTGTTATCGGGGCGCGGGACGTCGCTTGCTGTTTATGCTAAATTTAATAGATAATTTGAGAGAGCATGAGTTTTCCATAAAAAACAACGTCCCTCCGTAACAACTCCGATTAGCTCAGTACTTTAACACACACACAATAATAACAAAAGAAACTTACCGAAATCCTAGTTCAAAAGACACTCACTTTTATTATGTTTAATTTAAAATGATTTGTAAATTAACCTCTGACTTCCAAAAACAAGGATAAAATATTTATTCACGACACACAAAGCAAAATAACACAAGAATGATAATGAATGAAATAAATGACACAAACAAAAGAAAATAGAATAACAATAATGAACGACCGCAACGACTTACGAACTGACTAATTCGCGACACTTAATGATTTCATAGAAACTTCGTGAAACTTTGTTGATGATAACTCTGATGATGATAACTCCGATGATGATAGCTCCGAACTGTACTGCCTTTCCTCTGTCTTCCGCTGTCTCTTATCTTCCCAACCACCGCTGTCTTCACCCCCGCCATGTATCTTGGGGGTGACGGTGATTGGTCGAGAACGTGGTGGAAGAAGCAGAGGGTGGAGTTTTCATATTTAGCTGAGGCCAAAAAGTTTTGGGCCTCTGGTTTCCGACTGCTCCGGCGTGTCGAAGTTTGTGCTGCAGATGTTACGACCATAAACCTTTGTTCTCGCTGTTTTCCCGAAATTTTGAGAAATTCCCAAAGGCTTTGTTTTCATGGTCGTAAACATCTACAGCGCGCCGTGGGTTTTATGGCGCTGGTCCTCGGAGGTGCGGAATTTTATGACCTTCCTCGGGGTAAACATCGGCCGGTGCTGGTCGCGCGGTTAATGATGGGGTGGTTTGCAAGTCGTCATTGTTGGTCACGTTCGGGGGAATTCAATGTTGGACTAATTTACATATTTACAAGAAAAAAATATATACAAAAGAACATCGAATGAATGGTTACGAACTTGAGTCATTTGGAATTAAAATGATTATGAAATGAAATGAGCAAAACAAATGGAGTCCGATGTTTTCGCGAATGTGAATAAAGTAATCAAGTTACGACGTTTTCGATAAAACGCCGGTAACAAGGTTATTTCCCATACAAAAATCTATGAATCTTCTTCCATTATTATTGAGGTGTTCTTCTCCATGATTGCCTATAACCACAGAGTATGGAGTAACCAGAGTATTCACGCTGGCTGTGCGGGGTCAGGGGGGGCGACTCTGTCAGGTGGCTCACCCAGCAGGCGTGTGATTTAGAGTAACTACTAGGTTTCCCCACTTTTCCTAATTCATTTGTATATCGGATCCGCAGAGGAATGTTTATATTTTTTCCTCTCTAACTGTACCGACGGAACGAAAAATGATGACGCTGGGTTTGTTTATTTTATCAAAATAAACAAATCGAGCGTGAATCTACACCATTCAATTTTTACGCGGGGCTTTTCTAAACTCGAAATTTTACTTCATGCTTAGCCTGGGATTGAAAACACTCGTTCGAATTTTAAATTAGACTCTTTTATAGAATCTTTATTTTATTTTATTTATCAACGGACATCTCCTTTATACATCAATACACAATTAAAAATAGTGATATAAGATAAACATAATATTACTTTGAAAAACATATAAATAGAGTGAGAAATATAATACAACAAACAAAAATACACTAATTAACAATATCCAGATTAATAAACTGTAAATGGCGTTTGAATACACTGTAAGAATTACTAAAAATGTAAAAGTTGGGATACAACATAAGGACATTACAATACCGCATTATACGTGCCACAGGATTATGGGAACCATACAATGTTCGATGGAAGTTTAAACGAAATAAGGGCCTACAACGAACTGGAGTTGTTAAAAAAAATTAAAGTTCAACAATGATAATAAAAAACTGCAATTGACATGTCCATTAATCAGTTTGAACCCATAGCATAAGTCAAATGATATTCTTCTATATTCCAAAGATTTTAAATTAAGACAATTCAATATGTGTGACCGACTATAGTCAATGCGTGCGATCCCCATTTTAAACGATACTAGTAGTAAGAACCTATTCTGAACTTTTTCAATGATTTCAATGTTACAGTTGTGGTAAGGAGACCAAATTGCAGAACAATCAACGAATGTCCGCAAATGTACAAAGTATACGAATATATAAGGATATGATATATAAAAAAAGTAAATTATTATGTCATATATTAAAATTTTTTGTTTATTTTTGGGGTTAAAAACCTTACTTCTTTGGATGTAGATGGCAAATCCTCTTCCAATTTTCGGGTGTACATGTGAATGGGCTTTAACACTTCTAAATCGGAATCCGAATAACTTAATACCAGAGCTGGGCAGGATTCGAATCATTTAGGATTCGATTCCCGGATTCGAATCCTTTTAGAGGATTCAAAAGAGGTATTCGAATACTTTAGTGAAAACGGATTCGTGATCCAGATTCGTTACATTTTTTTAAAAGGGTTCGTATTCGAATCCAGATGTAGATGATTCGAATCCTTATAAAAAGATTCGAATTCTTATAAAAGGATTCGAATCCTTATAAACGGAATCGAATTCTTATAAATGGATTCGAATCTTCATACAAGGATTCAAATCCTCCTAAATAATTAGAATCATCGCTATTAAGGCTGGGATTCGAATTCGATTAATTCAAATAGTTAAATATTCTAATATGAATATTTAAATCACAAAATTATTCATATTTGAATTTTTAAATTTTCGAATAATTCAAATATTTGTGAATGCATATTTGATACTTAACCGTGAAAAATATCCAACGTTAATAGTATATATTTAACTTCACTTGAAATCAGTGTTTTATACGCGTGGCGCATGAAGTAAAATTTGAGTTTAGAAAAGCCCCGTGAAAATTTGTCTCGGGTCGCTGCGCGACCCTCGACAAATTTTCTACGCGGGGCTTTTCTAAACTCGAAATTTTACTTCATGCTTAGTCTGGGAGTGGACAACACTCGTTTTTAGAAGTTTCAAATTGAAGGATCACTCTAGATTACTAAGTTTATTACCATTTTACAAAGGCTACAGCTCGAAGGACCAACCATGGTCTTCGGAGACCGAAGAACTACAGGGAATCGAAGTTTTTTTACAAGAAAACAACGAATATCTGAAAGTTTACAGCATGGATAGGAAAGAAAACATCTAATTTTGAAAAAATATCGACGTTGGGTTGGGTTTCAGTGCATTTTTAACTTGACTTTAAATCAGTGTTTTATACGCGTGGCACATGAAGTAAAATTTCGAGTTTAGAAAAGCCCCGTGAAAATTTGTCTCGGGTCGCTGCGCGACCCGAGACAAATTATCTACGCGGGGCTTTTCTAAACTCGAAATTTTACTTCATGCTTAGTCTGGAAGTGGACAACACTCGTTTGAATTTTAAATTTAACTCTTTTAAAAAATCGACGTACGTAATATAATAAATCATTCATTGTAATCATAGAAAAAGATGCAACATTTTACCTAAAATTAACTTTTTGAGTTAACTTTATAATTTGCTCGGCTCTTAATGGGTGAATATTCTATTCCTAAAAAAAAACCGTTTTTATTCAATATTAAAGTTGCATTTAATACAATAACAAACTGTGAATATATCGACATAAATCTAGAAATCGACATTTAGAAAATCTTGACGGTCCACTCCCAGACTAAGCATGAAGTAAAATTTCAAGTTTAGAAAAGCCCCGCGTAGAAAATTTGTCGAGGGTCGCGCAGCGACCCGAGACAAATTTTCACGGGGCTTTTCTAAACTCGAAATTTTACTTCATGTGCCACGCGTATAAAACACCGATTTAAAGTGAAGTTAAAAACGCCCTGAAACCAGCCCAACTACGATATTTTTTCAAAATTGGATGTTTTCTTTCCTATCCATGCTGTAAACTTTCAGATATTCGTTGTTTTCTTGTAAATAAACTTCGATTCCCTGTAGTCCTTCGGTCTCCGAAGACCATGATTGGTCCTTTGAGCTGTAGCCTTTGTAAAATGGTAATATACTTAGTAATCTAGAGTGATCCTTTAATTTGAAACTTTTAAGAACGAGTGTTGTCCACTCCCAGACTAAGCATGAAGTAAAATTTCGAGTTTAGAAAAGCCCCGCGTAGAAAATTTGTCTCGGGTCACGCAGCGACCCGAGACAAATTTTCACGGGGCTTTTCTAAACTCGAAATTTTACTTCATGCGCCACGCGTATAAAACACAGATTTAAAATGAAGTCCAATAACACATATATCATCATTAATTAAAATCATTATATAATCAGATATTTAGTCGGTAAATGAACATTTTGGTTAATAGAAACTGATGGAATAAAATATTACTGGTTACAAATAATAGATTCAAATTTATTTTTAAAGGATTTGTATCCGTGATTCAAAAATGAGGATTCGAATCTTTGATTCGAATCATATTTTTCACTTACGAATCCTTTATTCGAGTAATCTTGTTTTTGAGGATTCATCCCAGCTCTGCTTAATACTATGTCAAATGGTTTTGGAATTGCTGATTTTAACAGTCTATTTTGTTGGTAATTTGTAAAATCACTTGCTCGAAAATGTTTATTACACAGGCGCTTTGAAGAGTCTCTTTTCGGACAAAATAAAGAGATCCATATTACCACAATTTTTTAACCAATGATCACATCTTTCGTATAAATGAAATTGCCAATTCTTGGTTGCAGAATACTTCAAACATTAAAAGTGCGATTCTTTTCGCAATCTACAACAAGTTAATCTTACAAAGACTATATCAAACACTCATTGAAACAACTACTTCCCGGGCTGATACCCCGACGGATATTGAATTATACAACAAGTGTTTGCCGTTACATACAGTAACCTACTGCAAATGTAACAATTTGGGTCAAATTATTCAGGCCATCTATAGACGCGTTTCGAGATTTATCTCTCATCAGTATAGCTTTGCCATTCCCTCTAAACAATTTGACACCTTAGACTGGCGGTCACGTTACCGTTCAAACATAAGTATAAATGAAATTGCCAATTCTTGTTACATTTGCAGTAGGTTACTGTATGTAACGGCAAACACTTGTTGTATAATTCAATATCCGTCGGGGTATTAGCCCGGGAAGTAGTTGTTTCAATGAGTGTTTGATATAGTCTTTGTAAGACTAACTTGTTGTAGATTGCGAAATGAATCGCACTTTTAATGTTTGAAGTATTCTGCAACCAAGAATTGGCAATTTCATTTATACTTATGTTTGAATAATTGTATAATTCAATATCCGTCGGGGTATTAGCCCGGGAAGTAGTTGTTTCAATGAGTGTTTGATATAGTCTTTGTAAGACTAACTTGTTGTAGATTGCGAAAAGAATCGCACTTTTAATATCACATCTTTCGCTATTATTTACAGGATATGTAAAGAAGTGTACATCCTCGGTTTTCCTCGCGCCACAATCACGATAGGCGCATTTTAAATAATTAGCCATATTTTTACAACTAAATATGACTAGAACTACAACTATTATGTAAAAACACTAAATGTTCACTATACTTAATTAAATTATAGTTTGTCCGTATAAAATTAGAAACCGTTAACGTGCACACTGGAGAGCGAAAAACATACTGATTATTTTTCTTAAAATATTTCTCACTGACGATTTCCTATAAGTACTTTGAAGAGGGTACTTTTACAAATATAATATTTTTCTATGTATTTTTTACATCCTTAGTAATTGATTTCTAGGGCTTAAGGACTAAGGCAGATAAGAAGGGTACGAATTTGGACTGTTTTTATAGATCATCTGTGGGGCGAGTGAACACTTGAAAACGAACACTTTAAACCAAATTATCAGTAGATTTATGGGTTTCCAAACAGTCGTATGATGCATTATTTTTACTAAAAAATCTAACTATATTAAATAAATCGATAAAAGTTGTGATAAAAATATAATTCATTGCTCTCTATAAAGAAAATACAGTATGTCCGTTTCAAGACGCATATATACTTACGATTGAAAAATAGTTTCAATATACAGGGTGTCCCGGTTAAGCAGTCCATGCATGTGTATCTTCTAAACGGCAAGAGATACAGATCTGTTAAATGGTAGAAAATATGCAAGACGATGAGTACCAACTATACCCGGTGTTAAATTAACAAAAAAGTTGAACCATCAGAGCACATTGCGAAAAAACTGATTTTTGCGATTTTTTTATTTTCCTTTATAACTTGGTTATTATTGATGATAGAACGATATAGAGCAAAAACCGCTGGAGATATCGAGATGAAACTTAAAACTTAAGCTTTTTGAAAGGAAAACCAGAAGTGGTACTTTACTCTCAGCGTTTTTTAGTTTTTTCCAGATATTCACAAAACTAAAAAATGTTTCAAATAAACATTGTATACAATAAAAAATGAAGATATATTGTATATTCACTTTTTATCATACCACTCTTAGTTTAGGAGTTATTTAAAAATAGTGTTTTTTTAGATAATTATTGTTGGTTATAACACCGATAGGCCATGAAGTGTCGTGGCGCAGGCGGTAACTCGCCGGATTCATAATCGAAAGGTCTCAGGTTGAAATGCGGTCGCCGGTTGCTTTTTCTTTTTTATTAATTTATATTTAATTACATTTAATTTAAAAATATTAAATCTAAACGGGGAAAGTACTATAATGGACACATCACCATTTTTTTTATATGGGCGTCAAAGTTGGCCATGATATCATTTTGTAGACATTTCTTTTTTAATTTGATGTATCATATGGTAGGTTTGTTTTCATTAATAGGAAAACTAGACTATATTTTCATAGTATTTGAAGTTGGCTATGAATATACCAAAATAAATGAAATAATAACATGTTATGGAATGCAATTAATGTGAATGTGAATTCCATTACTATTTGGGAATATTTTGGGAATTGTCTCGAAGACTTTCTAATATAGTTCCTTGAGTAGTTTTCCTTAATACTTAATTACATACTTTCATTTGTTTTACGTTATAAATATTAAACTTTAGGAATTAAGAGTCAGTTTTTGTACAAGTACGCTAAGACGGTAAGACTAACATTGTATTGATACTGTACACAGATGTAATAAAATACGAGTAGTAACTTATCATCGTGGTATCATTGAAGATACAAAACCCTTACCTAGTGGAAGTCATCTCCGGGGAGTGCGTTTGGCAAGTGGTATCCTCGTCAACATAAAATACCACGGGAGTAAGGTTGCGAAAGTACCAACTCCACAACATAATTTGGTGGCAGCGAAAAAAAAAAAAAAACAAAAAAATAATCCGACCAATAAAATAATTTATTGGCAGCGTAATAAAATAAACTTGGAGTTGATTAGAACAGCACCTCAAACTGGTGAAAGAAAAAAAAACACAACAAACCCCACACCAATCATTTGGTGAGAGCGACGACGGTTGATGAAAAAAAAAAACCTTGGGGAGATACAAACGTGGACATCTTGGAAACCACATCAGAAAATAGCAGTGGAGCAACACTTGGAGCGCCGCCTGCACAGTGTAGGAACATCATCGGGTGAAAGAAGAAATTTGACGCGTCAAGGACATTTAAGCATGCATTATTTATTGATTACGCTGTAAGTAACTAAACATATATATAATTGTAAATTTATGATATTACGGAGTGGTTCAAAAACACTAAATTATAATACAAAAATGGCGATCAATTCAGATAAGAAAATTGACATAGCTTTGCAAATTATGGGAACTTTTGATAGGACAAATTTAGATAATTTTATAAAAAATTGTGATGAAGCATGTGTATTAATCGGCGATCTTCTATCAAAATCGGTTGTAGTGAGATTAATTACAAGTAAAATCGAAGGTAAAGCTAAGGGGATTATTGATAATTTAAACTTTAAAGAATGGTCCGAGTTAAAGAAGTATTTATCAGATCAATATGAGGAAAAATTTAGTATTTCACATTATAGGAATTTATTTTATAATATAAAACAAGAGCAAAGTGAATCGGTTAGTTTATTTAAACAAAGGTTTTTAGATGTTATGAATAAAATAAGCAAGAAAAATGAAAATAATTCTAACCAGAATGATAATAAAATTATTGATGAATATTTTAAAAAGGAATCACTTCTAGTTTTTATAAAAGGATTAAAGGATCCCATTAGAACTAATGTTAGGCTTAGAGATCCTAAAGATTTAGAAATTGCGATGAAATTAGCTGAGACCGAAGAAAAATATTCTTTAGAAACTAGAGAAAACAAACCTAGATATTCAGATTATACTCGTAGTAATGTAAATACGATTAGATTAAATTGCAAAATATGTGGTCGAAATAATCACTTAGAAATCAATTGTTATTATCGACAGGATAGCAGAAATTTTTCACATCTAAACAAAAATAGGTTTTCACATTATAACCAAACTCGAGGTAATAATAAAGTCAATTTTACTCATACAAATAACAATCAGCAACATTATAAAAACCGACATGATTATAAGTGCGATGGTAGAAATTATAATAAGGGAAATTTCAATCAACAACATTTTAAATCTAACTCTGGAAACTCCAGTCATGAAACACGATTTAACACTGTGAGTAAATCATTAAATCAACCTCACTTCAGTAAGTCGCGTTATAGTACAGCAAACAATAATAATTCAAGACAAGAAAATAATCCAAATCGAGAAAGAATTACTGTTGATCAAGTTAGAAAAAATTGTTCTCAGATAAATGTAAATGATAGTGATGAAATTACACCTGAATCAAATGTGTTAGTGTTGCACACAGATACACGAAAGTTAAATTCAATTATTGTTCCTTTTAATATTTCTCAATATTCATGTACTAGATTTTTTGTTGACACGGGAGCCGACGTTTCACTAATTAAATTGAAAAATTTAATGGGTCAATTACAAGTTTCAACAAATAAAATGAACATTTCTGGTATTGCTACTAAGTTAGAAACATTAGGTAAATGCATAGGTACTTTGAAAATTGGCAATGTTACTGTTCAGCACGAATTTCACATAGTACCAGATTACATAAATTTAAAATTTGATGGATTAATTGGCATAGATTTTATAGAGAAGCATAAAGTTATAGTAGATTTTTCTAAATGTGAATTCAGAATTTCAGAAAATTTTGCTAAATTATTAGAAGCTGATAAGGAGTATTTACACGTTTCTGCTAGAACTGAAAAAATGGTAAAAGTAAATTCTGCATCAAGTGTAGAAAATTATATAGGTTTTTGTGACGCTAGTGAATTAAGCGAACAAGTATTTTTAGGCAGTTGCATGACGACAATAAAAAATAGAGAAGCAATGGTGAGTATACTAAACATATCAGAATGTGATGCATGTGTCGAGAAACTAAGTATAAAATTTGTAGAAGAAAGTTCAACTGTTGACGTATTTCAAATTTCACCAAATGGTTCACGAATAGACAAAGTGCAAGAGTTATTAAATTTAGGCGAACAATATAATCAAGAAGAAAAAGATTCAATTTATGATTTATGTTCAAATTTTAACGATTTATTTTTATTAGAAGAAGATATTCTCACAGGCACAAATGCATTATCTCATGAAATTAATACTGATACACTTAAACCAATTAATACTAAACCATATAGATTACCCCATTCACAAAAAAATATAATTAATGAAGAAGTCGATAAGATGGTAAACAAGGGAATCATACAACCCAGTAATAGCGCCTGGAATTCACCTCTGTTAGTAGTTCCGAAAAAATACAGTAAGATAGTTAATAAAGCTACTGTAGATATAGATTATTTAAGATTAGAACTTCAGCTAATTAATCAAATTGAAATTTTAGATTACGTATTAAACCAATTACAACTAGAAATACATACTTTAATTAATGCTGTCTTATACGCACAAAAAGGTTTAATTCATCCTATAGTAATTTCACCACTCAAGCTTATTGAAGAATGTCACGACCTCAAGGACTATTTGTCCGATGATTTGGCTTTTCCTTTTAATATGAAAATCGAAGAAGCTAATTCATTGATGAAAATCATCTCACTAGATGTATATTTTCAAGATAACAAAATTGTTTACACGATTAAAGTACCATTAGTAGAAAAATATAATTTTGAATTATTTAGACTAATTCCAATTCCTGTACATTTAGAAAATGACGCGTATGCATTTATAAATCCACCATCAGATTTTATAGGTATAAGTAATGACAAACAACTATACATTTCATTTAATGAATTTCAGTATAATCAATGTTTAAAGTATAGTTTAAACAATTTTATTTGCAAGAAGACTTTAATCCACTTGCAGATTGATTCGGATATTTGTGAGATAGAATTATTTAATCAAATATCAAAAATTCCAAGTACATGTGATGTTAGAATTTCAAAATTAAATTCAAACTTATGGATTCTATTAGATTATTCAAATTCATGGATATTTGTTTTGCAAAAACCGGAACAGTTAACAGTTTTATGTAATAAGCGCAAGAGTGACGCTTTACTTAACGGCATAGGGATTCTGGGAATAAAAAAGGGATGCAGAGTATTCACTCCATCCTCACTCTTATCATCAATGCAAAACTCTTTAACAACCGAAATAAAAAATGATTTCATACCACTTTTAAATTTGAAAGCCGAAATAATAAATAATGTTTCAGTTGACAATTGGAGGAATATTTCTTTAACAAGGACTAAAAAAGTTACAATGAATGCGAGAGAACTAGTAGATTCCAGTAATAGCTTAAAAGATATTGAATATAGGTCTGAATATATCAAAGACAGAATAAATCACTCCAGTTATCATACAATTAACTATTATTATATGTACACATAAGCATTATTGATTCTCGGATTAATTTGTGTCGCGATATTAATAGTGATAAGATATAATAGACTAAACATAAAACAGTGTAATAAGTATAAGGTGAAGTATGCGGATAGTGATGCAGTTAACAACATTGAAGAGAAAATAATCTTTATAAACGACAAAAAGAAGAACAAATTCGAGGACTTTAGAAATACGCCAGAATTAAAACCATCGGCGCCTGAAGTTGAATTTAGCAATGTAGAAAATAGGTCATCCATTTTGGATATAGTTTTGCGTCGTTAAAATTAATTTATATAATAGTCGTTTCATGTAATCATTGTATTGTTTTTGTATATGTATATTTATGTCTAATTTTATATAATTTTTATATTGGGTAAATTTAATTAACTGAATTCTTGAATTCTTTATTAAAAATCATTTTACAATCATTTTAATCTTAACCGCCGAGGTGTTATGGAATGCAATTAATGTGAATGTGCATTCCATTACTATTTGGGAATATTTTGGGAATTGTCTCGAAGACTTTCTAATATAGTTCCTTGAGTAGTTTTCCTTAATACTTAATTACATACTTTCATTTATTTTACGTTATAAATATTAAACTTTAGGAATTAAGAGTCAGCTTTGTACAAGTACGCTAAGACGGTAAGACTAACATTGTATTGATACTGTACACAGATGTAATAAAATACGAGTAGTAACTTATCATCGTGGTATCATTGAAGATACAAAACCCTTACCTAGTGGAAGTCATCTCCGGGGAGTGCGTTTGGCAAGTGGTATCCTCGTCAACATAAAATACCACGGGAGTAAGGTTGCGAAAGTACCAACTCCACAACAAACAATAACAATACTAACATAAAGCGTTATTTGTTTTTGAAAAAATAAACATATCATATGATATACCAAATTAATGAGAATTAAAAATCTATAAAATTAGCTCATGGCCAGCTTTGACGCCCATATAAAAAAATGAAGTTAGTATGCATATATTGGAAAATATTTGCTTTATGATAAATCTGACTACATATTATTAAAAAGCATAAAAAAGTGCCCTAATAATGTCAAGATATTATCCTTCTATCATCAATAATAAGTATGGTCTGAACTTTCAATTGTTTTGTTAATTATATAACGGATATAGCTAGTACTCATCGTCCTGCATATTTTCTCCCCGTTAACCAAATCTCTATCTCTTACCATTTAGAAGATACCCATGCATGGGCTGCTTAATCGGGACACCATGTATAGTTTATTTAACTTTTTTTTAATTTAGTAAACCTTCATGGAATTCGTTTAAATGTCAATTCTGAACTTGAAAATATTACAAAAAAGCATTTCAGTGTTTGCCTCCCGGCAAACTAGCCTCAAATTGAACTTTTATAAACAATAGAAAGTCGGAAAATGTGTACTTAAATATTACATACTTACTTAATTTTAGGATTTTTCATTACAAGAATATTTATATAGGAACAATAAATTGTAGGCGTTAATTCCAAAGACAATATATGTATTAAATAATCATCAATTTTATTTATTAAATTTGATTATACAATAAACAAAATATCCAAATTTTCAGGCGTTTCTAAAACTCGATTTTACTTCATGCGCCACGCGTATAAAACATTGATTTAATGAGATGTTTAAAAAACGTATTCTTTTTAATCATTCTTGTTCCCTCATGAACACCGATAATAATAAAATAAACCGTTCAAAATACACGTTTTTATTTTTCAAATATTATATTATATGCTCCCCCAGTTACCCCCCCCCCTGGAACCGTGCCTGATTGACATAATTAGTTCTCAGGTAATACCTCGGCGGTGGCGGAGAACTTTGCTTAATCGCAGAGGAAACTATATTATCGTTTACTCTGTGGCTATATATTAGTGGAGATATAAAAGATCAAATTATCTATAAACTGAACGCATTAAAACAATAATGTTTTTATTTCACATCTGTCAATCAGCAGTAAATTGGTGTATGGGTCTATTGAAATATGAGTATATTTATGTTTACATTAACATTTCAATGAACGAATCATCCTTTAACATATGTTTTTGTGCCTTAAATCGCCATCACAATTACAGGAAACTGTTTTGGTTGAAGGTTTTAATAGGTGGATGTTTTGATAATTGCCTCAGAGATGGCTACACTATGCAAACTGTGGATTCCGAGTTACAGGCATGATTACTCTGGTTATTCTTTCCTCTGTGCTATAACATCGACAGCTTCGTTGCTTCTTTTCCCCGCCCTGCTATTGAAATCACCTAATATAATTACTCTAGCTTCTTTTCCTTCGATGGCCTCTGTTAGTTCTTCCCAGAACTCCTCCTTTTTCTTGATTCTTTCGTCCTCTTCTGGTCCATAGGCTATTACCAGAGTTGTTTTATTATTTGGTTCTATCTCTATTTAGATTTTTAATATTCTTTGGGAAATGAATTTCCATGTCTTTATTTTCTTTTCGTGTTCTTTTCTTATTATACATCCTACCCCTTTCTTCTGGTTTTACACCGCAATAAAGTAATATGTGTCCTCCGTCCAGTACAGCCATTCCTTCGCCTTTTTTCTTGGTTTCAGTAATTCCTAATATATCCAATTCCATTTTATCAAATTCTTCTACGAGTTCCTGTAGTTTTCCTTGTATGCTGCGTATATTCCATGCTCCAATTATTATGATTCTATTTTGTTCTTTTGTTTTACTTCCTACTTGTTTATCTTTTTGTTGGGCCTTTGTCTTATCCTTGTGAGTTGCTGTCGTCATTCTTTGTTTTTTGTGTTGATAATGTATTCTTACTTTTTTGGCATGTTTTCTGTTGCGAGCTCCATTCCGTTAACTTTCTTGCTCCATCTATATTCCTCATCGTTAATTGTTATTTTTTAGTACCCTACCTTTAGTTTATTCCCTTTTTCTTTTTATTCCTTGCCTATGCTTCTAATTTTCCTTTGTATTTGTCTTTCGTCGTGTGTTAAGTCATTATCAATATATGATCAATTCCATTTGTTTCTGGATCTCGCCTAGCTATGGAAAAGTGACAGTTTAAGTATTGTAAATGGGGCTGGTTGTGTTTTAAATCAGGGTTTTTAAATGTCACTGTCAGATGTTCGATTTTAAGGTTATAATTTCTGACTATTGTGATCTTACACTGTTGCCTGTTTTACAAATTTTCAGATATAAAAGGATAATAATATGCAGTTTTAAGTTTAACAAAATTTACTACTTGGTTTTTGTACATACAAACACAGCAATAATATTGTATATAACAAATATAATGAATTCGGCTCTGCAAACTTATTTCGTCATCCATTTGTATTTCTCCCGTTAACACATTTTGATCAACTCCATCCATCCACCTTAATTTTGGTCATTCTCTCTTCTGTTGGCCCTCAGTATTTTTTTGTAGAATTGCAAATGTATTCCCACCCTCTTGTGATACTGATAATTTTCATGTCAAACAATTTTTAAGCCCTCATTCCACTTTTATTATTTAGTCAAGAGAACCTGCATCTGAATCTTCTGATGTTTGTTCTGAGCCAGATTCCCCAAGCGAAATAATAAAAGGAGGAATGGTTTCAAAAGAAAGGTTCCCCATGTGTTTTGTCCAGTCATCCGAAATAAGTTTTTCACAATGATCACAGAAATTTTGCCACATATCGGATGTACATTTTGAGAGAGACTCAAGCCATAAATTCTGAACACGATCCTTAGATGGTTGCTTAGAATTTATGTACTTATTGTAGTAAGTCTTACAAAACCCCCATGCCATTTCAATTGGATTGTATTGACAATGGTATGGCGGTAATCTAAGAACTTCGTGCCCTTTCTTTCTCAAAATGTCATCAACTACGTAAATTTTGTCATTTGATCGAAAAGGTATAAATAAAGCCCATAGTTCCTTTTTGGTTAATTTTCGATTGAATTTTACATTGTGTTTAACCAACCACTCCTGCATTTCTCATTTCTTACAAGAAAATGAAGGAGTTTTGTCTAATTGCACAGAATGGTATGCAGCATTATCCATAATAACTACACATTTCCCTGAAAGCTTAGCCAAAGCAGGAATAAGTTGATTAACCACCCAATTTTGAAAAGTATTACCATCCATTGTGGCATGGTAATCTCGGTCATTGTTTTTCGAATGTAATAAAAAATCGCACCCATCCAAAAACCCACCCCTATACCCAGCATGTAGAATGGTGAAGCGTTTGCCTTCATTTTTGAATTTAGTTGGATTACTTTTTATATCCGTTTCATGTACCCAGCGTCGAACCACGGATCCATTCTGATATATCCATGTTTCATCCAGGTATACGAATTGGATATCTTCACTGGAATTTTGATACTGTAAAAATTTTCTAAGGAAAATAATTTTAGCTGCAACAACATTTTTTTGTTCACAGAGAATTTTGCGCCCATTAATTAATTTCAATTCGTATTTCGTATTTCTTCGCCCATTAA